>JAPSGF010000011.1:7488544-7720976 GCA_035772895.1 Perdix hodgsoniae | reverse complement strand
TATATATATATATATATATATATATATATATATATATATATCCTTTAAAAAGACAGAAAAGTGAAAATACCTTACCCTTTAGTGTTAATAAAATGCTAAACAAACCTGACTGCATGGGATTTGGCTCTGAAACAAACTAAATATTTTGTCTGGTTACAAGGCATGTAATAGCTTCTGGATGAGGTATCAATCTGAGACATCTTCTGCTTTATGCTAATATTTACACAGGGGATGAACAGGGTTTTTAGCTTACGTGTCCTTAACATAAAAGTCAGCATGAATAATGTAAGAGAAGAGACACACAATGTGACATGTATTATTTTTTCTCTTAACTGGCTCCTACTTCACTTTACAGCATTCATAAACTACCAAGTCCAGCATAGCACCAGCTGGTAGCAGCATGTCATGTTCACCATGAACACTGACCTTCAGTTCAATACTTATAACTGGCAGTTACTCCATACATATTGTTCTTCCCTCAAAATATCCAAATTTCTTTTGAAGCATCACAGTCTCTTTCCTGGTCCGTATCTTTACTCAATCTTTCTGAATTCCTGATGTGTTTTATCCTCATTTTAGAATCTAGAATCTAGTAGACATGGCCCAAATGATGACTTTTGTTTTTCCAGCTTCTCCACTGCATTTTTTAACTCTCTTTCTTACTGCTTCTAATTTCTCCCTGGGCAGTCTGGTCTACTGGTTGGCAACCCTGCTCATGGCAGGGAGGTTGAAACTAAATGATCATTATGGTCCTTTTCAATCCAGGCCATTCTATGATTCTATGATTCTCTCCCATTTTTCTTTACACTCTTCTTCTCCTGTGGATAATTCATCCAAATCATCCAGACATTTTGTCTCTGCTTTTCTGTAGTTTATTGTAGTTTATTTTACTCTGTTCTGGGACGTGATATGATGAATTTCTGATAATATCAGTACATGCCTTATTTTTCAAGCCTTTAGCATGCCTTTTGATCTTTTGGGCTGTTTTCCATAGAAAACTGCTAGAACTAAATATGGATTTCTATCTCATTTCTCCCTTACACTTTCTGCAGTGCATATGAAGCTTTTCAGTCTGGTGGCAGAACATCTAAACTCTTCAAATAAAAGACTCATCTAATTGCAAGCATTTTTCCTGCTAAGTGACTCCACTCTCTCACTTAAGAATTGAGTCTTTATATGTCTAAAGTGATAACAACCTGAGTTAGCAGGCTTATCTTTAAGAATAATATGATCTGAATTTACAAAACAATCTTATGAGAATATACGAGTTAGAAGTTAAACCTGCCTTTTTACCTGCAAGTTTGTCAGGGTAAATGTAGCAGTGAGGAGTAACCAGTCTGAGGCTGAGCTGTCCATGGCAGCCAACAGTTTGCATTTCTGTGTCCTTTAGAAATATCCCTTTTCCCTTGCTCCTATTTTCTGAAAACTGTATAGCCATAATGAAGTGGTAGTTAATCTCCACTTTCACCAAATAGTTTAATCATTAATATTAATTATAATCATTAAATTCTTCCAAACATCTAATCTAATTTTCTCCTTTCAGTCTAAAGCCATGCCCCCTTGTCCTATCACTACCAGACCCTGTAAAAAGTCAGTCTCCCTCCTCCTCTGAAGTTCCCTTCAAGTACTGGAAGGTCGCAATGAGATCTCCACAGAGCTTTTTCTTCTCCATACTAAACAAGTTCAGCTCCCTCAGCCTTTCTTCATAAGAGAGATCCTCCAGCCCTCTGATTATCTATGTAGTCCTCCTCTGGAGCTGCTCCAACAGCTCCACATCCCTCTTCTACTTAGTGCCTGGGACCTGGATGCAGTACTCCAATTGGTCCTCATGATGGCTGAACAGAGAACAATCCTTTCCCTCTCCCTACTAGCCACCACTTTTCTGATGCAGCCCAGAATACTGTTGGCCTTTCAGACTGCAAGATCACACTGCTGGCTCAGTCCAGCTTTTCATCCATCAGCCCCCCCCCAAGTCCTCTTCAGGGCTGCTCTCAGTGAGTTCTCCTCCAACGTTATATGCATTTCTGTAATTGCCTGAACCAAAGTGCAAAACCTTGCTCTTGGCCTTGTGAAACCTCATTAGGTTCACATGGCTTTGCTTTTTGAGCCTGTCCAGGTCCCTCTGGATGGCATCCCTTTTTTATTGTAACAACTGCATCACTCAGCTTGGTGTCATCAACAAACTTGCTGAGGGTACACCCAATTCCACTGTCTATGCCACTGATGAAGATGTTGAAGAGTCAAGTTTCCTGCTTTCACAAATGCCGCCTGTTACTTCTATACAATTATTATTGTTTTAATACAAAAAGGGATGAGAGCATTGTTAATAGCTAGTTTCACAAGGGTTGTTGTTTTCCATATTGTATGCTTATCTTCGTCTAAGACAAGGAAATACCTTCCTATGCTTGCTTTCCCTTCTTAACCTATTCATCCTCCCTAAACTGCATGCTTTTCTAGCAAAAAGTGAAATAAATTTCAGCATCCAAGCTCCTCCCACTTTATAATACCACTGTTGCAGTTTTACATGGATAAGCAGTTTGCAGGCAAAGGCAATCATTTTCTAAAACTGATGAGAGTGCGCAGGTGCAGCTGCTTAATTACACTTTGCTGTAAAACCACAGACCATGACAGGTAGGTCTGCTTAACTGTTGCAGTTTTCAGTCCTGCAGTTATCAGGCATCATAGTCTGGGGCTGAATTGAAAATGTCTGGCAGTACGGTGTCAGAAAAAGCAAGATAGTATTGTTAAAGAGGTAAATAGCAATGGTCAGCATGCTCCTTGTTGGCACACTTTTAGGCAATTTGGGTGCTAAAGTTTGCAGGTTTCACTCTCTGTTTTGTCTTTTTTTGCAGGTCCAGGCATCATGACTTTTCAGCACTATGGCCATTCCAGACCACACAGATATTACAGGTGCCCAAATACACCTGCGGGGTTGCTGGGTAACCAGAAATTCCAGGCATTTAGCGAAGGGAGGTGTGAACAACAAAACAATGAGCTCATGTGCTCAAGCCCCTGCTGCACTACACAAGGTGTGCTAAACATCTTATTGGGGCTTAAAAAGAAAGTACTCTGCAGACAGGCAGCAAATGACTGCTATTACATAACTCTAGACAAGCTGCTAGCAAGCCTTTGTTTTCTTTGTTGAATCCCATTTTCATGAACCTAGGGTTAATTGCTTCACTTTTGAAATTCCTAGCATGTTCTGGTCTGCTTGTATTATTTCTCTTACTGCTCTTGCTATATTTATTTGCTTAATATCTTATCCTTTCTTGTTTACAAATAAATAAATATAAATACTTATGAATTAGGAGCTTCATGAAAATTTAAGGACATATCAGTTCCTTAGAATAAAAATTTATAGATACCTCCATGATGTTGAGTCTGCAAGAGAATTTAACAGATATTGACTATAGCAAGAAAAAAAAAGTCACAAATAACACTAAACAATATGCAGTTAAATACAAACAAAACAAACAAAAAAACAACCAATCAAAAAAAAAAAAAAAAAAAGCCCTTTCACCATAAGATTGAAAAGACATACCTAGCCACAGTTGCAGCAACTCCATTTTCTAGGCTTCCTATATAATTTAAAAACTGAGCAACGTACAAATAAAACAATGGCTGTCCATTGTCAGTACAAACATGTTTGCACTGAGTCACTCAGACTTTTGAGGCACCTTGCGGTGACTACTTTTACACCGCTTATCTCTGTTTCCTGACCTTTGGTAAGTGTTAATACTTCAGACTATCCTGGGTGCACTCTTGGAAGCTATTGGTGTACAGATCTCATCAGATCAGATTCCCTAAAAGTAACAGTGCAGTTTATCTTCTCGTAGACATGGAAAGGAAAAACAGCGATAGCATACTGAAGCACAGTGCCACAGGTTAAGAATAGACAAGAAAGACCTTGTATTGGCTAAGAAATTGCCCATGAGAAATCATGCTATGTAGACATGGTCATTAAATGCAACATTAAAAAAAGTGTACAGTTTTATGGTACATTAATATTTGCTCCCATTAATAGAAAAACAAACAAACAAGCAAACAAAAAAGCATAGTGATTTGAACAGCCCTAGGCTGCAGTCTAGCTCTTTGCTTTTCTTTCTGCCTGCCTGAGATTCAAAAAATGAAAGAACAGTTAAGCATTTCTCCATTGACTGTGTAAAGGTAACATGAGGACAGCCTCCCTGATCACCCCACTGATGGCTTCCACTGAGGAAGTGGAGGGACACTCTATCTCCTTCTTTATTAGGGGCATTCCTCAGTTAAGATAAAATTTAAATCAATCTCTATTATGCAAAATAGGTGCTGAATAAGAAGTGTCCCTGAGGTTATAGAAAACATGAGCTATCAAGCATAGAAATAAATTGTTCCTCCACTATTTTGGGATTCATCTTGATTTTCTTTTCCCTTTCTAGACTGCTAAAAAGAAGATTTGGATATATTTGACAGATGCAACTGCATCTTGTTTACTAGCTGAAACACAGCAGAACATGTCATACCTGCCACACACCTCTAGAAGTCTCGCTCTGCAAGATACAGAGCATTATTTGCAGAACCACAGGAACCCCATAGTTTGTTGTTGTTGTTGTTCCTTTGACCTTTGCTAGAAAAGATTTGATAGCCTTTCTACAGGTTAAGGCTTTACATTTTAATCCCTTTCATCAAAAAACAGACAGTCTTACTCCTGACTCTAAAGGGGTTTATAAGGTATCTTTCACAATGCAGATTGAATTATTTGGACACAGTATACATAGCACCGTGTACAGAGATAATGAGTGAACATCTAAAGGGCTATAGCGGAATGCATGTTCATGCTGACCCAAAAAGACCCTTCGAAAATGGAGACTGAAACCACAGAGTATCAGAAGCCACAGCATCAAATTCATTTGTCTGTGTGCTGGCTGTAGTGCAAATGTGGATATAAAAGTAGCTTATCTTCATTTTTTGTTACAGTGGGTCTTGAGATTGTATGGAGTTCTATCAACCACAAAATCTCAACAGTGATGAGAAGTTTCTCTGAAAGGTAAAAGGCCTACATTTCTGTGATTAAAACCAACTTGCATACAGAGGACGAAGGAAAGACTGCATCAGACATGAACACATGGCAGCAGCCTGCACCCATCCCCTGCAATTCTTTCCTCAGCGAGTTCAAATCCCTGTTAATCCGCTCCCTGCTTTCAGCTCAGAACCAAATTTCTGTCATGCTGTGCCCCATATTTTTCACAAGGCTCCGGGCCCAGCGTGGCTCTGCACCCAGACGGGGGGGGGAGGGGGGGGGGGAGGGGGGGGCGAGGCAGCAGCGTAGATGCAGCCCTTGCTGCTTGCTCTGCTCTGTGCGACGACATAGCGCAGCTCAGCATCAGGTAACCCGCGTTACGTAAGGGAATCTGATAACAGCGCAAGATACGAAGCGAGCTTGCACACGCACCTACTGATCCCCGCCTTCACGTCTGCATATGTATTAAAATACAGTATGATAACAGAAAGCCGGTGCTGTTTTCGGACTGCCCAGAGCCGTACCACGGCTCACCCGACCGCCTTCACCGCTACCCCCCCCCGTGCAACCCGCCCCACCGCGGCCGGGGCAGAGGCGGTGCCAGCGGCCGGTGTGATGGCAGCAGCGGCTGTTGGGTCACTGCTGCCACCTGGCGACCAGCAGCGGCCGCGGCCTGCAGCCCGAGCGGGGCCCGCCCACGGTCCGGCTGGAGCGGGGTGACGCCGGCTTGTGGATGCGGTGTGACAGCAACAGCCTTGTCCCAACTCTTTGAGAGGGAACTGAGGGGCTTCCCAGCTGTTATAGAACTGTTTTGGGCTAAGTCTGTAGCAAATTCCCCCTCTGAGAGATCACGGAATCACCCAGGTTGGAAGGGACCTCAAGGATCATGAATCTCCAATCCCCTGCCACATGCAGGGCCACCAACCTCCACATTTAATGCTAGACCAGGCTGCCCAGGGCCCCATCCAACCTGGCCTTGAACACCTCCAGGGACGGGGCATCCACAACCTCTCTGGGCAGCCTGTTCCAGCACCTCACCACTCTCATAGTAAAGAACTTCCTCCTGACATCCAACCTAAATCTTTCCTCCCTCAACTTAAAACCATTTCCCCCTTGTCCTGCTGTTATCTGCCCTTTCAAAGAGCTGATTCCCCTCCTGTTTGTAGTCTCCCTTTAGGTACTGAAAGGCTGCACTGAGGTCACCCTGCAGCCTTCTTTTCTCTAGGCTGAACAAGCCCAGCTCCCTCAGCCTGTCTTTGTAGGGCAGGTGATCCAGCCCCCTGATCATCTTTGTGGCTCTTCTCTGGACCCTCTTCAACCAAGGCCTGCATTCATCAAATGACAGACAAGTAGTAATGATTCTACATAAACAAATAGAAAAAAAAATTGCAATGATATCTTCAAAAATAAGATATTATCAAAACACAGTATCTGTGGGGCAGACTGCTGTTTTAGCCCAGAGATAGGGACTGTTCATCCAATAAACACACAAAACTCTTTTTCAAAATCAGTCCTCCAAAGCAGGATGTTCACATATGCATCCTGTTCATCCACACTGTAGATCTGTATGTCAGTGCTGAGAGATTACAGTTCCGGAATGTGCACTGCTGACCTCTGGTGTCACAGGTGACACAGAATCACAGAATCGGAGGGGTTGGAAGGGACCTCTGGGGGTCACTGAGTCCAACCCCCTGCTAAAGCAGGTCTCAACAGAGAGTTACACAAGAAAGCATCCAGGCAGGTCTTGAATATCTCCAGAGAAGGAGACCACAGCCTCTGTGCAGTCTGTTCCTATACTCCAGTCTGTTATATTCAAGGCCTCACTGCAAGAAACACTGTTTTACCACAGAAACAAAGACACAGTGTGCAAATGCAGTGTTTAGCATCTCATTGCAGATGTTGTGTTACAGTGAATGGTCTCTTCCAAAGCCATATCTGAAAATCTATGTGCGTGATTCAAGGTCTGCCATTATGTATGTTTATAAGCAGATGACAGTTGGTGAGAATAAATTAACATGCATCGTTAGTCAAAATAAAAATAAAAACAACAACAACAACAACATCACATAACTGAAAATGAGTAGCAATTATTTTCCAATCCTTTCAGATCATTTACTAATCACTGACAAAGACTAATGGAATTTATATACAAGATGAAATTTCATGATTAAAAATGGCCAGAGACTCTAAAGGCAGTAATATTGTAGACAATGAAAGAGTTGCCATGAACACTGCACTCATCCCATGACAGTGCACTGGGAAAATTTCTTCTTCTACTGATCTGTACAACAAAAAGACTGTGCTTTTTATATGGACATTAAGCTCTGAAAAATGCATAATCTTTGATGACAAGATATGTTTCTCTGCATTTCTTTGTATGCTGAATGCTGCTGCAAATATACATATTTAATCATCTCTACTATATTACTACCTTAAACTACTTTCTTCAGTTTCATCAACTATAAGCAACTGGCTTTTTACATTTAAGCCCCGTTACAACTGTCTGCTGTGATTTTTGTCAACTCTCATTCATCATTTAACACTAGCTCCTACATGCTATGAGGTTGTAGTATCGATCTGCATCACTATTACACACTAATGTCTCAGTCTCCTATATTTAGTCCTATATTTGCATGCGAGTTCCCTGGAAATACCTGCAAACTGGTTTCACTGCTTTTTTGGGGTTGTTGTTGTTCCCTTTATAAACTTCCACTTTGTTATGGTGCATAAAAAGAAGTTGGCAGTGATTAAACAACCAATGTGCTGAGTTTCTTGTTTTTTGAGGGTAATCATTGAAGTCTTTCACATCCTTTTTTTTTGTTGTTTCTGCCTGAACTTACCCAGCAAAAAAGACTGTGAATCCTTCACATCATATAGAAAGCTCATGCAACCAGCCTTTACATGTGCATCTGCCTTTTTCACACTACTGTATCTGACTCGGTAGACCAATTCCAAAAAAAAAAACAACCTTGAAAAGCACATCCATAGAAATTAAGCTTCCTTGACTATACAAGACAGTTAACTACTATTTTTAGGGATCTTCTTTGAAAAAGAAAGGGTGCTTTCTCCAGTTCCTGCTTCAAGAATTGAATCTAGAAGGATGGTGCACAAGAGTCTAAAGAATGTATGAGAAAGAGAGTAGATAGCATAACTATCTTAGCTATTATGTTCTTGTTCTACCCTAAATCAAGACATTAGTTAACAGTAGGGAAAAAATAAAAAAATAAATAAAAATAAGAGAGAGAGAGAGAGAGAGAGAGAGAGAGAGAGAGAGAGAGAAAGAAAGAAAGAAAGAAAGAAAGAAAGAAAGAAAGAAAGAAAGAAAGAAAGAAAGAAAGAAACAGCTACCAAACACAAACAACATCATCACTCACATACAAAAAGCATTAAGTCAGAATTATTTACTAAGTCCTTCATTTCAGTGGTGAGTAGAGACTATGATGATATTACAGTGCAGCACATATATCCAATGTTACTGACAACAGCATTAAAGCAAACCTGTAATTCAATGAAGTCTTCAATCACCTACAAACAGCTATCACATATTTCATTTTTAAAGAAAAGTGTAAAATTGCCTAGCTGGTATGATGGAAGCCACAGACAGCATTTTGCATCTCTGTCTTAGGACTCACATTACATATTTCTAAAGCCTAATTTTTAGTGAGCCTGTCTGTGCCTACCGTTGGCCACCAGTGCCACACACAGTGATTGAAGTGCAACACACAACCTGCAGATTGACTACAGTGACACTGCTGGAGTGGTTGACTATGGCTGGTGTGAAGGAAACAAAATGAATGTGGTGGTGCCACCCACATAAAGTAAATATCCATCAAAAAGGTCATTTCACACACTGCATCAGACCAAGTTCCAGCTGAGATCAAAAACATGCTGCAGATTGGACCAGTGAGTCAGATCTTATCTATTGTATTCTAAATGAATTTTATACTAAAATGAACATATGAAGGTGGGCAAGATGACAGCATATTGACATTTCTGTCCCTGAAGGCAACAGTGACTCAGTAATGACTGCTTTCCTCTGAGCCACAGAGAAATCTGTAGCTGATAACTATGCAACGCGGATAGCTGAGTCACAAATGACTCTGAACAGACCTGTGTTTTGGAGACAGAAGCGAATGTGATTGCACCTGCATGCAAAGAAAAATTTCTGAATATCAAATAATTTCAGTAAGAAGAATAAGATATGGAGAAAACCTTTCCAGACAGCTCTGCATTCAAATGAGCTATTTGAATACTGATATTTAAACACAGCTTGTGCAATAGCTTATGATAACTTTACCCTGAAGATTATGTTTCACATCATATTTGCACTCTAGTGATATCATTGTAATTTATTTTTCATCAAAAACAAACAAAAGTACCTGTATGGTATAGTAATGTGAGCCATGATTAAGTAGGGGCTGAAATGCTTACCCTAGCTGATTTGTACAATATTCATTATTATGAGCCCATAAGTTTATATATGTATATATATATATGATAGTACAAATGGATATAAAAGACCTTTTGATTAAAAAACAAATGGAAGTTCACATTCCCACAGTGCCAGAGTGAGTGTCGGGCACTTACATGGACAAATACTATCTGAATAAGACAAATGCTACAAGTTCAGCAGTTTCAGTGTTCTCGCAATGGCAGTGGAGAGGCAGAGTGCTCCTTATGAGTAACCTATAATACAACTTTGACTTAAGTACTCTTCATTTTCCTAAAGGACATTAATTATCCCAAGGCTGAAGCTATGTATTAGAATTCCTCAATATATGGGAGAAATTTGCACAAACTCTCTGCTCTTCTGAGGCCCTATCTGGAATACTGCATCCAAGTGTGGAGCCCCCCAGTACAAAAAAGACAGGGAGCTGTTGGAGAGGGTCCAAAGGAGGGCCATGAAGATGATAAGGAAGCTGGAGCACCTCCCCTATGAAGACAGGCTGAGGGAGCTGGGGTTGTTCAGCCTAGAGAAAAGAAGACTGCGGGGTGACCTAATTGCAGCCTTTCAGTACCTAAAGGGAGCCTACAGACGGAAGGGGAATCAACTCTTGGAAAGGGTAGATAGCAGCAGGACAAGGGGAAATGGTTTTAAGTTGAGGGAGGGGAGATGTAGGTTGGATGTCAGGGGGAAGTTCTTTACTAGGAGAGGTGAGGTGCTGGAACAGGCTGCCCAGAGAGGTTGTGGATGCCCCGTCCCTGGAGGTGTTCAAGGCCAGAGTGGATGGGGCCCTGGGCAGCCTGGTCTAGCATTAAATGTGGAGGTTGGTGGCCCTGCATGTGGCAGGGGGGTTGGAGATTCATGATCCTTGAGGTCCCTTCCAACCCTGTCCATTCTGTGATTCTGTGATTCTGTTCTTCAGCTGCAGAGTTGCCCCAGTGAACAGGGTAGAAGTCACCCAAAAGCAATGCTTTGATTAGAATTAATTGAAGTGATCTCCAGAAGTAATTGTCTAACATTTTACCTAATAAATATAGCATCCACTAGATTTTAGGAGGGAATCTTTCGGGTGGAACAGAGCTTTCTCTTGTCTTGGATGACTGAGGGAAAATCCAACACCATCCCCTCTCCGCTGTCTAGCCCTAATCCTGACCATTATGATCAACATTATGATCTGTGAAGAGACCTAACTAAAAAGAAAGATTAATCAAGATGAAACAACAAATACAAGATTGCTTTGTGTGGCTTTCGTTGCTGATTGCTTGGCTGAGGTAGGAGGATGTTAGGCATAGACATGAATTTTGTTCCACTTCTTACTGAGTGTTACAACTTCCACTAGGTATCAGTTCTGAGGTGATAGTCCACAATTTAAACTAAAGCAGCATGACTCTTCAGCATATAAAATGTTGTCTTTGCACTGTTTACATGATAAAGGAGCTACAGATTGAAAACATGAAATTATGTCCAGTTGAAATCTAGAAGTAAATTATTATTTGTCTTAGAACAATGCTATAATAATGAACAGCTAAGGAGCACTTTGTCTCTCAAGGTCATAAAAATTAGTTAATAAAGATTAATTTGAAGTGTCAAAGGAGTTACCAAAAACAACTCTACAATTTTTCCTTCATTCAGTAGGTCCTAGCTCAGGGCTGTCCAACTTTTTGACTTGCCTGGACTGCACTGAGCGAAGAGAAACTGTCTTGGGCTACATTTAAAATACATAATATAGGTAGTGTATAGAAGCAACAAAACTTATCTATTATATGTGTAAAAAAAAAACCAAAACAAAACAGAGAGAGAGAGAGGGCAACAAACACAAAACTAGCAGACACTTGCTTTTGGTTAAACTTTTGCATGAATAAGGTGTGATGGGGAAGCGAGGGATATTTCAAGTAATAGAGACCTTTTAAAATCTAGTCAAAATACATGACCAGTTTTTTGAGTTCAATGTTTTAATGCAACTCTGTGCATTCCATTAGAATTCACAGGTAATTTATTTATGTCAAATGAAAACAGAGTTACAAATATACTGAAAAACAGATGATTTTTATTAAAATTATATAACTTATTTCTAAATTCCTATATCAAAATGCACATATGCACAGCTGCATATTTTTGACTGTTCACACGACTGTGTTTAGCCTTATTTTTTTCATGAGGGCCACATGTGGCAACCTGGGCCAAAGTTTAGCCATGGCATACATACAGGGTTAGGGAAAGGGTCAGCGTTAGGATAAAGGCTAAGTCTAAAATTCTTGTTTGACTGGAGTTGCTTAAAGGATGCCAATAGAGGCTGTAAAATGTAAAAAGATTTTATTTATTTATTTTCCGCTATTGTCCATTTTCTTCTATGCTAGTCTGGACTCAAGGCTAAGCGAAGGTCAAGATTTAAGACCAGGTTAGGTTCAAGGCTGGGAAAGAGACATAGCATAGATTTGCCATTGGTATAAAGCTGAAAAGGAGCTGCCTAAAAAGGTGTAGGCTGCAAAAGGCCCTCAGCCCCGGTCTTAGCCTCTACTGAGCTTTACACAGATCTTCCCCAGCCCCTTTGCAGCTTCACTCCAGTGGCAGATCTACCATTTGTGCTTCTTTCAGCCTTAAGCCACGCTCCTCGTACAGCCTACTCCTCTATCCGCTAGGTGATGCATCAGGGCGGACATGCCCTGGGCTCTGCTATCTCTATATTTCCAGCCTCTTGTCTCAGAGCTTACAGCCAGCACCACTTTAATGGGTGACACGCAGTTAAATAACGTAGCTGTCACTAGAGGGCAGAGCAGTCCGCAGGAATTCAATGGCAAAGCGCTAGGAAGGAAAGGTTAGAAAGTCTCCAATAATCTATATCACACAAAAATTAGGAACGCTCAGCTGGACTTTCTTTCCATGATACACCTCAGAAATGTAGACCCTTTTTAAAAGACTGAACTTATCTGTGAACTGGGGAGCCAACAGAGAGATTCCTCTCATGGTTGGTTAACTGCCACAAAACATGTGAGGATCCTGGTTTTTGGCACTTTCTGAACACAACTGATGACTATTTCCATGCCACATATAAGTCACAGATCCAGCTGCTTGCACACATTTCTGCCTTTCCTTTGAAAATAAGGTTGGAGGACCAAACCAGCCTCTTGTCTTCAACTAGCTCTCCAGAGGCCTGGGTAAGCAATTCAACAAATCTGTGATAAGGAGCCAAGACAAAGCCTTATGTCAGGAAAAATCTTTTCCCAGGCCCATGAAAATTTGCCCACAGCTGCCCGCACTAAAGCCTAGGTCATATAACTCACTATGGGCAGATACCTTGTCTGTACCTCCTGCCCATGCTCAACATGCTGTGAGACTGAGCCAAGGGGCTAACTGTGATTGCCATGTCACTTTGCAGTCTGTGCCTGCCATGATGCCAAGCATTGTTATATATTGCTCTCTTTCCCTATGGAGATATGGCACTCAAACTACTCCCTACATACATACCTACCCTGCCATTAGATGATCTTCCATTAGTTTCAAGGCCTGGAATACCATGACAGTACTTGTAGTATGGATGCAAATCCTTTGATCAAATATTAGCTTTGCAAGGGATGGAGGGACGTCTCCTTCATTTTCAAAAACAGTTGAGCTATGTGAGACCCAGGGGACTTAACCCTTCACTTCCAGTCCTCGTCCTCATTCCCTGTGCACATGAGAAGCTTCTTTTCTATCGTACCTTCAGCACCACTGGGCTGTGAACCATGGGCAATGTGCTCCCCAGCAAGTATGCATCTGAGTGTGTAAGAGACCAGCATCTTAACAAAGCGTGAGAGGGAATTCATCATGTCATCTCGGACTTCACAGACAAGTAAAACTGAAACAAAGACAAAAACTTGCTCAAAATGTTTCTGAATAGCAGTGTGCAATATGTATAGAGTAGCACCCAAGCACTAATCAGATGCTGCGGGTCAAACACTGGGCATTTGGTAGCGAGGAGAGTTAATCTAATCTGACAGCAACTGGACTGTGAAGGAATTCCTATTTGTCTCCTTTACTTTTCTGGGAGGTCAATGTTCAGTCAGAATTATACATCTAGCTTTGCTCAATAGCCAGTAATGAAAGGCATCTGAGAAGGGGTGGGTTTATCCCACATATATCTAGCACATCTTTTAGGGCTAGCCCTACTCCTTCTCTGGAGGTAAATATCTTTTTGCTGCAGCACTCTTTGTGTAAAACGAGGTTTCTAGTGCAGACAACACTGTTTCAGTTCTTCTGCTTTATGTTTTGTGGCTTTCTGAAATCCTTTCATAATTTTCAGGAAGGGAAAAAGCAGAATTGAACTGCTAATAGTGATACATCATTGTACTAGGCACACTATAAGGTGTCCAAGAAAAAAGCCTCGGCAGCTGCAGTGCAGTCAATGCAAGACTATTTCTTCTGTTCCTTTCCAAAGTGTGGAGGGTGAACTTCAAATGCAAGCAGTCTAACCTCTTAAATTTTGTACTTTACAGTGAGAACAATGACCAGATCTTATCTCTGACACAGGCTCTAAAATACTCATGGAAACTTTAAAAAGATGTACTCATGTACTCAGCTGCTCTGAAAAAAGTGCATATGGACCATATGAGCACTGTGCAGCTGGAAATCCAGTCCCACAGAGCTTACTGGAAATTATATGACATCCCACTTCTCATTAAGGATCTAAAATTGGATATCAAGACATAAAGACAAATCCCATGCAGACCAGTCCATATCAAACCAAACTGAGTACTCAGCATCCACCTGAAAAATGCACTCCATATTCCTGGAAAAAACACAGACTATTTTGCACTCATTACCATTGGAGAACAATCTCATTCTGTCACTATGTAATATTAAATTCATTTAGTGTATAATCCTAAAGCTGCAGCCTGATGACTGACACATTTCTCCAGCTTTCCAAAAGGGTAGTTCTAGACAGTTACCTAGACTCCATTTCCATTTGAAGGCCACAATCTCTGTTAAGCAGACACCTGTATCTGGTGCTAACATATTCTCCTAATGAAGATCTGAAGGGAGTCATCAAACACTAGCTCTGCATTATGGTATGTACCTGTTTGAAATGAAGGACACATCAAAATCTGGAAACTGCAAACACTTTGATCTTTAGCAGAGAGCAGACCAGGGTGCTGGCATAAGGCCCTCTATACTACTGCTACCCATGCTGCAGCATGGGCAGCAAGAGCAGCCCATGCTGAAAAATGTGGCAGGGAAAAGTTGGGGACCAGATGCAGGTGCCTCGCCTTAGACTGACCAGTTACTGAGTCCACCTGATGCACTGGGCAGTGTGGGTTTCCAAGGAGCTCAGTGCCCTAAGGCTGCTTGGTCACTTTCTCTGGCTATGGCTTCAGTCCCTAAACAAAGACTTTCAGCATCAGCTCCTCAAAAAACTCTTCTCACTTGAAACACTTGACACTGCAGCTGGCTTTGTATTCAAAACCAGCAGCATTATTACTTCAGGCTGCAGCTCTACAGGGCTTACTTCTTAATTCAATTCTCCTCTTATTAATTCAATCATTACTTTGAAGTAACTCCATGTCATGACACTGGGCTTACTTAGGGCTGCTCAGGGAGATCTTTTACCAGGGTCTGTGACTCAGTGTCACCTACTCAACAAAACATGCACTGTCTTCAAACAAATGAAGGCTGACTTTTTCAGTGTTGGGAAAAGCTGACCCATGGAACCTACAAAGGAAATGACTGTCGGAAATGTAATGAAATACAAGCTAGAAGAGGCTTTAGAAGATGTCTACTGGGGCTTGGAATCAGAGACAGTGACTGGGAAGAAAGATAACTTTGATCTTGTATTCTTAGTTGAAACTTGGCATTTGTAATTAAGTTTTTAAACAGCAAGAAGTTTCTGTCCTTCATCTCCTGATCCTAGATCATTTCACATATTCAATGAAGACAGGTCCAGAAGCTTTTCTGCAAACACATTGTACAGGCAATGAGAAACACCACTGTTGCGAGAACTGGACTGTCCCAAGCGTTACAGAGCTGGAGAGGGAGCATCTGAAGCAGCATCAGTTCTGCCACCCCATCTTGCTGCCAGGCAGACGGGTCTTAAATGCTATTTAAGTGCTCACCAACATGAACAGCAGTGCCAAGTCCGTCATTAATAAGAAATGAGCAATGTTGCAAGGGTCTTTGCTACTGCTTGTAAGACTGAATTGGGAGTTCTGTCCCAGTGTAGCTGAAGGCATTGCTTGTAGCAATGCTTGTAGCAATGCCTTCAAAGTCCCTTTGAAACAGTGACACTTGCCACCTCCAAACAGTGACCAACAGTCCTGTTTGGGACTTTCAGCTCCCCCACGGGATCATTACCCTATGCCAAAATTGTGAGATTTTTTTCCACCCTTTATCAAACACTCTGACCAGTTGTTTGCACAACACGCTACTTAATAACACCCCATTGGGAGCTGCTAATTAGTGAGTTTTAAGACAAGCAGAGGCAGCACTGGAATAAGCCCCATAGTTATTATACCTCTCTGTGTTAGAAAAGGAGAGCAGATCCCACTTGCACAGCTCTCCCAGCCTGCTCAGAGAGCTGAGCCTGCCCTACTTCTCTGCGTTTCCTGATGAGCTTTGTCTCTAGCAGGCAATCTATTACTGCAACACATTTTCTCCTCTATTTTATAAGCCCACTGCACCATATCTCTGATGACAGTCCAAAGGAATTAATCCTGTAACTTTAAAGTTATAATTATCTGAGTTTGAACTTCCCTTCCTTCCTCCTTTTTGCTTTCCAAGTCTTCCTGTCTCTGGACATGGAATCTATAAAATAGTACAAAGGAAAGCAGATGTAGCTGTTGCTTAATAAGTCATTGTATTGTGAAAAGGTATCAGAGCTATATCTTAAATTATTCAGAAATTTCAATGAGAATACCTATGTTCTTTAATATTTATGTTTGTGTTTCTATATATGTGCATTATTTTTTAATTGTGATCCATATGACCTACATGAAGCAGGAAGACAAATGTGACCATACCAATGTGGTAATTCTGCTGGCAACAACATCTCTCAATGCTATGTTGATAAGTGTCTGAGACAAAATTTATGCCTGGGGTTTGTTATGCCATGCACTATGTAAATCACAAAGAAAAAAAAAATGAATTATGACTAACCATTTGTTTGACCTCATTCTCCTGCATCTGATGATCAAATATCATTTCTGTATGGGGAGGGGGGGGGAGAGGGGGGAAGAAGAAAAAAAAAGCTAAATATATTATGAGAAGTTATAATGAACAAACTGATATTCAGACTTTTAATTTCTGTGGTGCACATTAAAAATCAAAGCATGATGTTTCTCATTTCATGCAGCAGATCCAATCTACTTAAACCTATACTTTAAATCAATGCATACACATAAAAGTGGTAGTATACAGCCTCCACAGATCATTATGTGAATAATCACATTATTGAGGAGCTATACTCAGCAGTTTTAGAATGGTTCTGTGGGACAGTCTTTAGAGCACAGTCCTAAATATAAAGCAGAAATTATTACCAAATACTACATATTTCATCACTGGCCATGAAATATTTGTTTCCTAGCTGCTTCTTGCTGTAGCATACCTTGCAGAGTTGCATTCCCTGCCCCCTGCATTGCATACTGAAGGAGATATGAAGGCTGCCTTGTTGGCATGGCTCTTCTTTGAAACCCAGCTTCTGGAAGACTCCCACAGTCAGAGGTGGCCTCAGAGCATCTCAGGCACTTGTTAGCCTAGCTGTCTATTGGGTTTGTTTGTACTGTAGTCAGTTATACTCAGTGAGGATGAGGATATTGCAGTGGGTTTGAGGACAGACAATTCTCAGGTGGAAATATTCATTCATTCTAAAGCTGAAATTCTGTGGACAACAAGCCCTCATCTCATTTCACTTTTTGCAGCTGTGAAAGTAGCTGCAGAGACTAGAAAATCTGAGACAAGGACTTCTCTTATCTGAAGCCCGCATTAATCCCTGCATATCCCTGTTCATGACAGCAATTCTTATGTAGTGTGAAAATCCAAGCAATGCATACAGCACCATACATTTGTCGCCCCTAGAGTTACTCCAAGCCTTGTCCTCTGTATCCTTTCATTCTCACTTGTGAACTCCATCCCCTCTTCTGTTTTATTCATAGTAAAGCTGAACTTACATGCAAGTCCATAACATCTTTAAGCATCTAGATTCTCTGCCTTATTTTCAGAAATCTTAAACATCATTCATAGCAAAGGAGACATAAAAGTAGCACAGAAAAAAAGTTAACCATCTGAAGGTACCTAACATTACAGGAACTGTCTAATCTCATGTCATCAGGTTTTGCTTAGGGATCCCTTATCGGAAAAGCGCATCTTCTTGGTATAGATTGGTTTTCTCAGGTTTTGCACCCATCAGCATTTTTTTTAAAGCAGGAACACTAACAGGAGAACAGGAAAAAATAAGCGTATGGAGCAGCAATGTATCAGAATAATATGGAGTGTAAAGGTCTAGAACTAAGCAAAAACTAGCTGGGAGGTTATGGTGTGGAATTCATAACAGTAGAACTGAAAGTACTCAGGAGTCCTCAACTCCATACTTTCACTACAGCCAGTACTGATGAGTCCCTTGGGGGTGCTTTGCCAGAGAAGCAAAGAATGAAAACTAAGCAAAAATAGTTCCTCAATACACGTTTCATAAAATATTTAATATACACTCAATAAAACCCAGAAATGTTTAAAGATGTCGAGAAAGAACATTTAGGTAGTGCATCACTGATCCCTAGCTTTTCTATGAATATGATGTCGCATTTCATTTATCGCATCCTTTGGAAACAAAAGCACACAAGCCTGGTGCACAGTGCACACTCTCTCTTTCCTTGGGTGATTACTGCCACACTGTATGTGCTCTGACTTTGATGGTATGCTTGCTGAAACCAAAGACTCTCATCAGGAATGAAACTTTGTCTTGATCTGTCTGCACAAATGTGCTCTGGCAAAATCTGATCAGAGAAATGCAGGAATGAAAGTCTGATCTAAGCAGTTTGTTTTCGTCAGCTCTACAGTCACTCAGTATGAAAAGCCACTGATATTGATGACTTTCCTCCCCCAAGACAAAGCTTGAGTGTGAAAGATATGCAGTCACTTGGGGAAACTCAAAGACAGAAAACAAGGGATGCAAAGAATTGAGAAAAGACATCAAGGCTAAGAATGTAAGAACTGTCACTCCATAAACACCAGCATCAACTGATCTCTCAGGATAAGCCTAAGATCACATTCTCACCAAGATTAATTGAAAAAGAATCTTTTCCACATTTAAGAAATGATCTTAAATCCTATGTCTAGCTATGCAGATTTCCAGTGTCCATGTTTTCTCTCAGAGAGAGCACATCTAGAGAAGTCTTCCAGCCTAGACTGGCAGTTAACACAACACCTAAAACTTCATCAGCATGCAAATGAGCATATAACCTAAGCTCAGAGCATTGTCATATTCTTCTTCAAGGAGAATTCACACTGTAAGCACTTTCTTTTTTTTTTTTTCCCAGTAAACATAAAACCAAGTGCACAATACAATAATCTCCAAATGCAGGTTTTGTAGGTGTACTTTTGTTGGGACACTGTGCATACATGAGACCTTGTAGTTACCCAGCCAGAGGGAGCTGAGACTTAAAACTTGCCAGCAAAGACTAATACGCCAAACTAAGTCCTGGGTGATTCTTTATCCTCCAAGAAGTGAAGCTGCTGACTTCTTGAAGAAAAGTAGCAGTAACCAGAGGGATCTGAAAGGTAATACACGAAAGGCTCTGAAAGGCTCCATAGGAAATGCATCCTGGTCTGGCAGGAGAGAACAAGACACAGTGAGGCATCCAAGTGTCTGAGATGAAACCCATCTGTATCATCTCATAAATCTGCCAGAGTAAACAAAGAAATATATGTAAGCTATGTGGCTTTTATATAGAGCAAATATACACTTAATCTTCTAGTGAATCACCTTTTTCACACAAAGATCATCAGTGATCCCTAGCAGAACAGCTGCTCAGTCACATTCGGCTGTGGCCTCAGAAAACTCCCACACCAATGTCATGAGTAAAAAGCTATAAAAGAGCTGTTCTGCCAGGTTGGAGGGTCAAATAGCAGCCTGTAAATGTTTGTTATAGAGGAGGATGTGACTACAGATATTCATCCTTCTCTCTTAATGGCCTCATGCAGAAGTAAAGATCAAGCAAATTTTTCATGAGATACTAAAACATAGGTCCTGTCACAAGAAATGAATCATTCCCGTCACACTTTATTTTTCATTTTGAGTATGAGTCTCAGCTTTGAAGTTGCCTTAGTTTTATTATTTTTCTCATGAAAAAAAAACATATATTAGAAAGTGTCCGCTCCTGGAACACTGATCTAGAAAAACCTGTTGATTATCAGCCTCTTCTGAAGAGTTTCACCCTTTTCATTTCCTCAAAACGAGAGAGATTTAAAAATCCCAGTACCAAAGAAGAAAAACCGTTTCAAACAAGAATCGGTAATGAAAACAAGCTCATTTTTTGTTATATGCCATTAAGTGCATTATCTCATGTTCTGTCTTCAGCTCATACCTACAGAATTTATATTACTACAATTGAATTCATAAATTTTAGAAAAACAGTAACCTCACAAAAAGAGTGTCTTCCCTTCTAAGAGCCAGAAACTTTTCTGAGATCATGACATTTTATTTGGGCTCACATATTTCTTTGTTGTTTACAACAATCGTTTTGATCGTTAAGAACAGATAAGTGGTTTTGTTTGCCAAAACAAAAAGTGCATGTGTATATTCACCTGTGCATATTCACCTGACAGTCCCTCCTGGACACATGTGAATCTATTGCCAAATCTGAATAAGAAGGAATGTCTTCAAGTTTTCATTTCTCTTTTGCACGGAGCATCAAGAAGATGTGAGACTATACTTACTTTCTCTATAGAAACATCTGCAACGTTTTCTGCAGACCATACAGGACTCTAAATAGGACTGCATCTCCAGGCACAGCAACGACAGTTCCAAAGCTACAGTGGTTTTGCTGTACAGTCACTTGTTTCCAATACAGGCAAGAACAATCCTGTCTACTGAGAATTCTCAAGGGTCATAGCAGCTTCTAAGGGTTGTCTGTAGTGGATTTTACCCTGATTCCTGGCAGTGAACTATTTACAAACTATGTAACCATGTTCTCTTTCATCTGAGATATGCAGAAAAGTTTTCAGAACCAAAGCAGTGAGTAATGGTTGATTACCACAGAGCATCACTGACAGTGTATTTGTCTGATTTTACTTCTGTAATTCAATAGGTAAAATAAAGATATGACACTTCTATGTGAATGCACAGATAACTGTATTTTTTCTTAGAGTCTCTCTGCAAGTAGCAGAAGTGTTATGGATTCACCGTTCCTCTGCTCAAAGAGAGGAGATAGAAGAGGGTGATCTTTTGTTCTATGTCCTTAGTCTATGGACTAGTTCCCTAGCTGTATTTGCACTGTATTCACATTATTAGTGTTCCTTTCCTCACCATTCTGATGCTTCTAATCAAACACACATTTTGAAAGTAAACGCACTAGTGCTCTTAGAAAGCCCCAAAACTGTTCTCATCATTTACTGTGAACTGCAACAACCATGAGACTTCTCTATCAGGTACCATAATTTCAGGAATATTGCCCGAGGCAGAGAGCCATGGAACCTGAACTTTCAAAGTGTTTCCACTTGCTTGCTGGCGTGGTTCCATAGATTTCTGTTTTCATTCTCCTCACCTTGCTTTTGTAGACAATCACAAAGTCAGACAATACTAAGCCCCACTACTGAAGAGTAGAACAGGTACATTGGCATTAAGAGAAGTAAACTCTGAAGTTAAAAAAAAAAACACAACACACTGTCTTTTTGCATAAACTTTTTCCCACAGGAATACAAGGCAAGACCACAGGTCTAATTAACCACCTACTGCAAAGAAGGCTCTCTGTCTCATCATCAAGTACCTGTGAATGTTAATGCTGCCCTGTGCTTCCATGTGGGATCACTTGTCTCTGTCTTGCTGCAGCATATGGAGTAAAAGCCACAGGCATCTATTTTCTTGAAGGAGTTGATTTCCACTTACCAATGTGTTACATGTCTGGCTTTCAAGAGACAGAATTAGACTACTTCCTAGCTTTAGAAGTTCTTCCTACTTCCTCCAACCATAGTGAATTCTACCTTTAGATCAGTCCACACATTTTACAGTGATTATCTGTATCTATTTGCTTCCCTGCCCATTTTTCTCCAACTCTGCCTGAGACCTATGAAATTCTTCATCTTTTTCCTTCATGGATGACTAATATAAAGAAAAATCTGCTTCTTCCTCTTAGCCTGATCAGACATTGTCTTTAGCTTTTTCAAAATTAACACTGAAGTTCATAGGCTAGAGAACAGAAAAGACAACTGGCCCAGTGATCTCAGAAATAATCAAATCTATTTCATTTTAATGGACTCGTATTCTTTTTCTGTCATCCTGTAGAATATTTCCAGTTCTCGGAAAAGGAATGACAGGGAGTTGTTTTCTCAGCTACTTTATTCTAGAAGACTGCTAGATGTGACAGGTTTTGTAAAAGCAACAGTAATTTCAGTAGAAAGATGCTTCTTCTCCTGTGAGTCTGAAACTAATTGCATTTTCAGTCAAAATATTATTTCACATTTAAAAAAAATAAATATAGTTTATTTACATAGCAAGCATTTCTGATATCTACTGTTTATTATTGTTATACATTAATATACATATAGACAAGCATTAGGCTTTAAAAGCACAGAGACATTAGTCTATGGGAAAAAGGCTTTGAGACAGTGGGATCAAACACCATCCAAAACAAGCCAGATTTCAGCATGTTCTATTGGAGGCATGATATGTTATCTAATGATCATAGTTAGAGATTAGCACGTGTCCTTCTGGAAAGATGGATTTCTCCAGCTGTCAGATTGAAAAACCCAGGCCTAGAGAGATGACACTAATGTAAAACTGTCCATGTAAAGAACAGAATGTTCATGTCAATCAGTTCTTGTGATCCCAAATATTCATCATAGGATGCTTTATAACCAAAAAAAAAAAAAAAAAAAAAAAAAAAAAAAGCATGACAGCCCAACACAGTAAAGATTGTGTCATAGAAAACCTCCAATTTTTTCCACAATCAAAACACAACCCTAAAAAACTGTTGAGGAGTGATGTTGCACTCATAAAATGGGTTCCCACATGTTTATCTTTGAAGTAGCTGAAAGAAAGACATTTTCCTGAACACCCAAAGGAGGAATGTAAATTGACAGATTTCAGAGGGAATATGATCTTATTACTTTTCTTGGAAGGAGTATTAGTAATACTCAGGCTGATGAGACTAAGGGAGCAGACTTAACACCAAACATACTGCAATACAAAAACTCAAATGCAGGGAGCCTCTGACTGCTACTTCAGAAGCAGCATAGACTGCAGAGCTACACTGTGACTTGTCCATAGGCCCAAAATATAAGAAATGGTCCCACTGTGCATAGTGTGCTCCTTGCACAAAGTCCATCCATGCACTATGCAGAACAACACAAGGAGACCAGGGCAGCTGGGAAACAGAATGCAGAAAGGGGAACTGCCCACAAAATCAGTCTGCACAAATTCAGGCTGCTGCCACAAGTTAGCATCATCCTTCCTAAGAAATCCTATAAAGAGAATAAGATTTTAATTTGAATATCTCAGATTTTTAACAGAAATAATTTAAGCACAAGTCATAATTAAAAAAAAACAAACAGTCTTCAACAGAGGACTAATCTTCATCTCTTCTTCTTCACCTTGCTATCTTTTCTTAGTCTGTCTTTCATAGGTAATACTAATATTTGCCTAGTCTTCATGTTATATTGCGTACCTTGAAAGTCAATAAGGAGGCCAAGTACTAGCCATAAAGAAACCAGAGTGTGAAAACACAAAGCAAGCAGAAGTACACAAAGATCAGTTGTGTTGCTTATACTGCCCATGTCCCAGTTCGCTCCACTTTACCCTATGCCTTCATGGTCTTTTCTGCTGAGGAAAACAATGTTACAGAGCTCCTGGTTTAAAAGCCACGCTGATGAACAAAAACCTTTCATATTTCACACACCAGAAGTAGTGACATGAGTACTGAATTTCTGTTTTGCAGCAATGCTTAACTTCTTTTTGAAAACACAACAGGCATTACTGTGGATTCCATCTGTACAAGGAGAAATTTGAATTCTTACAACAAAAGCTGAAACTTGAACAAAATAATTCAGAATTTTTCTCATGGTCTTTATAGCCAGGCAGATTGTGTTTTACAAATTGTCTTATTTAACACAAAAGAAGGCGTCTTCAAATCTGCCCTTATCATTTTGACTACTTCAGTGAAATGTCCAAGGAATAAATTTTGACACAGAATAAATCTCATTTAATTAAATGCAGTCCAAATCTAACAAAAATGTGATTAGTTTGAATTCTTCAAATATACATACCACTTGAATGATTTTGCCTCTTCATTCCCATTAAAATCCGTGTCTATTTTGATAGAAAATTTCAGACCAATATGTGTATCTCTACTTTTTCTTGCCTGCCTCAGAGAGTTCCATGAAGTGAGACTGCTAGTTGTTTCCTGCCTAGCTGCATAGAGTTATCGTAAGGACACGTTCTCAGACCAGCATGATGTTGGGGCTATATCAGAGGCTCCCAACAAACAACATGAGAATTCACTCCTCATACATTTGTCAAGGACATCTTTTAGTCTGATCTTTAGGCAGACCCTACATAAAACTGATGGTAATTCATCTCCATTGTTGATAAGCATAATTACTTCTGGTGCTATCAAAAAAGCTGCAATTCATTCCATATGCACCTTCTTATTCAAGAATGCCAGTGACCTGGATGCACGTACATCTGCGTCTTTAAATGTTTCAAGCTTCAGGAAGACTCATAGCAGTAAAGAACTAGGCCCAGATACCTACTTTTGATATCTGTAGAGGATGAACAGTGGCTTAGAGAAGAGGCTGTCAATGGGCTATACAACATGGCTGAATGTCTCATGTCTGCATTTCTGCTTTACAGGGTGGGATTACTTCTTTTTAGCACTGAAATACCACATATGTCTTAGCCATATAAAATGAAGTATAACTCCTTGTTTTCCATTTCATACAGATGAAAATTCTATTTTCCCTTCTTAAATGTTGGGTTTTTTTAAGCTAAAAACAAGGATCCAGGGCTTTCTGCTCTCATTGCAGTTAGCACTACCACCCCCACAGAGGAAATGTGCAGATAAAAGTGAGATGTGTGGGATGTTACGACTACAATGACCCATGTTCTTGAATTCATATCAGTGATTAATTTTTCTTATAGTTACAGAAAGCTGCAAGCTAAAAGCATAGAAGAGCATTTGTAAAATAGCAATGAACATGGCCAGAAGGGAGGGAACACATTCTGAATGCTGACTCACACTGCTGCCTTCAAAGCTCTCCTTAATCACTTCATACTTACAGCTAACAGCTCAATCTACAACACCAGTGCCCTTGCCACCTCCATTCTTAAGCTTTTTGTTTTTCTTGTACTCCTACATTTCTGATTTGTTTCTGACTCTCGCAGAGCCACTGTGTTCTTGATTCATCCATTACCTCAGACAATCCCTTAGGCACTGCAAGAGACTCCACAAAGACTGCTGGAGTATATCTGAAACCGAGTGAAAGCAGTCCTGGACCTAATTTAGATGACATTTTACTAATTATGAATAAATACACTATGGAAACACCTTCATGAGAAAGTTAAATTACACTTTTTTTAGAGGTTACTTAGTCAGCAAGTTCAAAAGAGCATCCTTTAGACATGTAACTCTAAAGGATGAGGCTGATTTTAGCTTCGCTTACAGAACCCAAACAGTTCCTTCACAAAATGTGACTGGAAAATCATCTCACAATTTGAAGTAGAAAGAATATTCATAACATTGTTTTCTCATATTTGCATGCATCAGGAAATTGCCGCTTTCACTCAAAGGTAGGAAACACTGGGTATTCCATCAAAAGAGTAGCTAAGATTTCACTCATGGCACAGGCACTGCAGCACTTTGTATTTTCAGAGCTGAATCTAAATTACCATTCAGATTAATGGTTTTAAATACAGATTGAATTTATCCAGCATAATATCAACTTGTGAAGAAGTTGATTCATATGATATTACAAAAAAAACAGTGCCAGAAAAAGGTGATCTCACTAGAAGAATTGATGTGGATCTCTCAGCCACATACCACGTTTCAGATGTTATTTCCTTGCAGTCATATAAAATATTTTCACTACCCTGGAAGTTCAATTAACATCTCAAAATCCATTCTTCATCAATTTTCATGAGGATGTATTACAGAGGACACTGAAAAGTCCTTCTTTAAAGTTTTATTCTTTTTTCATACTCCCAAAACTGGGAAAAAAAAAACAAAAAACATGCAAAACAAAAATCCATAAATACAAGTATTTATTAACATTGGATTTTTAAATGCAGAGATACTGTTATTTCAACTACAGGCTTACAATTCTGCTCCACTGTTCTTGATGCCAAAACAAAAGAGAAAGAACACCTTGGTCTACTGCCTTTTGATCACAAGGGTCAAACTGTGGATTCAGATATTTATGCACAAATCTCATTAATAGCACAATCAATTATATTTGCACACGAACAAAAAATATGCATCAAAAAAGCACTAAAAATTAAGAACTTAGCTATCTTAACGATCTATTAACAGAGAAAAGATATTAACATACATGGAAAACATTTTTATATTTAGGATACTAAGATGAAGTTGTCAAAATCCATGTCACTTTGATTGCTATAACATTGAGAAACAAATTAGTTTTTTTAATATGGACAACTAGTTTTGACACAAATAGAAATAGCTCTTCCTCAAATTCATAGTTTTATCTAAGTATGCTTTAGTGAATACAGTTTTCAGAATAGACCTTTGTTACACCTGTCCTTTGTTTTATCAAGTTAAAAGCTGACTTTGAAGTCAGTGGTAATGAAGCAATTTGCCATCCTTACCTATTTTATATGAGTATCAAATATCAATAGCGCTCTCATTTATTACTGTGCATGACTGGTGCAGCTCAGAGCAGAACACGCTTAATTTGAAAACAATTACTGAAAAATAGGATTTTATTTTGAAAACAATTACTTCTCTTAACTGCAATCTCTTTAGTTTGTAATAGGGCAAGCACCAAGAGATACAGGCAATAGGAAATTCTTTTATATTCATTAGTAATGTCATCTTTCTTCCTTCATACTAATAACAAAAGCTAATGCTAAAGCAGTTATGAAGAGCCAAACAGATTTTTATTTCCATTTTAATAATAGGATTTTCAAATGTAAATTTTATCCTCTGAAAGTGAAATTCCCATTTCACATCTCAGTTTCTCCAAACCTAAAGCTGGAGTCCTGTGTAAATACAACAGAGGATCCAAAGCAAGACCATTTCCTAGTTCTAGAGATCACCTCACTGAAGGGCAACAAACCTGAGCCAGGTCCTAAAGGAATGATGCGCTCACCATCCTGAAATACCGAGGCTGAGTTGGGCGCCAGTTATCAACCAGGGGGAGATCAGGTTCATTCTCAGCATTCTTTGATAAGCTACGGAGCTTTGCCATCTGCAGGAGAGCAAAATCAAAGTGTAGTCGCGGAAATCCCTTGGGATCAAATCCATAAGTCCAGCAGTTAAACAAAGAGGACAGTCCAGATCCAGAAGCAGGGGATAAAGCCTCCTTCAAATTTTGAGGACATTTTTCACCCTGTCACCACAATAACTGTACTCACCTTGTTTTTGTACCAGTAATATTCTTAGAAATAATGAAGAGACAAAAAATGGGTCACATGTGAACAACACTGTAAGAAATTAAGTCACGCATGCATTGTTTACAGAACCGACAACATGAAAACAGTAGGACGTTTTCAGAATACGGCTCAGAATATCCTCAGAAATGGCTCTGGGCAGCCTGGTCTGGTGGTTGGCAACCCTGCACATAGCAGGGGGGTTGAAACTAGATGATCATGGTGGTCCTTTTCAACCCAGGCCATTCTATGAATATGTGACTAGGACAACCTAACAAACTTCTACTATTAGCCCATGTCCTAATAAACTTCTAAACTTTAACCCCACCTTATTGTCTGAGTGTTTACCGGTGACTAGAATTGAAAGGTGTTAGAGGGTGTTATGACTTTATGACTAAATGATAAACTAATTGATCACTTCTGTGATGGGTCTGTAGCAGACAATATATCCTGCTGCTGAGACAAATCCATTATTAGTTAAACCTGGATAATGACCTGGTCAAGATTTCAGATGGACTGTAAACAGGGTCTGCAGCTTCACTTTCTGGTCTTTTTTTTTTTTTTTTTTTTAAATCAAGCTGTACTCGTTTTGAGAGATGCCATAAAAATTCTGCCCATATTCTTCAAAACCATGTAATTCTCTTCCTCCACTGCTCTCTGATTTTCAAAACCATACACCCACTCACAGATACATTCTGTTCATTTGTTGCCACTGCCATGTATGACATTAGACAGAAAGCGTATCAGTTGTGATTCACACACTTGACATTTCCCTTTCCCAAGCTTACTGCGAAGAGGATGCATATATTTTTCCTTGTACACCTGAAAACGTATCCCCACGCACATCACAAATTAAATTTCCTCACAGCCAGCTTTAGTACACAGATGTATCTATATTTTATTGCACAGAGTTCAAGTCTAATGGAAGCAGAACTTCTGTCTGGGCTGTTAATCCATATTCACCATGCCTCTCTTCATTCTAGCTTATGGGTTGGGCCAGCTCACAGATCTCAATATTGTCCCTCACTGCACAGCTTAGAAAAAGAACAAGCAATGACAGAATCACATTTACACTCAATATGCATCAGATGGATTATTCATCTGAAACTAAGTTTCCTATTTCAAATGAAAAGTAATTTGTATGGGAAGAGTAGGACATGAAAATAGTTCATCACTTTTGCTAATACTGAAAAAGTACTGTTAGAGAAGATACTAGTGGTTTTTATTATGTTCTGGAAGATGTTTTGGGAAAAAGATGTACCTACTGAGTAAAAAAAGTAATATATCCAAGCTAGTTCCAATGGTCTGCCATGGGCAGGGTCATCATGCATTAGATCAAGTCGCTCCCTACCAACTTGGCCTTGAAAACCTCCAGCTACATAAGGGTGAAAAAATGAGTCTGCAATTGGATAGAGGAATTCCAAAATTAAATCCTACCCTTTAATGAAAGTTAACCTGAACAGCCAGGCTGCCCACACTACATCTATCATAGAAATTTCCAATGAACTGATTTTTCCTGCAGAGTATCGTTTCTCAGTGACTGCATTTATCCTCGTGGCTAACATGCTACTACCAGCTGGCTGCAAAAACATCCAAGTGATGCACATGCACATGCACTTAAAATAAATGCTAAATAAATAAACACTGGAATGACAGCGCACTTTCCAGGATTAGAAGTAATTGGTAACAACTGGCTTTTTTTATTAATACATCATATGGACTGCAGACACTCTGGAGTAAGAAGAGTCTGTTGTACTTGTATATGGCACCACATACACACTGATAATTCTGCCTGTAAAACATCACCTCAGGAAAAAGCCAATGTCCCATCTCTGTGTAGAAACTTTCTTTTTATCTTAAATGCTCTTTTTATTTTATTATTTTTTTTTCCTGCAGAAGGACCAGTTACATGGTCTGCCTGTATATCTCCCAAGACTCACTAACTTCAGATAAGCTGGAAAAAGACTACAATTCAAATAGATCAGTGATCAAAAAGTCTTCTCAGGGAGCTGAATCAATGACGTCATTAGCCATCCCTTGCAAAACTCATTTTAAATCAGAGATGCTCAGCAATGACTACATCTCCCCCAACAAAATATGTAGTTTGTCATCTATGATATAAACCTCTAAGCAGATTTGTTAGTAACCAGTCAAAGCATATTTTTTTTTTCTCACAAGCACCAGCTTTGAAATATTCCGTGTATTTTAGTTTTTGGATGGGCAAAGAAATAGAAGATGGATCAAATAAATAAGCTGTGAAAATTACACTGTAAGTTATATGAGTACATTACTATGTTTCACCTCTTGCCAGCTAAGGTTCAAATCATATCTGAATTCTATTCTTTGAAAGATAAAACGCCAGATAAATATGTAGAAGCAAATTGATTTTTTTTTGTGTGTGATAAATGCCCATCAAACAATGCAATGAAATTCTTTATCACCTGATGATCTAAGATGAAAAGTTATGTGTCCACATATAATATCTACATAACATGTCTGTCACTTCTTTAATGTTCAACTTCTCACTGTGATGAAATCTTAAAAATTGTACTATCACATCTGCTAATTAGAGGAATAATCTCAGATTTAAAAAATTAGTACAATCACTAGGTGATGAAAAAGGGCATTCAAATGTATACAAATGAGAATGAGGGGGAATGAGCATTAACACAAACACAGTCACAACTGTTGGTGTAAACCCAGCAACAATCTTTAGCTAAATGTTTCAATGTTCTGATTTACATGGTCACGGAACACAGGTTAATGGCTACAGCTTTCCAATACTGGGTCTGGGAAATGCAGAGTTTGGAGTTCAGTGTAAAACAAAAGGTGCAAACCACATGCAGCTCCTTCCTTTACTACTAACAAGAGTTAATACCAGGAGGACACAGACAGGGAAACAAAAAGAGGACAGCCCCCTTTTTTTGGCTGATGTCACAGGAGGTCTTTTGTCCATGGAAGCAATAACTTTCTATAATATTTACATTCTACAGTAATTACTATAGTAATTACTGCCTGCTATCAATCCTGCCTCCAACTGTTACTAACTTTTAACATTTCCATTGTGTTACAACTTTCTGGATTTATAAAGCACTCTGATATCTGCACATTTAAGCCCCCTTTCAGATGAGGACATTGAAACAATCAGTTTTATTTTATTATATACTCATGATGTCAGAGGTGGATGCTTGCGATATGATAGTAGGGGCTGAACCTTCTGTCAAAATTCCATAACATTCTGTTGGCAAGTGACAAATCGCAGCAGAGGGGCAGTCAGACAAAATGGTGTCTGACATGGAAGTGAGTATGTAGCAAAAGTGTGTCACTGAATTCGTCCATGTGGAAAAATTGGCACTCACTGACCCTCATGGACATTTGATGAAGTTTATGAAGAACAAGCTGTACCCACAGCTTGAGCACAGTGAGGTTGTCTGTGGTGTGTTTCAGCAGTGGCAACAGCAGGTCACCTCTGCTAATGCAGATTCTTATAAGCATGGTATGAAGGCTCCTGTTCATCGCTGGCAAAAATACACAGTTAACGGTGGTGACTGTCGAAAAATACTGTTTTGTAGATAAGATTTGTTCTATCTAATACTGTTAGCATGTTTTTTGTATCTGGTTCTAGTTACCATGGAAATAAATAGGAGGCATTACTTTTGGAGTGAACTACATAGTTTCAAAGGCACTCAGTTCTTTACTGTCCTTTTAATCATGGAACTTCTCACAGCATCCAGTAAACAGATTCATTGCCAACAGAATCAGATCAGCTTACAGCATGCAACCAAAATGAAGTGGGTAAAACATTATTTGCTTGATGTTTACCTGGTCTGAGCTGACTATGATAGGCTCTCGAAGAACAATCCAAGTGATGCACTCTTCACAAGGTGGAGTAGTGAAAGAACCGTGGTATGTCCAATAGTCATGAGATTTAGGGAAAAGAACTGAAGGATCAAAGTTTGGAAAAGGAGCTTCTTTCCCCTTTAAAAAACAACAACAAAAAACAGAACACACACACACAAATTCAACAGCTCTAGTCAAGATTAGGTAAAGATTCAAGCCTGACATTTTAAAAAACAACATGACTGTTGCACATTAAAAGCACTTGCATGGTCTGAAAAAAGCACACATCTAAACAACACAGTCACAGACTCATACTGTTGCCTAGGCTAGAGAACAACTTCATCATCAAGACCAACCATTAACTTGACCGACCAAGACCCATCACTAAACTTTGTCCCTTTGTCCATGTCCACACATTTTGAATAATGTTACAGTGCAAAGGCAATTGGACTAAATAACCCTCAGAGATGGAGAATGATACAACACCATGGTACTACTTTTTAAACTTGACCTAATTCATGTAAAGCAGCATTCAGTACCAAAATGTTTTGTTCCTTTCTGTGCAGAAATCCTCTCTTCTTTCTGGCCTGCTTTCTCATGGCAATTTTGCCTATGTTATGATTTGGGTTAGGTCACTATACAGTGAAGTAAGGTGTATTTTAGATTTTTGATATTTGTGTTGATAACAAAGAAGACAGCCTAGCAAATGTATATTAATGGTGAAATTCTAATCACATGAAGTTTTCTGAGACACAGTTGTCTAGTTAGTGGCACTTTAGAGAACCATTAAGCAGATGACCTCAAGGCAGAGTGAAGTATTTTTCAAAGGTACCCCTTCTTCCTAGCTGCCTACTTCAGGATTAAGACTGCATGTCTAGTTTTCAGGAGAGTGAATGTTGGTGAAATTATTCTTGTTTACACAATGTGTTGTAAGGCCCATTAAAGCCAATAAAGGCTCTTATGAGAGCAGGAAAAAAAACACTTTTCTTGCTAAGGAAAGTTGTCCTTGATTTTATTCACAAGTATATTCTGGCAGTGTTGCAAAGTTCAATCTGAAAACTACAAAGTTATGTTTCCTAATGTTTTTTATCCTGAGAATTCCCAGCAATCTTCTTATTAAAACAGTTCAACATTGTTACCTTTGTTTTGATAGCATTTATTTCTTCGAGAATTCTTTTCATCTCTGGTTTGGGTGTTTTCCCTACCTGCAAGGAAGAAACAATGAGTTATCTAAAGAGTTCTGCTCATCATTTTTCTTCGTTTTGATATTCTTTACATGTGCATCCAAACACAAATCAACTATTAAATTATAATGCATCAACCAAACCTATAACTCCTACCAGATAAGATATATCTTCTGTCTGTACCTTCTGTCTGTACCTGAATGTGTATTGTGATTCAAATGAGGAAATGACATCAGTACAGAAGCTCAGCATTGCAGACAGTTTTGCAATGCAGTAATTCCTTCTGACATTGTATTTTAGCCTAACAAAGGCAAAGAACTCTTTAAATTCAAGTACAGACTTAGGAAAAGTTTCACTTTAGTTTGAAATTGAGACATGATCATATCTACTGTTGACAACTGCTGATCTCAGAAAGATGCTGATCTGTTTTACATTGATTAAACAAGACATAGAAAAGGCCTGTGTTTCAAGCTAAGACTTCATGCCTCTAAGAGGATTTTTTTTTTTTAAAGGATGAGTTACATGTATAGTCTATGAGTTAGTTTTGCCCGGGAAAAAGTTCATAAATAGCCAAGAAGCAATATCTGTCCTTGAAATCAGCCTATGACTATCACAACAATCAGCTGACTGCTATTGGTCCAAGGTCCACTAGTGATACTGTGTCCCCAAAGCAGGGGAAAATACATCTGGATTTACAGCTTCCCCCAGCCACATAGTGACACTATAGCTGCTGGGACAAAGTACTAGATACCATTTGAAATAACATGACTCATACTCTGTAACTTGAAAAGCATGCACTACTGAAAGTCAAGCCCTTCAGTGTGATACGAACTCTAGAAAATATATTCAGAAGGTTTTGTTTTTTTAACCCTGCAAGAACCCTGTAGAGTTTTCTACAGTAGCAGTACAAAGAAAGAACAAGAGCTCCTACTTACTTGCAAAAAAATGGCCAAAACAGCTATACCATCTGTTCTTCTCACAGCATCAAGGTAATTACTGTATTTTGGATTCCAGTGTAATAAATGTAGCTGAAAACAAAGAGATATAAAAACAGATCCATTCGTGAGTTGTAAGCCACTAGAGACTGCATTTAGAGTATCTGAGAAATTTTGGGGCCACAAAGAATGAGGACTAGGCCTCCAAAAATTAGACAATTGAAACATGAATTATACTAATCACATTATCATTCAGAATATTATTTTTATAAAAAATAATCTACAAACACCTCAAAACAGCAAAGAACAGAAGTCTCATCTTGAAGCTAATGAAAAGACATTTAAGTAGACAGGCAGAATACACACGTGTATCAGAAATGGTCTACCTATGTGATTCATTACAATTTTTTACAAATTACAGCAATTTTAGAAAAGAATTCATAAGAATATATGCTCTGTATATTATTAATCTACAGTTCTTATCTTCTCTTACCATCCTCAAGGAAGAAAATCAAAACATATTTTCTTATGTTTTCTATATTTTCTGTGGCCACAATTCTTTGCTTTAACAAAGACGCTACTGTTTTAGAATAGTGTTTTCTAAGTTTGGATTGCTTCTCAGTAATTCAATCTTGATGTCCTATGTTTCAAGCCACAATGGCTTGAAAACATAGAAACTTTTGTTTCACACAATATTTTTCTTTTCTTGCGTTGTGAATTAAGTCACAATTATAAGAATCCATGGATGAAGAAAATGTCACAGATAAGTGAAGTTAGACCTGCTCGAAAAGCAGACAAATCTTAATTCTTGTGGTCCCCCCCGCAAGATAATGACAAATATTACTTTATACCTTATTTTAAAGTAAGAAGGGGAGACACTTACCTCTCCTGCATATCTCACTCCATTCACAACATGCTCAGAGCCATGGTCATCAGATGAACCCCAGTGAAAGTGAAGCTGACGCAGCCGGTAGACCCCCTGAAGTGGCCCACCTCTTAACACTGTAATTGACAATCTGCATCAGCATTAGATTCAGATATGTTTCAACTTACTTTTAAGAAATGTATAGAATTTAAAAAATATTTACATACAATTACTGTATGAAGGTCCTGCATTCCCAGAGTACCATCTACATTTTGGAAATTTGCAAGAGCACTTCAGGCAAACATTTTCAACCATAAGCACTTAGAGTCAGCATGTGTCTAGGCTTTCATTATAGTCAATTGAGATCATTGTTTTAATTCCGCTGCATAAACATGAGCAGCTGAGATATGCTAAAGTTGTCTGCACAGGGCTAGCAGATATGATACAAGATCTGTAGAAGAAATGTACACCTCTAGAGCAGCACCTGGAGCAAAGCGATACACATTATGTCATCAAAAACAGCATGAGATATGTATTGTTTAGATAACTGAATTAGGCTTCTAATCAGAACAATTGAGCTGCTAAAGTAATTCTGCTTGCATTAAGCAGACACTCAGCAGATGGTGACCTGAACTGTTTTCTAGACTCCACCGATTCTGTGTGACTCCACCTCCAGTGAAAAAGATGTGAGTTTAGATACATAGCTTACACAGGACACCTAAGTTTAGGTCTCTTAACGTCCTTGTAAATTCCATCTAATATTTACCTATGTCAAAGCACACAAAAATATCCAGAAACTCTACAGACTGTGCCAGATATTGCAGACAATGACTAATTTGTTTAAAAAGCTAAGAAAACATTGATGCTGCTTCTGTTATAATGGCCACTTCTCCTGGCTATGGTAACAGCAAATGAGCCAGAAAAGCAGCCACTGAGAATGCAAGCTATTGTCCTAAAAAAATTTCAGCCTGTGACAAGCAACAGTCATTCTAAATAATCTCAACATTTACACAGCACTGGAAGCATAGAGTTTGAAAATAACTCATGCTAAATAAGGAAGAACTTCTCAACATTCATCAAATAGTAATTAATATTCAATTCTCATTTGCATTATTTGGAGGCAAATTAATAAGCATTCCATTCAGCAGTTTTCAGGGAAAGGTTTTTATAGGTTATAGAAAAATATCCTTAAGTCTGGAAAGATAAGGAATAAAATCTATGGTCACCTCAAAAAATAAAGGACAAAGAACATAAAGATACTTTTTACTGAATATTAAGAGCATGCTGCTACTCTCCACAAATGCCTTTTACTTGTTGCACAGACATGCAGTACCATGACTAATGTTGATACAGATACGGTAACAGTAGTAGCTAATAAGGCCATCAATTCTCCATTAAAATAGATCTGTAAGACCAAATAATCCTGTTTAAGATCAAAATGTGCCATTATTCACGCAGATGGGCCATCAGCAGACATTTTTGATCGGGTATCGTGTGAAGCTCTGCGTTACCTCATGCCAACACATCACTGCTTTACTCCTCTATAAATAGACTAATTTTTACTTAGGACAATTTGAGCAGACAGAATGATGCAAAGGTGGTGATAGCTATAAATCAACATTTTTCCACAAACAGAAAGGTGTTGGTTTTGTTTGTTTGTTTGTTTGTTTCATTCCAAGTGATTTGGCCAAGAAGGCCAGTGGCATTCTGGCTTGCATCAGAAATAGTACAGACAGTAGGAACAGGGAGTGATTGTCCCTCCGTACTCAGCACTGGTGAGGCCATACCCTGAATACTGTGTTCAGTTTTGGTCACTGCAAGAATGACATTGAGGCCCTGGAGCATGTCCAGAGAAGAGGAATAAAGGGTCTGGAGCATAAGTCTTACAGGGAATGGCTGAAGGAACGGCTGTTGCTCAGTGTGGAGAAGAGAAAGCCCAGGGGAAACCTTACTGCTCTCTACAACGATATGAAAGGAGGTTGTGGGGTGGCGGGGGTTGAACTCTTCTCCTGGGTAACAGCAATAAGACAAGAGGTAGTTGCTTCTAGTTGTGCTTGTGCCAGGGGAGATTCAGGTTGGATATTAGGAAAAATTTATTCTCAGAAAGAGTGGTAATGCACTGGAACAGGATGCCCAGGGAGGTGGTGGAGTCACCATCCCTGGAGGTACTCAAGATACATGTGGATGTGACAGAGAGAGACATGGTGAGTGGACGTGGTGGGAATGCACTGACGGTTGAACCAGATGATCTTGTAGGTCTTTTCCAACCTTAGTGATTCTAGAAGTGTGCAGTATAAAAAAAAGAAATATGTTGAATGACAATTTAAGTAGAAATTTCCACAGTAAATGTAAGTCTCCTATGCTTTAAGAAGTGTAAAATATAATAGTTGCAAGAATTAAGTTTCCTAGTATCTAGAACAATGCAGTCCAATATCTAGAAAAAGCAGTCTAAAGGGATGTCTGTACAGCTCAAAGTTAATGAAAGGAATGAAAGGAAGCTCTAAATTAATGAAAGGAATCTTCATTTTGGTTAAACATGTGGCTTGGAACACAAATTCTAAAGGTATCTTCATTTTCCCAGGATTTTGTTTTCAGAAAATGCTAATAAACTCACACCAATATACCAGTTTGAAAAAGAGTATGAGATCAGTTCCAGTAAAAAAAATCTCGCTTTCAACTTTGTCCTCATGAGCAGCATGAGACAATGGGCCAACACATCGCTTCTCATTCCCAGTGTGGTTCAGCTGTGCAGGTGCTTGCCCCAGAGAGGACAGCTTAGGCCAAATTATGTCTACACAAACACCTTCCTTGGTGGGTGCAAAGACATCCCGTGGAGTTGGAAAACATAGGGAGCACCAAACAGAATCACAGAATCACCAAAGTTGGAAAGGACCTTCAAGATAATCAAGTCCAGCCAACCACCTATCATCAATAGTACTCACTAAACCACGTCTCTCAACAAAATCCAAACGTTTCTTGAACAGACTCATGAAGCCAGTCGTGTTTATAAACAGGGCAAGAACTAACTGCCCTTACAAGATTCACCATTCTCACATGCTGCCATATCCATAAGGTGGATTCCACAGTAAAATGAAATTAGTAAGGCATTACTACAAGACAATTGAAGGCCGCAGCCTCGGGAGGCCCTTGGTTGTTTAAGCATTTATAGCTTCAACAGTAATGTAGAAGTCCAAAGTCAACAGAAACTCAATTCCTAAATCCTCTGAACCCAAGCTCTGCACTACTCATTAATACTCAATCACTTCATGAAGACAGTACAAATGATAAATGTGTTAAGCACCAAAGGAAGGATTTATCTTTGCAGCCTTTAGCAGTATGCAGTATACCATCCAGTAGTATGCCGCATAGCTACCGGGGTACAAAGCATTAGAATTAAGCCGTGCTATTTCTGTAATACCTACTGACTTCTTCTAGTATCACTTCAGTACCCAGGAATTAACCAAATCTACAGCATGCATGGATACGCTTGCCAGTTAAAGTTACTGGGTTTTGTCTTTGTTGTAGAACAAGTCAACAAATATATGTTTATTCATCAGAAGTTGATAATAAAATCTTACTTTAACAGAGATAAATTCCCACAAGGTGGTACTCGGTGACCACAAGTGCTAGTCATGCTAAGAAAGACAAGCAACAAGCTCTCACTATTTACAGTCTGCCTTTGATAAGAAAACAAGAGATTCTGCAAAAAGCATCCAGGCAGCCTTATAAAAAGTATGCCTGCACAGTAGTACTCCAAGGCCTTAAATGGCAACTATCAGAAACTCATTAAAAGGATAAGCAGAAATCCACTTTGGCCAGTGAACTTCCATGGAGTATAATAAAGAGATAACAAAAGCACCATTTGACATAGCCTTAACCTATCTTTCTCCAGCTGCTGGGTCTGTGTTCCAGAAAAAGACTTCCACATCTTTACTGTTTATTCAGTGATTGAACATTTGACTTAACCCGCTGTCCATAGAAATGACAACTAAAACTGCAGTCATTAAGTCACTCAGTGCTAAGAAAGTTAGAAGCTGCAGAACTCATGCACCATTATGATAATGGTTCTTCCAGTTAGATGGTTTCATGATGCTCCTCTGGTGCAAATATTTTTGGGAATTCTAAAAGCAAAAAGACTCTGCTAGTAGAAATAATACTGCAGTCCTCTTTCAAAACAAAACAGCTACTGTTGGATCTAAAAGAATATCTAACTTGCCATTCCAGCCAATAAATGTGGCAGTGGTGTGTACCTGCTAAACAGGTAGGCTGCCAAAGTACCCCAGAGTTCTGGTGCAGGGTTTTCTTTCACAGTCACCTTCTTCGACACAGGCATGGTAAGAGAAAGGACTGAGTCCACAATGATCCGTTAATTTTCACAGACAAGCAGCAGAGACAGAACACAGCTCCAAAAGCAAGTATCTGTCAGAAATGCCTGGAGGCACTCAAGGCCAGGCTGGATGTGGCTCTGGGCAGCCTGGTCTGGTGGTTGGCAACCCTGCACATAGCGGGGGGGTTGAAACTAGATGAGCATTGTGGTCCTTTTCAACAGAGGCCATTCTATGAAATGTCTTCAGTTATAAAGCGGATTCTTGATGTAAACCAATATTCGTAAACTGCAGGAGTAGGTCCAAAGGTAAAGCAATAAGGCCTCTGCAACATAAAATGTGAATTATATTGGACCACACTTTTTCCAGAAAATTCTTTCCAATAATTTGAGTTTAAAAAACTGTCCAAATGGTGCATATTTAAAGTTTTCCTAGCAGAGAAAATACAATAAAAGAAAAACTGAGAGGTCATTTGCCATTTACTTAGCAGTAAGGAAAGGTATAGGTCTATTTCATTCACCACTCATGAAAATCTAGATTAAGTACAGACACAGGTATGACTGCTCTAACCAAAAAAGTTACAGAAATAAAAGAAGTCCTTGTTTTCTGGCTAACTCAGAAATAATTCAGATAGATAGATTGATAGATGAATGGATAAGTAGATAGAATGGTTTTGTTCCAAGGGACTGAAACATTCAATTTGTTATGATTGTTATTATATAGTCTTATAGTATGCAGCAGGTGGTTATTTTACTGGGAAAATAAATTACTATACATATCAAAAGAAACTTAAAACTTGCTCAAGTCAGTAGAAGCATGCAGAGTGGAATTCGTTCTGCAATTAGCACTATATTAGAAAAGGAACACCACCCACAGACTGCAGATAATGGTATAACAAAGAGGCCATAACAGTAAACACTGAAAGTTTCTTGCCTTCAAAGGCATCAAAAATACACCTACTTTTTTCCAATGAGTCACTATTTCTGAGATCAAAGCTCAGTAACTCAGTTACTGAGTAGTTTTCTGAAAAAACAAATCCATCACATTCCAAACCTTTCTGCTCTTTCTAAACATAGTATTGCTCTACCTATACATTCCCCGCCATGCACAACTTGAGTAATTATAAAAGTAACTGACATTAATGCAAGAAATGCAACAACTGATATATTTGATGCTGTTCCAGCATGTAATGGAGATAGTAAAAACAAAAAAAGGTAAGCAACGGTCACAGAGATCTTCACATATGCCACAGCAACATGTCGTTACTAATGTGTAGTGCTGACATTAGGCATAATATTTTATACAAATAACAGTAAATACTTCCATTTTGCTACAAAGTTAATCAAAGACTTCATACTTCTGAGTTTTGAGTGTAGTGATGAGTTGATCTTACATAATACGTTTTTATAATCAGTTTTCATGAAACCCAAGTCATTAAAAATCCAACTTAAATTAATGCATGTAGATATTTAAGACCAACAAACTTATTAGCAAAATTTCTCCTACTAGTTATTGCAGTCAATCTTAATTATACTGTAGTGGCAAATGAAGCTTATAATATAATTAAATTTAAATCTGTGAACTGCAGAAGACAGACTTTTAATATTTTACCCAAATGGACATTTTTTTCTTACCAACTCATGCTATAAATAACGCAATTCTGTTCACCACAATGAAAGAATAAAGAGAGAGATATGCATTTGATTTTCCCTTTTATCTTGGTACTAAAGCAATTTCATAGTTCTTTAATGTAATGTTTTTTCCTTTGAAATATAGCCAACAGTAGCAACATGAAAGTTCAGTGGTTATGCCAACAAGACTAATACTTCTAGCACCTGTTGAAGAGAACAGATATAACTCTTCTAAATACATGGCCCTACTAACTCTTAAAAGGTATGCATTATATATGCAGCATACACTTCATCTTGTAGCAACTGTGAATAGTAAGATTAAAGATTTTGGACATCAGAACATTCTGGACATTGAAGATGAAGCACTGGAATTACTCAGCCTTCTAATTAAGACAAAATCTCACAAATGTTAAAGGGCATTTTAACTGATTAGATACAGTGATTAGGTGGCAACATCTGGTCTGTTACTTGATTTATTAGAAATCACTCAAGTACAGTATTCAAATATTGTGACTTGAAGTCACAAACACATATACACAATTACAGATGTTCTTCTCTGCATCTCAGATAGCCTTGTATGGAATTCAGTCCTCACAGGCAAAGCCTGGACTCTGCGCCCCAAGGAAGCAACACACCAGCACTGACTTTTGCAATTGCAGAAATTTATCCTTCACCTTAACTCATTCTGCAGCTCTCTTCATTCCCTAGGATTTTACCTACAGACTTCAAAAGTAGTCTCATGCCTTTCCTATCAGATGTGTGGGACACTGGAGGCACAGAATTCAGCATGCCACATGCAGGCTCTACACACGGACCTTCTGACAGCCATGAGCACTCAGAATGCTCTTTCACCCAATTTGAGAAATATACGCTAGTATACAACAGCTCAAGCTGAAAACAAAACTAACCTGATCTATCAAAAGAATCATCAAACACAACTCTGCAGGTTTTCCCATTATTGAGGATGGTCTTTGCTGCACCAGGATCATAACTAGCAAACCAGGGCAGCAGGGAGCGGTCATAGTGCACTTCTTTGTTATTGATCTCAATGGGGGACTGATGGCGTCCTTTGGCAGTAGGGTAATTCTTGTGCCATTGGTCTGGCCCTAGAAAAAAATCAGAGAAACATCATGAAAACCTCTTCTAGCTATGTATGAATTACATTGTTTCACAATGAATGGAAGGTTGGCACAGCTGCACTATGGCAGTAAAAGTATTAATAAGTGGATCGCTAACAGCAAGCTGTTAGTCACGGGCTGTCAGGAACAGCACTGCGTTACGAGCATTTAGATCCCTGCATCTGGACTATGGCTGCACATCATTCATCTGAACCAAACTTGCATCGCAAAACCTTTTCCTTACTAGGAGCCAGACCACACATCAAGAGGAAACCAGAGGTGGATTTGGACCAAAGTCCAGCAGCGCCCAGAAACATGATAGGATACACCCATTGACCCCACCGTGACAACACGTACTCAACCGGAGACAGACAAAGCCAGCGGCAGTCAGTGGCGGGCAGCTGTCAGTGCCGGCCCGGCACGCTGCCTGGCCCCGCGCCCTCTCACCGTTGTCGCTGTCGTAGCCCCACGGGTAATAGTTGGGATTGATCATGGCGCCACGCTGCCCCTCGACGCCCCTCGGCAGCTCCGGAGGGACGGCGGCTTCGCATCACGGCGGCTTTTTATACGCTCCCGCAAACTCCATGCCCTTCCCCGCAGAGAGGAGCAGCGCGGCCACGAGCGCCGGGGGCGGGGAGAGCCGAGCTCCCTCGCCCCGCCCGCCCTGGCCTCGCTGGGTGGAGCGCGGGGGATGGCAGCGTAGGGCAGCGCGGCGACGGGTGGGGTGGCCGGCGTCGCTCGTCGGCGTCCTCAGATGCACGGGCACGGAGTTGCTGCTCTGTGCTGGGAAGGCCACCCCAGGGGGCAGGTGTGCTGCTGCCTGCCCCAGAGAGAGGGGGGTGTAGAAGCGTATGAAGCAGCTCCTAACTGTCAAAGAGAGCAGTCCAAATCCATCCCAGATTTGGACAGCTTCAGGCCAGTACAGGGCTGGAGCGGTGTGCTCCATCAGCTCGGTTCTCCCTCTCGAGCAGGTGCTGCACTTCACCTGTGTGCAGCAGTACAGGCCTGCTCTGCTGCTCTGCCACCATGTTTCTCCATGGTTGCTGGGCTCTTTATGGCTGTTTCTGGAAAGCCTGTTGTCTGTAAGACTGCATCTGGATAGGACAGACTGGATGTCCCCTGAGGAGCCCGGTTAGCTGTGTGTTCTCCACCTGTGTGTGTTACAGCACAGATTCAGAGGTCAGCTGAGGATGAGACACCACATCCAACAGCTTCTGTGCGCAAGCAGCTCTCACAGATTCACACCCATCCCCATAAAATTTCCACATATACAGCTGGAATCCAGCATGGCTCCCCGGCACACTGCCTGCCAATGTTAACATAAACAGCTTCCCCACCACGTCTCAGTGGAGCTAGTTGTCCCTGGCCTTTATAAAGGGACTGCACACTACTGCAAGGGTTCTTAGTGAAAATCTTGCCTGCTCCAAACAAAACCTTAATTGTCAAATTAAGCACAGGATCTGTTTGTTTTGCTTCAGCTCTAATTCTCTTTGCGTTTAGCAGGGTGTTAATGCATCAAATTGCACTTAAAATTGTGAGCATACTTAGCATGCGCACGCTCCTTAGGTGACTTGTGTGTGACACGCAGAACTCAAATGGCTTCTAAGAAATATTTGTTGTTCTGGCACAACGGGGATTATTAAGAGAGTTAGATAAGATAGACATTAGCACCAGTGTTGTAAAGTGAGCCAAGGGACTAATGAGGCAACAGAAAAGACATTGCACTGAAAGGGGAACTACTGTGGTATAAGCTTTAGTAGGCATTCTGAATAAAAAAATGTTAATAGTAATGAAGGGGAAATTACATCTTTCTGTACTCAGACAGGTATACATCAAGAAATGGAAAGAGTGACTGAAACTGAAGAACCAAGTCAGCCAATGAACAGATACAGATATGTGTCACCAAGAAACCAATAACTGCTGAATGTTTGGAGGCACCCAAAGTAGTCCATTAGCTTTTTAATAGGAAGGTGAGGACACGAACAGTGTACACAGGAGCTATGCATTTATGCCCTACAGAGCACATACTATTTTCCACTTCCTCCTTTTGTTACTCCTCTTTCACCATCTTCTCACTACCTTGGCCCACAGAAAAATCTCCAGGTCCAGTGCATCTTCTGGTGATTCAGGATATACTTCCCTGTCTTCCAGATGAAGATACATTGCAAAGGTAACCACAGCCCATATGAAGTAGCCAAGGGCTATGAAGAGAACCCTGAAATAGTTCCAAGAATCTCTATTTCCAGTCCAGCATTCGATCACCTATCTCTCTTCACATACTCCAGTTTGTCAGTGTATTTTTGTTAAAACACCTTTATGATGCTTCTTAAAGCCAAAATAGAAGTAAGTAAAGGAAACCACAAGGAGAAGATGTTTGGGAAGAAGAGAAAGAAAAGAAATAGAGTTCCGTTGTATGCATACAAGCTCATGCATTGAAGCTAATCAGTGAGTTTCATGTGCCCTGTATAAATATTTCCCCAATGTCCTTATTTATTATTATTATTTTTTTAACAAATATGTGCCCTACACCCTCTCAGGAATCTCTCCTAGGTCACTATTTTCTCATAACATATTGTTAGGGCAGAATAAAACTTTGGGACTCTTAGGTATCAATCTGTGAATTTCTGATTTGTGCACTCACAGAATAACTTGTGGATTAAAAGGGTGCACACTGTGCCCCAGCAGCTCTCTCCAGGTTGAATATTCACTTCTGTACTCTTCAGAAAGTCCCCAAGTAGAATAACTTAATTATGTTGACCACAGTAGCAGAAAATCTCTTTTTCTGCTGAAAGAAAGCTATTAAACGTCTTCACTGGGTTTTCTCATTGCTGGACACGGCCTAAGTTCTCTGCACACTACAGACAAGAGAAGTGTTATAAGTAAATGTACAGATGGCTTTGAAAACAAAAGTGACAATTAAATTCAGTCTAAAAAGGAGGCTGAAACTAAAAGAATTTTCACAGAGCAAAAGGACATTCAGTATTGGACTGTTACATATCCCAGTCTGCTACAAACCAGATTACATTATGCACATTGAAGTCTTCAGTGCAGAGATATTAGATTTAATGAAATACTTTTTCAGACACCATGGCAATGACTGCTTTTAAAGTGGTAGGAGTTACAGGAGAAAAACAAACAAACAAACAAACAAATATATGTCAACATGTTCTCTATGTGATCTGCATGATACTCCATGGCACAAAAAAAAAGTTTTCCCTCAAAATATGCTCTATTCATATGCGTATTTATAGACTCTGTTACATCCTAGGATTATTATTGTTGCTATTTACTCTTTATGTTTAGCAGTAACAGTCAGAGGACTTATCATGCTATATACCCGACAAATACATAATAAGGCCCTCTTTAAAGGCCCGAAAGACAGGTGGGAAAAAGGCGGGCAGTCAGGAGTACTAAGAGTAGCTCATAATTACAAAGCAATTTAATGACACAGTATGATACAGGATTCCAAGATTCTTGATGATTTATCCAAGGCATAGATCACTAGAAATTTGAGTTAAAAACAAAACTGTTTTTCAAATGTCCCGCTGAGGTACAGAAATTCATTTCAAGGTGGAATGCAAGTCATAATTTGCTGGGTTCCTTGTACTGGAACTAATAAATCTGCTACTTTAGGTAATGGCAACACAAGATAAAACAAACAAACAGATTTGATTTCTGATTTAAAATCCATGTAAATAGTACTGAGTTCAAAGATAAAAAGCAGACATGAGGTTAAGAAGTCACCAAACAACATCAATCCTTTAAAAAAGTAAACAGGCACATTCAGTAGATAGAATCCTATAAGCTTTCTAAGCGAATATCTATTGTGGTGTTACTGTAAGATTACTCACATGGCATGCACACTGAATCAAAGTCTCTATTCAAGGATTAAATTTGAGTTGAGCTATTTACTCATGTCTGCTCTAGCATTGAGCCATTTTTAAAATTATTGTAGAAATCTTGCCCCCAACCTACATTTTTGAAGGATTTAAATATATCAGAACTGAAACAGTTTTGCAGTATTGCTATTTAGAGGAAAAGTCCTTTGACAGAAAGCACAGCATGAATCCACATTGCTTACATGTCATGGAGAAGTGCTCAACAACAGTATCTTCTGTGTCAGTATACTAAAAACGGTGGGAGAGCAGATCTGCAATTGTGAGGATCCATCAACCAAATCCTTGATGCTACTGGTGGTGATAGAGACAGAGATACAAAAACTACTTCCAGAAATAGATAATAGGTTGTCTTTGCTCATGTTTCATAACGCACTTCTATAGAGTGGAGGGGGTTGCTATTTCTAGCAATCCTGACATAGAGATTCCTCCCAAATCACTTTGTTTAAACTTTCTAAGGGGACCAGGAATTAGTGCAAGGTCCTTGACTGATTAGCGGACTATCACCTCTGTATATTGTTTTCATCTATCTTGATTATTCATTTCTACTTTGCTTTGCTTTGCTGTTTGTATGATAGAAAATAATTAGAGTGTGTTGTCTCTCATTTTGATTAAGTACAAGAGTAATTCCAGTTCAAAGAGGCAGAGGCACATAGCTGGCCAAGAGATTTACGTTACGCAGTTATATTTGCTTCTCATACATTTGTCGTTCGGACTATATTAGTTTATTAGTATTATGTGAAAACACATAATACTAATCATGGTTAAAACCGGGGCTTTGTTAGGGGAGGTGAAGAAATGATTAGAAGCTTATTCCAATTTTGTATCCAGGGCATGCACAAAACTTTTAATAATAGGATAGCTACGTTCATATTATCAGTCTAATAATTGCTATATCTCTCAGTAGCATTAATCTATCCATACTGACATTTTACTGAAGGCAAGAGAAAGAAGCCAAGAAGCTATGACATTACCTAGACACATCAGAGGGTTAAATTATATAGCCAGGGAAAGTGTGTAACATTGCCATTCTCTTTCTTTCATAATGAAAAAAGTGAAGAGTGGGATATGTCTGGTATTTTTGTAGTTCCTGTTATGAAGCCTAGGAAGAACCAGGCCCTGCTGTGTTAGCTTATTAAACAACTCTCATCCAAAGAATTTTTTGAATTGCATGCCTTGTTTTCAGTACTAAGTGAGGAAAGAAACACAAAGATTGATTAAGAAAATCTATTGTTGCACTAGAGAAATTCATTCTTCCATTATGAGGTAGGTCAACTGCAATTTGCAGTAAGATAAGACCTCTTTCATTACGTGCTTCTACTTACAACCCAACAAAGGATTTGGCTGATTCATATAGACACTGATTTATACTGCATTTTCAATTCAAGTATTTTTTCCCAAAAAAAGAAAATACCACATATTAATATGTACTAAGAATCATGGCCAGCAGGGCAAGGGAGGTGACCCTCTACTCTGCTCTGGTGCAGCCTCACCTGGAGTACTGTGTTCATATGTGGAGTCTGCAGTACAGGAGAGACATGAACCTGTTGGAATGCATCCAGAAGAGGGCCACAGAGATGATCCAAGGGATGGAACACCTCTCCTATGAGGACAGGCTGAAAGAACTGTTGCTGATCAGCCGGGAGAAGAGAAGGCTTTGGGGAGACCTGGTAGCAGCCCTTTCATATCTAAATGGGAGTTATAAGAAAGAAAGGGATAGACTCTTTAGTAGTGTCTACTGCAACAAGACAAGGGGAAATGGTTTCAAACTAAAAGATTTAGATTGGATATAAGAAGAGAATTTTTTTTTTTATGATGGGGGCAGTGAAGCAGTGGAACAATTTGCCCAAAGAGGTGATGGATATCCCATCCCTGGAGACATTCAAGGTCAAATTGGACCAGGCTCTGAGAAACCTTATCTGTCTGTACATGTCTGTGTTCACTGCAGAGGAGTTAGACTGCATGACCTTTAAACGTCCCTTCCAACTCAAATGATTCCATGATTCTATGATATTCACATTTGTGATACTGAATAATGCTTCTGCGGGAGACTGAGCATGGTAAATCACCCATTCAGTTCTGCTTTACCTCCCAAATGAACTTGAAGTATAATATTTACAAAATGGAATAGAGCAGAAGGTATAGATAAGAGATCTGTGGGAAAGTTATCCAAATTATCTGTGCTAAGACTGTAAAGTTTGAGAGAACAGCACATCTTTAAAAGCAGTTTCACAGATGCATCCAGAGCCTTTACAAGTGAAATTTGGTGGTAAGCATACATACCAGGCTTAAGCAAAGACAGTGTGAGTGATGAAAGTACTTTGTATAGTTTGGGGATCACCAAATGAGAGCAAATAATTCATACTTCGTAAGAACTGGTACCAGCTGTTCCTTGAGAATACTGGCAAAATAGATACTGAAAGAAAGAAAGACACGCAAATACTGTATTTCCTCCACCTTTGTTGAATGTAGCCTCCCTAGAAAACTTGAAAATCAAGCGATCATGACAGAAAACTGGTATTAAGAAATATTAAGTGGAAAATATTTTCCTATCTGTCATGTCATGATTATGGCTCAGGATAGTTGTGTGTTTAAGGCAAAATGTGTATAGAGTGGTTTTTGTATTTTATCTTCAAAAACAATTGAAAATACTGCTGATGGCAATGGTGTTATCTTTTAAGAGAGTAAATGAGCCTTTTTAAAAGGATATAGTCAGAAAATGTCATCTTTGTCTCATATTCATACATGAAAAGCATTTGAAGGTGATACAAGCCCTTTTGCTCAACTGCTGTTAAGCTACAGTGATACAGGTATTTTACAGTAGGTATATTGTTCAGTAAATCTGAAAAATGCACATATAGCAGAGCAAAAATATGAGGGAAACAAGTGTACAGCAGGGAGGCATCTAAGTACAAACATTTTTGTGTATACAAACTAGTCTATAAGGACAACCTGAGAACTGTTTTGTGATAAGCACCACATAACAGAATTGGCTAAGCATTCTGACATCATCTTCATGACATTTCTCTCTCTGTCTGCTTGGAAGTAATGTGATAACTAAAGAATGGACAGCACCATAGCATAAAATACCTCTGCAGTTTTCTGCAGATCAAATAAACAGCCAGCTTGTCACACCAGCTAATGCTGCCCAGCTATAAACTGAATGCTTTCCCTATTCATCTTCTCAGTTAGGCATATTTACAGGTAAATCACTCAGTGATTTATTGGCTGAGCAGGAAAAATCTGCAGAAATAAAAAGGAGAGAGATATGAAGCATTTAATGTGTGGCTGAAAGAATAGCCTGGGAAGGAAGGAGAATGGGAGCTGAGTATGGGAAGTGGATAATAGAGACCAAAATAAGAATTCCCAAGGAAAGCAGAAAGGAGACTGAATAGGAAGGGCATCAGTAAAGAAAGATGGAAGATGATTTGTGGCACAAGAATTTTTTATATGACAGAAGATAGCCTGGTTGCCAGGAGTCCATAACATGGAGAGGAGAAAAGAAAGATGGCACACAGTGTTTGCAAGTGGAGAAGTGAGAAGAGCCAGTGGCAAGGTCAATAAATATGTCCAGTAAAATCAATAGTGCGCTGGGACAACCCTCTAGTATGCAGAGCCTCTCCATCCTTAAAATTTTGTATAATTATAGAGATCGTGATAATTTAAGTGAAATTAAGATTGCTATTTATTCAAGTACAGTGAGCAACGGTTGTTACAGTAGAGTGCCCAGTAGTGTCCTTGAATGAAATTTCTTTTGTTTTACTTAATGGCAAAACTACAATGACCTATACTGTGGCACAGATTACACCTTCAGCATATCCATGAATGAAATCCAGGGCTGCTCTCCAGGGACACTGAGACAGGCTGGGGAATTGGTCTGACAAAGGCAGAGCAAGGTCCTGCCCATAGGCAGGAACAGTCCCAAGAGCAGGACATGCTTGCTAGCAGACAGTTGTGCACAAAGAGATGTGAGATCCTGCTGGCCAGCAAAGAGTCCATGAGGCTGTGGTGTACCCTGAACATGTTACACACCGAGCTTGTTAGAAAAGTGTAGCATCAGGAAGAGGAAGGATAATTTTCCTCTCCCCAAAACCTATGCAACTCCATCTGGAATCAGCCAAAAGCACAAGAATCATAGGATCATAGAATCACAGAATCACAGAATTACAGAATCACAGAATCATAGAATCATAGGATCATAGAATCATGAATGGCCTGGGTTGAAAAGGACCACAAGGATCATCCAGTTTCAACTCCCCTCTATGTGCAGAGTCGCCAACCCCCAGACCAGGCTGCCCAGAGCCACATCCAGCCTGGCCTTGAATGCCTCCAGGGATGGGGCATCCACAACCTCCTTGGGCAACCTGTTCCAGTGTGTCACCATCCTCTGTCACTCATCCTATTCACACTGTTCCAGTGTGTCACTCATCCTCTCCTTCCTAAAGGAGGAAGTTGCTGAAGGAAGAAGGATGTTGGCAAAGTGTTTTGAGTTCAGTGGAGGGCCATTAATATGGTTAGAGGCTAGAGCACATGGCCTGCAAAATGAAGCTGAGCATGCTGGGTTTGTTCAGCCAAAGAGCAGACTAAGATAGGATTGCTCTCACAGTTTCACATCAGTGCCTTGATGCAGAAAGATTGCACCATATTACAGAAGAGTGCCAGAATGATTGTTCTCTGTCTTCTACAAATATTACTGTAGCATACCTTTCATTTTAATTAGGAATTTGTGGAAAATGATGCAACAAAAGTGAAGCAGCAAAAAGCACCTCATGTTTTGCAGCAGATTGCTCATTGTATGCCTGGCAGTGTGTGAGAGACATTCCCATTGTGCTTTTCATTGAGCATGCCATAGTTGCTGTGCCATGTCACAGCCAAGAAGCCAGTTTGTCATATGCCTTCTACTTCACTGAAATTCATGCCAGGCTATGGAAAACACGGCAGGCATGAATGGAAACCTGTCAACAGCCAGATCTTTGTCTGCCCAAATAAAAAGAACAGCATACTGAGTGAAATCAGGTTGCTAATATGTCACAGTCTCCCTGTTTTTCTCCAGTTTCTATTGTCAAAGAGCAGAATCTGATACTGGCAGACCAGAAGTAGATAGCTCTATAAAATATATTTCTGCCAGGATTTATTCTGTTTTTATTGCTGCTGATCTGCAGCATCACATAACTGTTATGGCTTTCTCCATTCTACCACTTACATTATTTTTGTCCACACAACTACAAATCTATACAAGAACAGAAAAAAAAAAATGCAAAGTTTGCTAGTATCAGTAACTTTGTCACCATCTCAGATAAAGGTTTTTAAATGTGGATAAGATAAAAAAAAAGCCACCAAGTAAACACATCTAGGTTAATGTTCAAAATGTGTTGGCACTTTTGGCTGGAACACTGGATAAAACACTTGCTGTATTTCAGCATATGTTCCCATCTACTCACTTTGCAATGCAGTGCATCTACAACACATAATTGTGAGCTCATTTGGATACTTTCTGAATGCCACCCAGCCATTTCTGTCGACTGCATTGTTTTGTCTACTACCTTTCAACTCCTTTCAAAGCCCTGGAAAATATTTGCTTTTGTACGTGTGCGCACACACAACCATTGCCCATGTGTAATTGTCAGAGCCAACAAGTATGCTTCATTTAGTGTACAGGGGGTGAGGTGAACAACAAAAGCATGCCCAAGAAGTGTATTAATGTGTGGGCAGAGAACCGTGTGAAGCTCTGCACAGTAGCTAGATTAAGAGAGTAGAGGAGATGCTAAGTCAAGATAAAAAAGAAACAGGTATTTCTACAGAAATCACTTGCAAAAGCATAGCTGGCACTCATGGATGGGTCAGTCAGACTGCTGCCCAGAAAGTCTCCAGCAAATCTGGCAGATCTAGTCAGTCTGCTTCTGCACAAAACCCAACAAGTGCATTTTTTTTTTTCTCCCTTTACATTTTGCAACCCACACTAACCATCTTCTAAGCAAAGGGAAGTGTGACTTTTTTAGATCAGACATAGAAAAGCAATCATGAAAAATATCATCATGAAAAAGACTGGTGAAAAGGACCTCCAAAAGCCCTCCAAAATTTAAAAGGATAATGAGACCAAAGTCTAGAACAGAGACAGCTGTTAGAGAAAACATGGGGACAAGCTGAGCAGAGATGGCCAAGAAGACAAAACGTTGGTCTCGTTGGTACACTTGCACAGAGCAGGAGAAGGAACCATTGCCTCAGAAAGACCTGAAGCTGGATACATAACACTGAACCATAGATTATTTTGGAAAACAAATGAGAGGGATTTCTGGTCTATGGCCAGTTTAATTATGTTTATAGAACTGGATTTAGCTTCTGTTATGGCAAAAGCCATACAAATATCCTTCATCAGGTACCATCAAGGGCATGCTCCATGTGCAGTAACCGTACACAACAAAGTTATTTTTGTTTTATCCAAATATCCATACTCTGATGAGAAAAAAACATAGAATCAAAAAATAAATCTGAGCAAACATTAATATTCAGAACAGATGGATTGTATAGTGATTCCAATTGACAAGCAGTAGATAGGAAATCTTTCTGCAGGTGGTATTACCTTGGTGCCCCATTGTATGGGAGCTGCTGAATCACAGCCTGAACCTTTGATTAGTTATCTGAGGCAAGCAGTATGTCAGCCCTGGGAGCACAGGTGAAAGCAGTTCACCTGTGCTGCAGGAAGGGGTGGAGCCAGGCTCCACCTCTCCAGCCCCATTTAAGTGCTGACTGCCAGGGAGGAAGGATCTCTGCTGAGAGATCCACTCCTTTGGAGACCTTTACTGCGAGCCCTCTGCACGGGTAAGCGTTCCACCTATTTTCTCTTTGTCTTTGTTACCCTTGTGCGTAACTCTTTATTGGGTTATTTTTGATTATACATCTATTTGACTGTACTTTTCAATTATATTATTTTTTCCTTGATTGTACACCCATCTATCTGAGCTGCTGGCAAAACTCCATGTACTAATTTAAGATGATATGGATGTTCTCATTGATTTCTGCCACCAGTTCCAACCACTGACGTGTGAGATTTTATATGCAGCACACAGACCAGATGGTGAGTCAGAAGCTGAGGCAAGGAGATGTTCCACAGCTTCTCTTCTCCTAGCTGATTATAACCATCCTTTGCTACAATGCGTATTCACCAGTTGTGATTTTTATCTCTGTGGACACATCAGTTGAATTAATCTACCCCTTTTCTGCCAGATAGAGTATTCTGTTCCCTTGCTGGCATGAAAATATGTGTACATTCATTCATGATGTGTATCGGAGCAACAAGTTTTAACAAGTTTTTCTTAATTCAGGAAAATCTTGCCAAATGAAGAGGTTACACATATGAAAAAATACATTGAGAACTAGACTTCACAGTCCTATAATGTGAAGATTTATTTTAATAAATGAATTCACTGTTAAACTGGCAGTTTTAGAGCTCTGCAAGTAGAATGACCTAGACAGCATACAACAGCCTTTGAGACTGTTCCACGCAAATCTTTTCTGAATGATGGGATATCAATGCCTGCCTAATAATGTTTCAATACAACAGGAAAAAAACAAAACAGTAAAGAACCTGATTGTAGTGCTGCTTTTTTCTGCGTTTAGACAATTGTAGAGCAAGAGAATAGCATAAATACTGAAAAATGACTAGCCCTTCAGTCGGCAGCTGTGATCAGTGAACACCATGCTTCCACATGGGTAACAGGGGCTCAGCAAATTATCACAAGCAGCAGATTTTGCCAGGTTTCTGAAAATGACCAGGAATGCTTGCTTTTATTAATTAAAAAATTAAAATAAGTTTATACTCAATATTAACCATTGAAAGTTCAAATTGATTGAAATACAAAACAGCAGAAAGCAAAACTCAGCACAATTCAGATCATATCCTTGAGTAAAAAGTCACAACTGGGGAGTCAGCAAGAATTTCCTTTTATAAAGAACTGATGGGGAAGATTCTTTGTTTATTTCTTCACTCCCCATCAACTCCAAGATGAGGAGGATAACAGCTGCATCCATAGCAAATATGATTTTGTTTTACTAAGGCCACGTGAAGCAGATAGAGGAACTTTGGTTTAGAATGTTCAAAATATTTTACAAGGCTTCTTACAATGGCATTGAAATGGCCTGATGATGGACACCAGTGTAAGAAACACTTGTTTTAACTTTTAATTAATATTGTACGTTTCCTCATTAATGTAAATCCTAACTTGATTGCTACCTTAAAGGTGGAAGACACATTCAGTTTTATTTGGATTTCACTCATTCCGTGGCTTTTTCAGATTTTTTCAGTGGTAATTCTAGCAAAGTGCTCTAAGGCATTTGACGTGGAAAGAATTGCTTCTAACTGACACCTCTACCTTTCCTGACAGAGACAATGAAATCACTGTTTCAATTATAGGTCTTACACACTGTTGGGCAACAAATCAAGTTTCATCTGTTTATTCATGGGTCAGTAGCATTTGTTTAGCTATAAATTAAGGTATGTTGCAGACATTGATACCATCCACTGCTCTATGATGTCTGACAAGAAAAATTATTCCTTAATTATACTCTTTCTCCAAAAAGAGTATTTATTATATAGGCAATGCATAACACTGTGGAGCTATTAAATTAGAGCTCAATGGCTGGAAATCTGCAGTGCTAAGGAAAAATCATCACTGATCTCTGAAATATATCAATTTTAAATTTTGTTTTGTTTTGTTTTAAATTCAACAGAGAAGTTATCATAACTGTGAAAGATGACTGAGACATGAAGTGTAGAGAGAAAAGTGATATGTAGGTTGAAAGAGACAGTCTGTATAATATACAGGGCAATGTGTCCTGTTCATGTCTCTACTCAGGTCAGGAACTGATGCAGTGTGTATCAGTTGGAGGTTCTTCACTGAGAGGGCAGTCAGGCCCTGGATCTCCTTGGCCGGGCTCCCCAGGTCACAGCTCCAAAGTCACACAGTTCAAGGAGCATTTGGACAATGCTCTCAGACATAGAGCTTGAAGTTTGGACACTGCAGTGTGAAGCCCAGAGCTGGACTCCATGATCTTACGGGTCTCTTCCAACTCAGGATATTCTGTGGTATTGCTCCCAGCTACCTCTTTTCAGAATTTCATCCAGCTGTCCTCTCTGTCATGTAGATAAATAGCTGCTATACTTTGTGAAGCTCTGGGTAGAGAATCCTTCAAGTAGTGTCACCCATTTCCTATTGAAGGTCAAAAAGAGGAGCTGTGGATGAGAACCAGGATCTTGTCTCAGGATGACTCAAAGAGGCAGGAGGATGATTTGACAGAGATATCTGTAGCCAGTGATATTCAAAACAGTACAAGCAGTGTTGAAGGCAAAGTACAGGTGATGTGTGATGCGTGTGAGGGGACAAAAGTGAGGCTGAAACAGCCTCTCTCACGCAGCAGTTTCTCTTTAGCCTTTCCAAATTTCTCCACATTACTCTATTACCTGTATCGCCATTCCCTCTCCTCACAAAAACCTTTTCACCTCTATGAGCAGACTTTTAATTAGCTGAGTTCTGTTCCTTCTGTCACCTCTTCCACAGCCAGGGAACAGAGGTGTGTATGAGGCCACCTTGCTGGTGTAGGAACTGAGAAAGTGGTGTAAAGCCCTGCCTGCATCTCTGCTGAGCAAAGAGCACTGTGGCTCAGCTGTAGGCTGGCATAACAAGGCTGCCAGGTACTTGTGTGCAACACTTGTACTTGTGTACAACACTGGCTAGCATGTCAGAGGTTCACTACCTTCACCAAGTATCTTTTGTTTGTCATCTGAACTACATTCAGAAGGGAACTCAACTTTTCTCACAGGTAGATAGAGATAGGACAAGGAAAAATGGTTTTAAACTATAGGAGGGTGGAGATTCGTATTTATCTGAGGTTGATCAGATTTCTTTTAGACTCAAGCAATATATTTTCTTCTTGAAACAGTTCAAGGGATACCAGTAAGTATTTAGCGTGAAAACTTCCTGTTCCATTCATGCAATGCTACTCCCTATTATGTGCCATTACACCAAAAGATTATAATCCTGAAATAAAATCCCTAAATGAACACCATGGTTAAAGGCAGTCAATGTTACAGTCACAGGGCACAGAATCACAATAGGGCACAGAAGCAACATGGGACTGTGATGAAATTGCTTGTTTGTTCTTTTAGCTCTACCATCAGAATCACAAAGTCACAGACTCATAAAATGGCTGAGGTTGACAGAGACTTCTGGGCCATTTGGCCCAAACTCTGCTCAGTAGGGACACCATCTTCAAAGAGGAGATCCCACAGCCTCTGGACAGGTTGTGCCAGTGCTCTGAAACTGCACAACACAGCAGTGCTGACTGGTGTTCAGAGGGAGCCCCTGTGCTCCACAGAAGAGGTACACCAAGCCCCTCATCATCTTGAAAGCCCTTTGCAGGACTCCTTCTAGGAACATCCAGGTCTCTCTTGTACTGCAGTAGCCAGACCTGAACACAGCACTGCAGGTGCAGCCTTCTCAAAGCATCACTCTCTTCTGCTCTGCTGGTGATACTTTGCCTAGCTCAGCCAACAACAGGCTAATACAAACTTGCTGGTGTAGTGGCTTCCCTTTGGTATACAGTGAATTTAGATGAGAGAATTCATTGTAGTTGTTAGTACTCTGAAAGTAAGTGAAATCAGTGGGTGTAAAGGAAACTCAGCCACAACCATTTTTCAGTAAAGGGTTTGGTCTTTGGTGTTTTGTATTCATATCAATCAAATCACAGAGTGAACGAAAAGCAGCATATAGCCCAAGATGTCGTCTCCTTGTTCTGATGTGAACATACATGTAGTTGTGTGCCTGGATGGGCAGGTCTGTGTGCTGCGTGTGGTAAGTGAGAAGACAGCCTATTAATTCTATTTTGGCTTTGGAGATCTCCAGTGTCATACATAGGGCTTTGAGCAAGACCAGCTACTTGGATATTGCACTGAGAAAGTGCTAAGGCAGGGGTGACAGAAATGAAGACTGGCTTATGCAGGAAATAAAGTTCAAAATATCTGATACCATGGGTGTCTGGTATTTATGCTCAGATGATCAGCAATTTTTATAGGACTAGCATGGAATAAGCCACACCTCTGTTGTTCAATACCTTCACTTCAATGATTGTTTAATTACTCCTATGGGAGCAGAGGAAGCCTAGACTGTGCTGTAACTCAGGTTGCTTGTTATTAGCAAGTTGTATCAGAAATTGTGAATGTTGAGGAAGTAGCTCCACCATGTGGACTGTGGAAAATGAATATTAGAAAGTCTGGCCAAAAAAAAACCAAACAAAACTTGAAAGGACTTCTGAATAATGACAGTAAGGAAATACATTGTACTGTAAGAAAATATAGGAATATTTTGGTCTTCCTCTAGGTTATCTATTAGCATTAAGTTCTATAGGGAGAGATATACTCAGAAAAACAGGCTTTTGTAAGATAAAAAATAGAGTATACATTTCATACTGCATTAATGCTGAAACCCCATTCTCTTACACAAATGTGAAGTGAGATGTATATAAAGTGTTATTTCTTTTGTGTACAATAGTACCAAGGTCCCCAGAGTCCTTCCAGTGACCTAGGTAGTAACACAGACTGAACTGCTTTGGTACTGACAGCACTGGTATTTATTTCTGAGTTTTTCAGTATTGCTGTAATGACTGTTTTCACATAATGCCTGGATCTTCTCTGGTTGGTTGTCTGCAGGCAGAAAGACTGTATTTTACTTGCTCCAGCTGATCCATGCTGTCTGTGGGTGGAAGAGATAATACTGCTTTACAGTGAGTCTGTCATGGGAAGCATCTGTGGATGGCAGCTGGCAGCCTCCCAGAGGACCTGCAGCATCCAGGTGGCCTGCTCTGCAGAAGGCATCAGGTGTGACAAAGGGAAGAGGCTTCCAAAGGAGCAACATGGGGCTGTGTGACATTTATGGCAACTTACTGTATCACATAAACATTCCTGGACAGAGGGCAAACCTGAAGGAAAATACCTTCCTAAAAGGGACATTGTTCTGATTTGAGATACTTGTGTTTCTATTCTGCCTTTAGTAATACAGTATCATTTTGTTTATTTTAAGAAAATTAGTTTTTCTACCTTATGAACCTCACTTCAGGAGTTCAGAGTTTTTTAGTGGTGCTTTTTAAGGAAAAGAGAGGTAGGAGACCTTCCTTTTTCCAGTTCCCAACACCTGCATCTTGGTTGCTCACCTCTGAGGTAGTCCTGCAGTTCTGAGCATGCAGTGAATTGAATCAGTAAATCAGTATAAGAGCCCATTGCTGGAAGCTTCACAAGAACATTCCTACAAACCAGTTACAGTAGACAGGCCTTCCTGTTCTTCAATGATTGTATTTTACTGTGCTAAGGAATAAGCCTGTATTTAAGTGCTCATTGTAGAGCAGCTCATGTTAAATAGACTGTTACCTAAACCTGTGTGCAACCCCTCTCACCTCGTGGAAGGTAGTTTATCTGCTTTCATGTGCACTATAGTGATCTGAATAAACGCCGAAGGAAGGCAGATAGATGAGGTGGAACACACACTGCATAGCTTCACTTGCTGTGGACAAAATACCTTGGAAAGAAACAGATTATTTTATTTTGCTAGGCTCACTGACAAAATTAACATTTTTAAACTCAAATTACTCACATGATAAACAGCAGCAAGCATATATGGGAATCTCTCCTTGAGATTCAGTAAAAATAATCTATATTCCTTTCATTTTGCAGTAGAAACACATAACCATAATCGCTTGTATACTTAGGGTCACAGCAGGAAATTTACAGCTCGTTTATGAACAACTGACTAAAAAATGATCACAGCTGGTGGGAAATTACTTCAGTCAACAACAACAAAAAAGCTTTGAAATGGTAGGAATAAGCCTCTAATTCTCTAGTATTTGCTTATGTGATGTGTGAGAAGCTGCAAGGGTTTCATCTGTCAAAACCTGGGATGGTAATTTATTTAAATCATTTGCCTGCCCTGCTGAAACTAATATGCATAAAAGTAATGAAGGATTTAGTGCACCACACTGATTAGGAGAATTTTTACAATTTATTTAACTCATCAGTGCCCAGAGGCCTTTTTCCTCTGCTTAAAATAGGTGAGGTAGCAGCACCAGAGTCCACAAAACGTATTACTGTTTTTTTACTGACGTTCTCAGTACCAATACTGTCCATCAAAGCAAGAAATGCAATCGAACAGAACTATGTGTGTTTTACATGACAAAGTCTAAAGCACATTTGCAATGATGTTGACAATGTTCAGTAGTAATAGATTCAAGACAGAATGGAGTAAGAGCAGATGCAAGGAGGAACAGTCTAAATTTCAGACAGGTTTTCCTGTGTGCCCGTACACAAAACATGTTTGCTGTTTGAGCCACAGTTGCTTTGCCAATAGTTGATACATCTCTATCTATACTGCCACTCAAAAAGCAGCGGAGGAAACATGCAAATAAAGGGCATCCAATGTGTGGGTAGCAACCACACAGTGTCACAGCAATTAAGACATCACTTAGAAGTTTTACTTTGTGTACTTAAGAAAGTACGAATGAATCAGGAAATTTCAAATGATATAAATATTCAGCTTGTTGATCAATATACTTGCAAGAATGCACATTTAAAATTCAAGTTATTGATATTCATACATGAGTCTATGATCTTGGGGAAGATATGACAATATCTGTGTATAGGCAAGAAAAAAAAAAACTAACACTATTTTGTACCTGAAAACATAGAACAAGTGATTTTGTTCTGACGTAAAATGCATTCTACCTCATGTCTCGTGTCTTTGAGAATCTGATTGATTGGTTCTACAGAAATCATGTTAAGAAATTAAAACTAGGTGTAACAGATGAAAAGGCAGCTGCTAGAATGTCTGTCCATCCTTACAGTGCATTTAAAAAAAAACAGTAGCAAGGCTTTCTAGTAAGTTCTTGTTACTTTCTATCATCACTCACTATTAGAAATAAAACAAACAAAAAAATCAGTTTCTTATGTAAGTCAATTTATTGGTTCTCTGAAGACACAAAAGCTGTTATTTGGAGTGCGGACAACTAATCCTGTTTTACTGCTCCAGTAACAAGAAATCAAAACATCACAGTCAATGGGTTCGAAGGTAGAAAGGCTCAAATTCTAGTCTCAGTTATTTGTGTAGAAATTTTCTGAACACTAAGATCAACTGCATATGGATATGTGAAAAAGATATTACATGTAAGACATAGTGCAGTAGAAAACAAAAAGTTGCTTATGAGCTTTCTGTAGAAACATTTCTGTGTTGAGATGTACAGTTCAAAGACCTAAGAGTTTCTTAAAATTAATGCTGCTCCAAGCGTCGCACACCTAAAATCAAAAACTGACCCGACAAATGCCAGAACATTTGTAAACAGGATTCAATCAATATGTTAGTTCCGCTAGCTTGGTTTTTAAAATAAAATTGCTTTATACTACACAAATAAGATTCTAATAGACTAAAATATTAATTCTCTATGAGAATTCAGCAATTCCTTGAAAATTTCTAAATACAAAGGATCAAGCTCCACATTCAGTTTCATTCTTGAATTCTCACTGAATTGTGCTGGTAATAACTGAATTTGGCCAATGTTGCCTACTTGTTGTTTCGCTGTTGGAGATCCTTTTTTTCTAGCAAAGGTTAAAAGTGAAATAGTGAAGGATAACTGGGAAATTCTCATTTTAGCACTTGTATCCCTGCTTTATTTCAAACACAGACATTTTACTTATGTAAATTGCTGTCAACACGTTTGTTGCAATATCTCCAGAAGAACTCTCTCTGCTGCCTATTGATGAGTTAGAGGAAGACAGAGAATCCAGAAGCTTCATACGTGCCATCTGAACTGTCTCCCTAGAAAGTGAGCTATCTAAACAGATTCCACATCATCTCCGACCATGCAAAGGTACAGTAAACAAACACTTAAGTGATTTGCCAGTAGTAGGGAAGACAAATGGCACAAGTCATCAGCAAAGACTCTCTCCGTATGCAATAAAGCCCCTAAAAGGCGAAATCATTAATAACTAAGATGCCAAAAAAAAAAGAAAAAAAAAAAAACCAACAAAAAAACAGGCAGAGCATCAAAGACAAAAATGCACCATCTGGACACATACTAGCAGAGCAGCAGCAGTAAGGCTCTTCTCTCTTAGCAAACCTAAAGTTGATATCTTAGCAGCAATACAACAGCAGTGCTGTGGCTGGATGGATGAATTAACAGTAGCAATGAAACAAGGAAAGATCAATGGGCAGCGGCAGAACATGGTGAAGACAGCAAATGCTATAATGACAGCAAGATATCTTTTTTCTTCTTCATACGCAAAAGCTGAATATCCCTAGCTGCATTCCAAAAATACTAATCCTGGACAACAAAATGTGAACAAGAGAGGGAAGGAAAAAATGTGGTATGTTAAAGAGGAATTTATTCTTTGAATGTTCACACTGGAGATGGGATATCTGAGGAAGATCTCTACAATGGATGTTGTAGGAAGTGGGCATTTTAAAACTTGTTCATGTACTGTTTGATCCACCCACTACTTCTGCTTTCCTGAAGTGCTGGTTCATTTTTTTGCCTCCATGACATTTCCTTTGAAATCCGTTTTAAAGATTAATACTGAGCCCATTTTTTCCAAGACCACATGGCAGAGAAGTGACACTATCACAAATGCTAAATCACTTGTTTCAAGAAACACGTGTATCTCACATTTCCTCCACAAGGTTAGTAATTGCATTTGCACTGAGTATTTTTTCTGATTTAAGAGACAGGTTCAGTTTTACCACTCAGAATTTTAAGCTGAGAAACACAGATCTTTATCCAGCAGAGGACAAAAACTAACTATGCTTTAAGATGCAGGGATTTTCTCACTCGGGTTCCACAGAGCTTTACTTGAACGAGGCTCTCACTATCCTGCCCTTCACAGGCTGAAGTGGGCGCCAGTTATCAACCAGTGGGCACATGGGCTCGTTCTCACCATTCTTGGAAAGGCTACGGAGCCTCGCCATCTGCAAGGAAGAAAAGGTAAAGCATCCATGTGAATTCATCTGGAAACTGCACCTTGATGCCTAGAACAAACTGAAGGAGAAGAGGAATTTTTTTATACAGTCACTAAAATTACTGGTAAAGATCACTAGATCACTGGTAGAGATCTGTGCAGCCCACCAGCTAGCATGGTTTCTGTGGATCTTTACAGTCTTCATCCACACATCTGAAGAACAACAGATCATTTGATCCTTGCCTGGTATTCTTTGGATTTTGCCCTGAGCCACATTCACAATGTGAAACAAGAATAGGGGCTTCTTGTGACCCTACTGGAGTTGAATTTCAGTCAGATTGCTTGTGGAGCATGCACTGGATGAAGGAGGATGCAATAGCTGGTCTGCAAAAGTTGTTTTTTGGGGGGAAGGGCAGAGACATGTCTGCCAAATGGATTATTAATCTGAAATTTCAGGCTTACTACATATTTTATTCAGAAAATATGAGAGTGTAAAACGTATTGCATCTTATGCATGTTGCATAAGAATGCTTTAAATATTTTGTTATTTGTATTTTCAGCACACAAACTCTCTCACAGTAGCATCTAGTAGAACTTCAGTCTTACTACCGTAATAGTCACACCAACTCCTAGGACCAATCTAGAATCCTGACGTCAGGATTCTTGAATTACAAATAATCTCAGAAACATCACCAATTCACACACCTGTTGAATAAAAAAATTAGGTAGACTGAATACATCTGTTGGATCTGTACAAGAACTATCTTCTCATTATTCCACCTTTACAAAATACAATCAAATAATCTAGCCTGTAAATCTCAATAGCCTTAAATTAAAGGACAACATCCTTGCAAAAGAGTAATCTTATTTAAAATGTTTAATTTTTTTTTTTTTCTTTAGCATTCTCTGTCTTCTGATTCTCAAGGTCAGTTTCACAGTTTGATTCAGCACAATTCCTTTAGCAGACAATTTTAGCAGACAAATCAGCCTTCAGCTAATTTTCCTTGTCAAAAAATGTAAGGTAACATATGGCTTGCAAACTATCACACTGACATGGTTTGAGACTATTGAGAACTGGTGAGGGGGTTAGCAGATCTGGTCGTAATTTACCTGGTCTGGGCTGACTTCAATGGGCTCCCTCAAGAGAATCCAGGTGATGCACTCCTCACAGGGGGGTGTCGTAAATGAACCATGGTAGGTCCAGTAATCCCGAGATTTAGGGAAAAGAATTGATGGATCAAAGTGCTGAAAAGGAGCCTCTTTCCCCTTACAGAAAGGAAAAACAAATCTCTGCAGTAACTCTAGGGATATACATATTAAGAAAACACCAGCAGTGATGTCATACAGGAAGTAATTAAATATAAAGATAAATGACAGAGACCAACTTCCTTTTCTTCTTGTCAAGTATCTGTCCTGAAATTATTAACAACTGTTTTTTTAACAGTTTTCATAAGTAAATTAGGAGAAATTACAATCTGAATTGTGCAGGACCAAAATATATTCAATTATTGTATTTTCCTATTACCTACACCCTCAAAAAATTCATTTGGGATTATAAAACACTGGAATTGGCTCCCCAAGTAGGTGGTTGAGTCACCGTCCCTGAATGTGTTTAAAAACCATTTGGATGTGGTGTTCAGGGACATGACTTAGTGGAAGGGCGTTAGAGTTAGGGTAGTATGCTTAGGTTGTGGTTGGACATTATGTTCTTCAAAGTCTTTTCCAACCTGAGCAATTCTATGATTCTATAAACATTATAAAAGTTTAGCACTGGGGCACTGCAGACACCAATAGCATTTTTATCCAAAAGAACAGTGGCTGAGCTTTTACCCAACATTCATTCTTCCTTACCTCAAGGAATTCAAATCTGCATCAAATTATGCTCTACTTACACTGTTGTGGCAACACTCTCAATCTTTTTATTTGCACTGTTACACTTAAAGTAAAAAACTGAAATATTCCCTGGAGGGGTACAGGACTCTGAGTTTCTTATCACTACAGGTCAGTATCACCAGAATGATCCCAGACAACGCTTCTCAAAAAAGCTTTTCTTTCCTACCAAAGCAGATACTCAGGAGAATATCTCCCCAGTAGCATAATCAGATTTTCTTGTCTCGCCTGCAGGGGATCAAGAACTAAATAAGAAAATTTTGTTTTCTGCTATTTAGGAAGCAATTCTGGAAAGCAAAACCAGTTCTTCCTAATTTCTGTTTTTCTGATGGACAATCTTCTGTAGATAGACATGAAGAACTATACAAAATAGTCAGAAGATCTGAAATCTTTTCCACACATCCTTGCAAAAATACTGGCAGTAGGAATAACATCAAGACTCCAAATCTGTCTTCCTGACAAATTCAATATGACTTTGCAAATAAATTCACACAAAAAAAAAAAAAAAAAGAAAAAGCTTTTCAGTAAATATAGCACAGTGTCCAAGAAACTCCTCTGCCTGTAATGTATTGTAGCAATTGAGACTGCATGCAAGATAAATACACTGATACACATCTACTAATCTGTCCTGAAAAATAACAGTCTTGATAAAGTATATGTTATAAAAAGGAAAAAACTTTAAGAAATAAAATGCAAGATGCAGGTGACTGTAGATGTACCCATCTTTCTCTGCTTTTCTTCGAGTGTTGCTTTTTCCAGAACTAAAATATACAATATCTGTAGGGTATCTGTTTTTTTCTGTCAGAAGTCATAAATTCCACCAGATAGGCAGTCTTGTAAGGGAGTACTTATCACTACCACCTTGTTATCGCTATATGATACAGGGCTTCAAAGGGTAATTTATGAACTTCTTATCACCTGTGGCATGTAAATCTTCTGCATGTAAATGGCCAAAAAATGACACAGGGACTGTATGAGAAAGCTGAAACTATATTAAGACAGATCTTGTAGACAAAGTAGGAGGAGCAAAGGGTAGGGCAAAAAAAAAAAAAAAGACTTTCTATTCTCCAGGAGAAAAAAAATGAATTTTGTATGAAGACTAAGAAAACACTGAAAAATTAAAACTAGTAAGACTGAATTGATAGATAACAGATTTTAGACTTGGATCCACATGTCAATGGCACTATGTATATGCTTAAATTAAATGCAAAAAATTCTTCTAAATTTGGAAGAAAATGTGCACAAACTTTTTAAAATTGAGTCCTACTGATCTGGTGTTGTAGTCAAAATCAGATAAAATAAGAGTTTCATTTTTATCATCTTTGGAATCATGATGCTTATCACGAAGGACAACGCTGTGTACCTAGAAGATAGGTTAATAGCATATAGTCATGTTAAGTAAAAATAGAAATAGTTATGATCTTTCTCTGCAAGGAACTCTCTTCTGCAGTTTTACATAAATAAATACTTCTGTCCTTCGGTATGCATCTATTTATGCTGCATCAACAGCACCTGGAAGGATCGAAAAGCATCTTCTACAACAACAGGAATAATAACAGAAGTGAAGAATTACATGATTACTGAAGGAAAAGAAAGCATCCTACTGCCCAGTACAATCTATCATCTCTATTGCTAATGTTAGGTTAGGTACAGAACAACACAAAAAAAGAGTGAATCTCAGTTTCTAATTTCTGCTTCTGCTGCTTTCCAATTGCATTATGATACAACATATTGTTTTGATACCTTGGTCTTTATGTTGTCAATTTCTTCAAGAATTCTCTTCATTTCTGGTTTGGGAGTTTTTCCAACCTGTAATGCAAAGCAGAAATACTGTATTTTTTTCTGATGACACAGAATATTACACAGCACATCTGCAGTCACATCAGACATGATGGAAGATCTATTCTGGGGTCACTCTATTGCTTATGCTTAGGACATTTCACACCTCCAAAAGCATTGATACAGCTCTGCATCTGAAAAGAATGAAGATATTAGATAGTATGCAAAAGACATGATTTTATTGCCACGTCTTTTTCCAAAAACAGATAAAATGTGTTTATTCAGGAGACAATCACTTCCTTCCTCTTCCTTCCTTCTTCTTCCTTCCAAGTTTATACACCAAATCAATTATAAAACATCTGTATTGTATTAATCTTATTAACTTGCTGTATTTCAAGGTTAAAATAGTCAATGAACTCCTTTTACCATCGATTCTTTCAATTACCTGGTCTTTTGGAGCACTCCCAACTCATGTAGGGACCAGCAGGAGACTAAGGAAGTGAATCAGTCAACATAATCTTGCTGACAGGTGCTCTTCACTCAGTACAAATCAGAGCACAGAGCTGAGCAGCTATCGGGGACAAAGCCAGCCCTAAGAAGTTGTATCTACCTCATTCAGTACTACTGTGATATGTGCCACTAGCGTCATGAATGGCATCTGAAGTTTGCTCTAAATGGAAGAGGGCATGGAATCTGAAGTGCCCAAGGACGTACGTGACTTCAGCCTGTGTATCACTTACAATGTTTTCCTGTAAAATAATATAGTTGAGGGAAAAATAATAGTAAAAGATGGAAAATACAGAAAATATACAAAAACTGAATATTTGTCACTTACTTTCAGAAAAACGCCCACAACAGCCACACCATCAGGTTGTTTCAAAGCTCCAGCAAAATTACCGTGTTTTGGATTCCAGTGTACCAGATGTAACTAAAAATCAATAACACTTCAATTGTAAAAGCAAAAAATTGCCAACAGAGCAGTCTTCCATTAATTAACCTTACATTGTATTAAGAAATGTTTCCAATATACGATAAGTAAAGGAAGGGACATGAAAATGTATCTTCCTATGTTTCCATGTGCTCACACTTTCTATAAACATTACTTTGCACTTAACTGAAGCATAAAGAAAAGGAAACACCTTTTAAAAATTCATTGGACAATCCAACTACAAACAGTTCAACCCAAGCATGTGACATGCACACATGCAGTGTATAGAACATCTACTGGCATGCACTTTACACAGGCAGATTTTTAGACCTTCAGATCATGCAGACAACACCTCAAGGATTTACACTGGGTTTTATCCAGTACATTTGATTGCTTTGCATCTCTTACTATTCTCTGCACACCATAATGGAGAGCAATTGAGATTCTAACTTGTAATTTCTTTCTCATTTCTACTTTCATCATACATGTCAAGTTTTATATCTTCTTCCAGAAAAATCTCTGGTGCCTCAGGAATCACAAAATAAGCAGTGTCTGGAACTTAATACCATACAACCCAGTCTGATTTTACTGCATATCCTGAATGCAAATGTTTAGCAGTTTTCTTTAAGAACAGTATTTTATTTCTCTAATAGCAACAAAATAAAGAGTATGTGATGCTGTTTCTTTTCTTTAGAGAACAAAGATATAATTGCTAAGGATAAAGGTAAAGTAGCCATACATCTTTGGCCACATTCTGGCAATATTTTCATACTTTCCAGGCATCCTTCTGTTGTCTCATCTTGAGGAAGTAGAACTTGTTTAGTCAGACACAGAAAGTTGAATACTAATGCAGTTTGACTGTGGCTGAGGAATAGAACAAAAAAGAAAACACCAAAAAACATCACTGACAGTCACCTCAGCAATGTATATGTACAGTGATCTTGTAAAATATCTGCCAGAACCTTCTCCTATAATTGGCGTGCAAAGCACCTGAAAGCTCTGCATCTAAAGGATGAGTTATTTATGGTAGGAAATCATTACTGCAGTCTTTTCTTGTGAACATATTGTTAGCCCCTATTCTCAGATGAGATGGACAAAGGTAATACTTGCTTGTAATTCACTAGCGCCACTAGTGAATTCATTTATATTCTATTCCCTGAAGAAGCCTTCAGGACCTAAAACAATCATCAATTTTAGCAACTTTGAACAGTAGTGGTGAGGTAGTTTATATATTAAATAAAACAACCCAAGTATCTTTTCTCTTCAGTTCCTGAAAATAGATACAGAGTTTTTAAAGAGTCTTCAGCAAATGGAAGGTACCAGTCCAGATCAGCTTCAAAAGTAGATCCAATTTTAAACATCAGCTTATCAAATGCACTTTTAGCCAGTTTTTGGTCATTAGTAATGCTTCCCGAAACTAACTTAGTAGTTTGAATTATGCTAGAATTACTAACAGGCAAAAAAACATCAGCAGAAAACAGTTTTTTATTTGGAAATAATGTATCACTTTGCCTCAAATATTTTTAAAACATTCTACAAAAATAAAAATAGAAATAAAATAATAAAAAAAAACCCTCTTTCTCAGTGAATCATGTCACATTAGTATGTATTTGCAAAGATATGTTCGTTATCAGGTACAACATATCCCACTGCACAACGATGATTCATAAGTTTCATGGACAAATTATAAATAAAACAGATTTTAGAGAAAAAAATAAAAGGATAGTTGTGTAAGGGAGAATGGTTAATCTGTTAATCCATTCAGATGCACAATCAAATTCCAGTTAGTGCTGAACACTACTACTGAAAGTAACTCCTACCTCTGCTGCATATTTCACCCCATCTATAACATGCTCAGAGCCATGGTCATCAGCAGAACCCCAGTGCAAGTGCAGCTGTCGCAGCCTGTAGGCTCCTGTAAGCGGCCCGCCTCTCAGCACTGCAAGTGATAACCTGCATCAGAGCTAGCCTACAACACGGGGACACACACATTTACCAATGGGGACGTGTACCTAACAGGTTTGTTGCACGTCTTGTAAATCCAGCTGGTCGCAGCAGAAGCCACAATACTCGCCGTTGTGTAAGAGCGGGCTGAGTTCTGTATAACTCAAAATGAGTACTGTTTGAATTGAGAACTGTACAAGCTGCCATTCAACAAGCACAGAATCAAAACTCAGCTGCCCAACAACCCCCTTTCCTCTTGCAAGCAGGCATCTTACAGTTCATGCTGTAGAGGGAGGAGGGTGCTATTCACAGCTTTTTCTTTTCAAGAAAATGGCCTGTTGTGAAATGGTTCGGATAGAACGTTGAATTGAATCCAAAAGTGCTGTGAAATATACCTACAGTGTAAGATCCTCATACTTGTTAAAATTCAGTCATTCCTAACTATGTTCACAGCATATTTGGATGCTTCCAGGAAAATAATCCTTTTTTTTTAAGTGAGGGATGAGAAGAAAGTTGAGCTTACATGAATTAGAAAACATTGTTGAGCAAGCAAAAGCTTTAGTCTGCATTTGACATAACCACCAAAGAAATAAAGAAACTACCTTTTCTGATGATCTTAGGCAAATAATGCTTGCCACATGTCAGCAGTTGACATAAGGTCTGACTTTCAAAACACATCCGTTTTTTCAGCTTGGTGATTTCTTTGAGTAGGGACTGTATATAGCATAAACTCTCAAATGTATTTTTCCTTCATTACCTAAGACAGGAATGTAACGCGTTTCCTTACAAAGAAAGCTGATAATGCTGCTCACACCAGCAGCGCCAGAAGACCTTGCTTAAATTGCATTCAAGTTTGAACTTCTAACAATAGCTTTGAAGTTCAAAGTTAACATATTTAAAATCTCCTGTATCCAATGGTGTCAAATTTATTTTTGATATCATATGTGTTGGAATACCTACAGATGTGCTAAGCACTGAGCAAAAGGTTCAACTTTACAGTTTCTCTTTTTAGTGGGCATGTGTCACAGCCAATGACAGAGTATGGAGGGCAGAAACAAAGCACTGCTTCAAGTTTCAGGCACGCGCTCCTCTTAAATTTTGAGTTTGTTACTACATACATTATGTAATCTAATAATTATTGTAGAGAACCTTCAGTGAAAGATGTAAGATATTCTTCTTGCTTTGCTTTCGAACATAGGAAAAACAGGGCTTAAATTTCATGGCTCAAATTCTTAAAAGTATTTGTTTGCCATTTCACACTGGAATCAACGCAAGGCAGGAATTTTCTTTCAGGAGCTGAATTCGGGTGTTCAACCTACATTTACAAGCTAAATCAATACCAGAATTAGAAACTCATTTAGCAGTGGCTTCTTACAAATGGCCCATTCCAGAGCTCAGATACTGTGCAGCACATGGAAATGGCACTTCATAATGGTCTGCAGATCTCTCTAACACAAATCTTTTCAGCATGCAAGATTTTCCCCTTAGACAAAAATAGACTTGTGCCTACTGAGCTCAGCTGTTGGCATCATGGAAGTCAACAAAAGAAGGTAATACATGCTTTTGAAATCACTTTTCCTGTGGTTCTTTCGAGCTGTCAAATACTGTATTTGATTTCAAGTAGATAAACCTCCAGGAAAGGACTTTCTGCAGCAGACTGGGAGTGAATGTGTGAACTGGGCATCCGAAAGAACACAGATAATGGGGAAGGAAGGGAATGGAGAGAAGACTATTTACAGGATGGGCAGGAAGGACTACACCAAGGGCTGTGCCCTTCTTGACCAAATCAGGGACTTTCTCCAAAACAGTTCCCTGGGCAGACACTTCCTTGAACAACCTTCTAAATATTTCAGCTTTCAGAAATCTGCAAAGACAGAGCTGAATCATCTGGAAAGGTTCCTAATCAGTTTACTTTATCACAGGCTTTGAGCCGTGGTACTGATTTTATACAATCATTGTGAAAAAGTATTCTATTTTATAACAAAAGCGTAATTTATTATTTACCTGAAGCCTCTGTATAGAAACATCAATAGTGGATATTAAAGCACTGCAAAAATACATGACAAAGAGATGGTTCATGTCCTAAATAGTTTGGATACTATCCATGAAATGTGGAACAATAGCAGGTAGCTGTAATGGTAAACAGAGGAGTCCAGGAAACAATGAGCTCATCAGAATAAACAAGTGATTGTAACGTTTCAAAATACCGTAGATGTATTTCATTAATTATATAACTTACTAACAACAGGTTTCCAATACAAATGCCATCAAAGCTGACACAGAAAAAACACAATGGAAAGTAACTCTGTTTTCCGTAAGTAAGATTGTTTTTCTTCTTGCCTGATCAATACTGCATTCTCTTGAGATATCTTCAAATTATATGGCACTGTGAATTCATATTTCACTTTGATGGTTGCTGTCTGTTTTGTATGCAGAACTATGTACTGATACAGCTCTGGAATCTAGTTTTGAACAGTCTTACTTCAGAGATGCAAGGCTGATTTCTCAATCAAATAACAATGCCAATTCATAGCTTTTCAGACTTCTGCAAAGTACAGGGAAAAGAATCAAATCAAATGTCAAAGTCCGAGTTAAAGGAATCTGAACACTTCCAGAACTTGTTGAACAGCTTTGGAGCTGCTGCTCAAAGTAGATGATTGTGCTCCTAAAGGTATACAGTTTGCGTGCAGCAAACTTGAAGCAGGAGTAATGCTTTCATAGCACTTTGTTGGTGACTGAAGTCTGATGACAGCTCTAATGTCATTTAACTGCATTCAGTTGCTTCTGTTTGAACATGCAGATGTAGTCCTGCAGTTAAACAGGCACTGCAGGCTTTGAGCTCTGTTCATCTGCTTTATTTTATGAAAAATAACACTGTTATACCTGATTTCAGATTATATTCTTCTCATTCATGTAGTTTACATATATTAGAAAAACACCATTCTATATATTATATAAAAATATGCAGTATTAAGCCTTCCCTCATGTTAAGCTGTTACTGCATTAGAATCAAAATTTGCACTGGAGTTTTACAGACTGAAAAGAGAAGGGTTTAAAAGAACTTCCTATCTTGAGAAATGTAAACTCTGGGTTCAGGACTTTCGATGCAGGAAGAGGCAGCACAGAACCATAGAACAGCGTGGGTTGAAAAGGGCCAGAAAGTTCATCTACTTTCAGCCCCTTGCCACAGGCAGAATCAACCAACCACTAGACCAGGTTTCCCAGAGCCACATTAAGCCTGGTTGTATGCATGAGATGGGAACAGAAGTGCTTGCACACGTTGTGCACTGACAGCTGTGACAACAAGTAGACCAACAGGAAAAGGCCATAAGCAGCAAGGAATGCTGTAAGAAGTTGGTTGCTTCCTTTTGCATACAAGCAAATACCTCTTTGCAGACTCTTATAGGTAATGGCAACTGCATTTGTGATTTAACCACATCCATTTCTCCTATCAGAAACAGTCAGTAAAACCACAGTTTTGGATAGCTGTTCAGACCAAAATGTTATAGGTTATTTTTGCCAAGAGAAGTTCCACATTAAAAGGCTGACTTTTTGTGATTTAGTGGTAAAACAGTAGAGATACTTTCAGAACTAGAAAAAATAGCCAGTGGAAACTGAAGATGATGTCAAGCATGTAGAAGAACACGAATATAGATGGGATATCTTCCTGAAAAAGAATAAACACTCTGTCCAAGTGCTCAAATACACTGGGATGCTGAAAATCACAGAATCTGAAATAACTACGTGGCTGAACAGAGCAATCATCAACCTGACTGTGAGGGTTTGAACCAAATAGAAGAAATCAAGGTCAAAGCCTGTGGCAATGTATGAGCTTTTTGTTTACAAAGTGTCTAAGCCAGCGCATGAAAGACTTCTGGATGAAATCCTCTCACTTTACACAACATCTGGGGACTTGGTAGCCATGCTGAATGTTATGTAGGGAAGAGCAAGCAGTACTGCTGGCTGCTGCTAAGAGCCTACCCCACTAGATCTGCTAAGAGCCATCTGTGCAGCTACAGCCCTCTGCCCAACCTGTTTGCACGACATAAAAATGGCAGGACACACCAAAATAAGTGCTGGGACCACCTCCCTTGCCTACACAAAAGTCTTCCTTTTTGTGGGGCTAGCTGCTGTGGGATGCTTTGATTCCAAGCGCTTTGTGAGCCTTCATTCCTAATTACCCCCCAAAGGCAAAACAGAAGCTGACCTGATCTATCAAAACTGTCATCAAAGACAACCCTGCAGGTCCGCCCGTTGTTCAGGATGGTTTTAGCCGCCCCGGGATCGTAACTGGCATACCAAGAAGCAAGAGAAGAGTCGTGACGCACATCTTTGCTGTTGATCTCGATGGGCGACTGCTTGTCTCCTTTGGCCATGGGGTAGTTCTCATGCCAGTGCTCAGGTCCTGGTGGAAACGCAAGAGATGTTCACCAACACCTCCGGCCGGGCTGCGACCCCCTGCCCCCAGGGGCTCCCCGTTTCACCCGGGCATTTCATTCTGAAGGAGGACAGCAGACCCCGAGCCCTGCCCACCGCAAAGCCAGCCCGGGCCGCGCTGCCCCGCGCTCCCTCTCACCGTTCTCGCTGTCGTAGCCCCACACGGACTGAGCCATGCTGCCGCTGTCCGTCCCACCCCTCAGCCCCCGCGGTTCCAGCCACACGGCGCTCCCGTCTCTTTCTCCCCAGGAGCTTTTTATAGCCCGCCGCCGTCCCACGTCCCGCCCTGAGAGGTGGGCTGGGGTGGGCTGGGGCGATGGGAGGCTGAGAGGAGGGCAGGGCTGGGGGCGGGCAGGTGGGACTCGGCTTGGCAGGGGTCGTTCCCTTCCTCTCGCGGCTCCGGACAGGGGGATGGATGTGGAACGCTGCCTTTTGTCCGTCTCCCTCACAGCGTGCCCAGCCCCGCGGAATATTTTCCCCTGTTTGAGGGCTGCGCCACTGGTTGGAAATGCACGTGGATGAGGCTGGGCAAGCTCCCAGAGTGGGCACACTTCAGAGTTCTGTCTCAAGTGGTTGTTGCAAATACTCCTCTGTCAGCGACTGCAAAAGACGTTGTAGCTGCCGGAGGGGATATCCTGGAGTGCAAAATCACGCTGCTATGCAAAATCAGTCTCTGTTGCCTACAAAATAAGTCAATTCCTTCCTGTTTGGTCAAATCCCAATTTGCTTTTTTCTCATGTACAGAAGGAGCTTTGCATTGGATGAGTACAAAACTGCGCACACTTGCTGGCCGTTCATCCTGCGTTCTGCCAAAGGCTGCAGCCCAGGACATCGATCCTCCATTCCTGCAACTCTATCATCTGCTAACATCTAGCAGTAAGGAGTGCGGTTGAGGCTGAACTGCTGAAATTCAGTCTGAATCTGTTGTAGAACATGGCCTGGTGTTGGGAGGAAACAGCCACAGCCAGATATTTCAGCCTCTACATGAAAGTATTTGTCTGTCAAGCAACTTAGCAATTGGTGTTTTGGTTAGGAAAACAGCTGTTTTCCAAATGATGGAGAGTTAATGATCACAGTGGTGATAGTTGCCTTTCTTCCTGCATTTCTGTTGAATGGTCAAAGCTTTTCATTCAAATGCTACCTTCGCTACAATCTCCCATTACTTTGGCAGTCCATGTTATCACTATTGCAGTCATTATCTATCTCAAGCTAAATGCTACCTCAAACTGCATCCCTCAAGCTAAATGTTTGAGGGTCTGCCAAGAGGTCTTGCAAACTGTGGAGATTCCCAGCAATAATTGCAGTGAGGTTGATCGTGTGCCCATCAGTACTGGAAACTAGATTGAACTTAAAACTGCACCTTAGAGACTGCACAAGTTGAAAACGGCTTATATTGACGGGGTACAGAGAAAAGCTTGAGAAGGTAAAATTTACAGAGCAGAAGGTTAATTTGATCATATTTTGCATCTCACAAATCTAGAGGATAAAAGTTCCACATATTATTTATTTACATTGCTAGGCTAATAAATAACTGAATTTGGACTTTGTTCAATTTCACTACAGTGATTTTTCAAATATGATCAGTAGATTCTTCTTACTCTTATAAGTAGATACCTACTTTTTGACGGAAAGCTAGGACAAGATCTCTCACTTAGGAATCTGCTTCTGAGAAGATTTATATAGGGCTTTATATAAAAAGTTTTATATATATTCTCTGTACATCTTTATATAGAGAATATATGTTGAAACTCATGAAATACAGTATTGTAAGAAGTATGCCTGCCAGCACCTTTAAAGATAAAAGATGTTCTCATTATTGATGTGACTTTTTTTTTTTTTTTTAGAAAAGAAAGAAAATGATAGAAAGTTAATTATAAACAGTCGTGTGGAAAATTATCTTTTCACTTCAAAAGAAAAACAAAAAGAACGCTGAAGCAAAAGAAAATATAATCTTTTACTCTGTCATCAATGTAATGTCACATTTGTTTGCAAGGACAGGCATGTAAAGTTGACACCTGTTGCAATTTTAATTCAGAAAGCTTAGACTTTAATCCTTTTCAAATGGTTTCTACTTTATCTTGGTAGAGAGAAACATTTGTGAGCTCATGAAATTCTAATTGGAGCAGCTTATTTTCTTTCTGTATAAAGAAACAGTAGGCTTGTAGTAGGCTTGATTATTATAGACTGAGAGAATTTTAGTCAACTTCATGCACACAAGGATTGCTTCTTAGGCCCATTTATAGAGGTAAGCAACATGATTTGTATGACACAGAAAAAGGGGCATGTCAGTACTTTCATTTCATTGTCCTACAAGAGATTTTACAAATTCTGCTCTGTTAAAGAAACCTATGACAACAGCAGAAGTCTTCACATTTAAATGTTCCAGTGAGCTAGTCCTGTTGTACCCACAAGAGCAGCTCTTCTGTCAGCTTCAGCACGCGTAAGGTGCTGACTTACACATGTAAGTGACAAATAGTAGGATCAGCAGTGTGGGTACTTGGAGTCAGCCCCAGACACTGAGTCATATCATAGTGTTTCATTGACTTTGTGTTGTTACTCCCTTTTGCTTTCATCATCAAAGGCAAAACAAATAGAATATGTAGCAGTTTTATCTGTATTAAAAGGTAATCACAATAAAATGCTTTCTGCATCCCTTAGGACCTACTATTGTATTTATCCAATATTGGCACAGAAATTTATTATCATCTAATGCTTAACATCATTTTCTCTAGGAAGTAAATGCTTCTGTCACATAAGGCCCCTATAATTAAGGAAAGCCCACAGTTTTAAGCATGCAAGAAGAGTAGTAGTCCCTAGTGCATTCAAACCTGCATTGCAGTGATTTGTTTCTGTTTTTCTAAACCTCTGATATGGTTAGAAAGCCAACAAGCCTCTGAAATAGCAAAGCTGAGATCAACCTGTATCACTGTTGAAAAACACCGGGGTTTCTGCAAACTTGGCTGCAGCGTGACTCACCTTCAGTATGACAGTAATGGAAGTATCTTCACAGCATGTTCTGAAAAGAAAATATGCTATATCCATTCTTCGGGCGGAGATTTGGGGTAAAAAAGGATTTCAGCCATAAAAGTATTCCTGCATCTCTTAGGCATTTGTCAGAATCTCAGCTGAAGCCACTTACATGTGAAGACAAAGGAAACTGCAAAACAGCAGGAAATCCAGTGCAGTCCCCTTATTTTGAGCTTTAATAAGAAGGTTGTACTTGGTCAAGAACAACTCTGTGCATTAGTACTCATTGGCAACAATATAAGACATAGCATCTAGACATTTCTTTTATCCAAAAAATAAAGATTTGAGAAACCAGGGAAGGGAAAGTAAGATGATCAGGGAACTGAATCATTGTGACCAAAGCAAATGGCAGATTTCGGCAGCATTAGTGGTTCCATATAATAGTACTAATAAAAACATTTGTGATTTTACTTGCAGAAGCAAAGCTGTACATTTGTTCCAAGTCTTCTGATTTTGTTCTTTAAGGTAGAAGTGATTTCAGCATCAACTGAAGACCGCAAGATGAAGTGCGAGTACAGGCTGAATAAATACTAAACCTCTAAGCCTGGCTTCTCTTAAACTGTCCTTATAGAATCATCCTGGAATACAGCACATTTAATGTGAGGGTGTTGTCAAGTAAAAAGCGACATAGCATGGAAAGTGATTAAAGAATACTGATTATATTTTAGCTCTGACATAGCTGCAAGACAGCTTCTTATCACCACATTATCTGTAAATACGTAGTATCAAAAAGTACTAAAATCCAATCCCAGTAGCAATCTTTGTGTCAAACTTCTCTGTTGCAATAATAAAATTGCACATTCACAGTAGACAGGTACCTGCAGCAAATCTTCCTATAACTTAAGAAAAATACAGTGGGATGAGGTTGACCAGAAGTAAAACTATTTGCTTCAATCAGTAGTTGTAGACATGCCCTTGTCTGAAGCTGATACCCACTCACAAGACCCCCGTCTACTTCGAAACGAGTCTGATTAAATAAAACATAGTAGTCCTCTTTAATACCTGAGAAAGCAGGCACTGTTCATCCAAAAGAGGACTTTAACATTTGCCTCCTAAATGAAATACTGAAATAGAGGACCAGTACTAATTAACATGCTTCAGCAATAGGGCACTTTCTGAGGGATTTGCAATTCACATGTGTCTGCTTCTGCCCAGCAATCAAAGACATAATCAAGTTCATTTCACATATTGAAATACCTTGCCTGAAGTCAAAGGCACTTCATTTGAGTAAGGAAGGGAAGAATAAGCGGAGTCTGGAAAATGGCTCAGGGTCAGGAAGGTGGCTTTAGCCAGGACACAGATAGCATACATAGGAGAAAAGTGAGTTACTTTCTCCAGCTCTGGACCTCACCAGCTGTGGCTGGACTGGCTAATAGTTTGGCATAACTAGAACAATCAAAGTTCTGTTCCACCTTGGAATACCACTTTCCAGCAGTATCCAGAGGCCAGAGTCACAGCTAGAACTGGCTGACTGTAAGGGGACTCACACAAGTAAATATGCCAGCAGGATGTAATTCAAGAGTTCCCCTGCTCGAATATAAGCTTTCCAGGTTCCACTGTGCTTAGGGCTATTTCCCGTGGGTGATTTCATGCAAAGGACTTTACCAGACGGAGCACAGAGCGTGCCCACGATGAGCACATTGTTAAATAAGCAAAAGCATTTACGCAGTCACTGTGGCTAATCTAAAAATAAAATATCTTCCATTATATTTAATAGCTTGTGGAAGAAAACAAGACAACATAAAGGAATCTGATAATACAAAATAGGGAAGGGGCAGCAGTATTTTTTGACATATTGCACATTGCATGCTCGGCAGTGCAAGAAAGGCATGTCACTCAATGCTTTTGATTGAGGGATGCCATGCTGGCATGCCATAGCCAGAAAGCCAAATTGTCATATGCCTTCCACTTTACTGAGATGCCATGCTATGGAAAACATTGTGAGCATGAATGGAAACCCCTATTAACAGCCAGACCTACGTAGGAAAATCTGCCAAAGGAAAAAGAGAAGGATATTGGGTCAATTTTGTTGTTTTTTACACAGTGAATTATTTAGCTACATTTAGATTATTTGATGAAAAACAGAATCGAGCACATCCAGGCAAACAATGGGCTTTTTATGCGCATTTCCATTTCAGGAGACATGTAGTTCTGCAGTCTTCTGTTCAAACTCCTTTGAGCTTGCTTGCAGAATCCCATCATTCTCCTTCTAAGGTTCAGAACCTATATTACCATTTGCAGAACTTAGTGTTTAGTCCATATGAGGCAATAAATGTGAAAGCAGAAGAACAGAATTCAGATTTGGCAAAAGGAACTTAAACAAGTTTTCCTTGTGGCAGTCAATTAAAATGAATACCGACTTAAAGTCTGTAGCAAGTAAATAAATTAATAAATTGGTGAATTTATTAAATAACGTATATTGATCTGATACAAGAAAAATAGATTGCCTTTTTAAGATATCTTTCAGGTTTGAAAAATTAAACTCTGCAGGGAGATGACTCTTTGACTCTTCTGTGTGTGTTTGTTTTTTTTTTTCTCATAGGAATTTACTTGTATGGTATTCACACTGAAATCCAAATCTGAGCTGGGCTTTCTACTTTTATACACACTGGCACAGTCTGACTTGAAATAATCCAAGTATGAGAATCTGACCTATACTGTTTGCTTTTATAAACTGTGGACGTGTCTGTTCAGAAATTCCATCAGATTGGCAACTCTTCTATATCAAGGTAGAGTTTTATGCATGACCTTCATCTTGCATGATACTCTGGCAATAACATCTACCTGAGAATAGTCTGAGCCAGACCACAGAAATGCTAAAAGGAGGATGGAGGAGTTCACAAGAGCTTTACAAAGGACATCTCGATGATATATGTCACATAGTTAATGATGCAGCAAAACAGAAATACTTCAGACATGTTTTCCAATGAGACACATCTTCCTAAAAGAGAATTTTATAATGAAATCTTTGGATATGTTTTCAACCTTTGAAATATGCCATCTGCAGACGGCAGAAATTTCAACTCTTAATCATCTTCCAAAAATCCCTTGATAGATCCACGTCTCCTGAAGCTGAAGCCGTAAGAAGGTTACTCCTTATGAAACCATATCATTTATGCACTTCTAAAGGTCAGAGCATAGCATCCCATTTCTATTAACACCTGTCTTCACTTCAAGATTTCACTTCAAGATTTCACTCTGAGACCGGAAAACAAGTTTGAAACCTTGAAAGTTGTATTAGTAGGTTTAAAAAAGACGGCTCGAAGTATGGAAGTATAAACATCTATATGTATACAGCAAGTGTAATGAGCAGATAATTATAGAAAAATCAGTGTAAGGAACCCCTTACTTGTCAAGTATGTGAATGTCAGCATCTGTACAATATTGGTTTTGGAAAAAAATCAATTATATATCTCCTGAATCAATGTCAAGACTTCATTCTTTGCTTTGCTGATTGATGCTAGACATACTTTTTTATCCAATCAAACTCTGCCATGAAGATTTCATGTAGTCATTTTAATGACACTACTCACATACCTGCAGTAGTTTGTGGTACAGAAATATGTTTGAGATACAGAGCCAAAGTACTCAGAATCTTTTAGAACTAAGACTTAACTCTTGACCTCAAAGATGCTTCAGTGCTACTCTTAAAAACATTGAAATTATCAATATCATACCTCTTGCAAATTTTATTGGAGGTTTTTGTGTTTTTTGGTAAATACTTTATGTCACTGTGGAATTAATTCTTGGACAAGGACAGAGTATTTTATGGCACAAACACCCCATATCTTCCTAGATTTTCTGCAAGTAAGTCTATTAAGGGCCTTGGTATGTTAAACTAGATAGATACAAACAGGGAAATAATGTTTTATGCTTACGATGAAGACAGTGCTTCCTGTAATTTTGAGTTGCTCTTCATGCTTTTTGGAGGCAATAACATTATACCAAAAAGAAACAGTTTAGACATGCCCATCTGGTGGCCACTCTGCCACTACAGTGATGGTTATGGCTTATTATCAACATATAAACAGCTGAGCAGTAGTGAGTACCGAAACCCTCACTGCTCTCCAGCTTGGGAACATTGCTTGGAGCAGGCACAAGTTGTCCTATAGGAGCTGCATGAACCATTCGGACTTAGAAAGTTTGGCCCACTCAGCAACACTGTGTATCCTCCTCAAACTATCACATGTGCAGATTCTAATCACTGTCATCAGGGAAGAGAACCTTTTTGACTACAAAAGGCAGATGAGAACAGAAACAACTGTCTCTCTTTGACTCTTCATGTTTGCCAAGTACTTAATGCAATTCCTCCAGTATCAGGGATTTCAAACTCTCAGTCCCACAGAGCCAAACATTCTAGGCTTAAGGAATGCTTTTGGTTTGCTTGTCTGAGATCAGTAAAGCTTCTATATTCAGAATTCATGCTGAGGTGTATTCTCTGAAGATATGAATAGTGCATAGGTCCACTACTGTCTGCAAAATGTAACCTATGTAATTCTGTAGATCTCATTTGTTGCTTTGAAGAAATACGGTGGACAAATATAGGGATAAAGATTAAATGTATGAAAATGCAGATCAGGATACCTATCAGAAATCTCAAACCAACCAATACTATCAGTTTACATAACCAGGCAATATATATGGATTTCTCTAATATCCCATGTAAATAAAGAAAAGATTTTCCAGCTATTCAGAAAGGAAATTCCTCCACTGCGGCACTACTGTAGTGGAAGATATAGGACAAGAAACGAGAATCCATTAAATCTGTCCCAGTCTCTAACACTGATGTCCTATGAAGATCTGTGAGGCAATTTGTCCCAGTTTGCTTTCCTAAATATTAGTGTTTGTAGCTGTTTTCACTATTCATTTGCTTCTTCTGTGTGCCTCTTGCTGGGCATTTTCCCAGCTTAAACTACGTGCTCTTCACAAAGGTTCTCTACAGAAATTATAGCAAAGTATTTTAAGGCATTAGGCATGGAAAATATTTTTCTAACCTTGCATCACTATACCTTTCTTAACAAAGGCAATGAATCCAGTGTTTCAATTATAGGTCTTACACAAACAATTGGGCAACAAGCCAACAATTTTCATCTCTATATTTCAGGACCAGCAGCATTTGTTTAGCTATAAATTCAAAGGTGATGTATGTTATGATGTTCTATTATGACTAGGAGAATAATTGCCATGTTTAAACCCTTTCTCATATTAGTTTAATTCAATTTATCACTTCCCAGTTAATCTCCAGAGACAAAAAATGGATAAAAAGTAGTAAAATTAGGCATTTCTCATGGGAGATGCTGCTCTACTCATTGTTTTTCTTCCAGTTCAGCAGCAATGTCACACATTTTACCCCTATGTAAAATAAAAGATACAGATTATGTGAGAGAGCATTACAGTCATGCAAAGTCATGCAACATCTGTCTTTTTCCTCTTACCTGGAATGTTTTGTGGGTTGTTCTTCTCTCTTTTCTGTTCTAATATGGTCACCAAGCATGGAAAAAAAAGTAAGATAGTAAAAATAACATTTCGTAATGTTCCTTTATTAATTCTGCATGCAATTTTACTGTCATTTTCTCTTTAGGCTCTCTTCATTTGATAGCTTGTCATCATATGTGAAAGTAAACTTAAGTTACAGTTTTAAAACTGTATACTATCAAAATAATTTAAAAGCAGGCTTTCTTGGGAACTGGGCATCTTCATGTCTGTATAAAAGTCTCTCAGGCATTTGCCAAAAATCCAGTAATCTGGTTTTCACAAGCTTCTTTCCAGAGAAACCTCAGTTGAGGTAGACAGCTACTTGAGGGAGATTCTTTGGTTACCAGTGGTCCAGAAATGCATGGTTGGCATTTCTGCAGAGACAGATAAATAATCCTTTGGCAACTGTAAAGTCCAGTGTCTTGTTTTCATTTGCGTTCATCTATGGTGTTTTGGAAGGGACAGGCAAGTAAGATTTTTCCTCTACTAGCTGAACAGTAATTACTTCTGCAATTTTTTACTGCTTCTAAGGATTTTTTTTTTCCTTTCTGGGATGTCATGTTTGAAAACGGGTCAGAAGGAAGAAATTTTGATTGCTCTTTCAATCAGCTGAAAAGAAACAGTACAGTTGGCACAACTTAAAGCTGGTATAACTGTAAACAGTTCCTGCACATACTTTCATGGAGTGTTGCTGACAATTTCTTAAAAGCATGTCTCACAGAGGCTGAAGAGAATCCACAGCCTGTAGCACTGTTCTTTTCCAAAAGTTAATGATCTGAACCAGTTTCTCAGTTTGCATAGAGTGAGAGAGCCCAAGGTAGAAAAGAGTGACAGCAAATGATTTTATGCTAACAATAGAAAATTTGATGCCAAGATAAGGCTGCAGATTATTAAATACAGTTCTTCAAAATGATAGCCATTTGTATTATATTATAATGCTAATATATTATACATGAATTTCAGCCAACTGAGCTCTCCATTGTGAAAACGTAACACAACAAACATAAAAGTTATGTTGTCACAAAGAAGTGATATGATTAAATTTGTCTTGCATCTTTTCTTCAACAGCCCTGGTTCAACAGCTTTGTGTTGATGACAAGTACTGAGGGACTATAAACAAAAAAGATTGCCTGCTCTTGGGAGCAGTGGGAAACACCACGTTTTTCAGATTTATAGTTCTGTTTTTCTGTTTTATTACCTTGGGATCAATGGAGAAAAAGCTTAAGACAGTGCTATCATCTGAGTTTTTATTTCTTTTCTCCAATAAAAGAAGTCTATGTTTAAGAAATTAAGAATTAAGAAATTGTTATCAGAAGAAACTGTATTTAATGTAGAAAAATAACAGGCAGTCTATCCAAATCATACAAGAAAATATAAACAAATCCATGTAAATAATGGAATGCGTAACCTGTGAATTAAAGTGACCCTTATCTAACACAGTCTCTGAAACAGGGTTTAAGCCATCTGATATGGAGTAGCACGTCTTATCCAAAAACTTTAGAAAAAATACGTACTTTAATTTTTTTTTTTTTTTTTGGATATCACTACTGCAGAATCACAGCATTGAAGGGGTTGGAATGAACACTGGGAGATCACCTAGTCCAGCTAACATAGGTTCCCTATAGCAAGTTGCACAGGAAAGCATCTAGGTGGATTTTGACTATCTCTAGAGAAGAAGGTTCCACATCGTCTCTCAGCAACTTGTTCCAGTGCTCTGTAACCCTTACAGTAAAGAAGCTTATTCTCATGTTCAGATGGAACATACTCTTATGAACATACTTTTCTCATGCTGTGAGTCATGAAGCCCATGGTCACATAAAGAAGTGCTTCACCATCAAAAAATTATAATTAATAGTCATGCCTATGTGCAATGGCAGAATAGCTGCAAAAGTGAGTCATTTGGTATTGCAACTATTTTGCAGCTTCTCAGACAGAAGTGCCTTGCACATTGCATTGGATAGAAACTGACTTATCTCCTTTGGCAACTACTGTTTTAACACCAAGGTTTTTTTTCCCATGCATGTTGTACAAAGAACTGAGTCAAGAAGACTAAAAGTTGCTGTTACAGGACATGGTATAAGCCTTCACTGAGGCATTTTTTTCTATTGTCTAATAACGAAATCTTTAATAGATGAGAAAGAAAGCAAGAGTTACATGAACCACTGAAATGCTTTCTTAAAAATAGGTTTGGACTAAGGAGGACAAGATGCTTGCAAGATATTTTCAGCCATTTCACTGCCTCCAAAGAACTGCTGTGCACATAAGCCACCTAGCACACACGTACCCTAGCAGAGTGTTTAGGTACATGCAACACTTGAAATTTATGACCTGTCCTTTTGATACTGCCACTTTAAAGATGCTTATACAGATAGACATAGTTCAGGTGAGTAACATTTTTTTTTTTTTTTTTTTTTTTTGGTCACAGATATTGGAGTTCTGATTTAATTAACAGCACTTTTGCCACATAAAATTTTAGTTTGGAAGGAACTATGAATTTTTTTTTTTTTTTAATTAGTATAGGTTGAATTTGTTACAGACGTAGTTTACCAGTTTGGGCAGGTGCAATGGGTGCACTTGGGAGAATGAAGCCTGGGCTTGCATATTTAATAAAAGCCTCAGCAAACCACTTTATTTTTCTTCTGTCATTTGTGTGGACAGTACAAACTGCCTGTCTTCTGTAAGACAGCATTTGCCACATACTCCTGAAACGCCTTCATGTTGCTAGTCGTCCTGCTTCTTCTGTGATGCTTCCCTCTGTTACCTACAGGTTTACAGCAAAGGTCAAGCAGCATTTGCTGGTGCCTTATAAGAGCAAGGATCTTGGTTTATTCTATCTCAGGATATGAAGTGTTGCATATTTCTGTACTTTGAAAACTCCCTGGGGACAGAATGTGATCCATGCAGAGCAGACACAGTCATCCTTCATTAGGTTATTATGTTAAATACCATGCATATTAAATAAAAAAGTAATGAGACCATTTCTGAGAAGAGTAAATTTGCTTTTATGAGACTAGGGATTCTATTCACTCCAGCAATCTATCACTTTCTTAATAATTTACAACACAGATTAGAGATTAAAGAAGAGTTATCTGTAGACATGTAAATAAAATTAGTGCAAATTGGTGACAATTAATGGTGATGTTCTTATTATATTCCAATATAGTAACTAAACAGTTCTTCAGAAATCACAGCATGGTTAACAGAAAAGTATCTGTTTCACAGAGCTTACAAGTCTGTACTGAAATAATGCCAGATCTTATGTTCATAAGATCTGTTTTTCTGTCTGCACTTGCTATGTGACACTTGATCCCTCTGTGGTATTGCACTTCGGAATGGAAAAAACCCAACAGTTTAGTTAGGCTTTTAGAAAGCATTAGCTAATTATAGTTTTCATAATCTCCTTCATTTGGAACTAGTCTGCTACTTGTAATAGCTGAGATCATCCCCCCCCTTGAAGCATCTCACACATTCATTTGCTGGACACTGTTTTTTTCCCACAAATGTGTATCTCTGATCTCTTAATTCTCTTAGTTTATCTTAAGTGAAGTAGTAGATTCTGAACTATTTGCTGCTTTATTTTTTCTACGATTGATTCCAGTACAGCTTAAAAATTCAGAGAAAAAAAAAAAAAACCTAACCATTTTTCCTCACAGCTTTTCTGTGTATGTCTTAATTCAAATGTTATGAGTTCTAAAAACCATTGCACAATAATTTCCAAAATACACTAAGTGATGCCCACGTGCCTCATTCTTCTTATCTTTAACCCTGGATGTATTCTCCACACTACAAGTTTCTGTATCTGATCATTAAAAAAAATAAACAGAATAATCAATAATTTTGCTGAAACTCAATATAGTTCTTATCTAGTATTCCAATATTTTTCATAGTGACAATAAATGTTTTGTAGCTTTTCAGACAAAATTTGAATCAGAGAATCGTAAAAACACTTGGGTTGGAAGGAAACTCAGAGTCATCTAGTCCAACATCCATAACAAATAGCCACCCCAAAATATCTCATATATGCTTCAGATCATGTGTTATAATGACTTACGCTAGTTTCACCTAGCTTATGATCTGCCTGGAAAGTTTATTCTTTAAGATGCCTCATTTCATTTCATTTACTGATACAAATTTTGGAATGAAGTATAGCCAGTGGTCTCACGAGTCTCTGGACGGAATGAAAATACTTCCTGCAAGGTCGGCGAATGTAGAAGAAACATCCAGGTGTATCATATGCTGATGGAGGATAATACTGAAACAATAAGGGAGAATAAGACTTTTGAAGTTCTAAGCTTTACACTAGATGAGATTAACATTTCTACAAGGACAGCTGATTTTAGTGCAAAGGCAACCACAGAATTACATGAACAATTAAGGAAGCATCCAGAGGACTATCTATGTAATAAAAATAGCGAATAGACTCTGTGGATTCTGTGACAAGGACACAAAGATCAGAAAAAGAAAGACCTATCTTCAGCTGACATGAGTATCTCCACTAAAGTACAAAATGGGAATTAGGAAGGACAGAATTATTTCATTGCTAATATCAAGCAGTACTAAGATAATGTTGTATATGCATTAGAGATAGTGGAGGAATGCAGTGAAGGAGCCATAGGCTACAACTCCTGCCCAGATAGGACAGCCTATGTTCTCCTGCACCTATTTCCTATCCATCTTCCAGTTTCGGTCTGCCTCCATTTTTCAGTATGCACGTCTTGCAGTCCTTTTCTGCAACCCTTCCAATGCAAACCATTCTGTAGTTCTGTGATTCTTCATGTCCTCCTTTTCCTGCTGGCACCTTATAGCCTCCTCCCCCCAGGTTCTTCATAATTTCTTGTTCACATTCTAGAATACAGAACCCAAACTACCTTTATTTAGAACTGTTTTCTTATCACCTCAGAAGCTGCCAGAGAATGCTGCTTATCAAAATCATGTAAGGGGTTTTTACGTCACTGGAAAAAACAGGAAACTATAGTCATGTTGAATAAAAGCAACTATTTTTTTAAGACACTGCTACTGGGAAGAGTGAAACTGGGAGAAAACTGCAAAGAAACAGAGAGAATTTGAATTCTTACCAGAAGTAAGATCATTGTGCCAGGTAAAGATGTTTTTCTAAGCGAAAGTGACCCTTTTGGGGCTTCCTGCATCTCTGTTTTGTCAGCTTGCAAAGTGATGAGAAAGGCCAGGGAGGTCTTAAGGGACATAGAGATCTTTTCAGGATTTCTTTTTAACTTCTCCAAGTAAGTGTAAATGTGCGAGTGAGCTGCCATTCACCTCTCTCTTCACTAACATCCTTTCATTCTGTCTGTTATCAAGCTAAAATCACCTCATTGGCAACTTTCCTCCATGTCAGTCTGTACCTTGTTTCAGGTTTTCAAGGCCATTTCTGCACAGAAGACAGAACACTTTTCTGTTTTTAAACTGTGAGGTGACCCACAGTTTGTTCTGTTCAACTGGTACTCACAGTTTTATCTGTTGCCAGTACACTGGAGTTAATGTGTTTTGGGCTTTTTTTGCTACCTGAGAGAAGTAACTAGGTTGTATGGGATGTTATGGAAGACAGTCTGGTAGAGATAGGGCCGGCACATCCTGACATTTTCAGAGAATGCCTTGCATTGGAAGGGACCTTCAAGATCATTAGTTCTAACCTCTATGCATGATATTTTCAAGCACAGCAGACTTTTATCAGAAATTTGAGAAAGCTGATCCTCTTTTCCCAGTAGAAAATATGCAATGGCTTAACATTAAAAGAAAACCACTTCCTCTTAACTCCACCCAGCACCCTGAGACTCATCTTCATCCCAGTGGCGCTTCTGGTAGTGAAGGTTGTTCCAAACTAAATATATGCATTTTCTTGAAAATATCTTGCTCAATTTCTGTATAATCTGTGGATTAAGTCTTGATCATTTAATCACATTCCTGTACTCCCAGTTTACGTACTGACATGGCCCAACTGGGATTCTGTTTGCTTCACTTCAGTAAGAACTCTACACAGGGCTAAGGCAAATGCAAGCATGCAATTTTCTGAAGTGCAGATGCACAAATGACATGTCTGCAGGTGCTGGAGTTGGTCTAATGGTGATGGTGTACTCAAGAATACAGTGGCATTCCTGAAAATATTTCTATTATTTAACAAATGAGATTCTTAGATTAGAATAGTTACATTGCTGCAGGTTTTGAATGTGCCCTGACAATAAAGGAAAGATACGGAAAAAGGAGATTCTGCAAGCAGCATGCCTACTCTTTTCTACCCCTTCTTTCTGAAGAAAGCATGAATCACATGCTTTGTCACTGACAGAAGAAAAAATACTTCTCAAATTTTCTGATTTTTCATTGCATGGAATATAGTTTAGTCTCTTAAGAGACCAGAAACAAACAAAAAAAACCATTCTCAATTTGCCAGTACAGCTCGCAGTAAAACATAAATGAATAGTTTCAGTGGCAATTTTACAATCACTCTCATGTCAGAAGTTGTTTTCAGACGAAAACCTCACCCTCTGAAAACAACTATTTTAAAAGATGTCAGTGAATTGCCCCATGTTTCAAGTCAAAAGTATACAGGTACACGTTTCTGACTGCTGTTTCTTCACTGTGCCCAAGCAGGCAGCAGAGGGCACAGCTCCCACAGCACAGATATGTGACCATACCTCCTCCTGCTTAAAATGTCTTCAGACTGTTGAAACACTGCAGATTCCACAGCAAGGGAGATTTCTGAAAGAAGGTGTTTATATTGAATTATTTATCCAACAGTAAATTACAAACAAAATTGCAGACTTGAATGTGCCTAATGTAATTCCCAGAGCACAGGAAATATCACGGATCAGTGGGGTATTTATCTACATACCACATTGTGCAGAACTCCAAAAAACTGAATACACTTGAAATATACAAAATTCTTTGGGCAAATATCTGCTCCACACATGCAGCTCAAATTTATTCCCAAGCCATAGCAGTAACATTAGGCAAAGCTATGTTTAAACTGACCAGCAACTCCCACTGAGGCCAGACAATTTATTGTACAGGTAACAATTTCCAGCATATTTCTAGCAGAGTAATTGGATTTCAACTTCTGGACCCAAGCCCTCAAGTATGTTGATTCTCCTCAAGGTGAAAGACAAAAGAGAAGAGTAAGCTTGATTGTAATGGGCTTTGATTCTTTGTGTGTTTTTCCTTTTTCTGGTAAAATTTAAGTATTAGACAACCAAAAGTTTGAAAATATTCAATGTAGGGCATTTAAAATGCACTATTATGATCTATCATTTTATGTATTATATCTATAAGCCAGATTAATTCAGTTGCAGATATATATGCTTTCTTTCCACATTACTGAACAAAGTTAAAAAGAAAAAAAAGCGACCATGCCACTACTCCATCATTTGTAAGGCAGATGGTTTCATGTGTCAGTATACCTGTAAAATATAAAATGTGTACATTTATTACCAATATATCTCCACTTCATGAGGTTGAGGTTTGGGGTTTTTTTTTCTCCCTACAATTTTTCCTCAGATCATGTGATGCGTGATGGCTTGGAAGCGACCTCATTCTAGTTAACTCCAAAGCCTTCATAACCTGCCTACCACAGCAGTGTCTACAATACTGATGAGGCAGGATCATCTAGGATGACTGTAGCATTAGAAAAACAATGATATCTTAGCTGGACTTGATGATCTCCAGAGGTCCTTTCCAGCCCCTACAGTTCTGTGATTCTGTGTGATTTTCTGTATACAATAACTAAAAAGTAGTGCTGTGAAAGCCAGGGAAAAGTGTCTGAAACTTTCATTATTTTGCAGGGCTTTTTTTTTTTTTTCCCCCACAAATGAATTAACTCTCAAGATGTATAGTATTTGATGCCTTGGAAGTGAAAAATTTACATGTTCCTTAGATTTAATATTTTTCAGAAATATTTTCTGCTTTTTCTGGCTAGTGGCTTCAAATAAGAGTACTTTCAATTAATTCCTATATTATGTTTGTGTTTACTTCCATACTCATAAATAAGGTCAACAGGCATCTTGCTTTGAGTAAGTTAAACACATCTATAGTAGTTCACAGATTTAGAGCTTTGGACATTAAAATTTGTCCACATTGATTTGAAAGCCAGGGATTCACTTCTATTTATACTGTAAAGGTTTTGCCAAGGATATCACATTTCTTTAAGCCCACTTTCCTGGAAAGGTGCTAACAGTTTCCCTGTGGAGTGTAGATAGCCTAAAATGTGGAGGCAATAATCAGTGCTTGATAGAATACAGGCTTGTGTTTTAAAGAGCTTGATACCATTCATGCTTGTTACCTCAGCCTTCTTACATCCTGTGCTTCTGTGTCATTTTTTGTGGTTGCTGCTACAGCATTTTATTCCCAGATTTCTAATGCTTTAGTCTGATTTGACAATGCCTGGTCCACAAGTAATCCAGAGGATTGCACAAAAGCCACAGGAGTAATGATAAGATGCTTTAAATCATATTATTTTCTTTACATTTATAGATATCATACTTCAATCCCTATTGCAATTTGTGAAAACTTCTTACTTTGGAAAAAAAATTTAGTGCTCTTTGAGATCAGAAGTCTTTCTATCATGATATTATGGAAACGTTTGAAATGTTTTTTTGTTAGGTGGAAAGGGGGCTGCAAAGTGTTGTGTAACAACATGCAATGCTGTGATATCAGTCATCCTTCCTAAGCTGCATCATTTAACTCCTGAAATTTAGTTATTTGGAGAAAAGCTAGTTGAACAGCCAAATTGGAATGTCAGAAATTAAAACAAGCAGTAAGGGTTTATTCAAAAAGATACTTGCTTCTTTTCCTTTGCATTCTGATTTGTACTTTTTTTTTTTTTTTTTAAAGCTCCTTCATAATAGTACTGCTTTATCAATATTCATACAGCAAAAAATGATATTGTTTTCAATAGCTTTTAAGTTAAAATTGTAAGAACCAAGAGCACTTTAAATTAAAGAACACAAATAATTAAATAATTTAACAGCAGTGATAGAGTCATAGTTAAAACTGAGGTGCACTTAGGGAGTATAAAAAGGTGTAAGGGAAGGAATCATAAGCCAGTTGTGTTGGGTTTCAAGAAGCAATCCAGTTGTCCTGTCAGTCACCGGTAGTGTGCTGCACTGAAATCAGAGATATAGAATTACTTTAGAGCCTGGCTGATGAGACAGTAAAAAGGTCATAACTCTAAAATCTGGCTCCTCTTCCAAGAGATCACTTTACTGAATCTCTGCCATGCTCACCTCGCACAGAAAGAATATTTTTCATAGTCAGAAAACTGACATTGATTATCTGATCAAGCAAAAGATACTGTGGCAGTTTTTCCACAGTATAATCCCATTGCATCTATCCAACAAGACAAGATTTATATTTCCCTTTCCAATTATTCTTAAAACTTCACTTTTTTCTTTGTAAGTACAAAACAATCTCACTCCAGTTTGCTATATTGTTTTTTACTGATTTTCTTTTTTAGATCATATTATGCCCACATCATGCTAGAATGCACCATCTCTTTCACTCACATTATGCAGTTTCAGATCTCTCTGATTTCATCTCGTCTACTTGGTCACTTTCTTTTTTCTATGTTTCCATGGGTAGTTCTTGACCACTGACGAAGAAGATCTTTGCTATTGTTTATTTATATCTAACTCTCTTTGACTACTACTATAGACAACCAATAGCAGACAAGAAATTGGCTCTTCCACTCTACTATGAGTATGACTGACTGCAGTTGATTTGCTGCTCTGGCTTTCACAGGAGTGAAGGAGCTTGTACTGCATTATTTCAAAGAAACAGTGACAACTGACGTTAGATCTGGTTAAAATTCAGTATTTCTATTCTGCAAACTTTATGTGTTTTAGTCTTGGCTCCTAATTTTCCCAAGAAATGCATTCAAATGTGCTCTGATTCACAAAATGAGAAACTTTTGAGCCTTGAACAACTATGTCCAAATTCTTCAGTCTTAGATGTCTCTCCAGGACCCCTGGTAGTCCTAGCAGTCAATCAGGGAGAGACACTTATGAGCTACTAATAACTTTTAACTCACAGCTCAAAACCCAGATCTTCTCCTCACTGGGAGAAGGACTGCTAGTCCCAAGTGACAAAGTGGACAGAGGTGGCCATTTTGGGCCTCCTGGCCTGGCTGCCATACAGTTCCAGATACGTGGGCTGCATCTTTTTACTGATGCCACCTTTAGTTTCCAAAGCCTCAAAACTTGGTCTCTGACAGCAACCTGAGTCTGTTTTGACACTGAATGTGGTACTAATTTAGCACAGACACTCTAGAAGGTAGCAATCAAGGCTATGGCTGGCCTCCTGCTTCCCCACACCCCAGCAGGGTGGTGAAGCCTTGTGGTAGGACCTGTTACTGGGCTTTTCAGAATCCCTCTGACTCAAAGTCTGGCCAGGCCCAGGCTACCTAATACTTCAGATTGATCTGCCAGCTTTGCTATTTTTCATTTCTCACATAGTTTACATAACAAGGTTTTCCAAGGACTGTAAGTTGTGCACTTTTCACATCAAGCAGAAATGTGGTGATGAAATGAAACACTGAAATCTGGCTAGGAATCTTAGTAATCTGGCTAGGAAATTGGATAGGAACTAAGCAGGTGAATCTGTTTCTCTTTCAGCTGGGGTCTAAAGTGGTTATTTTCCTTTGATGTTTTCCATTCTCATAAGACATAATTTCAAACAACAAGGAATTACCAGAAAATCGGTATTCAGCTATGACTGAGATTCACCTAAAAGCTATTATGTTTTTAGACATCAGTACCATGAGTTCTACAGGTTATATAACATTACTTGCACAATAGTATCTGTCAACCCCGACGTCAGCTATGGACATCTGCAAAGGCAGATATCAGTAGTTTTTCTATTACTGAGAATAGGCTGTAAGAAAAACAGGAAAATACCATTGGGTTCCATTCCTGCAACTCAGGATGACAAGGCAATGCTTACATAGTCTGTGATAAACCTTGTTGTATAGAGAAATAATTATTACGTATTCTCAGTTCAAATGTTTACAAATAATAATAATAATAGACGATAACACAACTATTTAACTATGCTGCAGTATTTGTCAAGCATATGCTCCTAAAAATACAATCACGCTTTCAAGTGTGTATGATAGAGAGTTTAAGCCAGACAAAATCCCATATGTATTAGTAGAACTTAGCTTTAAAACAGAGTCAGAATGTCATATCTTACTACTGATGATAGATGTGATTGTATGTGAATGTTCTTGAACTGCAAAATAGGACCTACTTCAGGAGAAAACTTTGGAAGCTGGACTTCATTCATGCTCTTAATCAGGTATTGGTCCTCAAGAAGATTATCCTGAAGATTCCCAGCAGTAAAAAAATGGCTTGAGACCATCCGCCAAATATCTGAAGTGTGTAGGACTTGATAGGCTTTGGATGACCTTTTTTATTATTCAAAGCATTACTAGTGATATTGATTTACATAGCTTAAAGTAGAAATCTTCATTTGTTTATTTGTTTTACTGGGGACCTGATCAGTAGCACAAGTTATAACTTACTGCCAATGGAGACCATCAGTTTCCTATTGATATTAAGACCAAGGAAGTAAAAAAAGATGCATCACTGGGGCTTCTCCATATTTTCTGGAAACCTTCCACATGCAAAGAGATTTTCAACGTTGGACACTCATTCCATGTGAATTTTGAAGATAAAAATAATCAATCAGGTTAGTAAAAGGGGGATCTGAAAAGAAGCACTATTTTCCTTCCATTATTTTTCTAATATTTGTTGAAAACAAGATTAGATGCCCTTCAGGTGTATTTATAAAGCTTAAGGAATGTTTTCTAATTTTATAATTTCTATCAGTTGGAAACACCAATAAGTGCCACAGGTGATCCAAATTATGTTCCATAAAAGTAGGACTTGTTGGCAAGTGTTCTTGTGTTTATGGCAAAAAATGACTGATAATTTCCCAGTAGAAAACATCCAGAATAATAAGTGTTTTGGGGAGTAGAAGGTATAAGAAGAGTTTCTAAACATAAACATTCAATTAATTTTTGGTTTTTAAATCATCTTGATTGGGGAGATTTATACGTGTAAAAATTAATCACAACATACTTCCTATGAAATCACTTGGGCCTAAATTATTTTTCCTTTGATGATCTTGTTACCTTTACAGCAAGGGAGGACAGTCCTTTGTGCTACTTTGTGTTTTGTAAGCATCTAAAGAACTTGAGGCACATAATTTCTAAGCATCGTGCACAAATACAGGTGCTTCTCACTACCCTAGGAATCTATACACAAATGTATGTGTAAGCAAAGACTTTATGATAATGACCAATAAACACTACCCAAGTATACCTGTGACATCTTATATTTTAAATTCATAAAATACAAACAGATATAATTGTTACTCTGTGAAGAAAGAGGCCTTTAAAATACTCTCACAAATAATATAGATTTTAATGGGAAGTGAATTTCACAAAGTAGGACTGTTTCTTCTGCAATTACTAACATACAGTCAGCGTTCCTGGCAAACTACTGCTTTTCTGTATACTTTACTGTATGACTTGAATGTCACAAAGTCTTTATTGATTGATGTCTTTGTCATATTCTATGCATTTTCAGTGCTGACTGCTGGATATGTTGCTGGAACCTAGACTGTAGCAGTTTCATTTCTCTTGGGGCCAAACTGATAAGCAAGGCTCAGAGCACGCAAGGGATGGAAAGCAATATGCCTCAGAGGTAGAGTCAATGAAGGAATAACCAAAGTCACATTTTCAAAGTCCAGACACATCCATCAGTGCCAAGGGGATGGGAGGAGGAAATAAGCATAGGTAGATTGCATTGTGTTGATAATAACTCTATTTTGCAAAAGCAATAGTATATCTGCATGTAAAAAGTTGACTTCACAAGAAAGAATTAGGTTTCCATGGTCAGTGTTTATTAAGCTAAATTTATCTGATCTGCATTTAAGGTCTGGAAATAGGGCTGAAGGCTGCAGGTACAAAAGTAACACCAGCTAAAGGCTGAAAATTTCAAATATGCAAATACATTCATCTTGTTACTAAATCAGCTGCTTTGTAGAGTCTGATCACCCAGTGCCCTGCTGTAATTGTAGCTGGAGCTCCTCACATATAGAAGCATTCTGATTATTGCAATGTGGGTTTTGTTGGCTTTCCAAAAACAGCTAATCAGATGGAAACACACGAGAAATTAATGAAGAGAAAAGGTAGGAAAAGTTATCCAATAACAACCCCAGCAGCTGTCAAGCGCATTTACTGTCTTCAGATAATGAAGGAAGATCTGTTTTACAGAAAATAAAAAACACCTCTGAAGTAACAAATTTTTGTTTTCTGGTATCTTTGTCCTGCTAACAGTTTTCAGCATTCCAAGCAAACAATTCATGCTCAATCCACATAACATTATCCTTTGGCAGGTTTTAGATTTTGGGAGTATTACATACAACATGACAACCTAATGAAACAGATAATTTGTTCTTAATTTAGGCATGTGGAACATGCAGCCAGAAGTGTTTTCCTGACAGATTTTCTGCTGTGGAGAGTGCTAGAGCTATCTCATTTGATACAGACAAGATAAGAAAGGGGTGTCCCTCTGGAGTTGCTTCCTGCCATAAAGAGATAGTGCACTCAAGCAGTGTTGAAGCAGCACTATTGAGAGTTTATTAGTTTGCCTTGAGGCAATGGTTTAAATGATTTTTAAACAGTAAAAATAGGTTGAAAAAACTTGTTCCACTTTAAAATATACCAAAGTACTCATTAAATCAGAACTTTAAAATTCTAGGCAATATATGATAACTTCCATGTTCTGTCTCGAAATGGCAGAATGTCCTCTTGCAATAGAAAAAGTTTAGGTACTTTTCTGGCCATGTTGCTGAAACACGATACAAAAGGTTCTGTTCTACAAATTGCCACAGAGTTACATAGTTGGTAAAGAACTGTGAAGCATATTAATGGGCGTGAATGTAAATAATGAAGGATACTATGATTTCCACATTCTTTAAGTTTTGGAAATTTATATTTCACACAAAAAAAATAGCACAAGAGATAATAAGCAACTTACTAGACTTAATGAAAGTTTCTTAAAATGCCACTAAAGCAAGTACTATTGAAACTGAGAAGTTGTAGTAATATTCATGTTGAATGCAAACCATCCAATGCCATTGTACTTATGAACATCAATCTTTTGCAGTAAGGCTAATGTGTATAAATATTGCACCATGTGTAATAAAGTGAATACACTCCTCAAAATGCTGCTTAAACTATTACATTTTTAAACGTATGGAAGAGAAGACATACACTGAAGACTGTTAGCAGTAGGTTAGAAAAAAACATGTGTACCTTTTAAGCTGTGATTTTCCACTTCTTTCTGTACTTACCTCTAAATTGCTTTTGAGAATATTTGTAGTTCTGCCCACTTGAAGATAAAGGCTGGATATAGGAACTGACAATGCCTGAACAATTCAGCAGAACACCATAAATAAGCCAGCGTTTGTAAGCAGGATCTCAGTTTCATGATCAGACCCTGAGAACGCAGAGTGGCATTTCTAACTGTTGTACTCAAATTCCACCATATCTTTATAATAGAACCAGCAAAAATGATCCTTTTCAATTGCTTGTCAGCTTCATCTCATTAACTGGAATGCAGAGAAGTATTCAAATGTAGCTGGGGCTTTCTATATGTCTATACAGATGACTTGGTAATACTCACTGTTTTCCTGAAGGTCAGTTAATGACATACTAATAACGTGCATCTCTCTTATCAAAACTGCACTTAGCGGTGAGGACTAGAAACAGCATATCTTTAGTATTAGATCAGTGGAGATGATTGTCTGTTATCCCAACTTAGACAATATTGACAACCTTGCCCATCTCTCAATGCAGACGTTTTGCCCAGATCCACATTTCATGCACAGAGCTTTCAAGAAGAGCTGTGCTTTGAAAGCATGGTTGCTTGAGAGCTTGTGGAATTTCACCCGCCTTTGTAACAGGTGGTGCTAACCTTTTGTGTTTCCTTTCCACTCCATTTACAGTGATTTAAACTTTCACAGGAAGACAGTTTGAGTCATGTGTGCTACTGCAATCAAAAAAGAAAATTTTAAAGCACCATTCCAAGAACTCTTCCAAGAAGCCATGCACAAATTGTACTTGGCCTTTTTGCTGAGGCAGCATAAAATAATCCGTACTAATAAGGAATTCCTTATGATAAATTAATATCATAAAACAATATATTATTATATACACCAAAATACAATTACTCCTAGTCCATGTTGTAGAAAAATACCAGCAAAATCACCTTCTGAATGCTTCCAAAGTAAATATGAAGGATAAACATAACTCTTGTAAAACAAAGCCATCATATACTTCTGGATTACACTTTATTACTTGTATTACTCTTTGCATCGTGCTAAAAAACAGAAGCAAAACTTCTGGTTATTTTCACACAGTTCTAAATTTGTCTGACTCACAGTGGGTTTGCAAAGTTGATGATATCAAAATTTTTAAAGCTTATTCTCTGTGGTGTTAGAATAAGCCTTCTGTCAAGAATTCAGGTTTTTAAAACTATTTTTTTTAATTATTATTTACAGCTTGATCTATGCAATGGAAACCTCAAGTTGTCTAGAAGGCCTCAGAAAAGATTGAAGTAAACATCATCACAGCCTGATCATAATATACTGAGTAGTTAAATTAAAATCCATGCTGTCTCTCTTCTTCCTTTTTGAAGACCTCAGAATAAGGCAAGGATTCAGCTGAAGGAGCTGTTGTAATATAGGGCAGCAAGTATATTCCTCAGCATGAGTTTACGGGATCCTGATTCCTCAGTTCTATACATCCATCCACTTAAAATTACTTTTGGTCCCCATCACCAGCACAGCCTTGCAACTGAAGTTGAAAGGAGGAGAAGAGGGAGAAGAAATAACATCAGAACTGTATGTTTTCTAAACTGTCTTGAAAATCCAGGTCAGATTCTGCTAAACCTTTCATAGCAGTACAAAATAGGCTGAGATGGGATATGAATATCTGAATTTTAGTGAGGCACATTAAAAACACAGTATAGCATCTCCCATAGGATTTTTAAAAAGAATGTAGACTTTGCCTCTGTACATGCAAACATTAAACCTTCCATTAACCTCGACGCACAGGTGAAGAAAAGACAGCGCATTACTTACTCCATTAAGTGCTATCATATGGAGCTGCACTGACTGCTTACCATTTTATGTCACTGTCTGCAGGACAGGCTAAAAATCCAGTCTCTCGCTACTTATCAAGAAAAGTACTCAAAAGTATTCATTCTGTTCTAAACTCTTATGAAACTGTCTGGTATTGTGAGTGAAATTAATCAATACACAGCTTCTTTCAAGGAGAGTGTATGCATCTAGATGAGATGTCTGTTGATTTTTGCAATTTAATTGCTTATGTTAATAGAAATTACTGATGGCTATTGTTTTGACTAATAAAAACGGTCTATTTTTCTAGTTCACCTGATGTATGTTGAATTGAAAATAAACTAATAAAGTTTTTAATACTGTTTTAAATGAAACAGTATTATAACAGTGTTTTCAGAAAAATTGTGCTATAATTACTATTTTATTTCACCTGCAGCATCTAATGAAGAATATGTGCACTGACATGTGGCCATGCAAAAATGAAGTATGTAGGTCTGGTTTCTCAAGCAAAGTAGTGCTCAGCTTTACAAATGGCTTCAGCAGTGACAACTGAATTATTTGATAGCCAGCAGTGGCAAAGGTCTAGACAAGATAAGTTAGACTCCACAAGGTACAGCACAAATCACTAGAAGAGAAATTAGGCTTCCAGGTGACCCCAGTACGTGATATGAACATTGTCTATCTGAAACAATGGAGTACCTTCATTATGTGATTTGACTATTATCTGTTGAGGTATTGCAGCATATTACTACACATAGCCTTGACATTTGTATGCCTTTGGATATACAGCAGTGCTGTAAATATTTGAAGTTCCTCACACTTCCTCCATTAAGCACAGAAAACTTTCAAATCTGGTTTCCCAACATATCCAAAAGCTGAGTTGCTTAAATGCAAATTACGACCTCTAATGCAGTCAGCTGCATTCAGCTGGACCTATTCCTTGGTCCACTTCTTTTCCCAGCTAACCAGCCAGCAACTGAAGCAACAAAGCATTGGCCTGTGACTGGTCACCCTAGTGTAGTTGCAGCAATTATCACACTAGAAGAAGTGAAGTCAATATCTAATCACTTGCCCTAGTCAGTGTGCTCTAGACCTGGCTTCTACATCTTCATCGACTTGTGCCAAATTAGCCTGTTAAGGACAATGGCAGAATTCAAAACTCAAATTTAATTCCATACAATACATTTGTAAAAAATACAGTATAGATATACCTCGATCTTTCTTTATTCAGTTCCTAAGCAGGTAGCACCGCTATGGCTAACTTTGCTTACAAAACAGCTTTTCACATAACAATGGCCAATTTATACCTAAAAAAAAGGAGAGGTCCTTTAGTCTTATTCTCTTAGTTCTGAACTAAATGTAGACTTATTAAATTGTAATGTAGAAAAGTGAACGTAGAGAGCAGAAAACACTTAGCAGTTAAAATGTAACCTTTGAGCTCAGTCTTAAGACCTTCAGCTTTAAAAATCAGAATCTCCCTTTCCTCAGAAAAGCTTATTTTCTTAATGCTGAGTCAGGTATAAAATATATAAGTATGGGAATGAGGAGCTCAGGGTTCATAGGCAGTCTTTGTTCCTGTGCTAATTAAAAAAAAAAGAAAAATCAATTCTCAACTGGATAACGATGCCTTACTCATCAGCGATATCTATTCCAATTACCTTATTTGAGAACTAGTGAAATATGTCTTTCTGTTCGCAGCTTTATGAAAAGAATTACAAAGAGACCAATAATTCCCTCTGGTAATTGATACCTTCTTAATGAGCAGCAAGGAAACCACAATGCTTGTTTCTTCCTTAGTACAGCAATTGCATCAGAATGATAGAATGAATCATAGAATGGCCTGGGTCAGAAAAGACTATAACGATTATCTAGTTTGAACCCCTCTGCTGTGTGCAGGGTTGCCAGCCACTTAGACCAGCTGCCCAGAACCACATCCAGCCTGGCCTTGAATGCCTCCAGGGAACTTAAATTGCTTGGTGCCTCCAGAACTTAAATTGCTTTGAAAATCAAATGGATGTACTTATGGCAACTAAAAAAAAATGAAAAAGCAATTCATATTCTAGGAAGACATAAGGGAAAGGAAATGTCCTTGATCAAGGAAAGAGAAATTCTTTTCATAGTATCTCTAAACTTTGGCTGGCAGTGATGTAGAGATGGCTTATTTTTATAACAAAGAAAGAGAGCAAAATGAAACTGCATTTTCTTTTAAGACGTAAAACTATCGCTATATTGACATCTACTGGCTACATAAAAGAGAATGAGAAGAAAATTAGTGCAGCTGTTTGAATGGATGATTGAGTGGCAAAGACTTGAGAAAATAACACAGAAAAACCTAAGTATTTTAAGTCTTATTTTAAGAATACAATTTTCTGCCTTTTACATTAAAATTAATAATTTTCTCAGTTGGTGTTTGATGTTCTATCCATACATAAAAATATGGATACCTGTGTGCTGTGCATCAGTAGCCAAACCCCAATAGTAAATTACATAAAAATATGGATACCTGTGTGCTGTGCATCAGTAACCAAACCCCAATAGTAAATTACTCACAGTTCCAAATGTAGACAAGTGCATGCTACCACTTAGACAGATCTTCTGGAGAATCACTGCAAAATTTCTCATTCTGACAAGAGTCACAAAATAAAGTAACTGTGATGAAATATAGTTCCCTCGTAGCTCCATATTTGTCAAAGAGTAGTTCCCCTTAACATACAGCATCTGATCAGCAGATTAGACATCGCATCAGGTTCCAGCAGCACCTTCCATCTTCAACATTGTCAGGCTCAATAAAGAAGAGTAATTTGTGGTGCTTACAAGACAAAACTGGATAGATTACTATTCCACATGTATTTTTTCTTTATCAATTTCTTCCTAATTCAACTTCTTATTCATGTTGAAGAAAACAGCATTGTTATAACTACACAAATATCAACCAATGTGTGTGCTTTGAGAACACGCAGAAAAAAGCATTGTAGATGAGATAGCTGAAGGCAATATAGGCAATGGGTGATGATACTGATTAGGGATTTTACTATGTATTCTACAGTTGCCTTGGAAAAGAGAAAACCTTGTCTTACTGCATAGCTCTGATCACCCTTGTATCAAGCACAGCAATACAGGGAATGCAGAGCTGACCAAGCCTGGAAGTTCAGAACAGGAAACAGAGTGAGAAGGCAGCTAACAGCAATGCTGGGCAGTAAAAGAGAACCCTGAGAGTTGAAGTCACTCACAGTAGATTATTCAGAAAACAGTCAGATATAATACTACATCTTGAAGCTCTAAAAGTAGCTTTCAGGTCAAACCACTTGTTAAAATCAGTGTGTTCACTGGCTGTTCTGACTGTTTTGATTGCATTATTTATCAGATAAAGGAAAAGATTTGGTGAAAAAATCCAACCAAGGTTGATGGTATATTGCTATCTATGTAAATCAAATGCAGTGTAGCTTCACTGCATGCTTTTCTCAGGTTTTTCTGTGCTGGCATAATGATCAAATAAAACACACATTTTTTAACTGCTTAATCCATAGACAGTTAGTCCCATAAACACTTAAATTAGCCCCATAAGCACTTTAAAATCAACTAACTGAATTGGACCACAAAGTTCACCACACATAGCAAGAGTTAAGTCAACTAGAGCAGTGTAACTGCAGGAATAGTACACCACTGGGTGATGTTCACGCCAGCATAGCATACTGTGACTAATGCAAACACTATTGGTTACAGCACCAAGCCAACTTCAGGCATGAGGTTCCCCAGGGAGGGTGCTAAAGAAGGAGCCTGTGTGACAGTGGCGTTTCTGCTGTCCCAAGGGAGCCCTCCATTCCCAAGGCGTACCCAGCAGATACTGCTGTGGGGCTCCCATGTCCTATGGGGCCCAGGGATGCCTGTGCTGCTGCAAGACTAGCAGCAGCCACAGCATGTTCAGTGCCTGTAGCCTGAAACAGGTGCTTCCCTCACTGTGAAACTATCTCCACCTGATCCCCGCTTTATGGCTGTTGCATTCACTTCCTATTTTGTCTGTGGAGAATCACGGCTGGCATTTGGATAAATCCGGGAAATCAAGGGGCTGGAATCTCTGAACAATGTTTACCCCTCTCTGGGAGCCCCGTGAGCTGGGGCCAATACTGCTCAAGCAGGAGAAACCTGAGGATGGAGGAGAGGCAACTGAGAGTGTCACAAGGCCCGGCGGCTCTTGATGCATCTCCCAGCAGAGTGACGGCTGCTGGAGTGGCACGTCTGTAATGGGATACAGTGGGGGCAGCAAAGTTCATGCAAAATGGGGCCACTGAGCATGGCCTGAGGGTCAGGCTGGTGTCTCAGCTGGACTGAATTTAGTCCAGGCTGAGGCTGCTGGCTGCTGGGCCAACCCCCATGTAGTCAAATGTGGATGTTGCCAGTGTTAAGCAAGGCAGTCTTCTAAGGAGCATTTTTGACTTTTTGGTAACAAAACCACCAGCTCTGCACAGCATTTCTGGTGGCATGAAGATATGCCTTCTTACATTTTTTATACCTTGGCTCACCAACAATGTGCTGTCTGGAAACATTTAGTTTACCTTTGGAAAATGAGTTAGGACAGAATTGATAGCAGTAGCACCAAGAATAATGAGTAAGTGATGCAATAGGAACACCACTGTCTTAGAGAGGTAAAGAAGGGCCAGGAAGAGATACCCACAGCTGCTTCTGTGCAAGGAATTAGGCTTCCCCTAATTCCTGATATGGCCAGACCCCGACTTTCTCTCACTTTCCTCACCAAAAGATGTGGTTTTCCCTGGATTTGCACTGCTGTGATGTGTGAATTTTAAGGAACCTTGCTTCTTAATTGTTTTCATCACTCTATATTGGGCATTTCTTCCATGGCAGCGTTCTTCTGAGGTGTGGTGCAAAGGAGTCATTGTGTGAAAACACAAAAAATGAATGAGAAATGCCTAAAACGGTCACTTTTCTTCAAAAATTCAGTGTTTTCTTCTGTTTTTCTTAAAAGAGCCTTGTAGGATTAACATTAGACAGGACTTTACAAGGCTGCCAGCATTAAGTGTTGCATTTTGCACACCCATTACATGTCCTGCAGCAAGATTTGTAACTTGGATTCTTCTGTAATTTCATCAAGGGAGAAAAGGGCTCCAGGGAAAGCCTCCAGACAGCTTTAGATCGTTATTGCAAAGGAAAGCTCAGCCAAGGCCTACAGGATTTTTTCCTATTTCACTCATTGTACCCTGCTTCTGGCCTTCTAGGTTTCCCTGCTATGAGCATTGCTGACCTATCTCTGATCTCTTAGTTTTTCTTCCAAGTATTTGTTGTACGTGTATTTCTTCAAGTGACATTTTAACTCATTCAAGCATATCTGATTGATGAGAGGGAGGTGGAAAACAGATGTTTGGCTCAAGGAGCTGCAGGACCAGACATTGATATACAGAAGAACAAGCTGCAGGCTAGACTGAAATCTCATTTCTGTAACACAACACCAGGTTGGAATAATTATGAAAAGACTGATTTCAAATACATGATTCTATGAAACAACACTGTGACTGAGCATAATTACATTACAGCCTAGTTGTGGTTGAAGCTGTGGCAAACATGGTATTCATGTTCATGATCTGTAGATTTCCAAGCATAAAGGGATCTAGTCATTCTACTAGTATGGTTAGACTAATGATAAGATTAAGCAATCTTGTTCCCAAAGGTTATGCTTTGAAATCTGTAAGCATCCCAAAAGAAATGATCCATATTGCCAAGGGGCTGGAGCTGTCATTAACTGGATTTCTTAGGTAGTCAGTATTTCAAGGAAATTAAGATCTTCTTTTCAGTGGCTTAACAAAGAGATAAGCACCAGCCTGAAAATACTGACTTGATGTGACTAGTGCAAGGCTATGAAGAAAAATGGTGTGAAGTTAGGAACAGAACAGGGATTACGCCCAGAGCTTCCATTCCTGATGAGGAAGCATGCTCCTGTGATGAGGAAGGGTTTGGCCTCTTCTCTCAGGCAACAAACAGGACCTGAGGAAATGGCCACAAGTTGTACCAGAGAAGGTTTAGGTTAGACATGAGGAAGAACTTTTTCTCTCAGAGAGTGGTCAGGCACTGGAATGGCTGCCAAGGGAGGTGGTGGAGTTACTGTCCCTGGCAGTGTTCAAGAGGCGGCTGGATGAGGAGCTACAGGATACAGTTTAGTGGCCTGTGGTAGCAATGGTAGTGGGAGGACAGTTGGACTAGATGATCTTGTAGGTCCTTTCCAACCTTGTGATTCTATGGTTCTATGATTCTATGCCTGATGTGGATCAGCCATAGGACAGATCTGGCATTAAAATGCACCTTTCCAAAAACACCTTCCATCACTCTCCATGAGGCAGATATGTGATGTGCCCCTAGTCTGAAGTCACCTCCTTCTACAAATCCAGTTTCCCAGGCCTTATGTGAACCAGAAAATACCTCTTTCCTCAGAAGGAAGAGGGTGGCCAATTTCCAGTTGCTTCTCCTTAATCCTTAATCCTTAATCCTTAATCCTATGTGCTCCTTAAGTTGACCACAGGACCAGTTGTTTTTTTGTCTGACCATACACCTTAGAAAAACTGTCTGTTTCTGTAGTTAAATCAGCATTCCACTCATATGCTGGCTTCTGTGACATGAAAGCCACAAAAATCTTAACTTTTTGCTGAGAAACAACAGAATTATGAACAGAACAAGCATTAGCACTTCTGTTTCAGAGATAAGGAGAAGCATAGGAAAGAGTTATAGTTGTGTTCTGAAGATGTATTTTGGCATCTAAAATGAAACCTGGGCTGACTACCAGTGTCTAAATCCAATAAGAACTCAAAAAAAACATATACCTACTTGATTTACAATACATCTAAGTACCTCTGATGTGCAGGAATACCATATGCAATGGTGCCCATGCAGCAGTCAGCTGATGGAAATGTAAGAGTCCAAATTGAGTGGGGACAAGATGTCACACACGTGTTTGTTCCATCATGGCTCTGAAATGGCAGAGGCTCTAGTGAAGTCTTGGGTTGTACAGCTACACAAGGCATTCCTAGCACACACCAGAATCATAGAATCATGGAATCATAGAATCATGGAATCATAGAATCATAGAATCATAGAATCATGGAATCATAGAATCATAGAATGGTTTGGGTTGGAAGGGACTTTTAAGATCACCTAGTTCCAACCCCCTGCTATAGGCAAGGACACCTCCCTCTACACCAGGTTGCTCAAAGCCCTATCCAGCCTGGCCTTGAACACCTCCAGGGACAGGGTATCCACAACCCCTTTGAGCAACCTGTACCAGTGTCTCATCACCCTCACAGTAAAGAATTTCTTCCTAATATCTAGTCTAAATCTACCATCTTCCAGTTTAAAGTCATTTCACCTCATTCTGTCACTATCTGCCCTTGTAAAAAAGTCCCTCCCCAGCTTTCCTGTTGGCTGCCTTCAGGTACTGTAAGGTCTCCTGAGAGCCTTCTAGTCTCCAGGCTGAAGAGCCCCAACTCTCTCCACCTGTACCCATAGGGGAGGTGCTTCAACCCTAATCTTTGTGGCCCTCCTCTGGACCTGCTTCAACAGCTCAATGTCCTACCTGTGCTGGGGGCCCAACATCTGACACAGAACTCGGGTGGAGTCTCCACCTGGAGGAGCATTAGCTGTGTCCATAAAGAGGGACAGGAATTCAGTATGGTCAGCTATTGCTGGGGGCCTTCCCCAAAAGCTTTTGGTAAATGCCAGCTAGAGCTCTCTGTGAGATGCAGTGAAGTTGTCGTACCCAACATCTATGTGGAGAAAGGTACCAAAAGTTTGTTTGTACATGACATTGTTCCAGGGACAGTAACTGGGCCCTGCCTTGTTTTATTTAACATGATAACTGCAGCTGTAGGTTCACTGGAAAACACAGCAGGCATGCTTGACTTTCTTTCTGGAAGCAGGCTTTGAACAAGTCCATCAGAAGACTTCTGCTACACAGGTTTTTAATGTGAACACTTCTGTAATTGGATAGTACTTACATTGCGGGTGTGATATTGTGTCTCTCTGTAAAACTCAGAAAATAAAAGTGACAGCAACAAGAATATGCAAAACCAATTTCTTTTAGCTATCTCTCCATTTGTTTGTCTTGTGGATTTATAATTTGATTGGAGCTTTTCCCCTGCCAAACAAGAAAGGTAACTGCCAGTAAGAAGAATTAGGTAATGTTTGTATAGTACCTACCAAACCGAGAGTGCTAAATGCTAGAAGTGAAGCACATCTCAGACCTCAAACATGTTAAATAGTTGACCGAGTGCCCAGACTGGGACAACTACAGTCTCCAAAGAGGCTGAAGATAAGCCTTAAGCCATAAGAAAAAAGAAGCCTGGAGCAGCTCTCTAAGTAACACCATTTAAAACACAACTAAACAGTCACAAACACTGTTTAGAAAAACAGGAGCAATTCAAAGCAGTTCAGTCAGTCTCGCTTTCTTCTTGCATGAATTACCATATGCAAAATGAAAGAGAAAATTCTCAACTCTAATCTTTAATCTTTCTTAATCTCAACCCGTTTTAGCAGGAGCTTAGGGCAAGTGACTGCACAGCATTCAGGGAGTTGTTTTGTTGTAAGCTACAAACACCCTCTGAACACACTGCCATGCTGCAGCACACCTTAGCAGTAACTAGGGAAGCACAATCATAAGACTTCTGCATTATTTAAGCAATATCACCTACAGGCAGTGGGTGCACTTGAGTGCTGTTCTGTTCTGATATGCTGGGTGTTCCCACTCCACGTGGCAGGGCTAGATTGCTAGATTGCTTCCTGATTGCTGTAACCTAGAGATGGAGGCTCTGGAGGTTGTCAATACCATTAATGTACTGCCACCATGGATTAAATCCAGATCAGGGGTAAAAACACCAGATATCCAATAAATAATATTGATAATAATAACATGACAGAAAGGAGTTTGGTAGTGTATTGTTCTATTCACAATCAAACTTTCACATTTCTGTAACCACACTGATCTATTTCCACCTAAAGCACATTTAAGATATGCTTATAGGAATTAAGAAGCTTGACTTATGCCCTAAAAGTGACACTTAGAGCTGTTCCACTGCTGAAACACCACTGTTCACCTGAATCAGGAAACTGAACCAGAAACTGCTTTTAAGTAGCTGGCCAGCTTTTCTAGATGAACCTTCATCAGTACATCTGAAAAAAGATCTGCTCACAGGCGATCGCCTTCTCTCATTTTTATTTATTGCACGCATGTACAAAGAAGACAGATGGAGAGAGCTGTGGTTCAGTCTGGAGAAGAGAAGGCTCTGGGGAGTCCTCATTATGGCCTTCCAGTACACAAAGGGAGCTGTAAAAGAGATGGAGACCAATATCTTACACTGGCAGTTAGTGATAGGACAAAGGGAAATGGCTTTAAACTAAAAGTGGAGACAGATTAGATATAAGGAAGGCACAGGCTGCCCAGAGAAGTTGTCCAGAGGTGCTCAAGGCCAGGCTGGATGGGGCCCTGGACAGTCTGATTCAGTGGGTGGTAACCCTTCCCACTGCAGGGGGTTAAAACTGCGTGGACTTTAACGTCTTTTCCAGACCGAGGCATTCTGTAATTCTGTGTATCTGTCCTTGCATGGAGTTTGCTCCTGGAGCCACAGGTGCCTGCACAGTCCCACTTGCCCCTTCATGTATCAGTGAAGTCCAGCCAAGCCAGACTGAGCTGGGCCTGCAGAGCCAGCCTGGTGGTGCTGGCCTGGCCATGCACTGTCCATGCTCCCTGTATACAAGTGACTTAAATGTTCTTCTATTGATGCCTAAGGGAAGAAAGAAAAAGGTAAAAAAACAGCTTGAAGAAAACAGTGAAAAATTTGATCATATAGTGGCAGTTTCTAGCATCTGGTTCTCGTTGCACTTGTGGCACTATGCAATGGCAACTGCTTCTGAAGAACAGGAGAGCTTTTAAGTGCAGATTCACCTAAATATGTTCCTTTAAAATCTTTACATGCTTTTTGCTATATCCAAAAGTTCAATATATTTCTCCTTCTTTTTCCTTCGAATAAAGGCAGTAAGCTGCAGTCAATGGCACAGCATCTCCTCTTTGAAAGAACATTCCGTTGGCAGTCAAGCTTCTGTCTTTGGCATTTCTCTTCTTTCACAACCCCCACTCAGTTGCTCACATTCAACCCAACATCTTACACCACTGAGTATAACAGTCTATAATAATTTTTTCAAACCCAATACTGCTTTCCTCAATCATTCATTTCCAGATATCCCTATTGAAGCAGAGTAAGTTTAACATCGACACTGTTTGAGAGCAATGGGCATCTCCAGAATCCAGGACACACTCCTGTGCAGGTGGAATAGCACTAACACTGTACATTTGTCATTCCTACCCATTTTTCTGGTTAATGTAGCTGTACCAATGCCTCCACACAGCCAAACTGAAGCCTCTCTGGGCACAGGACAGCGTGTGCAGACTTGAGGAGGGTGCTGCAATCCAGCTTCTGCTCACCTACATAACATTCAACAGAATATGTTCTTCTTTTAAGACATTCTCCATTCTCTATGGTTTATGTGTGTATACACTCATATATAGAGAACTTAATTTATAGAGAGATAAATATATGTAGGCAGAATACTTATAATTATCTTAGCACTGTTTGTAAGCATTTTAGAAACTATATAGAAAAAGCAATTACACCACCACCTTCAGACTGCATACAGAGGAGAATGTTTCAAGTATTTGCTGAGGATACTTGGCTGACAGCACCACACACTGTGTAGCAGCTACTCAAATAATGTTAATTCTTAGTTTTGATTTTTGTCATATAGAGCTACTGCCGTGTTTCAGTCAGCTGCAACCAATTCAGTCATGACGGAGCAGGCATTTGGAAAAAGCTTTGTTGTCAGCTTTGTGACTTTTTTGTTTTGCTGATGAATTGCTCCTGGACTAGTCTGGAAGTTCTTTGGGTAGTCCTTGCTAAGATTGTTTGCGAAATTTGAGACTGAACACATTAATAGTGCAGTACTATGACTATTATGCTTTGATGATATAACACCAGTAAGACATTGCTCTTGGTTATAACTGTATTTGCAATTAAATAACTAACAGAAATACTGTTTAAATCATCTTCAGCAATTTTTGGATTGCTGATGCCACCTACAGACCTGGGCACATAGCATTCTTTTGACTACTCACGGCCTGGTGCCTGTTTTCTGCATTACCATGAGCATTTTAAAACAATTTGGAAATGTAAGTTTGAATGCTGAGAACACTAGTGATTTCCAGGTAAACTGCTTATTTGTGAAATCCCAAAATACATAAATGACCTTAAAATGACCAAAGAGAACATTGTGACATGACTGCCACAGGCTGTGAACACAGCAGTGTGCACTGCTTCCTTCCTGTGCCTAAAAGAGCAGACTGACCCCAGGGCTCTACTGCAATTTATTTAATTCTGAGAATAAGTGTGTGAGTGACCAGTCATCCAGCTGTATACAGCTCTTGACAGATATTCTTTTCAACAAATGCCCTGTGCATTTTTTTGGTCATTGAGCATTTCATTCTTCTTCGTATGAAATCTCCAAGTGTGTCAGAGGGTAACCTCTGATCAAAGAGAGCTGCAGCTGGGGCAGACGTGCAGACAGTTTAGCCTCATCTGCTCCAGAGTGATGTTAACATAGCACAGAGCCCACACTCGAGGCTGAACTCCCTGAGAGTACCCTGCAGGCAGTATGGTAAAGCTCCAAGTAGCACAAGCACTGAGAAAGGCCATGACTGAGGATGACAACCCAGTCAGAGGATGCAGTGCTGCAACTGGTCCATGCTCTGAGAGGCACTCATAACAAAGAGAGAACTGGAGTATCTGTTTCCAAGGGATTTCAGTCAGCTGAGCATTTCTTGCCCTTTCCAATAGCCACCAGCTTTCAGCCCAGACATAGGACATTAGAATTACTGTGAACCGTGCCTTCTTCTAAAAGTTACTTGCAAACCTTATGCAGTCTAGAAGTGCTATCAGAAACTCTAAGTACAACTGATCAAATTCCTTGCTGCTGCCGAAGATGATTTATTTGGGACATACAATAAGTCATAGAATCATAGAATGGCTTTGGTGGGAAGGGACCTCAAAGACCACCTAGTTCCAAGCCCCCAGCCGTGGGCAGGATTGCAAGCCACTACATCAGGCATTTGATCATGTTGCTCAGGGTTCCATCTGACCTGGTCTTAAACATCTCCAGGGATGGGGCATCTGCTACCTCCTTGGGCAAGCTCTTCCAGCACCTCACCACTCGATACCTAATACCAGTCTACTCACTGATGGAATTCAGAGGAGGGGCGACAATATTTTCCAAAGCTAGAGCTCCAGTAATAAAACTGCAGGCTGCTTTGTAAAACTTTCATCACTTTGATAGAAAATACAAGACACAGTCATAAATCAATTTTTTATTTTGATAAAATCCTCATAAATATCAAAGCACTGGATCAATTCCACTACTGTCAATACATAAAAACATGTACAAGTTTTGTTTCTGATACGAAGCCTTACTGCTTTCTCCTCTTGGCAAGAAAGTTGTATAAGTTTCATGTGATTTGTTAACATTTTGTTCATATTCTGCAGCTACTTACATGGCCAGAAAATATATGAGATCCAACACTAAATCTAACAAAGGGTATGAAAACACACAACACATTCTCATTCTCTCTGCGCACACCTTGCAGACATCCTCACTCAGAAAGAAGCAGACTGATGTCTTTTCAGCTGCATTCTTCTTCCTATGTTAGAAAACAAAAAGTGCCGGCAGGTTTTTTCTTTTTGGTTGCTATTCGAACCTGCTGCTGCCAAATGCCTTATATTTATCCAATAGCCCATTTGTGTTCATTCCTTCAGAAAACAATCAGAAGGCACTGAGAGGCCTTGCAGCAGTAGCACCTATATTCTGGGGAAGAGAAGATAAAAAAAAATAGTAAAATACACCTGTCTCAAACTAAGCTAAAATATCTATGACTCTATGTCTATTTTATTCAGTTAAAGAAGGCATATAAAGACAATCCTGTTGTGATTTCCCACATATTTGCCCATCTAAGATAAAAGGACTCGTTGAGGTAAGAGGCACAGTATATAAAACCTATGAAAAAACGAGCTTACAATAGAGAGTAGTTGTGGAAGATGAGGTCAGAGGTACTACAGAGGCAATTGCTGCCCATTGAATCTTTAGCTGCCTCTCTCCAGTACTGCTGGTTTTCACTATCTAGTTCTCACATCTTTAGGGTAATCTACCTAGACAAGCTATATCCTATGGCAAATTCATTATTATTGAAAATAACACAAATTAAATTGGCTTAAAACAAACAATGAGATTCAAATAACTGAAAAAGAAAGCTCCTGAGAGTAACACAGGCTCAGGCCAGTTCACTAAAGACAGACATTTCAAGACACTGCTGCCATGAACTGATCTTTTATTGGATATTGATTTGATTCTGATTTCTTTGGCTTAAAGGCTATGTTTGGTCTTTGAATACAAGTGCAGTGACTCAAGTTCATCTACAATAGGAGAGCTTCAGCATACACCTAGGAGATATTTCATTCCTGAGCAATGCTGTGTGGATTATTTGAATAAATGTCTAAAGCAAGGGCTGTCTCTGCCTCTTGAGGTCTATTTTATTTGGTAGGACTCTGATGCTACTCTGATGCTGTATTCAGTCCTTATTGTTCACCAGATGCAACAGACTGGATTTAGGCATGAACTCACAGATTCCTTTGTGACTGTGCAGTTTTCAAGGTTCAGGACAATTTCATCACTCTATACAGCAGAACTCAGGAATACCTAATCCACCTGTTATGATCCAACATATACAAAATCTTTACTAAGTTAAATGTTACATTAAAGACCAGAAGAATAATTCCAGAACATCCTATACTGCCATTAATACCAGAGATTCTGTTCAGTAATTTGGTGGCAATTTCTGGACAACTCCTTCACCGCACCAAATCCTTCTGAGAACACTCTGTGCATGTAACACCAACATCTCAATGCTCCCACACCAGCGCACACAAACACATTGACCTGTTAACATCAGTGATGGAACTGACAAAGCTCAGGACGTTTTGTCTGTGAGAAATGACTGCATAGCAACCAGTAATTAAACAACACCTGTCTGTTAGAACAACTCATCAAAGAATAAAAATAAAACACAAAGTATATTAGCAATGACAGTCGGGTCTTTGGTGTCAGAGGTGGCCTGTTCTCGCTTTACACCTTTAATTCCTTCTGACTTCTCGGCCTTTTAGGGGCTGTGGAGGGCGGTAGTTCCGCAGCAGGCAGCAGGCCACCTCGTCCTCAGCTGTGCTCAGGAGGCTGCGGAATTGGGCGAGCTGCAATCGAGAGATGCAGAACGTTTAGCAGGAAACCCTCACACTCACGCTAATAAAAAAACATGTTGTAAATACTGAATATCTAATTCAGATCTGAAGTTTAATGCTTGGCCTAATTTCTAATATTTCCAACATTTCTTATCTCTATGTACCAACTTACTTCCTTTCTAGATTACCAAGTGTAGAATAGTACAAAAATCATCTTACCTTATTATCGCATCGAGTTGTAGAGCACTTGGTAACTTAACTGCATTAAGAGCAAAAAATGACAGTGCTATCTTTTTCTACTCCACTCCACATCTAGTATTTATAATATTTATAATATTTATAATAAATATTTATAATATGTATAAGTGGGCAGTAAACTCTAGGGTTCTGAAAACAATCCCATTTGAGAAGTAAAACTGGTCAAACAGTATCAGTCATGATATAAACTGCGTTTTTAACTTTGTGTGTGCTTATATTTATCTGAAACAGTACGTTTATACTTTTATATATAAGACTGCAAATATATAGAGTGCAAAATAGTAAAGAATCACTGTATTTTGCATCCTTTCCAATGCTGCATCCTCTGAACCTGTTACACATGGGTGTTTTCACACATCTCACATTCTAGGATATATTAACTATAAATTGTCCCAGGTGAGAACTTTTTGACCTGAACAACGGATTGTCTTTGGGAAATTCATATCTTAATGCAAATTTTCAGTCCTAGATTGTGCTGCAATGAGTCCTGCAAGACCACATTTGAAGGAGTGAGGAGATAGAGATGAGAAAAATAGAAGCATAGAGAGAATACACAATATTCAGAATCAGTTAAAAACAGATTTTGAGGTCATTTAAGTTAAGAAACATCCCATTCTGTGAACTATCTTAAGACCTTTTACAAAGATTGTAGCCATAATTTCTGCTGAGCATGTGGCCCAGTGTATCAAATCTTGCTGAAGTATTTGAAGTACACCAGCCATGAATTGGACAAACGCTGTGATGCAAAAATGAGATTTATGGTATTAGTAACTTATCATAAGTGATGTACTTACAAACTTCCAGTATTGGTCTGATACACTTTGGTCTCTCTGCTGTAAAAAGCACTGCATACCAAATGATCAGCCCACTGGGTGTCACTGTTGCAACATGAATATATAGTGTGAAGCTTAATTTAATGCCATGGAAGTAGACTAATATTTTTGTGTGTGTATATATATGTATTTTAATTTCATAAGGTATACAGTGTCAGAGTCTGCAAAAATTTATCCTTTTTGATGGCATTTACCACTGAAGCCTTACAAAGTAGTGAAGCCCTACAGTAGTGAAAAATCAAGATGTACCTGTTCAGAACAAACACTTATGGGCTCCCTCAGGACAATCCAGATGACACTTTCAAGAAGAGGTGGAACAGTGAGAGAGCCAAAGTAAGTCCAGTAGTCCAGGGATTTGGGAAGCAGGCAGCTAGGATCAAAGTTGGTGAATAACGCTCTCTTACCCTGAAAATTAAAAAGTACGTTGTGGCCATAAGAAATAACAAGAAATTACTTATTATACAAGTGCATTGGTGCCTTGTATCTGTTAAACTATTCATCTATTTACATGCAGTATTATTTAAAGGAAAGAGGCAGGAGAAATCATGTCAAAGGTGGCAAGGCTTGTTCCATCATGACATGGGCTGGCAGCATCCTGGACAAGCACAGGGACCATGAAGGTGAGAGGAGTAGCAGCCAGGTTACCAGAAACAAAACAGTGAAAGCAGCCACTGATAACAGGAGTGTTTTAGAAGCATTTGTTCACCTTGATTCTGATGGTGTCCAGGCGGTCAGTAATCTTCTTCAGCTGAGGATTGCATTCACCAATCTATTAAACAAGAGAAAGAAAAATGTAATACTTGAACTCTGGAGAAAATATGTCAAAAAAGATAAAAATCAGAAAGCAAGCACATACTGAATCTTCTTCATACAGCTTTAGTTAGGTGACAATAAGTGACTTACTCGTGCTAAGAAAGACAGTGAAACTTCCTGAGTCATTATAATGTGAAATGGAAAGTGAGAGCTCTTGTAGCACAAGCATCTCTTTTACACCATCACTGTTAATAGCTTTGGGCTCATAATGCAGATTTATTGGAGGGGACTTACCTTCAGAAACACAGCCATGACTGCCAATCCATCTGACTGACGAGCTGCCTCTACAAAACTGGAATATTTTTCAGCATTCCAGTGAACTACATGAAGCTGAAAGGCAAGAGGCACAGACAGCATCAACTCTCGCTGAACTGGAAGAGTCACAGATTAATACTAGAACTTTACTAGTAACAATATTCTACTTCACTTATTTACATTCAAAGCCACTTTTCTCACCACAATATTTATTGAAATTGGCAAACACACAGTTCACACAAATTGCAGCAAGCACTGCCAGGGGCTGGCATTACCTAGCAGCAATCAGCATGGTACAATGCCTAGCAAACCACTCTCAAGTCTCATATTTTGAGGCCAAGACAAGATATCCCCTGGTTATGTAACTAAAACTAAGGCTTTGGGTACAGCTGATTTTAATGAGTGATTGAAAATCATGGGGATGTCATTAGTACTTTGTTCCTCTTTTTCCTAATCAAGCTTTCAGTAAATCAGCCGCAAGCAGAAAATAGGCAGAGGAACATGTTAAACTTGCAGTAACCTCTTCTCCCGTGGTAAGTTTAAGCTGAATATCAAAATTTCATCTTTGATGCATTCCAAATGTCATTTTCTATGATTACTAGTAGTTAGGAACTTAAAAGTAGCTTGGTTATCTCAGGTTTGAGCATTTGAATTTCCAACAGGTACTATTCTGCAACTGTCCTATGGTAGTCGCTTAAGAACTTGAAGACACCCACAAGGGTAAGGACCCCTTGTTATCTGCCTCCTGAAGACAGGAAAAGCCCATGGTGCCTACCCCCATACTGCTTCAGTCCCTCCTGCTATGCCAGGATCTCTAAATCCTGCCCAGGCTCAGCAGTGGGAACTCCTGGTTCCCCAGAACACCCGCACTGAGCAAAGGTCTGACTGCCAAACTGCAGAGAGAACAGACACACTGCACTCAGGACCAAGTATCTCACAAATGTTAATTCCTCCCACAAATCCTCAGTGGATTACTGAATCTTATCTCCCACAGTTTTTAGATGAGAGAGGCTCAGAAGCAGGGCAGGAAATTGCCTTTTCTAAAATTGGTGAGCATCTTCTCAGACTTTGCACTTGACTCCGTAGGAGTGCTGAAAAACAGCTCCACTGAATGACTTAAACAGGGGTTTAAGCCCCTGAAAAGGGGGCTTCTCTTTGAAATGTGCAAGAACAATTTGGGAAAGCTGGAACTCACTTTAAAGGATTTGTATGAGAAGCAGCACGGCAACAATTTCAACATAGTTGAAATACAGATCTAGTAAAGTGAAGATTTTGACTCCACACCTCACTAATTGCCTAACCTCTATGAGATTCGATTTTCTGTATCTGTAATACAGAGCTGTTACTAGTTGTTACAGGATGTAATTAACATTTGCTGAGCACTTGGGTTCTAAATGGCTGAAACATAACCTTCAGCAAGTAAGGAATTCTACTAAAATCAATAATAACACACATGCTCAAGATGGAAGAATTGCTGGCTCACAGTTTCAGAATCCTTGAAGGAAAGTTGCTTACAAGTGCTATTAATTAAACCAAGTGGAGAACAAAGTCCATCAAACCACTGTGAGGTGAACTAGTATCCTGGAGCTCATTGTGCCTGTGCCACTCATGATTAGAGGTCCAAAGAAGCTACGTTGAACAATTTTTAAACAATTACATTTTTACATACACAAAAAGGAAACAGAAACTCTCAGTCGGAATTGATTTTTATTGTGGATTTTAAAAAAGAAGAAAAAAAAACCAACAAAGAACAAAAAGCAAAATTCTCATAACTAAATAAGACTCCATCAGAATTTTGCCAGAAGAACCCCAAACCAACCCCCGAAAAATCAAAACTCCCAAACAAACAGCGCTGGGAAACACTTTTGATACAGCCCCCGTCTCAAAGGCTTGCGACTTCTCTTTTAAGGAATATATACCGTCTTACCACCACTGTGTCATTGCAGCTTGTGAGGAGACCTTGATCTGACCATATGTTGCCACAAAGAATGGAGTCGTGGATGTCTTCTGCTTCTCTGTAGAGTTAGGGGGCTGAGCCTTCCATTCTTTTTTACCTGTACACTACTTCTTTCTTCAACACAGTTGATGCTTTTTCTTGAAATCTTTTACATCTTCCTTGTGGACATGAGCACTGAAACCATCTTCATTTCTCTTTTTGATGTATTTTCTTTTGAGTAAGCAGTGCTCAGAAGCCTTGGTCTGAATTCTGGTTTCTTATCTCATAGCCAAAATGACATCTAGAGAGCTTCTCGTGGAGGGTTACCCAACCAACAGGCAATGGAAAGCTTTTTAGACTGGCTAGAAATTCAGATATTTTCTCCTTCCATTTGGTTTCTTAGATGGGATACACATTTATATTTTCTCAGCTAGAAATTTTGTTTTGGCACTGAATGGTTTTAAAGCACCTCTATTAATTCTTTATATTCCATCCCACCTGGTTCCTGTGGAAAACATAAGCCTTTAAACACTGCAAATGTCACTTTTCCCCATTAGTGTTAGAAAAATGATTTTTTTTTTTTTCTGACCACTGTCTCTTAAAGCATTTCCAGCAAAATCTGATAACACCACCGTGAATATATTTCAACATTTTTTTTCTTCTTTAGTATTACAAGACTTTTATTTTTCCACTAGCATTTATACAGTTTACTTCTTTTCAAACCCAGAAAACTCTTCACTCTCTGAACTATTGCTGATATAGATCTCAGTCTCATCAAAACACTCCACATTACTTCCATTTGCAAAGAGGAATCAGTCACTGTCGGGCTAAGCACTCTCTATGGTGGATTACTCCAACAGACCGAAGAAGACAGAGCAGGACAGGGCTCTCCATGCCAGAGCAGCCAGTGCACCTGTCCGCTGTGGCAGTGCCAGGCCAGAGCTTCCTGACATAAACCATAGGGTGCAGCTTCTCCTTTTAGAATGGATCAAGCACGAAACACTTCAGGAAGACTGCTTGTCTTTTGATATAATGAAGGGAGAATGAAAAGTGGGAGTTGAGGGGCAAAATTATTCTCAAAATGGAATGCTAGTCACAGGTTCAGAGGAACAAATGATTCTGCACCAAGCCTTACCTCTGCTGCATACTTCATCCCATCCACAGCGTGCTCAGAGCCAGCCTCATCATTGGAACCCCAGTGGAAGTGGATCTGGCGCAGCCTGTAGGTCCCACAGAGCGGCCCCCCAGTCAGCACTACAAACCCAAACACAGGAGAGGGCTTAACTGAAGGAACAGGAGCTCTTGAGGCTATTGGTGTGAGTTTAAACTTAAAGCTTCAGTCTCTGGACATTACACTACTTCTTCTCAAAAGTTCTTATATGGGTTCTCCTTTCTTTGATGTGTTATAAAGGAATCCTTGTTTGTCGAGAATATGACTATCAAAACTGTGCTGATGTACAGATTGGTGGGTTATTGCCCACTGAAGGGTTACCACCAGGTTATCACCAGGTGTGTCTTGCTAGGGTTCAGGTATTTCTCAAAAGATGGAAAAATGGAAAAGTGTTTCTGTTTGGCAAGTAGTGTCCTGTCTTGAATATGTTTGAAAGAATAACTGAGAAATTAAGCTTAAAATAGATTTTATGAGTAAAGGGGAGGATCATAAAAATAAAATGTGAATAGATTTTTTTTCTCCTGTTTGAAGTTCAGAGGAAAGTAGGTGGATCATAAAAAAAGTCAAGGCTCTTTCCTTCTTTTGCAGCCAGATCCAATTACAGCTGACAGAAGTCTGAGAAACTGGAAGGAGCAGATGCTAACACAACTAGATACACACTGAACAAGTGCAACATTACTGACATTTAATTTGCCATTTCATTCAGCTGAACACCAATATGGGTGGACTTCCATTGTTTTCCTTCTGTAAAATGCTCATGTTTTTCTAAGCAGTTGGGTGGACCCAAGTCTGCACAGACACTTGAACACGAATCACATTCAAAAAAACTCTTTACTCACTGCAGAGCAAATTACTCCATTCTCTCTTTCTGCTCCATCCATGTCACCTCGGAGGGTATGGGGATTGGTCTGAGATGTGTTACTGGCTCATTGTAAAGATTTTAAAAACACAAGATGGAAGCTTCAAGATGTTTTTTTAAATTAAGAGCACTGGGAAGGACAACAGCCACTTATTTCTCCTTCCAGTTTTAATCCAAAAAATAAACATTGTCGGGAGTAAGGTTTAAAATGCCACCAAGTAATTGTATGGGAAGAATTTATTAGCTTGCCTGTCTGCTAACACAAGTAGCCTGGAGAGTGGGAAGGAACTGGAACTGTTTATCTGTGAGCAAAAATTTTTGTTCTTAAGACTTCAGCTCAAGAACTTATTTTTACAGAGCCGATAAACCTAGTGAACAAAGGGGAGGGGTAGTGGCACTCCTAAAACAAATTCCTTCTTTTGAGGACTGAGAACTTGTTGACAAACAAACCTAAAAATGTGTAAAGATCTACTACTGGCTGAGGAAAAGCAACTACACAGAAATGCATCAACACCCAATTAAATACTTCTGAAAAACGTGGAAAATGATGTATACAAATACATATCATATAGTGACGGTAAAAATCTTCCATTCAATCAGCCACAAAGCAAAAAACTACTCAGAAATGATATAAAGAAAATATCAGTATCACAATGTTTGAAAGAGTTAGAAAAAAAAGTGTTTGAAACATCACTAAAGTAATTCCAGGGAATGGAGACAGTGTAGTACCAAAGAGGATAAACAAAACTACACCATCACAAACTTGCCAGCCCAACTTCAGTGCTGGCTGAAAGAAATAGGTCATATGGAATTAAAAGATCCCAGTGTATTTAGTATCAATTAGTCTGAAGTTTCTCAAGAAAACACCATAGAGTAGGAGTGTTTACTTCAGAAGGGTGCCACAGAGGCCACATTTTGGACCTACAAAATTCATTACTTTTTCTGATCAATGATCTGAAAGAAAACAAAAACATCACTGATGGTTTATCAACAACAAATACCAGGGAAAACAGTGAAAAAGTCGGTTTACAGATGCAGAAAGATTTGAATTTTTTATAAGTAATGTGTGAAAATGGCTGAAATATAAAGCTGCACATGTATTACTGAAGAATGTATTTCATACATAGAAGACAGAGTCCTGAAAATGACTGAGGATTACTCTTGTAAATTATCTAATCCACAGCTGTCAGTGCTTTGTTGTATCCTTGGATTTATAGCCTGAGGAAAGCAGTAGGAAGAGAATCATATTACCCCTGCTTTCCCACCACTGTAAACCTCCAGAACTATGTGTTGAGGTCCTACCATTTCACGGGTAGAATTAAAAAGTGGAAGAGGCTACTGGTGTACTCCTTTTTTAATTTATTATTTAAAGAAAAGGAATTTAAACACTGAGCTGCTCTGACTCACACCAGAAATAATTTGTGATCTTGATGTTTTAACCATGAGGATAATCAACAACTAGAACAACCAAGGGCAGTTGAAGATTTGTTGTCACTGGAAATTCTGAAGGCAGATGATTGAATGTTTTTGTAAGAGATGTGCTTCAGTTCACCCACACCTACTAGGTATGAAGCAGAGATTAATCCAGGGAAGTCTGGTGGCCTTTGACATACAGAAGGCCAGACCAGATTTCTGCCAGCCAGCTGGTGGCTTTTAAGCAATATCCAGTGTTGCACAGACTGACAGAAGATTTCAGTCAGACTAAGATGGTTCAGGAAACCAAGCGGGATGTTGCTTCCACCTCTGTCTGTCCCTGCTGCCAACAAGTCCTCGTACTGAGGGACAGGGTGATCACTTATTAGTCCCCCTCTGGCTTTCATCCTTAGCTAAGCCTCACACATCTGCATGAGGATTCTAGTGCTTCAAGAAACTACACTCCTACAGTTTCAGAAGAGGGGTGGTAGCAAGCCTGCCATCCAAGAAAAGACTCTAATGGTGCAGGCATTAACATTACAAAGACTGCACTAAAGCAGAGAACTTCTAAATAAGAATTATTGCTTGCAAAAAGGGAAGCTACACACCCCTATAAAAAGCTAGGACAATGACACTTTTCAGAGAAGAAAAGAGATCCCTTGGGATGTTTTTCATTTGTTCTGCTTTGGTCCTTTCCTGACATAAGAAGTACAAACATGGGTCATAAAAAGGAAAAGGATGTACAGTCAAACTTGCAACTGAAGTCAGGTAAGAGATTTGAGCGATTTGGTTGGAATGAACCTGTAATGAGACTCAAAGGATTAATCCACAGTGAAAGAGCAGGATTTGCAAAATTGTTCACAATTACGGTTCAAACAGGGCTGCTGGCACTATCGAGTTGGTTGGGACACATCAACTTCTACGTGCAAAGAAGGAATCCTAGTCCCTCCCCAGAAACACAACCTAAAACTTCTCTGGAAATCTGATTCCAAATCCCAACAGGCTGAAAGACAGGAGAATGGGAATCTCACCTAGAGGAGCAGAGCCTTACTGGTTTGAGGAGGTCGCGTCAAGCAGAGAGCTATGCCCAGGCTTCGCTCCATTCAGGAAACAGAGAAAGAAAACACAGTGCAATAGAAAAGGAACAAACCTGATTTGTTCACAGTGTCGTCAAACTCAACACTGGTGGAGTGCCCGTTGTTCAGGATGATTTTAGCAGAAGCTGGATCGTAATCAGGGTTTAGAGGACGGAGAGAGGGGTCATACTTGGTTTCCTCAGTTTTGATGTCAATTGGTGACTGGCGATCTCCGTTAGCGACAGGAAAAACTTCCTTCCAGTGGGCAGGCCCTGTGAAGTATTGGAGGAGAAGCTTCATAAGCCAAAAGAACCTCTGCCTGATTTTTTCTTGCTTGCATTATTTGAAATTCTAAATGAGTTCAACAGAAAAACCCAGATTAAAATATTCAGTTACTTTTGTTGCTCTGTCTCACAACAGCAGCTCTTGAGATCCCTTCACATACCTTGTTTAATGTCTGCAGGAATGGGGCTTCCACCAACTCCTTGGGCAAACCTGTTCCAGTGCTTCACTGCCCTTATTGTGAAAAAACTCTTTCTTACATCCAATCCAAATCTCCCCTCTTTTAGTTTGAAACCATTTCCCCTTGTCTGCTTACAAGTCTGTTCCCTTCTTTCTTATAACCCCCTTTTAGATACTGAAAGACCATGTGCAGGGCTAATGATCTATCAGTATTATAAAGTGCATAGCACTTGTTTTTTCCCTGAGGCTTAGAATGGGTAAGAAGCATAATAATTCACTTAACTAAGAAAGAACAGATATTACAGAAACTTAAATACAAGCACCAGAAACTCAGCTTGTAAAATCTGCACAGCCATAAATCATTAATCCTTATATGAAAGGTAACTGATTTCATCCTAAAAACCAATCCAGTTTTGGATCTCTCTGTACATCTCAGCACTTCAATAAACAGAGTGGCAAAAAAAGAGCTTAGTTTGTAGTACACTATGATTAATAGCCTCACATCAAAAGGAGTCGGATAGTTTTCTGTCCTGGACTTCAACAGCAGTAAACATAGCTCAGAAATCTGCAGGTGCTGGGATAGCCCCAGCACGCAGCAGTGAATTGGGGGGGCTGTGGGGAGCTGCCTGCAGAGCCACCTGGGCTCACTGCCCCAAGCAGCACCCAGAGATGTGAGAGCTGAAGGGTCTCTTACACAGAGCATCCAAGGCTTAGGCTTCAAGAAGAACAAAGGCCTTTGGTCTTGACTTTGTTACAAAGTAATTTTGCCAATGACTTAATTAACCCATTAGGCAAAACACTGCTCATCTGAAATACAAAGCTGTGTAAACTTAATTCTTCTCATTTCACAAATGGTGGTCAAAGCCATTCAGTATGTTGATTTACCACAGTTTAGCATACAATATAGTTTTAGTTGTGCTTAGATGCTAGTACCTTGCAGTTAGACACGCACTGCACAGTTCTAGTCACTGAAGAAGCACTGCTCTATCAGTCATACCTAATGCTTCATTTTAGGATGCTTAGGAAAAGTATATTGCTACTTAATTTTAATACTTAGGATATACTGAAGTAAAATATATGTTCAACCACTTGGACTTGCTGCTCCATCTCAGCAATAACTACAGTTACTGTGCAGTACAGTAAATAAGGAGTGATTTGCATTTGTAAATAATAAACATGGGACAAAAAGAAGACCTAAGTATGTAACTCTAACATTATACAATTATTCAGCAATAAAATTCAGTCATTGCACCTACTTTGGTGCTTGCCCTTGGCTCAGATGACCAAAGCCACGTTTTCACCTGCCAGTAACACAAGATTGCCAGACATCTGTCCTTACATATGCAGGAAAGTGAAAAGAGATTTAAGCTTCTTTTATACCACCTAGTTTTAACAAGTGGTATTCCTTACTAGAACATCTACCAGCAATCCTACTGCAATCCAACTCCTGTAACGCTGGGAAAACTGGCTCAGCTCAATTCTACTGACCTCATCCCAAAGCAAGCATTGTGTATGACTGCAGGAAAATATGTCATTGCATATGGAAGTCCACAGACACGATGCTCAAATGCATGTCATACAACCGACTTAAACCAGTAGGAACTCCAGCACTGAAATTTCTTCTAAATTCAGACCTGGATTACATGCCTCCATTTCAATATGATGGCAAACACATTCTGGGACTGGTTTGGTTGCAGTGAGCCTCTATACTTGCTATATACTTTCACCTGTACCAATATGTACAGGTGAAAACTTGATATTCTGGGGAAACCATTTGGTATCATATGCAGAAAGTTGATCAGTTTGCTGTAGGCTGATCCTTGGACATCTTCCTTCATTTCTAAGGAGGGTGTGTTGCCTAGCATTCAGGGGAGGGGTGGGTGGGGGTGAGGGACAGGTTCTGCACCAGAGGGCAGTGGGCATGGAATGGGCTGCCTGGGGCAGTGGGCACGGCCCCAAGGTAATGGAGGTCAAGGAGCATTTGGACAGCGCTCTCAGACATTGGGTTTGAATTTTGGGTGGTGCTGTGTGGAGCCGGGCGTTGGGCTCAATGATCCTTGTGGGCCCCTTCTGAGCCGGGATATTCTGTGATTCTATGATTCTATATTATACACAAAATGCTTGCAAGTCATCCAGATACATATTCATTTCCTATAATATTAGCTCCACTTAAAACAATTGAAAATTCATAATGGGCAAAATTAATAAAGGGCAAAATGTAGTGCTGTTTTTTTTACTACAGATGTCAAAACTATATAATCTTCACATCCCTTTTTATTTACAGAACACCTCGGTGTGAGGGTTGGAACATACCCAGTGACATGTCTGCAGAAAAACACAATATACATAATACTTTCCACATAATTAATCAAGCAAGGAGTAAAGTTAAGGGATTATCACTTGGTTTCCTAACTAAAGTGGGAATTTCTGCCCTGCACTGCAGCCAGTGTCCAAGACCTCAGCGTTATGCCTCTGTGTAAGCACTGCTAGAACCGTGAGGTAATGAGAATGGCAAGGAAACAAAGGCCAAGGTTTGCATGGAAATAAAATTGTGCCTCTTAGCATTTCAGAAATATGTGCATCAAAGCAGTGAGGAAGGTTTCATTCTCTGCATACCAGTCAGCCTTATACATAGATACACCATAAATGCAGACAGGGATCTGTAATATTTGATGGTTTATGCACAAAGTGATTTAAGCAGCACTTATTGCTAAGGGGCAAACGAGTTTTTTCCCAGTTAAAAAAGAAACAGGGCTTTTATCCCTGCGAGTAACAAATGCTGAGGTCAGAGTGAATGCAGACGGCTCCCCCACTCTTCAGGAAGTCAACTTTAATATACAACTACATCAAATTTAATTAACTTCACTCTGCTCCTACCTCTTGAGTAGCAAAAGTAGATCTCAGTTTCAAAGAAGCTATTCAGGGCCATGCAGGCAAAACTATGGTGCAAGAGGCACAGTAATCTCATGCTTCCACTGTTCAGTTAAACAACTGGCAAAACTAATGCAATAAACACACAGGAAGAGTTAAGAAATAGAGCTGATGCTAGGGAAGGGCAGTCAGGTGTAGGACACCCAACCTCTCTCCTTTGTTCCCTTGTGGGTTTGAGGGGTAGGCGGTGGGGTACTGGGATGCAGCCCACCTCACAGTGGCCAGGAGCTAAAAAAGACTGGGGAGCCAAACTCCACCCAAACATGTTATCAGCCAGTAAACAGAGCTTGGGGGAGAAAGGGGCCTCAGGAGGGTCCAGGGCCACCCTGATAGAAATTCTGGTGCCCTCCTCTTCCTAGAAGCCAGAAGGAGGGCCTGGATAAGAGAGGGAGAGGGGGTGCTTATCTGTGCCCTGCAAGTGAAGTTTGCAGCACCCTTGGAAAACACAGGGAGAAACACATGAAAAAAACAACAAGAGCTATCCGCTTCTCATGGGGTTGGGGAGAGCACACAGCAGCAGACAGCACCCAATCTCTGTGGCACTTTAGCCGCCCACTGCCACCCAGTTCTTTGGGAACGGCACATCCAACCTAGAGGAGAGGGAAGAAAAACACCACGAAGGGGAGCTCTGAGCGGTACCACTGCTGTGTGCACAGGTGCATAGAATCAGATTTACAGAACAGCCCGAGTTGGAAGGAAGCCACAAGGATCACTGAGTACAACTCCCGATTCCACAAAGAACCATCCGAAAATACCTGAGATCTGTCCAGACACTCTTTGAACTCCGACACTCAGGCCGTGCCCACTACCCTGGGCAGCCTGTTCCATGCCCACCGCTCTGTGGTGCAGAACCTGTCCCTAACTCCCACCCATGGGGTCACGGCAGCTCCATGCCATAAATTCATGTCAATATACGTTCCTTCTTTTTTGCTGTCACAGTGCCTTATTGCCCTGTGCACTAACACAATACAAGCTGTCCTATTTGTGTGATTCCAGCCGGCCCCAGGAGTTCTCCCTTTCCCACCTGCATGCACTGGAGCACACAGCACAAGAGCAGCGTCCGCAGGAGTTACGGATCAAAGCAGAGCAGCGGCATTAATCCTTCTGCTGGGAGCACCTCGGCGATTCCAAGATCGCTGAGATGAAGGGAAGCACGAAACAACCCAGACCCCAAAGCATCTCCCCGTGGGCGTGAAACGACAGACCCCGATCCCGTCATCGAGCAGCAGAACGGGACACGGCCGGAACCACAGGCGGCACCGCCCGCATCGCGACGCCGCACAGCGAACCCCGCACAGAGACGCGCCGAGGGGACGGGGGCAGAGCCGGATTCGCAGCTTCGCGCCTCGCCGCTCCGCCCCTTCCCCGGACAGCTCCGGACAGCTCCGAGAGCCGCCGTCCCCGGCCCCGACGTCCGTACCGTTGTGCTCGTCGTATCCCCAGTGCAGCATGGCTCCGGCCTCGGGACGCGACGCGACGCGATGGGACGAGACTCGAGACGCGAGAAGCGGCCCCGCCGGCCCCTCCGCCCGCTTTGAAGGCGCCGTGCGGCGACGCCCCGCCGCGATAAGCGCCCGCCCGGCCCGGCCCGGCCCTGCCCCGCGGCGCGGCCCCTCGGGGCCACGCCAACCCCCACAGCCCGGCGGGGCGGCTCCCGGTGCCCCATCGCCCCGCGGCCCCCGGGGTGCCCCGGCGGGATGCGGTCCCGCGCAGCCCACGCGGAAACGCTTCTGTGCTTTCAAACTCCGCGCCCAGGGGCTGCCGCCGTGCGCCGCAGCTTCCTCCGCCCGGCCCGGCGCCGCCGCCCGCCGCCAACATCCCGCGCGCTGCTCGCGGCGGCCCCGCGGAGGGGAATCCCGGGCCGGTGACGTCAGGGCTTCCCCCGGCGCTCAGTCGTGACGTCAGGCGCGCGCCGGCTGCTCGCGGCGGCGGCGGCCATGGGGAAGAGCCGGGCGCGGAAGGCGGCGAAGGCGACCAACGTTTTCGCTATCGCCCGCGGCGCTGCCGCCGGGAAGGCCCGCGGGAAGGGCCGGGCGCGGCCCGTCACCTCCGGGCTGAGGAAGGTGAGCGGGAGCCGGCGGGGGCTGAGCCGCTCCGCGGTTTCCTCCGGCCTGCGGGTTTGCGCGTGCTGAGGTCGTGGCCGCGGTTCTCCTGGGCTCCGCCGAAAGCCGCGCGGGCAGCGGGGCGAGGTGATCCGCCGCACTGCGCTGCGACGGGAGAGCGGGCGGAGCGCTGCGTCCGCGTGGGGAGAGCTCGGTGCAGGGGGGACGTGGGCCTGCTGGGGCTTGTCCGGGGGGTCGCGAAAATGATCCACGGGTGGAACACCGCTTCTATAAGGACAGGCTGAGAGAGCTGGGGCTGCTCAGCCTGGAGGTGACCTGAGAGCGGCCTGTCAGCATCTAAAGGGGAGCTGCAGGAAAGAAGGGGACAGACTCTTTAGCAGGTCTGGGGTGGTAGGACAAGAGAAAATGGGTTCCCGCTAAAAGAGAGGCGATTTAGGCTGGATATATGGAAAGCTTTTTACAACAAGGGTGTTGAGGCACTGTCCCCCACTGCACACCGCTCCGTCTAATGTGCGGAGTGAAATGGCAGCTCCTAAAAAAGGCCCTTTGAGATCTTCTCGTCCTACAGGAGAAAGCCACCTGACGGGTTAATCTGGCCGACAGACAGGAACACAACGAACTGTGGAAATAAACAGGGAGCCCCGAAACAATTTCACGTTGCTGGTGTGAAATCTGCACTTAGTCTAAAGGACTTTGTATAATAAAAGGAGGAACAGGCTTAAAAGCATCTTCTGGAGAACTCGGCAGCTTATTAGGAGTAAAATTTTATTCTGTGTGTTTGAAGCTGTATTCTTTAATTCATTAAGCCTTTGGGGATTTACGTATCTTTAAGCAGTATTGTAAAAATGCTCAAAAGAATGTGTTTAAATGGGTTTGTTCCTTAATAGATGAGACTCCATAATAACTATTCAAACAGCTTTTGATGCAGACACGCATCCCAGCTGCAGAGCCTCGTTCTGCAGAGCAGTCCCTGCCTGAGTGCAAAGGGTACTGGGTACACAAACTACACTTTCGGCACTCCTGAAGCTGGGAGCTGCCAACAGGCTCTCATGGAAAACAGAAGGCCCGTGTAAATTGCATTGCCCACAGCCCCATATACTCTAATTTGAGCTAGAAGCTGAACCTGTATTTCTTGAGTCACCCAATAGTTGATTATCAATTAACCTCTAATCTAAATAGATTGTTTTATTGGCCTCGTGCCCCCACTTTCTTACTGCTGGTCCTCTTGGCCACTGTCTCAGGAACGAATGGAATTACTGTTAATGTCTCCATGCTCTGAAATTACAGCAGCTTTGAAGGCAAAAGGCATAAATATGTGTAACAGTTCACAGTTAGCTTCTGCCTATGTAAATTGCTGAGATGTTAATGAAAGCCTTTGGAACAGTAGGAGACAGCCTGCAATTTTGGATGTGTGGCATGCTTCTGGAATAGGTGCAATGTGAAGTGCTGTTTTATGGCTGAGATGCTGCCCAAATTGTGGTGGGTTGGTGTGAGCTCTTTTCCCAACACAGCAAGTCTGACTACTTTTATAAGTTTGCATTTATTACATTTGTACATGACTCAGCAATATAACTGACAACCAGAATTCTAGTATAAAAACGTTCCTGCTGGAATGTTGTAAGATATGCATATAGCATTAGCTAGTTAACAGTTGTACAAAAATGATGCTAGTGCAATTTCAGTTTAGAACACCAACGTGTGTTTTTTTTTTCTCCCTGCAGATAAACATTGTAAATGCTGACAAAGTGAGCAAGATAAATAAAGCTTTTGCTGAAATTCAGAAAGAAGTTCAACAACTATCGAAAGGTACTTCAGCAGAACCTCCAAAGAACCAGCAGGTAATTTCTCTTTATGAAAATCTGAGGAGGGAAGTGAAAGGAATGTACATTTTTAAAGCACTATATTCTGACACAAAGGCTGCAGTCAATTCTTGTAGTGGCTTTAAAATGACAAAGCCAGCTTTATTAACTTCAGTTGCAGGGTAATGCTGAAATCTGGCTGGCATAGTCAAGTGCCCTATAACTATTATGTTAGGGGGACAAAAGGGCAACAGGATTATACAGAGTACAGGTGAACCCACCCTGGCTGGTGGGGAAGTAGAGGGAACTGGACAAGACTGAATATTGTGCCTGGGGTCATCAAGTTTCTGTGTGGCTGGGAGCAACAGAACAACTGCCAAATACCCCAGGGTGAGGCTGGAGAAGAAAGGAAGCATACATGATAGTGCTGCTGGCACAGCACAAGGCCAAGCAAGGCTGTTGGTGCCAGCAGCCCTACTGCTGCTAGTTTGCTATTGCACATGGCTGGGGTCTTGGACTGTCCCACTACTTCTGTACTTGTAGGACTGTACATGACATAACATTCAATTTGATCACTTGGGGTGTAAAGCAATAGTATTTTTCATCTCTGTTTCAAAATTGTGCTGTCCAAATTATTCCTTGAACTAACAGGTGCCTCTTTCCACTGGGCTATGCACATTACTGATGTGACACTTTGTCTTTCACTTGCAGCATAAATCGTTGGCTATTTTTTTTTCTCTCCCCCAATCATAAAAATAAATTGATCTGTACTTTAAACTGAAACTTTTCTTTTACAAGGTTACTACACCTTCAGAAGAGGAACCAGCAAATGTGGATGCTGCCACAAGTCTATTATCACAGCTGTAATGCATAACGGATGATGAAGAGATTCCAAGAATGGAAGGTCACACAGGCTTTGTTTGTAAAATTTTATTAAAAAAATCTTGTTAATATACAAGTATTGGCACACTTTAATACAAACTACAAACAGACCTTTCCTATCATCTAGGAAAGTGGAATGTCAGAAGTCAGTGTGAGAAACTTAAAGTGCTAAAACAGAAGGCACTTCACAAAATTGGTTCACTGAAACAATTAAGCGTAACTCAAGTTGATATCCTTCACTTTTCAGCTTGGCAGTGGAAGTTTCAAATTTGATGGGAATGTTATAAAATATTGACAGCTTCTCGGCAGTAAAGCTTCAAAGAAAATGCTGGTAACTATGAGAAAAGCCTAATCATTTTTGAAAAAAAAAATGATCAGAAGGCTACAAAGCATTTTTGCTTTCCTTAGAAGACTCCAAAATCATTGGATTACACAAAGGACACTCAGGTGAAAAATGTGCCAAGATTCTGAGAAAAAGCCCTTTTTTCTGGTGGTTAAATTCGTTTGTGAAGTAGTTAAAGGAAGCAAAAGGAAATATACTCCCAGAGTCAGTGAACTAAGAAGTTATACATTCATTATTCAAATACTTAGGTTATGAAGAAGTCTAGAATGTTATCGTTAGAGGTAGATAAGTAGTCTGGTTGACACAATATCTAATAATTTAGTATCTGCACATCAAAGAGATCACAGACTCCTTCATTATCATCCAGGTTAAAGTTGTAGTCATCTCCGGGAGTAGGAGAGAGTCGTAAGAGAGGAAAAACTGTAAAGCAGGAATAGTTTAGTTTAAATTAAAACACTTTTGGAATATCAGTCCTATCTCATAATCCAGTATGTTGATCATCATCAGTGCCAGGGTTAGTCTTAAGTAAAATACTGCCTTGATAATCTTGCAAGCATCCTAGGACACATACTGTGACTACCTGTATTGCCTTCAAACTAAGGCAGTAAGTGACATGTCTACACCTTTGTTCTTAGTATCTTACATAAATTTGCTAGGGGTGGAATGAAAGCTGTGAAGTATGGACCTACTCTCTCCTTTTGCAGCGAAGGAACGCCTAAGCAGCTTTTGAAAATTGTGTCAAAAAGCCAGCACTTATATTTATCTCTTTCCTGTTACAATATTGTATTAGTCTTCAGATATTTATTCTGGATAAAGAAATTAATATTATCCCTATTTTACAGAAGAAAAATGGAAGCTGTCAGCTTCTCTGCTCTGCATTTCATGCACGGACTTGAAGCCCTTTTTGGGTAATGCAGGAGAAGCCTCAGCCCTCATGCTGTACCTCAGGAAGACTAATGCAGATGAGTTGGGCACGTTGTAGCTGTTCTAAAATTGGAGAATATTTCCATTTTATCCACATATTTTATTGTCACATTCATATAACTCCAGCTTTCTTAGATCTTGTAGCTACATGTTTCTTTCTAGATAAGCCCCAAGTCTGCCTGCTTGAAAAGCAGATATTAACACAGGCTGTTCACAGAACAGCACAGTTAAATGGGAAAAGGACTAAGCCAGCTGGGTTCAGTGAGATACAGCAGGGGGTCATGGAGTGTATGGAACCACTAGCTGTAGCTCAGTTCTGCATACATATGGCCAAGGAGATGCAAGACCAGAAAAAGGTTGCATTTGTTCTGCCAGTGTAAGAGACCTGGCCAAGTATCAATCTGTATGCAGGCATGTAAATATCTGAAATCTGTATGCAGGCTCTGAAATATCTGCTCAGAGCTCATGGAAGAAGCCTGAGGCAGAACAGAATTAAACAAGATTTATTTTTTTTTTTTTAAGGCAGCACTCGAGTCATCAACCTGTTCTTTATTTATTCTTGAATTAAGTACTGTTCAGTTACTCATGCATGTAAGTTCTTGCTGGATTAAGGCTTTCATATTTTGACTGTTAAATAAAAGCATTGCAGGGAACAGATAGGGGTGCAAAGATGAGAATGACAAAGACAGAAGAGGCAGTACAGGGGAAAGAAGTAGTAGCATACTGGCTCTTAATATGAGATTTAAGACACCTACCAAGAGTGCTGTTCATATAAAAACCATGCTGCTACTTTTTTAATATCTGCAAGTGAGGATGCTAAATACTTACCATCAGAGGACATAAGTTCGTCAATAATATCCCCACCAATATTTCCTGTGAAAACAGGAGCATGTGTTTATTGCAGTCAACAGATTCTCTGCATTACAACACTGAACTGTAAAGTACAGTACGGCTCACATGCACATGCTAGGAGCTGTGGAGACAGTGTGCTGTATAGATATCTCAAATATATTCCTGCTTTTATCTTCGGTTTTTCATGATAAATTTCTCATGCTCTCCTCAAGCTGTACAGTCAATCTCTTGTAATCTTAAAGCCATGTGCAATGAGTAGCTTATTTGATAGCAAAGGAAGGTATTTTTCTCAAAATGAGCTTGCTACCCAGAACTGGCTCAGTGGCTTCAGTGGGAGATAAACAAAGGCCTGTCATTTCCTCTGTGGGAAAAGCCTTAATCCTTCCCTCCTTGTAACTTATTGGTTGGCTTGGCAAAAAGAATGGCTCAGGAAACAACAAAAACACTGAATAGCAACTGTTTCTTCCTACCTGTGGGCTCCTCCATCTTTCCTATGTCAAATGAGTTTGGCTTGAGGATACAGTTAACGTCCAAAGGGAGCAAAGCTTGATAGTCATTGGAGCTCACTGTAGCTTGGGCGACATCTCCTGAAAGGCTGGGGTACAACACTGAGTCTGGAAGGCTAGAATAAGGAGTTGCTGGAGTTGTACTGTTCTGCTGCAAACTGCTTTCTACAAAGACAGAAAAGCACATTATAAAATCTATTACTGTAAAAAGGAATGTGAAAGAACTGCACCTGGCTTTCTCTCTTGAGGAAAACACAGCTAATGTCTGGGTTGAGGTAAGAAGAATCTCAAGAAGATTCTCTTCCCCATTCCAAACTCACAAACTCAATTTTATTAGGATCCCTCAGAAACATAGACTTTAACGGTGACAACATTTTCTTAAATATTTCCATATTCTCCTACAATTACGATTAAAAAGAAAACACCAGATATTCAGGCAGTCTCTCATTGTGGCTACGTGGAAGAAAGTAAGTGACCTTGTGGCACAAAAGCTGGAACTGGTGCCTGTACTATCTCCTTCACATAAAGGTATGTGTTCATATACTCCCATCTAAGGCTGACAATTTCATTCCACCCTGCATTCTGGAGAAACATCTCAGATTAATAATCAGGATCACATGAAAACCTGTTTGGTGTAAGACAGTAAGCTACAAGGGGAAAATCTGTTTCATCAATCAGGGTGAAATCAATCAGAGCGCAGAAGAGGAAGAAGCTTTTCCATAACTTCTTGAAAGCCATTAGTAAGCCCCTTGGGATAGTTTCTTAACAGACACCTGCCACATTATGCAAATTGTTGATATGCCTTTCTTCTATCTATCACCATTTCCGTTTCTTTCCCGTAAGCCTTTCTCCACCCATCTTAGGTGGAAAAATAATTCAGACCCACCTGACCGTGTGTCCACTGTTGTTTCTGGCAACTGTTGTTCCTCGTTAAGGCCATGTTCTGGTGGATTTTCAGTAGCTGGAGTAGGTTTAATGGGAGTCACTGAAGCTGCAGGCTGAGATGGGGTTTGTGCAAGGTCATCAGGTGGAGGAACTGGAAACACCATGGGCTTGGAGGAATTTGATTCTCTGTTTATAAGCAGTACATGGATAGGTCCTGAACTACTTTTAAGATTGATCTGGTATTTCTTCTGTCCATTCTGGCCCTGTAGAGATAGTGTATTAAGAAAGTTATAATTCCCACAGTATTTGGAAATGTACCAAAAATAGTGATTGCATAGACTTATCTCCCATAGTAACCAATGAAGATGTTTAAACAGAATTCTCGATGTACTGTTTACCTCCCAGAAGATATAGTACTCTTCTAATGAAAATGCTAGGAAGAAATTGTGATTGTCAGACTTATCAAATCACATTCAGACAGGAATTATAAGAAATATAACAAATAACAAATATAACAAATATTTATATTTAAAACAAATATAAATGATCTAATAGGAAACGGATAATAATTCTGTCATGCATTTACCTGACCAGAACAGTTACACAAGACACAAAAGTACAACACTTTGAAGGGCTTAACTAAGTTCTGAATTACAGTTACATGAAACCTACAGTAGGGCTACATCTTATCAGTAACAAAACAGATAAAAGATTTGTATACTTTTACATTTCTTCCTCTTAAATGGAGCTTCAGAACCATCTTATTTGGGACCAGCCATGCCACAGTAATTACATTTGTACTCAGACCAAGTGAACACAGAATCAGTGAGTCAATAGAAACAATTTTTTAGCTGATTTGCTAGGCATTCTTTTTGCTAGGCTAATTCATCAAACAGGTTTTCAGCAAGTGTGTTCCAGAAAAAAAATGAGGATGAGGAAAGTGGGAAAGGAGCCCGAGGGGAAGGAATCAAAGTAAATGAATCCCATTTGAAGTTGCTGATGGAATACTAAATCATCTGCTTTTAGTCCTCAACAAAAAGTCAAAAAAGCTGCATCACAACTGCTTTCACCACACAGGAAACCATACCATTGCCTGAACTGTTGTCAGCACAGGAGAACAAAGACCCAGTATCACTGGAACAACTTCATGGTCCTAGCTTTAGATGCACTTCTGATATCAGATTGTGCTTAGCCTTGTTAAAAACAGCTTCTGAAACTTTTCCTGTGAGTTTCACCACTCTAAAAGCATTATGTCTGTCATGCTTCATGCAACACTCTCTCCCAAGTACGTAAGGTATCAACCCTATCTAAAACAGAGCAATGCAATTAAATAAATAAATAAAAAAATAAAAAAGATTAAAGACTGACAGAGTTAATATGGCCTCCTCCTCTAATCCTGCCCAGTCTAACAAGTCCTTCAGCAAAAAAGAAGTCTGCAGTGTATTTCTCTATTCAGTATATTAGTATGTGACTAAACATGAGCAGCATCTAAACCACACCTACAAATAAATCTAAAAGGCATTTTTCATAGATATTCTGATTTAGCAATACAATACATTTGAAATTTGACGCATAAAAGTTACTGCTATTAAGTTCTCAAGGGAATTCAAGACAATTATGCCTAAATTGTAAGGCTGTAAACTTTTAAGATTTAGGGAGAAGAGAGGACAAAGAAACCAACTATTATATCTTGTTTCCAATATAAGACCAGTTATCATTAGTTTCTCGTTTGTATACATAGAGTTAGGTGTGCAAAAAAAAACAAATCCAAACAAAAACATAACACTTTTTTCCACTCAAGATATCCATCCTCAACTAAGACTAGCCTAATATTTTTCCTTCCTCTCTCATCACAGACAGAAATAAATCCTCAGCTATTGCATACCTCTTCTTTTCCACTGTCCCCCTACAGCACTCAGGTAAACAAGAAACCAGTACGTACCATTTCGGGTATAGGTACTTCTAACTGTGTACCACAAGGTGCTTGAATTGCTAGAAGTGTGTCTCCTGGTTAAATAGCAATTTTTAAGAAAGTGTTAACTGCGCATATTTTTCTTACATCTTGCATGATATCCACTCAAATAAGATAAAATAATTCTCTAAAGCTACTCAAAATACTGCATAATTCCAGCACAAATACACTTACAATGGGATTTGCATAGTCCCAGTAAGATCCAAAACCCAATATTTAACTAGCTTCCTTCTCAGCAAAAGCATCTCTTTCATGCAGTTTCCTTAATTGCTTTGAGGACAGGTGACACAAGAAAGCAAAAAAAAACATTTCAGTTGTTGTCTTCAATGTCAGCATTTTCAAATACCTGAACTTAGAACTTCTGCAGCACATCCAACTCAGATGTAACAGATGACCATAACACTCACCTGTAGCTTACTGTGTGTGTTACAAATTATTAAAGACACATCAATTTGCCTTCAACCAAAACTTGGAATGATGCTTTTTTTCCCCTGCCACTTTAGGTATATTTTACACCAAGTGACTGGTATCTTAAACACCTCCTACATATTTTGTAACAACTAATTCTTTTCAGCAACATCTTGTTTTGTAAAACTCCACAGCAGTTGTCTAATGTTAAATTTTTATTCAAAATGAAACCCAACCTTCCTTGTGGCAAACAGTTGGTTTTCAGCTCAGCTGAGGCTGAACAACAATACTCCCTTGAGTAACTCAGGATCCACAAAGGGCATCCAGGGAAATAATTTCTGCCATCTGTTCTTGGCAATTTGTTCAGACTTCCTGTACAGAATGAATCTTTCTTGTTTAGTAGCAATGTCCCATCTTTGAACTCCAGCCGGCCCCATGTAATATCACAAGGAATTCCCTCTGACTCAAGTTGTCATCAGAAAACTTAAAGAAATCTAGACATGGCTGGCCTTCAGATGAGACAGACCTGCAAGCCCCGTCCCTGGTTCTGTCAAGGTCAGAGACAAACTCTGCAAAGTGTGAACAGAGAAAAAGACATCCAAAACCAGCACTCTTAAACAAGCCTAACTTCCATTCCATACAGTCTGTGACAATAACTACACTAGAACCTGAGGGCCATGAACAGTAGAAGATATATCTTTTTACTTCTGACCACTGTTGAGTATTTATTCTAAACACAAAATACTTGCAGGGAAAGGAAGGTAAGTTAGCAAGTTGAGTTTCAAGAAGATCAGGAAATCCCTTATTTCATGAGATACAGTGTAGGAACAACTCACCATTGAAACAGTTACAGATATCTTCATGGGTGACATATGAAAATGTAATTTATGTCAAGGAACGTTTCTCTTAAAGCAACGTGAAACTGGTATTTTATGCCTTAAAAAGAAGTTTGTCCAAACTAAGCCTAAGCTTACTGCTGCTACTCAAAGGTGTAATCAAGGCTTGATTTATGATGTTCAGAAAGGCTATTTTAAAAACAACAGTTCTGTAATGTTAGAAAAATACATCTATCTATGTGAAGAAAATACCAAAAGAGAAGGAGCTAAATAGCTTGAATGAGAAGAGATTCTTTTCAAACAGAAAACATGTAAAATCTTGTTTTTAAGAACACCATTTACCTCGTTAACTTCACACTATATAATTCAACAGTGTATCAGGATGTCCCAAAAATCACACAAAAAGACTGCTAGAGGGGACTTGAGAGTTGATCTGCTGACCCGTTCCCCTGCCTCAAGGTAGGATCAATTATTAAGACATTCCAGACAGTTGTTTGCCTCTCCTTTTCTGGAAAACATCCAGTGATGGATATTCCAACCTCTCCCCTGGGGGATTAATTCCACTGCTAACTCTCCCATGGCACGTTTCTCTTCATATCTTACTTAAATCTCTTTTACTACAAAATTTTATAGGTATAGCTTCTGCAGAGCAATTGCAAGTAACGTTAAGTACTTATCATTGGTACTATCAATAAGTAGGGCATTTTCCTGCTCTAAATTTCAGATTTGTCTGTTTTACACAGTATCTTGCAAGACAGATAAACACATTTCAAGCAATATGGCTAGAGCTTTCTGCTTATGGGGTATTTACACACAGAATATTTTTCCTGTTCTGAATCTAACAAGCTTTAAATCTTTGCCAACTCAATTCAATTCAATTCATCTTTGGGCGATAACTTTAACTTTTCAAGAGAGGCAATTAAAAGATGGGGAGGGTAGGGGGGAGATTCATGCAAAATACAGCTAAGAAGGTGTAAATCCAAGTGCCTAATGGAAGTACAATCAGTTTTAAACCAGATATTAGGATTATACGGTGGACTTAAAAATTACTGCAATACATACATATGCTAGATTATTTTCAGGTTACCATTTGTACAATCACAGAGCTTTAAAATACATGCAAACATCATTTATACTCTTATTGAACCAAAAGCTGAAGAGAGAGAGAAAAAAATAGTCTTCCTTAGCCTTTGCTTCTGGATGATATGGATTACATCATGTTTCACCCTTTACCTATGCTTTAATTGCCATTTTAATTCTTGTACCAAGATGCACACCATTTCTTGAAAAGGATATTGGTGGTTTGTAGAATCATCCATAACATTCTTGATGCTTTGCTGTAGCCACAGTTTCTGCTGATCCAATTCTTTTTCTTTTAGCTCTAGGTCTTCAATTTCAGCTTCAAGATACCGCAGCCTGTCCACGACTTCTTTTGTATTGCAGCCAGCACCTACTCCTCTTAAAAAAAAAAAAAAAAAAAAAAAAAAAAAAAGTATAAAGATTCATGAAACCACAAGAAGTGAAAATCTGAAAGAACACTTCTTAAGTATGCTCTCAATAATTTGAAAAATCTTCCAAATTTCATTAGGAAGGTAATTTACTCTCCCAGCAGCGTTTTATGGGGAAAAAAAATGAGCATTTTAAAAATTAGATCAGATTTAGACTTTCCCTCTACCTAACCTTATATTCTGTTGGAATGTAGCTTTTCCATATTAGAGATGGTTCACAGCTCTTTTCCCCTCCTTCCCTCTTAACACTTCAGTTTCATATTCAGAGACCAGAGAAAATAATTAAGAGGGGTGGGTAGGTGGAAATACTGTTCCCCAACACCTCTCCCAAATTCAGAGTGTGAGTGATAGGTAGAAAGTAGCAATTCAAGTTTTCTGAAGGTATCTCTCCTATAGCTTTTAAACTTGATTCTATGTATCAAGGATGCAAATTAAAAGAAAGACAAAGGAAGTTCATTTGTAACTTGGATGTCATTGTGAAATGTTGCATTGCTCATTTCTGAAAGTAACATTAACTTCATCCTATGTTAACTAGTCAGGAGAAATTGATGGAGGGAGTTTGTGTTGCTCTCAAGCACAGTAAGAAATGAAGAACTGACAAAGCTTACTTCCACTGAATGCTGTTTTTTGACTTCTTCTCAATGAGATCAATCCCCTCTAAAACGTTGGTGATATCATAGATCCTTCTCTTCTGCCTTACGGCAAGGGCATCAGCAGCCTGTGGAGACAAGAGAATATCAGCAACTTGGGGCAAACAACTGACATTCTAACCCATTCCCCTGAAAAGGATGTTAAATAATAACTGACTTGAACTTTTGCCCTTCAGAAACAATTCTTCCTTCAAGAATAGGATGCTCAATGATAAATTCAGAAGTTTAGAATCTGCTTCAAGCAGCATGCAAGCATAGCCTCCTGATGGTGAGGGAAGTCACACGAGGCAAGGCCAGCAAGCCCGCCTTCACCAGGGAGGAGTGCTCACATGAACTGCCAGTGCTGCCATTGGTATCTGCACCTCCCAACAGCACTCCTTCTACAAGGCATGAAACAGAAGTGAAGGAAGACAGCAGCACTGCAACAAAACAAGTATCTGAAGCCAACATCATGTTGAATTTATTATCCCTTAACTGCTGGGATATGGGAGGAAGGGGTAATTTCTCAAAGCAGATGACAGAAGGAGAGCTGCAAGACTGTAAGCCAACACTGTCTTGTAAGCCATCTTGCCATGTGATGAGTAGTAGGACACAAGGAAACAGCCTCAATAGCATTCAGAGCTGCCAGAATACCAGCCAACGCTGGCAGCCACCACCATTTCCCTTTCCAACCCAGACCAGCTACGGTGTGTTTGTATGTGCTGTCACAACATGTCACTGACTACAGAGCACAATGTAAGTCAAAGGAAACAGGCTGCTTGATCATTCGTAATCAATCCATGATGATTATTTTGTACCTGATGCGAAGCCTTCCTAGATGTGCACTTCCTGGGCACCTGATGAATACTTTGCTTTCTTTACTTTTTTTTTTTTTTTTTTTTTTTTCAGGTCCTGATTCAACCAGGGAAAAGGAAAGAGATTTAGATCATATCAGAGATGTTTTCCCTTAAAGAAACTTCATGCAAAAGGATGGCAGAGGACATCGGGAACATTCTTCTTTGTGGTACAGAAATGTACCACACAGCACAGTGTAGCAGGGCAATCTCTTCCCCATCTTCCTTCTGATTTCCAATCAGGTTGGTGCTTCAGAGATCAGAGGCTAGGTTATTATATAACACAGTTTTTCAGTTGGAAATTTTGTCTTTGGCAGTACTGTTTGTTTCTTCTTGTTGTTTAGGTTTTAGGACTCCACTGATCTGGACTTTCCAGAGACAAAAAAAAAACAACAAACAAAAAAACTCCATCATAGCTGCAAATCCCAAGTCCCTTCCTGTCCTCGCATTTGCAATGCTTTCTGTCTCTTGCTGTGGAATATACTTCAGTGGCAAGCAAACAAATTTCAGGGTACTCAGTACTTTGCACTGTGGATCAGAAATACCATCTAGCCCCAAGTATGGCAGGGATGCCATTTTGCTATAAGCCAAGCCTACTTGGAATCAAGGCTGAAGCCAGAGTATGCTGTTGAAGAGAAGGAACACACTGTATTCTGGGTGTCACTTCAGGTGGCTTAGCCTCTATTTGCTCATTGTGATCTTTCTGTATTTATCCATTCCCTGCAAATTTCTGAACAGAGGAGCTTTCTTTCTTTCCCTTCCATCTCATCCCTTGACATTTTAAGCTTACTTCCTTAGCAACATTTATTAGACAGGGTTATTCAGGGACAGCTATGCAATTATTGTGGAAGAGCTGCTTGATTTTAAAATGAGTCCTGTCGGATTTAACCTCAAGACAATCCTCACCCCCATGATTTGCCAGGCATTAGCAGAGAAGCAGTCAGTGCTAAAACACTTCCAAAGTTCAACACACACAACTGCTCGGGCTTCCTGCAGCCGGAGTGAGGAGCAGGAACCTGCACAGGGTCAGCATCTGTGTCCCCTGGGGCTGTTTCACAGACAGCCAGCTGCAGAGGTACCCAGAGATCAGCAGGAAATGTTCTTCCTCCACTGATAAATCACAAAGTACACTTGGAGTTTCCAAATCCTGTTTTCTTCATGATGTACTTCGTGTTTTGGTACAGAAATATTGCTCAGGTGGTCAATATGCATATATACAACAGAAAAAAAAATCTTTGATGAATGAACCATCTTTTGGAAAACACTGTTTCACCCCAGGAGAACCCTGTACCTCATTTTCCTGAGCAGGGTACACACGGGTATGCATGGGTATGCATGCTGCTTTTCACTTTTCCCTACACACGTGAGTCACTTATGAGAAACACCAGCTTACAAAAAATGTACATTTTGACTAATTGCTTATGAAAGTCCCAACGTTTTGTTCTCTTCAGTTAGCGCTTACTTAAAACAAACCGTATCCTGTCATTCAGAAACCAGTTTCCAATAGAAGCCCTGAGCAGAAGTCTTTGTCATTTCTGCAGTACCTGTTTACCTTCCCCTGATATATAGAAGTATATATTGTATATATTTTACATCTTTCCTGTTCCAAGCTGGCACGAATGCATCCAGCTGCTGAAGGCTACCACCCGCTCCTTGGTGCCATCCCTCCCTGCTTGGGAACACCTCAATACGTGCTGCCTTTTCCCCTTGGTGGGAGAAGAACTCCTTCCACACAGAGGCGAGCGACAAACACCCGACCCATCCCGCTGTGCTGCCCAACCCCGCTGTTCCACGTACGCCCACCTGAGTGCCCAGCTGGAATGTAACACCTCTGGGACCCCTCCTAGCTCACTGACAAGCTTCACTTTCCACTGTAACATTGTTAAAGAGCTCTCTCTGAACAGCAATGCACGTGAAGTATCCAAGGGCACCTCCTCTCCGAGAGCCCGCTAACAGAGCCAAGGAACGCGGTCAGCTGTCCTGAAAGGACTCAAGTAACCAAGGCACCGAGCTGCTTATCCTCAGCCCGGCCGGCACCGCTCTCGCGCCACCTCCTTCTTCATCATCCCGCGTTCGGGCGGAGGTCGCGGTGCCGCGCGGCAACGTCACCAACGCCACAGGGAGCCCCGTGACCTCGCACCCCGCGTGGAACGGGCCGAAAACGGCCTTGAATAGGCGTCAGTTCACAGAGTCAGTAAACGGAGCAACCGCCAAGTGAAAACAAACAACCGAAGCCAGTCAGGCTGCACGGGACCTCGGCTCCAGCTTCCCTTCGCACCCGACAGGTGACCCGGCCCCCGGGCACGGCCGCAGCCCGACGGCCGCCCGGAGCCCTCCCGCCGCTCCCGGCAGCGCCGCGGGGCTGCGCGCGCCACCCCGGCCTCCCCACGGCCGCGGCCATGGCGGTCCCGCGCCGCCCCGCCCTCGCACCACTTTGAGGTCCAGCACGCCGTCCTTGGCCTCCTGCAGCAGCGACACGAACTTGGTGGTGAGCAGCCCCAGGCTCTTCTCGTGCCGGCTGCTGCCTCCGCCGCCCGCCGCTTCGGCCGCCGCGGCCATGCTGCCCGCCGGACCGGCGCCAGCGGGGCCGCCTCGCCGCGCCACGTGTCGCGACCGCCGCAACAACCCGAGCTCGGAACGGAGCCGGCCCGAGGGCCGCGGCGGGAGGGGCGGTGCCGCAGGAAGTGACGCCGCCGCCGTTGCCTGGACACCGGCATGGGGCTGGGGGGGGCTGCACGGGAACGGCGCGGCTACGGCGTGCGGTGCCTGTTGGATACGAGAGCAGTTGGATGACGTATAAACTAGGTTCTGGTAACTTCGTCTTTAATAAGAACCCGGTTCTTTAAACCACATCAGAAATTTGGCTCCAGTCCGATGGCCAGCGGTGCACGGTCACGCCGCCAGAGGCTGCTCGAGGCTCCGCACGGCTCTCGGACCCCACCTCAGCCCCGGGTGCACGCTGAGGTGGGGCAGCCACCACACGCGCCATGGACAGCACGGACAGTGCGGGGCGCGGACGTGGCGCCACTCCTGATGGAGAAGACCTGCAGCTGCCCCTGCCTGCACCAGGCAAAGGAGCACGTCATGAAGGAGCAGCACGCTGACGAGGCCACGGCTGGGAGCTGGGACCTCTTAGGCAACAGCACGTTCATGGAGAATATATATATACACATAGATTACCCTGTAGGTAGTGCTTCCTATTTATTTCCACAGAAACTACAACAGATGATGAGCACAATAACACTACTTGGTAGAGCAAAGCCTCAGATACAAAACTGTTTTTCAACACAGTAACCACCATTAGCTGTGCTTTTTTGCCAGTGATGAACAAGAGCCTGTGTGCCTCATCTGTTACATTCTGCACACAGAATTACAGAATCACAGAATGGCTCTGTGATTCTGTGATCATGAATCTCCAACCCCCCAGCACATGCAGGGTCACCAACTTCCCCATTTAATACTGGACCAGGCTGACTAGGGCCCCATCCAATCTGGCCTTGAACATCTCTAGGGATGAGGCATCCACAACCTCTCTGGGCAGCCTGTTCCAGCACCTCACCACTCTCTCTGTAAAGAGAGAGACACACCGTTGCTGTCACCACTGCTGAAATGCAGCACCCACAGCCTCACTGTGCTCACAGCCACTGTTTGGTCTCCAGCAGCATTCAGCAAACATCGACAAATGTCAATGGGCGCCATTTTTTTTTTTTCTGTGTGGAGGAATTCAATGACACGCCTTTTCTTCATCTGCACTTCCACGTCAGACAACGTTGTGTCAGAGTACCCCTCTGCTGCCATCTGCCAACGGCAATAGAACGTAACAGAATGTTGGTGGGAAGGTTCAACCTCTTCTGCCATGTCAGCAACATCTGCCTCTGACACTGTGGGCCAACATAATAAAATAAAAGTCCTCCTCAATGAGCAAGTGTGCACTGTCTCTGGCCCTTGTCTTGCATCCCTCCTGCTCTCAGTCAGCACCACAATTTCCTTCCCAATTGCACATTTTGATGCTGATTAAAAAAAAATAATAATCTGTTATTTTGTCTGGAAACAAAACTGAAGAAAATCTAACAACAATATCCAGAGTTCACATTTCAATTAGATTCTTATTTATTCAGTTATTTTATGCTCTCCAGTAATCTCTGTCCGAAATTTTTCCATTTGGTACTGTTGTGATCTGCAGCACACTTGTATCAGTTTATCATTTTGAGGCCTATTCCAACTATAGGAATTAACTTAAAAAAAAAACAAAAAACTGTAAGAAATCTATGCGGGCAGGAAGAAGGAAATAATACCAGAGGTAGAATCAGACACATGAAAAGGAAACAATACAAATAAAGCTACCACAGGTATGTGCCCGGGTGCTGTGGTATGAGATTTCCAAGCCAAGAGGAAGGAACAATAAGGAACCTGTGTTAAAAAACAGCTCCCTATGAGAATAATCAGGAAATGGTTTCAGAACAAAAAACTTGGAGGAAAACCTGGGCTGGCATTAATAAATGGAATATGGTTACAAGGAAGTTGTGCTACCTTGCCAGTACATTCCAAGTATTAAGTCACAACATCAGAATGTGGCTTGGTCAAAAAGTTAGAATAGTGCCCAAAGAAACACTTGGTAAACACAACAGAAAAGCATTCTGAATTGCTGCAGAAACCACAACCTTTTGGTGTGACATCCATGTAGATGTTATAGAATAGTTTTCCAGATTATTATGTAGCCTCTGAAGAAAGAAGTGTGCTGAGCACAAGGTCACCTTGAGAGGGTAGTGTCATCTGCACAGTGGTAGCACTGATATTTCTGTCAGGCAATCAAGAAGGTTGCTATGATAGTGTCAGATTGATAAATCAATCAAATTCTAAACTTCACAGCAAAATTTACTAGACCAACAGACATGTGCTAAGAGTTGAATCTTGCATCTTACTAATCGCTACCAGTATATATTCGTTTTTCAATATCACCAAACTGCTTCAAAACAGTCAGTCCTTAACAAGTCTATCATTACACACATACGTTAGTTGGGAGAGTACAATACCAGAAGGGATGCCCTGCGGCTGGCTCTGCTCGTGTCAGTGCTGGATGGAGGGAACCAGAACTGAAGCAGGTCTTTTCTGTCCCATCCCACACACGTGGGATCTTCCTAATTTATAAGACAGCACAATTTCAAAACACTTCCCAGCCCTTCCATTTTTTTCTTTGCTGTAGCTTAACTTCGTAATGGAAAAAAGGTGTCTTCCCTGTTCTCAGCGTTGTGCGTTTCCAGAGCACTTAGCACAGGGGTGGTGCTGCAGCTTCTGCTTTCAGCTTGTGCCCATATTTCCAAGGCTTTTGCCTCCATTCCCTGCTAATTCTGCACCTCTTAACAAGAAGCAGCTCATATTAGCTTATTGTTCACACAAGTTCTCATAACAAGTTGGTAACAAGCCCAACAGGCCTTGCACAGTTAACGAAAGCCCTGTGGCCTTCCATTAGCACTACTACTCATACAGAATTACCTATACTGCTATTCCATATTAGAGATATCTCATTTTAAGATGCAGAACAAAGTGATGTTAAAGTCAGGTTAGTTGAGTCTGTTGTCATTTGTGGTAAAGGAGTCTGCTTTAGCTGTTGTAAGTTGCAAGATGGGAAGAAATAGCTCCACCTGGTGTACGAAGAACGAACACAATTACAATTACTACTATAGTATTAAGCACTTTAGATTATGGTTCAGTAGAATGAGAATAAACAAATGAAATAAATGCATGTTCAAATCAGTAGAGTGGAGATGAAATTTCTATCATATATATATTACTATGATTGTTCTAACTTAAGGCTTATCATCTCTTTATTTTTCAGTCACCTGGTGAGAAGCCATTTGCTGCAGCAAGTACAGATTACAAACATTTTCAGGTAAAGTGCTTTGACTGCTCATTACAAGGATTTGTACCACAACACAGGAAACCTTTGTCTTCACACATTTTTGTATTCTCACACTTAGAAAACATGCTTTGCTTTTACATTCTTTTCTCTTATTCAAACATTCATGTCTCGTTTTATGCAATGCTTTCAATCAGTACATTTGTTTTTGATCCAACTTTGACAGAACAGTCAAAAATAACCAAGGGTTAGAAATAAGTATTTATTATAAAAATACTGTACAAGTATTTGTCTGATTCCCAAGCCCTCAAAGCTCTACAAAAAAAATTATTCTCTAGAAGCACGTCAAATCAAGTAAGAAGTGCACTGTTGCATATTTGTTTAAATTAATAATCTTTTTGGTGTATACATTTGTAAAGAACAACTCTGAAATGTAAGACACAAAGTGTCACAGGTCTTGCTGAATGTCATTCAACACATTTGTAATCCGTTTTATTTTATCTTCCATGGCTTTTTTATTGCTTGCTGTTTCTTGCAGAAGCTGACGCATTTCTTCTTCAACGAAGTAAACCTGAAAGCATACACAGATCAAATAATCAGATCTAACTTTTCCTTAATACTGCCAAAAATCATATACTCTTGCCAATTTTTAGCTCTGATAAAAGACTTAGGAGTTGCATGTTCAAATCAGCACAGATTTATGTTTTAAACTTTATATTATGGAAAAGATTTTTCGACTGTAGTGATAATCCAAAGTAAAAGAAAACCTTTCTCAAGGAGCTAGACAAAAACTGCCACTAATTGACAGACATGATAGGACAAACAACTTCTAAACCAGAAAAAACGAAGTCCATGTTAGAAGGTATCAGATATTTAAATAAATATCACAATTTTGCCAGCAAAAATTCTGCAGAAGCAGAATTTTAATGAAAAAAGAAAAAAAAAAAGAATCAGTAGGAGATTGCTATTAATGTAAAAACTAGAATATCTACCACATAGAAAAAAACCCTTTGTCACAGCAAGACAGAATGCAACACATGGCAAGAACATCAACTGCTAACCAGACATATGCGAGTTAAATGGAATGCCTGGTATAATCATTCCTTATCTACACAAGCAAGAGTAATGGGAAGGTGACAACTAGTAACAGTTGCATCACGTGCAACTTCATTTGCTTCACTCCAAGAACCTGACGATAGCACAGTTCTAGTTATTTTCTTACTGTGAAAAGATGGAGTACTACACTAGGGCTGTTTCCATCAAGTAATTAGACAGACTGATAGAAATCAGCGATTTTAAGCATCACTGCTGGAGTAGCTGGAGAATAAACATATTAATTGGTATCAAAATTACTTTTTCATTTGCTGCTTCAATTTGTTTTTCCTTCTCATTTGCCAGCTGCACTATTTCTGCCTCATGAGCTGCCAATACCGACTCAAGTTGTTTTCTGAAAGCATCATCCATTTCACGAAGCTTCTCTGTAGCAATCCTAAAAATAATAATAATGAAAAATAAATTACATTCTTCCAAAGAAACAAAAATATAAAACATTTTGCTTTGCCTAATCCTGCCTTTGATAAGATTTCAACAACACAAGCACAAAAACAGCTATTTCAATATCTAGCTTCAGAAGATATTTTGTTTTCTCAAGCACACCTTTTAATTTTATGCACCATATTTAGGGCTCCTGGCATTCTTAGCAGAAGCATTTAATCACTAGAAAAAAATAAAAAGATTCAGACTTGCTAATGTTAACATGGCTCACAGCACCATATGTTTTCAAACACTGGCTTATCATACTTTTGCTTTCTGAGAAGGCAAATAGAGTAGTGATCCTGCAGACTGCCTCCAGGTCTATGTTCCATACAAACAAGAGAGCCTACTTCACAGAACTGAAGCATTTATTTGATTCCCAAGCAAATTCTGCTTGGGGACGATTCTAAAACATGCATTAATAGTAAACAAAGCAATTTATTCCACTACAGAATTGATTTACGTCAACATTCTGAAACAAAACAATTATTTCGGGTAAAATTTCAGTTTCATGACTGATCTTCCAGCCATTACAAAACCTATACCATTCGAGGTGTGATTGGTATGTTTTTGTTGTGGATTGTTTTTTTTTTTTTTAAATCAGAGTTGACTATCAAAGTATTTTCTTTCATATATTAATCAGATGGCCTTCCTTCATTGAAGCATGATTAATGTACTTCATTTAAAAAGATAAAGCAAAAAATTGAAATAATGCTAACTCATTACTTTAATAAAAAGTGGTTATTATTGATACTAAATGTACAGAATTTATCTAATTAGTCTTTTCTTAATAGTAGTTGGGTAGAAGGAAAAAAAACAAGAGAAAAGGGCCGAGGAATAAATCAAAAATCTTACTAACAAATCTAAGTTAATCACAGGCAGCGGTCTACCTATGTCTCTGAAATGCTATATGTGTATCAAATAACTGAGCATCATCTAATCATTTTCTAGGGTATGAGTATTTGTTTCCCTCTATATATTTACTAGTAGTTGAACAAAAATACAAGAGGAAAAATAAAAGAAACTGAAAACCTTTTATCACTTGTGTGGGAGGAGAGTGAGAGATAATTTACAAGTACTCAGTTACAGACTTAAATATTTATTATTATTGTTAACATTTACCCTACGTTGTGATAAGTATTGTGGATCCCACCTCAGTGGTATTTGATCAAGGTATTTACATAAATCTGACAGATGTCAGTAAAGTGCTGTGGCCTCTCCCCAAAACTAAAGGGCCAGCCACAGTTGCTTGGCTTGACCTTGGTAAACAGCTCTATGCATCCTGATAACAAACAAGAAAGTTGACAGGCTCATCCTCAAAGAAATGCCCCTTACAGACTGTGAGACTGCCTATGTGTATGTGAGACTGCCTATGTGTATGAGCACCTTCAATACATGACTCTAGAAAGCACACATGATGACTGAAGACAAGTCCCTACCATGAAATCCTGATATCAAACTTCCTCAGAGAAGTGAACCGAAAGCACTGCAGTGGAGAAGCGTACTTGGGGGCAGGCTCCAATTATTTTCAAAGAGAACTGGAATATAGCTAAAAAGTTTAAGGGACAAATACTGCAACTGAATACTGGGTTTGGGTAGTAAAGTCACTTGTAGAGCAAGAATTACTTCTACTCACAGTTTCTTGGAATGGGATAGCTAATTACTCACCAGGGGCATTCTGTCACTATAACGTTTTTGTCTGTTTGTGCAGCTAACAAAAGAACCTATTAACATTAAGGTTTTCACCTCTGAGCTTGAAGACTTTTATTTCTCTCTTCAATCAGCTTCTTCTCCTTCATATCAAAGCCCTCCTTCATCTGTTTAACTTGTACCTCCAGCTGGCTTAATAGTTCATCTTTACCTTGCCACTTTTTCTTCAGTGCACTGAAAATAAAATGTATATATTTATCATTCCTCTTCTTAGGAGGACAGAAAAAGATTTAATATTCCCAGTTTCCCACATTTCTGTAAGTTTTAATAGCAAGAAAGTACTCTCTAAACAAAAAAGACGACTTCATGCAAATGCTGTAAACAGCTAGGATCTCAAAGCATTACTGCCCATTGCATCCATCACCTGTGTGCTCTCCTCATATCATCAAGTTCTACTTCTTTTTCTTCTAAACACTGCTTTAATTGCTCTTTTCTTTCATTCTGCCTTTTTAGCTTTTCCATAAGCTCTTCGAATTCAGTAGCTTTTTCATCCAACTGTGCTTGAAAAAGCTTATGTTCTTCATGCTGCTTTCTGATTTGTTTATCTCTTTCTTGTAAGCCCTGGAGAAAAAAAACATTTCAGAATAGAAAAAATATATTCTATTTTAACTTTGTTGTTAACCTTTAAAAATAGTCTATTTTTTCTAATTTTAGTCTAAGCAGAATAAAAGCAGAGTGACTTAATAACTCTTAAGTCTCTGAATGAGATGGAAAGGAATAAACTGAACAAGACATAGTAGCTGGATTGTTAAAATACTGATTGACAAAGCAGAATAAATACTTATGCGGGTAAAATAAACCTGCAATGAACTTCTAGTGTTATGAGAAAAAAAAACAGTGAACTGAAGAATTACACTATCCTAGATTTTCCCTCTCAAAATCATTATGAGAATAACTGATTGGGGCAAAGGCAAACAGTCTTTATGTAACTATGATTCAATGGGAGATACAATGAACATCTGCTGAAACAAGACTCTCTTCTGCTCTCAGTGAAATCAGTTGCTACAGACAGCTTGCCTGCACTTTCTGAATTAGCAAAACTAGGAGTGCAGAGCCACATCTCCATCAGAGCTGTTACAATAACTTTCATTACAAGTCTTAATTTTACATAAAAACAAATTGTAACACATCCAACTTACTTCTTTTAATCTCCTAATTGTTTCTGTCTGATCGTCCACTATTTTGTTTTTAATTCGTATAGCATCACTATCCTGTTCCTTCTGCTTCTTTAAAATTTCCACCTCGTTTGTTAAAACCTCGATTTTTGCCTCCAGCTTTCCACGATCTTGAGAAAGGTGAGCTCCTAGATGGTACAGAACATTCATATACTACAGTCATCAGTTTACAGATAACTTCAGGATATCAGAGGTGAGGAAACAACAATATTAAACAAATGTCATCATTCAGCCCGCTATAAACACTGCAATCTGTAAGAAAAATTTAAAAAGAAATGCAGAACTGAAGGCTGGTATCATAGAAACACAGAATCATAGAATGGCCTGGGTTGAAAAGGACCAGTGATCATCTAGTTTCAACCTCCCTACTCTTTGCAGGGTCACCAACCACTACATTGGGCTGCCCAGAGCTACCTCCAGCCTAGCATTTTATCCCATGAAAACTTCCCTAAAAAAAAATGAACTGTAATTCTTATAGACTCAATCAATCTCAGAAGAAACTACAAAGTGGTGCTAAGACTCATAAGAATCAGAGGAAAAAAAAAAGCCAAGGCTTTTTTTTTTTTAACCCACATTTAATGCATTATTGATATATTTTTAATAAAAGATGTCAATAAAATGTCCACACTAGACTTAGCTGATTGGCATGCAGTACTACATAACACTACAAAACCTTCTTTCCATAGTTTCTTATTTAAAAATGCTTAACATAGCATTATGGCATTTTGACATTTTTGGGCACACAGATACACTGTACTCACAGATAACTCTCACAATTGCTGTTAAAGTTCCTATAAATGGCCCGCATTGTACAGAGGTATCATTTTTCCACATTACATTTACAACTGGGTAAGATCAACAAGACACTGAGAGATCTTGTCATAATTATGGATTTGTTGGGACGTTTACTTGGAAAGTGTAATATTGAATATCAGCAGTTTTACTGAAATATATATATATATTGTGTGCGTTTTACCCTGTTGTGCCAACTCCTGCCCCCATATTTTTCTTTCCATTTTTAATCCATCAATTACAGATTCTTGAGCGGTCAGCTGAGAAATAAGTTTTCCATTTTCCTTTTTCAGAAGTTCCACTTGACCAGCCTTCTCTTTGTCCTGTTCAATCACAGTTTCAAGTTCTTCAGTTCGACTCTGCGTGAATGAACATGGGAAAGTAAAGATTCTTTAAAACAAGTATTCAGAACCTCAAATCAATGCTTACTAGCTAGGAAACTTAAAATTTCATTCGCTGAATACCAGTAAACTGAGGAATATTCTGCTTGCATAGAAGCTTCCATCTGATTTAAAAATTTGCTTATCTTCCCAGTAGTGAGAACAGATGTTTGCTTCAAACAGAAACACTTAAATCCCCCCAAACCATTTATAAAGCTGTTTTCTAAATAGTCAACTTTAATTAATGCCATTACAAAAACTCATTTAAAATTGTATGTCAGAAACAAGAGAATAAAGAAAGTTAAAATATTAAAAAAAAGACCGAAGTTGTGATGCTTTCAACTTCCACTTCTCATGATCAAGATTTACCTGTGATTACACAATTTTTTGTTTTACATATTAAAGTTGTTTAATATAGCTATTTTTGTATTTTAGTTTTTAAGCAACATCGGTCACTGGCAGAATCCTGTTTTGTTTGGATACCACAATAGTGATGTATAACAAGATTAGAAGCAGCTTTGCAGGGGTTGTACTGCACAGAAATTTTAACAAGGAAGTACTGGATAAATATGCGGACTTAGATTACGTTGAAAAGTTGTTGAACAACACTTGACTACTTACAGTTTCATTTTTACTTCATGTGCAGTGCATTTCCAATTTTTTAGCTGTAGAACCATAATCCATTATTTTGACTTTACAAAAGGTCAGGGAAATTAACGTATATTTTTAAAGCCGAGTTCAGAGCAACCACCTGATCATATATTAGCCACTACTGCTTACAAGTCAAAGAGTGCAATTTCTCTGAAAACAAGAATAACTCTGGATTTTGCAGTACAGACAGCATACTGTTTGTAAGAAATAAGGGGGAGATAGAAGAATAAAAGCTGATGTGGGTTACTCTGCTTTAATGCAAAAGGAAATACTCATCTTTCAGTGAATCTACCTGGTACAGAATGGTTACATTTTAGATAAAATATTAAAATAAACAAACAAAAAAAAATCCAACCCAAATAGATATACAGTTTAAATGTTTTGAAAGAAGTACCTTCAGGTTTTCTGTGGTTTCCTGATTTGATTTTACTAATTCTGCAATCTTTTCTTTCTGTTCTTTCACTATGCTTGTTAGGTCTTGGATCAGAACTGTCATCTCTTTTTCCTTTTGTTGAAACTGAGAGAGGGATTCCTGATGTTCAGCTAGATCAGCAGAAACATTTTCAAAGTCCTCTTGTACCTAAAATTTCATAAGAAGTCTTGAAAAAATGTTCTCCTCTGAAAAAAGTGTAAACACTAAAATGATATCTCATTTTTCAATTAAAGGGGGAATTTAAGTTTAGTGAAATAATGAATATCCAAAGCTGGTTTTCTACTCTTCTAAGTTCTGATCACTTATATTTGGAAGTAGCAGTAACTACCAGCATTTTCAGATGAGTCCTTGGAACAAACACTTTAAGAATGAAAGGAACACAACTCATTTAAGAGCACTATAACTCTGTCTAGTTCAAGATTAAATGTTCTCTTACCTCTTTAAACCTTTTTGCCTCAATCATTAAAGCTAAACGAAATTCATCTTCTAACTCTGTATACTTCTGATTTAACATATTGATTTTCTCCTCAAAGTCTTTAACACGCTGTTCATGCCTCTGCTCCTCTTTAGCCACTTCTTTTGACACAGCTGCTTGAAACTCTGGTCCATGTAAAGCAACTCGGGTTTCAAGTTCTTTCCTGGAGTTACCAAACATATACATAGAAAAGAACTACAGTATCTGACAACGCTACTTCAGCTGATTTCCTTAATATTTATTAAAAAGGACAGTGAACCACATAATGAAGGGAATTCATTCCTTAGTTTCACTAAAAGGCTTCAGTCTTCCATGACTATGGCCCTGGGATGGAGAAAAGTGTGTTGACTACTACTATTAAAGCATCCAGAAGAAGGAATAGCTTTACTTTTCAATTCAAACATTCATAAAAACATTCCATTATTCTTTTGCTGTTAACATTTGTTTGCTTTCCTGATAATGCAGAATCACAAAAGCAGGAAGAGAAGGGAACCAGGAAAGCCACTGTATAGCCAGATAATTTTTCTTCCCTTTCCTTACCCAATAATTGTTGTTTCCCACTTCCCACTTATACCCCAAACCTAAAAGCAACTGCAATGAGGCCCTAAAGAGCTCCAGGATATGCCTCCATACAGGATGGTGGCACAGCCATAGGAGAACGATGGAGCACGGTGTACTTTAACACTATTCTGTCCATTTGCTTTAAAAAACAAAGTCTGCCATCTTTCATGGTACAACTTTTAGGAATTCTTAACAGAATAATGTAAAGTTCTCAAAACACAGCTATGCAGTTATTTTGGTATTTGAATACATTTACGCTCAAAGCTAAGCAAGTGTTACCAGCTTATTTTATCAGTAAGCTTCTTTACGTGGTAGCATACCAAAAACAACTGGCTGTTTCACATGCACACTTTTTTAATTATATTAGCTCAATAATACAGAACTTGCGTTCAAGTATTCTCACTAAATAAATAAATACATATATACTTTTCTGAGACGAGAGGGAAAAACAGCCAATCAAGCCACCCACCCAAAATAATAAACGAATGCAAGATGCTACAGAATCTGATGTTCTGGGGAATTACTTTGTATTACTGAAGCACACACACATATATATGCGTGCGCACACACGCGCACACACACACACACACACACACACCAACTTCCTGACAATAATTCAAAATGTGACTTCAGTTTTACCTGATTATTTCCCAATTAAAGACCATAAAATAACGTAAGTTCACCCATATAATAAAACAAGAATGTATCAAAAGAAAGGCAAAAGAACATTTGCCTACAAGGACTTGCAAATCGGGAGTCTAAAAGCTATGAAGACATTCTTAAATGAGATAAAAAAAACGCGTGGGAAGACATCTACATATTTTACAGAGAACACCTCTCCCATAAAGACAGCCACCCACACTTGGCAGAACACATTCAAAACATGTCTGCAATACTAACGTATTCTACTTTGTTTTCACAGCAATTTAATAGAGATCCCATACCTTTGTTCTCGTTCTCTTAATATAAGAAGTTCGTGCAGTTGTTTTACCTTCTCCCTCTGCTGTCGAAGAGATACTCGAAGTAACTGTAATTCTCTTTCATTTGCTGATGCTTTAAGCTCTGCTTCTTGCACCTGTTTTATCTGTATATAATGATAAAAACAAGAGGACAAAATTCTTAAAACTGTTACCTATCTTCATGACTTGTACCAAAATATAAAACAGGTGCTTTAGTAACAGTTTTATACAAGCCATTATGTTTAAATCACGCTCCACAACTGGCAGAATTTTTCATAAAGTTTTATGGAATTTTATAATGCTACCTAGCCCACAAAAAAGTATTTTTTTAAACTTAGCATACTCTTACAGTTGCAGAAATTTAACAGTAAGCATTTAAATATAAACATTAACTTAACATACCACAAAACAAAAAAGCAACTAGCTTTCACCAAGAACAAAGTACATCTATTTAATTTATAAAGAAGGAGAAATTGTCCTGCATAAATAGGACAGGAATATTTGTAGAATGGTTTCCTCGGTTATAAACTTTCATATTCTAACATTTGTACTGGTTTCAAGCAAAACATTTTAGATTATGTTTTTGCTCTCTCTAATTATTTTTACACACTCCAAGTACAAAAATCTGCATCTTACAGCTTAAAGTTGCTGAACAGAGTTTTTCTCTACTGATTTCACAAAGAAAAAGACCCATTACGAACAGCAGGTGGCATACTCCACTTTTTCCATGAAGAATTCCATTTTATAATCTAAAACCTTTCACATACAGAAGTGCATTTTCTGACACGGCAAGTCAAATAATAAAAAAAAGATGATAATTATAAAAAAATATTTTATTACTCATGAAGTAGTAATTCAGAATCAGAACACTTCAGAAGGCTGAAGGTTAGAACATGCAACAGAAACAGCAGAAGGTAATGTTAATAGTGACACTCTTACATCACATAATGACTTGCACTATTCATTTCAATCTCCGTGTGCTCAAGTGTTAATGACTTATCCACCTTGCCAGTCTGATCTGTCCTCCTGAGCACAGCAATGGACATCTCTCTCTAAATTTGGTACTAACAAAATTCTAATCCCTTTGCTTTCCAGAGTATCAAAAGGTGTGAATGCTAAATGGACTACTCAAAATTAGATTGTGTGTTAGTTATCTAAGTTTATTTAAGTTCTTTACTGTGAGAGTAGTGAGGTGCTGGAACAGGTTGCCCAGAGAGGTTGTGGATGCCCTGTCCCTGCAGGTGTTCAAGGCCAGGTTGGATGGGGCCCTGGGCAGCCTCATCTAATATTAAATGTGGAGGTTGGTGGCCCTGCCTGTGGTGGGGGGGGTTGGAGCTTCATGATCCTTGAAGTCTCTTCTAACCCAAGCTATTCTATGATTCTACGATTATCTAACTGTAGAAATAAAATACAATAAAGACAAGCTAGTTGGATTTCCAGCTCTCATCAGAAACAAACAGAAAATTCAACCTTCACCAAAAAAAAAAAGAAAGCAAATGAAAACAGAACTATATTCTGGATTCCTACACACAGCTTCCCTTGGCTTGATGTTAAACGATGAAAAACAATAATCAAGGCAAGCTGGCAAGCTACATAGTAGACACTGGAAATAATGTAGTTTTTCTTAATCCATCAGAATAGGGTATTCTATCTCCTGTCATATCTCTTAAGAATACTGAGTAAGTGCTATTGCCTGTTATAAGCTTCAATTTGATAATGACGGAATTATTTAAAATTTGTATGCTAACTTCAGTTGTATAAATGCTACTGTGAGACTTGAGTATGAAGCTAAGCTCCCGTGTTCCATATACTAAGCCTCTTCATGAGAAGACAGATACATTTCACTGCATCCCTGCTGTTTTGTGGATAAAACGAGGCAATTCCCCCTCTAAAACGAGTTTTAAAAAAATGTTCAAGTTAAAACACTTCCAAATTTAAGGAGCGCCAGAATAAAATGGTAGAAATCTAGATGTACAGACACTCAAAGCCTTTAAATAATCCAGTCACATTTACTGAAATCCTTACACTGTGACTGCATAGAGGCATGACAATTTACCGCTGATGGCAGTAAAGGTCTCCTTAATAGGAAGCTGACTACCAATTTGTACTATAAGAAAGCTCTACAAAGTATTCAAGAATTCATAAATCTTAAGAGTGATAAAATAAAAAGTAAATTAAGCATTAAAACTGATAATTTTGTTTCTAGATAATCATGACTTTCTTTGAAACACAATTACTAGTATTTGTCTACAGGACCTTAAAGACAGGAAAAAAGATCTTCCCCTAATAAAAACAAGATAAAAATGGTGATACTATTATCAAGAGGGAGGATACTTCCAAAGTCTAATTACAGGAAAAATAAAAACTTTAAATCCCAGCAAGTTTTTTCTTTTTTTCTAAGAAAAAGAAAACAATCTCTGCTATACCTAATTACTAAATTTAGTACCTTCTAAAGTGACTAAATAAACCAGCAAAACAGGTAAACTGGAGGCCACTTGTAGAGTTACATGAACTTCAGGCTATTTAAAAGTAATGAGACAAATAGAAGAGCCACTTAGTGTCCCGTAAAAGGCTTCTAGCAGTATTTTGGTTACATTTGAACCTTGAGTGTTCACAGCTGAATGATACGACATGGGAACCATAGCACAATTGCACTCTTCTGAAGATACAGCCGTATCAGGTATTAAAAAAAAAAACAAAAAAAAACTGTAAACAAGTACTTGGCACTTGTTTTTAGGCAATCTGACTCTATAAGGGAAGCCAGAATGGAGGGTGGTTAACTTATAATTGGAATGGCACTGGCAGTCTGCTTGTCAGCATACTCCCCAGCTCTCTCTGCTTTCCTTTAGGCTATCTGACAGCAGTTAGAGTACTGTGCTAGCAGTTCAGAGACTTCTGAAGATGGATTTATTAAGACACAGTTCCTGTAAGTGGATGAATTCAGAAATACAAGCTGAAACGTGAATAAAACCAAACAATAGTAATGTACATATTGAAGAGAGCTGCCTTTGACCACTGAAACTTTACCAATAAACTATTCTGCTAGAAACAGTGGCAGCATTTGTTCCAGCACCATATCTATTCATATACTAAATGCTCTGACACTCCATCATTACCTCCAGCTGTATAATGAAAGCCAAAACAAAAGCCCAAGAAAACAAGACAGCAGCTTTAAAGTAAGTTCTCAGCAATTACCATTTTGTTCTGGTTGTGAAGAAAGCATCCACTTTGATTAAAAAGTTAAACAAAACCACTAGACTCTAAAGTCTAGTCTTTATTCATACTTAAGACTATACTGGCCATCCTATTGACATCATATTATTCAGTCATGAAAAATATTTACCTCTATCGCTCGTTGCTGCAATCTCTGTGTTTCCATCTTGGATAACGCTTCTTCTAAAGCTTGCATAGCCTTCTGATGTTCTGCTTCTTTATTTTTTGCTTGATTTAACTCATTTGTAAGTCTTTCAGTTTCATCTTTCAACTGTTGGACATCTGTTTGCAATCTTGTTTTAACATCCCTCTCTTTCAATATCATTTCCTTTAACCTGAGAAGAAATACAAGTTTTATAACAAGAGGTTTTGAATTTAGTAATGTCAATTACATTAAGAAATAGACATTTATTTAGTAAGGGCTGCAGCACTGCACCTTGTGCTTCTTTGGTGAACTGTATTATGTGCAACGTTGTCATGCAAAGTTGTTTAATAACATGCAAAAGATTACCAAAGCTATGCATTGCGCTACTATATTTGATTTTATTTTAAAATAAATAATAAAGGCTGAATACAACCTCATAGATAAGTCGCCAAAGAAAACACATTCCAAACATAATTTTGCTTTACATGTAAACTGTACCCATAGTATCAATATGCAATTAAGAAAGACAAATGGAATAATCTCTGAACAAAATGTTACTTGTCAACAACTACATCAGAAGGGAGAACTTACGAAAAACAAAAAGCAGCTTGCAAGGATTAGGATGGCAGTCTATGCAAAGATATGCTATGTCAGACCTGTACAACATATTGCTCATTGCCCAGCTCAGGCCTGCCAGAAACAACTTGTTCTAACAGGAAAAAGCCAGCTAGGTGGACTAGTGGAAAAAAGGCTTAGGAACTGGAAGTATGACATGAGACAAGATACAGTTACTAGTGTCTCAGCTGAAAGAGAAAGAACAATCAAAATAGTAATTGCTTGGAAAGAAAAAGACTAGAACCAGAGTTAAGTGGCACACTGATACCATTCTGAAATATGAAGAGGAAGAATAGAGTACTAAGCACTGACAGATATTCTTGTTCCCTTATGTCTTTTCAAGCAAGCAGTGACAACCCATTAAGTATTGCCCAGGACTGAATTTCACCAGTGTAGAAAGGAATTTCACTAAGTAATATTAAGAGAAGTTCAAGCAGTACTTTCTGATGTGTCATTTTCCAAGCGCATTCTTTAAAAGCGCTCTCATTTCCTCAGCCTGTGAATTGAAATAAGACAAAGAAAAAGAAAATATACTACAGAGTCTATTTTCCTACCTCTCTGTAGTGTATACAGCCATACTCTGAATATTCTTTTCCTCTTTTGCATGTTTCTGTAACTCTTTGACATGCTCTACTAATTTCTTCTCTGCTTGTTCTGCTTTCCACCTTCTTTCTTTTTCCTGATCAAGTTCCTGAATTAGTGCCTAAACAAGAATGTAGTAAGCATCAATTTATGTGGAAATATTAAAACGTAGCCAAAAATGAAGAATGATATTCGTAATTGTAGAAAAAGATAACTGTGAATTTGAAAGAGATCAAGGAAAGTGACCATGCCAAAAACACAACATTCTCCTTCAGTTGATACTACAAAACTATTTTTTATCCTATCTAAATGCCATTATTTTTGACATCTCAAATCTGAGAGTTTCACCAAGAGACAAACATTTGACTTCAGGGGAAGACACATTCAAAATGTTGCAGAACATACTCGGTATGTGGATTCCTCTGTTGCATTTGAATTCAATTCATCCACCTTTTCCATATTGCTCTGTCTTCCATTTAATACATCAGCTCTTCTTCCCACCACTTCCAAATTGGGACTATCTGATGACGAATTGAGATGCAAGTTCCTCTGATGGGAAGGTGAACGCTTTGAGGAACTCTTCTCTTCCCTTCAATGGCAGAAAAACAAGCTATGTATGCGGAGTTTAAACATTTTTTCAAATGCCACCAAAAGAAGTACTGAGGATTCAGATAAAGAACTGTAAAGTCTTGTCTTATAAAATACAGCGATTGAATTGTACAGAATTCAAAGCCACCTAGAAAATAATCTGTAAGCAGTTCTAGAAGCAAACCGCTAAATTCAAATCTTCAGCTGTAAAAACATGCAGTACTAGTAATGCTATTAGAAAAACATCTTTTGATCAGATAGATATGAAGCAATTTTAGAGAAGCAGAGTAGCTGTAGAGCTGCAGCAGTTGAATAATCTGTTTTAATTTATATCATCATTTGTCCCACACTTCCGATATTTGCTGTACATTCAGACTTGTTGCTACAGCAGCCTCAATGTCAGCACAAGAACAGCTATGTTCTTGACAACTGTTTTGACATTTCTAGATTTTTTTTTTTTAATTTGACTCATGCAGTGATGCATTTCTGTAATGAAAAATTCCGTTTATATAATTTAAAAGAAAGATGAATAAGTATGCTGCTACAATTCAGAAGGTTTTTTTTTTTTTTTTTTGAATCTTCAGTTCAATTTCCTTTTCACCTAAACATGGTAGATGTTCATACTGGTAAATGATTGAGCAATTGATGAATAAACTTCAAGAAGTTAAATAATATATAGATAAGGTTTTCTGTATTTTATAAATACATACCATTTCAAAATGCAAGGCACATAAAAGACATACAAAAAAATGCAGATGTAGGAGTTTATGTAAGAAAAAAGAGGGCTTATATATAGAGCATTATTAACAGGGTCAGCTGACAAGTATGTAATTTTCTCCTACTCTGCCTCAATCCCAAGAATAAACACCAGAAATTTGACAGTTGCTTTGCTAATCAATAGTTTTGTTATAAAGCCACAGTAGCTAGTAATTTTTAGAGCATTATCTCAAGTTCACTCAACCTACTACATTCATAAAATGCTTCAACACAAACTAGATTTACTCCAACAACATTCGTCTTAATTAATTTTTATTTATATGGCAAACGTGGACATAACCTGTCAGTTATCTTGGTCTTAGAATGATTCAAGTGACGTCTAGCAGATGAAGTAGTTCTATGGTAAGTAGGGATCTTGCTTCTTTTCACAGCCTTTTTATTGTTCTCCTTCTCAGTCTCACGTTCGCTCTCAGAAGTTGGATCTGTGTCTCTTTTAGCTTTAAGAACATTTGGAGGGGCTTCCCTTCTTGAGGCTTCAGATACCTAAGAAAAGATTGAAGTTCTATCTGTCCTAATTAGCACATTTCTAACATTTATCAAGGTACTATTTTCAGGAAATTAAGGCTTGCAATGTTTTTTTCATAGAAAACTAAACAGCAGCTTCTAAGCTACCCCTTTCCCTCCTTGCTAAAATAATTCAGTATTATAAAAATAACATAAACAAAATAGAACCGCATGTCTGAGAATAAATAACTGTAACTTTCTGAAATACCTCAAGTTTACTAAAAAAAAAAAAACATTGGGCACAGAGGAAAGATTGGTGCAAACTGTAAAACATATAGCACTTTAAAAAAAATGGCATGTTTCCAAGGGACACAATAAAGGGTATTAAAACACAGAAAAACATACCAGAGCAACCTAATCTACTAGCTATCAAAATCAATTTCCACAACTCTGCTGCATTTCACATTTTGCTCTGGATTAATTAGATATATTGACTGCTTCAGAATGAAAACCAATCAGAAAACAATTTGCTATCTAGTATATGATCAGATAGTCCGTCTAGCCATATATGCCATGGTTCTCAGTCAATATGAAAACTTCATGAATCAAAGTGCAAAGACGGTTTTAAAGTGCTTTTTTAAGCTCCTTCTTGGTTATTCAAAATTACTTAATACACATTACTATGAAGTCAACATATGTACCAGTATAACTGTATCATTCATAATGAAGTTTTGCAGAATCAAAAGGAACTTGTTTTACAAACAGAACTTTTTGTACAATCATAGAAAAAAAAATAAATCACCTTTTGCAGTATTTGTGAAATTTGATCTTCTAATTTTTGAATCCTCATCTCACTCTGTATTTTATCAAGTATGGACTTCTCAGGCTCTGATGATGAAACATGCTCTGTAGAGGAACTGAGAGAACTTTGTACTGGTACTTTTGTACGCTGCCGAAAATAAGCTAACGCCTGGTCGATATGTGGTGTCACCAATGGCAAGGCCTTCTATCAAAACAAAAAGCTCTGTATGAGTTACATGCAATATAAAAACAAACAAACAAACAAAAAACAACAAAAATCTCCTAAATTTAAAACCACAATACACACAAACTATGGCACCTGATCTTTGGATGAAGGGGACTCGGATGAAGTTAAACAGTTCAAAATGCCTTCTAAACACTGCAAATTCGAATAGCTTCCTTCTGTTGACTCTACTGGGTCAGTATGAACATTTCTTCCATCTAGAACTGCCAGCTGGGGCAAGGCCTGGAGAACAGTTTCTCTATACCCTTAAGGAAAAGACCATATTTAAATTAATCTCCTAAAAAATAAATTAAAACAATAAAAAATAATCATTGTGAAAATAGTAAGTTATCTACAAGTGTCTTGCTATTGTCTGCTTGTAAAGGCTCTCAACAGAAAACATACCAAGATAAATGAAGTAGGAAGCTGCCTGCATAGTTCTGGTCTACACTGGGATCTCCCCACCATCATTAGCATGTGGCAGTTGCAAAGACAACTTTTTAATGCAGACCTAATGCAACAAAATAGCTGGTGGAAGTACAAGGTAAATATAATGAAAGACAAGTTCAAAAAGGACTTGGATAATTTCATCCTTTTTCAATGAATGAAAATGCTAACGTAATTAGCATCTTACATGTAGTATCTCAAATTCTGTCTGTAACTGCTTATTGATGCTGTGGGAAAAGGAGGAAAGTGTTTATTACTGATCTTCCTCTTGCTGCAATTCACTCTTTGTCCACCTCCTAAAATAACATGAAATGCTGAACCTTACAAATGTAAACGAGACTTATAACTTTGAGAATATACTCAGAGAAAATAAAAAAAATGTTTCACTATGGAAAACAAATTCATTTTGTCAGAATATGTATTTCTAAAGATAGGCCAGTTTATGAACAAATTTGCAAGCTTCAGAACCCAGGCAACAGTTTAAGGAAAATTACTGTTCAACAAAGCACTAATTATCTACCTGGCATAACATACATACCTGCTGCATAACAAACTGGATTGGTGTTTCCATATTTTTCCAGTGTCAAATTGGTCAAGCGCTGCAGCCCCTTTGTGCACTGCAGTAAATGATCAATATTGTTTATGCAGTTGCTGCGAAGGTCAATACAGCTGATCTTATGATGGGTTCCATGAAGACACTGGAATCCTGAAAATGTAAGAGAAAATACAAAACAATGATTTCTGCTGTGATTCTGTTTAGATCAAATGGCATACTGTTGAAAATATTCAGTCAACGATACATCACAATTGGAAACGATGTAAAAACTTTTGTTCAACTTTCCTGGCTAAGTATATTAACTATCGTGAGCTACAGCATACAACTTTATGCAGCATACAACTTTATGAAAGTTAACTTCAAAGATAAGCTTCTAACTAGTAAGAAGTATGTTGAAAACATTTTGCTTTAAGTTCCTTTTTATAAGTCAGTTCATTAACAAAACTGTTACAAACGTTCTTTTCAATTTTCTACAACAATCTCTGTTCATTCTGTTACTTGAAACTTAGTTAGAAACAATGACTGACAATTTCAACAAAAGGTTCTGAACAGAATTTCCACATCGTAACCACGGCTGTATTTTTGTGCTATTGAACAGGAAGAAATTAATCTTCTGGAAGCATCTTCCAAAAGCATTGCATTTTTCACTTTAGAAATAAAGTTAAAGTGCTTACTGTACTCCTGAGTAAACAGAGCAGGCAGTTCTGTATAAAAATGGTAAGATTTGCCTAAGCTTTGTGCACATAGTACTAGCATAGCTCTACAATTGATCAGTGAATTTTATTTCTCTTGCCTAGCAAAGTAGAATTCCCATTCTCTATGAAAGGAGAAAGCTCTCCTTCATCCATTTCATTCACAACATTTAAGATTCAAGTGAAGAACATGAAATAATCAAAATGACATTTGTTCATCACATTAGTAGCTGCAATTACTGAGCTTCCAGATACACTTCAGTCAGATTATTACAGCATAGACATATGAGAAAAACAGCCTAGTCCTTTTCATTACAAATAAATAAATAAATAAATAAATAAATAAATTCATTGTTCTAGATCATAGAATGGCTTGGGTTGGAAGGGATCTCAAGGATCATCAAGCTTCCACCCCTCGGCCACATGCAGGGCCACCAAACTCCATATCTAATACTAGACCAGGCTGCCCAGGGCCCCATCCAACTTGGCCTTGAACACCACCACGGATAAGGCATACACAACCTCTCTAGGCAGCCTGTTCCAGCACCTTACCAACCCAGCTCAAGATCTCTAGACAGCTACAGTCATGTGAACTCACTGTTTGCCTGCAGTGTCTGGTGTTGATGAACATTCACTCCCATTTCCATACAGCTAAACACCAGCAGCTCCGGACCCTTAGTTACATGGTCAAGCTCACACAGGCGAAGCTCAGCATTGCCAAATACAGAAGAATGAATTCCAGTTCAGAAGAAACCATGATGAAAAATAATTAACAGCTGAGAGCAGCAGCAGCCACCACCTTTAGCAGCATTACTCAGTTAATTGGCCAAACTGACAGAAACCTCTGAAAACACATTTGGCTTTTTTTCTTAATTGAAGTAAGGCAAATGCTTTTTATTGCTCTACCCATGCCAAAGTCACTTACCAGAGAGATCGTGTATACGATTATATGACAAATTCAGTGTAGTTAAATTAAAGAGCTTTTCCAGACCTAAACAAAGTGAGGGAAATAGAGACAGTAAGGTTTGCAAAACGCTCTGCTTTGTCAAATCTAGACTTGTACATTATGTATGCCTTTTAAAATCACAGCTACAAATTATCATCAACTATGATTAGAATATATATTTAAAAAAAAAAGCCATAAACACAGTTTTTTCTTCCAAATTACAGCACCTTGTTGGGATAAAGTTTAAAGAGATCACGTGCACGTTTTAAAACGTACACAATATGGCCAGCAGTTTGTTTTGACACTTCCAGAAGGAAGTTTTACACATAAAGCCTCATTCGTTAAGAATGGGGCAAAAATAAGCATTGCAGACCCTCCACTGCCGTTATCAGGTTGCAGGACAAGTTCAGGCTGCGCAGGCTCTCCAGGGCACTCAGCCCCTCCATGCGGCGGATTTGGTTGGACGACAGGTCCAAGTGCTTCAAGTTCCGGAGGTGGCCGAGCCCTTCGATTCTGGCGATGCGGTTGCAGTGCATATTGAGCGTGTGCAGGTCCGAGCTTAACGAGACCTCCAGCAAACTGCGGGGGAGAGGTACCGCCATCAGCAGGAAGGGGAACGGCGGACACAGCCCAGCCCAGCTCCCCTGCTCCCTGTCACCTCACGCCTCACCCGGCCCCGAGGGAATGTTGCTCACCTCCTCACGCCCTTATCCACGAGGCTGAGCTCCCTGGGCTCGCCACCCTGCACCGCCATACCGCCGCCTCGCTTCAAACTTCCCTCCGCTACCAACGGCGACGCTCCACGCGTTGCGACAGACCTGCCGTAAAGCAGCGAGCACCGCCCGCCGCCTTCCAGCCGCCTCCCGCCGCGGGGTTGGCGCAGGAGGGCGACCCTCATTGAGCCCCAGCGGTAATTGCACACGTGGCCTGTTAAACGGGAAAGCCTGTGTCTGAGAGTAGTATCCAAACACTCCCCGAACTCCGACACTCAGGCCGTGCCCACAGCCCTGGGCAGCCCGTTCCACGCCCACCGACCTGTGGTGCAGGCTCTGTTCCTGACCCCCACCCGCCCCTCCTCTGACGCAGCTCCACGCCATGCTTGATTTTTGAATGGTTAAATTTGATTTCTTCACACTTTAAGCCCAATACAGAATGTTTACAGCATCTCATACAAACACCTTTGTGTTGGTCTTTTGATAAGGCTGAGGAAATACTTTACATTAAATAAACTGTTTAAGACACATAAGAACAGTCGTGTTGGATGAAATTACAAACACAGTGTAATTCTACAAAACAGTGGCTTTTCCGTGTTTAGCTTATTGTTATGTGGGGTTTCTTTCTTAATCAGTAGCAAAACTGGAATGATATTTATGTCAGCAAAACAAACAGGTTTGTTTGTCTTTCAGAAAAGGGCAGAAGTGAAAAAATTTTGACAGAAAACAAGAGAAAAAAATCTTGTTATTGCAGTAGATTTTTATGTGTTTGAAGGTGCAATCTCATTTTTTAAAGAAATTAGATTGTGAATACATCATGGGGTCCTGTGCACCAGGTAGTAAACTGGCTTATATCTAACGTGACTTAGATAGAATCTTTGAATAGTCATTGAGAACATTCCAGGTGGCAAGACACAGAAATCTACTTAAAAATGACATGTTCTCCACAACAGGTGAGCTAAAGAAGAGGAAAAAAGAAGGAAGAATATAAATAAAATTTGTCATTTATATTAAATACAACTTATCACTTGCAGACATATGCCAAGAAAGATTAAATATGCTTTTTTTTTTCCCCCTTGAAACTCTCTTCAGACTTTGCTTTGTTCTTCTGTATGTTTATCCTTGCTGAATGTCAGCAGCTTCTTCAGAGAAAATACAGATTAACATTTTCTGAAAGTTTAAAAGGCAAATTAAGTTCTATTTTTTTCTCTGTCTTCTCCTTTTAAGGGATTTAGGAAGATGCAGAACTAAATCAATGCAATGGTAGAAATCCTGAGAAGTTAATTGAAAAGGAACTAAATAAGTATTTTAAAATTGTTCTAGTTTAGATAGATGGACTTCTTTCTGGTTCATCTAATCAGTGAGTGAATCATAGGAAAGACTTAGTGAGTACACAGAAAACATTTTTGCAAGATGATTAAAGACTCCTTATCTAAGAACATTTGAAATTCAGTTAATTACAATTAGGAGATAATGCACATCCATACTAGGCAGCAGAAGTATTCTTCCATTACTCTCCAGTATTGTCTTTTCCTTAAATCTAAAGAAACCTCAGTGATTAAAAGAGATGAGTTGTGACAAGTGCTGACATTCATGACAATGAAAACCTTGAAATTGAAGGCTAAAAGAATTTGGAAGGTTAGAAATTAAAGAGGAAAATCTTCAATGCTTGGAGAACTAGAAATAAACAGCTGAAGTTTCAGGATTAAATTGCTATATAGCATTCTCTTGACTTAATTTTCCCATCTAAGAGAACTCTCTAGTTTTCATTCACAAGAATTCCCTGTTGAGTATAAAAATTGTAGTCCAAAGACCTTTTATTTTGATGTTGATATAACCTCTTAGTCTACTCCAAAGGGAATCTCAAGCTTAGATTGTTTTAATAATTTATCTTTGCCGCATATTCAATGGCTGAGTCTGTGGATAATGTCATCAAAGTGAATCTGATCAAGTATACATAGTTAGGTGTGAGGTAGAAGATGCTGACATATGAGACCTTGAAATAATCATATAGACTGTGTCACTTTATCATCTGAGAAGTCATCCGCTTCAGCAGAAAACCTTGAAAATGAATATTTATGATGTGCTCCACAAAACTCTGCCCGTATGCACTGGAAGAAAAAAAAAAAAAAAAAAAAAAAAGGAAAAAAAAAGCAGTTTGTCTGGAAAATACCTGTTGTTACACAGCCAGCAGTGTTTCACTGGGTTCTCCCCTGATGAAGCTTCTGTGAACATACTATTTCCAGAGCTTCAGCTTTTGTTGGATTTGTAGGAATACTGTCTTTATCTCTGCTCTTACTTACCTTCTTCTATTCTGGCAACAGTGCACCAAAATGAAAAGCATGCTTTGCATAAATCTCAAATGCATTCCACTCAATTCTATAAATGTTTATCTGAGCTAGGCAGAAAGCACACACAAGAAAGTAATAATCTCAGTAGGGTTTCCTGAAATCGGGCAGCTTTGCAAGAAGTAACAAATCCTAATTAATCTGCTTCTGGGAGATTTTGGAAATTCTCTGTTATACTAGAAATTAACATACTTTAGGATGAACAACATAACAAAGTCAGTTGCATCCGTACTGTAACTTTCGTTTAAATGTAATATGTATTTGTTTTTAAAATAGTAATCTCATTCCAGCTGTATGTAGCAGAACACCCAAAATAAAGAAGTTGAGGATTGCTGGGTAACAAAAAATTACATATTTTAGCCATTTAAAGCCATTTTTCACACTTAATTTCCAACTCCTGACTATGGGTGAATAAATACTTTGATTTGTTATGAATTATTCATAGTAATGATTTTGTGAACTTGAAAACTTGTTGCAATTTATAAATTGAATAAATGCAACTTAAAATGTATGAAAAATTTTATAACTAGAATTTTTGAAGTCTGTAAGACTTGAGTTTTATTCAAAGGTGAAAATATAATGAATGGTACAGTTATTTGCAGAAGATGGAAGAATGGTCTTTTGGTTAAATGCTGTTCTGAGCTGTGGATTCTGTCACTAACTGTGCTATGTAGTTTCTGTCTGATGATGGATATATGCACTTTAATGAGCTTTTCAGTGTTCTTAACAAAGTGGCATTTGTTTGACTACAGCAGGTAGCTAATGCCATTTTAGATGCCCAGTCTAATCTCTAGCTGGCACTTTGGAAGGTAATTAATCCTGTAGATCTTTTGGCATATTCTTCAAATCTGTGAAGATATCTTGAGGCATCAAAAACCTCTAAAATATGTCTCATGGTTATGTTTGAATGCCCAAGTTACTTCTCAGTTTTGTCTTTTCTTTCTTCTTTTTTTTTTTTTTTCCTCTAGGTGTAGAACTTGAATCCATAGTCTCTTTTTTTCTAGATGCCTAATCTGATTTGAGGAAATGCAGAATATGCGCAGTTGCAGTGGTATTCCACAGTCACAGGGAATCATGCCTTTATTCCCTCTCTGACTTCTCTGTGTGTGGCCTCTCAGTTTTAGTTCCCATGCCTGTTTTAGGGTAGTTTCTATGACTCTTAAGTCAAGTGCACTGTGAGCTGTTCTGATGTAATGAGTCTGACCATTTTTTAATGCATATAGTAAATTTTTATGGAGATCTGCAGTTAATGATGACTATATTGACCAACTACGAAAAAAAAAGATACAGAATATTGTTTAAGCCCCTAGAAACAGTCCCTAAACAAATTAAAAAACAACAACAACAACAAAACAACTCCATGCATGTGCCTGTTTTAACTAGAGGTCTTTTACATGATGACGTATTAGATAAAGTTTACATTTCAGAAACATTTATTTTGTACTTCAGTGAATGCCCAGCTGTTCAAGACCTGTCTGAACCATATAGAAGCCATGAGTTTTGTTCAGAGTGTTACTGAGTTTTGACTTTCTGGACAAAACTAATTCTACAGGTTGTCTGGTGAAAAGTTAGAATCTTGCACCTTTAGGTATGTGCTGAACTTATTTCTCAGTTTCCCACTTTCTTTGTATTTTGCTCTATATTCCCTGAAAAGAATAAGTGCATTTTTTCTTGCGACAAATGGTATACTCACATCTGAATGAATTTCTGCATTCTGAACATAAAATATGCCACAGCTTGTTCAATGCTTATAAAAATCTGTGGCCACATCTTAAAAGGCACACACCAAACTATTAAGAATTTTCAACCTTTGTCATTTTGTTCCAAAGCTATATAGATGCTGTGTAATTTACACCCCCCCCCCCCCCCCCCGCCCTTGCAACAGTGTTTGAATATTAAGTGCTTGTACAGTTCTTGAGTACCACTGTAATAATGAGTATTCCATAAAAACCATTAATGAACCAATAACATTCTCTCTAGTGTGGTGTTCAGGAAGAGAACCATAAACAAGATTCATTATATGCTGGGACTGATGGGGATTTGGCAAAACACACTGTTTACTACTGATCACTGTCCTTTTTCATGGAATCACACTATCATAGAATGGTCAGGTTTGGAAGGGGCCTCAAGGTTCATTAATTTCCCACATGCAGGGCCACCAACCTCCCCTTTTAATGCTAGACAAGGCTGCTCCGGGAACCATCCAGTCCGGCCTGGAACACCTCCAGGGACAGGCCATCCACAACCTCTCTGGGCAGCCTGTTCCAACACCTCACCACTCTCTGTAAAGAACTCCCCCTGACGTCCAACCTAAATCTTCCCCCCCTCAACTTAAAACCATTTTCCCTTGTCCTGCTGTTATCTACCCTTTCAAAGAGTTGATTCCCCTCCTCTCTGTAGGCTCTCTTTAGGTATTGAAATGCTGCAATGAGGTCACCCCTCAGCCTTCTTTTCTGAAGCTGAACAAACCCAGCTCCCTCAGCCTGTCTTCATAGGGGAGCTGCTCCAGCTCCCTGATCATCTTTGTTGCTCTCCTTTGGATCCTGTCCATCAGCTCTCTGTCTTTCTTGTACTGGGGGCTCCAGACCTGGCCACAGTACTCCAGATGTGTCCTCACAAGAGCAGAGTGGAGGGGGACAATCCCAGTCCCTGCTGGCCACTCTTCTTCTGCTGGAGCCCAGGATATCATTTGCTTTCCAAGCTGCAAGAGCACACTGCTGGCTCATGTTAATCTTTTTCATCCACCAGGACCCCCAGGTCCTTCTCTGCAGGGCTGCTTTCAAGGACTGCTCCTTCCAGTCTGTATAGATGCCTGGGATTCCTCTGGCCCAAGTCCGGATGGCATCCCTGTATTCTTCCCAGGTGATATTATATATTCTTTTATGTATTGACTGTGGAAAAACATACCTGTCTGTTCAACTCATGGCTCTGTCACTGTCCACAGCATATAGAGGGCTGAACTTTTTCCTTATGCTACCATGCCTTCCCACTTTCCCTTTTCCATAAGTTTTATACAGAGATAACATTTACTTACCTCACAGGCTTGTCATATATACTGCATATGTAAAAAGTCTGGGAATCCTTTGATGGAAATCAGAAGAGAATTGAAAAACCTTTACTGTGTATTATTTGTAATGCCAATTTCTTTAAAGACATCCCCAGACCAAATTTCTGAAGTACATATTAAACCAACATGTCCATGATTTACCAGCATTCCTTGAAGTAACCAGTTAATCATCTTCACACACAAGACAGCCAAAACCAAAGTATGCTCTCTTTTCTGAATGATTAAGCCAGGCTTCTCATAACATTTCACTGGCAAGTAGGGCCATGACAATCAACTAAGAACCAAGTGAGAGGAAAATACGTGTAATCTTGACACTGAAGCCATAGAATCTGCTGGGAAAAATAAGAAGAAAATGGGAAGAGGAAAGAGCAATGATCCCAAAGATGTGAAAAGAAAAGAAAAGACCAAGATGCAACTCAAACGAAGAATAGGTTGTTTTGATGGGGTAAGTTTTATTATTGGCTCAATAGTTGGGGCAGGGATCTTTGTGTCTCCCACAGGGGTGTTAAAGCATTCCCTGCTTAATGTTGGTGTTGCATTAACAATCTGGACTGCTTCTGGACTAGTTTCTCTTATGGGCTCCCTCTGCTATGCAGAGCTGGGCACTGCTCTGCCATTTTCTGGAGGGGAATACAGCCATATTAAAAGAGGCCTTGGATCCCTACCTGCCTTTGTGTTCATCTGGACATCAACGTTTACCAAGCCAGCATCAAATGCTGCCCGAGCATTGCTATTTGCTGAATATGCCACCCAGCCCTTCTACGGCATTTGCCCTGCACCAGAAGTGCTGAAGAAATGCTTGGCTTTGGCCGTCCTCTGGTCACTGGGGATTCTGAATGGACGCAGTGTCAAAGTGGCTGCATGGGTGCAGATGGTGTTCACTCTCCTGAAGATGATGGCGTTGTCTGTGATTGCTGTTGGTGGTATAGTTCTGCTCATTGGCGGAAGGAAGGAGAATCTCGCCAGGTTTGAGGACATGTTTGGCTCAGAGATGCCCAACGCATCACAGATCGCTGAAGCCTTTTTCCAAGGACTGTATGCATATGGTGGTTGGTGGTCCCTCAATTATATGGCAGGTATCTTGCTCTTTTTCTTTAGATTTTATTCTGCAGTAGCAATTCTTAACATTCCTCTGCTAGCGTTAGTGAACTTGTCTGTCCTTCATGGGTTTATGCACATTTTTGTGGTACAAACTGTCCACTGGTCTTGTGTGTGATAGGGCTGGTAAAAGAGGCATTGCTCTACTGTATGGATGTTCCTTGCTTCTTGTGCAGTCTCCAGAATGAAGTTAACATTTACAAAGGACTACAAGAGAAATTCAAGAGGTTTATTTAAAATATCATTTGTAAATAAAATTGTTCATATCTTAAAAAATTAGAGTTTTAAAAAAGAATGCTTAAATTAAGATAGTTTTGCAAGCCTATTTGCTCAATAAGGACCAATTCCAAAAAGATGATTGACTAATTTGTATATCAATATGCTATACCTTCTATGATTTGTACATGGACAAATTCATACTGAATTGTATTAAAATGTATCAGTTTGAAGGAATATATAGTGTAGCCTGTCTATGATAGTTTCCCTAGAACAGATATAGAAGAACGTAAGGGAAGTGGTATAAATCTTCTGATATAATTTATATCCAATTTTAAACATGCAAAATCTTTTGACATGTCCATTTACTTGTCCTGTTCTATATCTAGTGATAGGTAACAATAATAAACAGCAGTTTTTCATGAAAATTGCAAAGAGATAGTGCTCATAGTTACTTACATACTTCACAATGAATTGAGTGAACAGTGTTTTATATATCATTAGATTTATGGAGTTGTAAGCAAATGGATGACGCTGTTGTATCTTTAACCTTATTCATCTATTGACCTCTACCACATATAGAAACATTAAACATTAAATAAACCCAACGTGTGAAACGTGTAACACAAAGTTCAGTGGTGAGAACAGTGTGAAAATTGGGTTAATATTTAAAATACTGACAGTTACTATTAAAATCCCATTAATCCTTCATTTAGAATATGCTGTTATTAAAAATGTGGTAAAAAGCAGAAAATATAGGTTTTGAAATCTTAGGGTTTTCTTAAAGGCAAGAATTCAGATTTGTAAATCCAAGGAAATAAAAATTGTTCACAAAGTACTATTTTCTGATCAGTTACCACAAGTAACAATTGCGATGCACTGGTGATAAATCCAATCCACTGGGTAGCACAGCTGTTTATACAGATGCAACTATGCTATGGACCTCTCCTGAACTGAGTTTCCTATTCTTCAATAATAACTTTAATTCCTGTGAGCCTGAGCTAAAGGATCCATTGCCAGCTGGATGTTGGGACTGTAGCTAGCAATGAAACAAATGGAAAGACAAATTTAAATCAGCTATTTTGGTGATTGTCTCCTTTTGTGCTCAGAATTATGAAGTATATTTCTTACATTTTAAATAAGTACCTAATTCTCCAATAAGCTGTATCTGCATTTCTCTGTTGTGCTCATTCTCTCCCTCTGCAGTCTGTGCACTGTGCACCCCAGAATAGGGCAGGCTCAAAGCTGATGCAGGAGGCAAAGATAGTGTTTGAGGAGAAAAATGATTCACTTTCCCTCCCTAGCCTATATCAATACTGATATAGGCTGAGTAGTTTTAAAGTAAGATACCAGGTTTAGCACTAAACACTTTTCTTCCACCAATTTTGTCATGGAAATGATGATGACAAAATCCAGCTGGCAACTACCAGTTTAAAAGCCACTACATTACTGCTTCTCTGCCAATACCTTCATTCTTTCCCATTATGTCTTCTGTATCTTCTGATGTAAGAGCAAAGAGAAATGTTTTGGGCAGGAATAGGAAAATACACTCAGAATGATGATCAGAGGGGCTGGAGAACTTCCCTACGAGGACAAGCTGAAAGAGTATAACCTGGAAGAGGGTGGATTTAAACTAGATATTATGAAGAAATTTTTTGCTGTGAGGGTAACAAGGCACTGGAACAGGTTGTCCAGAAGGGTTGTTGTGGATGCTCCTCTCTGGAGGTGTTCAAGACCAGGCTGGATGAGTCTTTGAGCAGCCTTGTCTAAAGGGACATGTCCCTGCCTATAGCAGGGAGTTGGAACTAGATCATCTTCAAGGTCCCTTCCAACCCAAACCATTCTATGATTCTATGAAAATTTGGAATCAGGGCTTATGGACTGATGAAAGAATAAATAAACTGACTTTACAGTCTCACATTCAATCTTTAGATTTAAAAGTATGGCTATTTGGAAACTTATTAACAAATCAATATTCTAATATACAGCCATATATTTGTTTAATCAAATCAGAGAAAATTTATCAGTCCTTTGTCATTTTTTATCAGTCTGTCAAGTCTCTCTTTTCCCAAGACACCTGATAGCTAAAAAAAGACAAAGGAAAAAAAATGTTCTAAATACTTCACTTAGGACTCTTTGATGATAAACTATTTGAAAACTACTGCAGGAACACACAAACTGTGTAGTTTAGGAGCCATGATTAGGGGTTGGGACAGGATTTCTGTGTCAGTCATGTCAATCTTTGTGTAGATTCACCAGTGAAAGATACAGAAGTTACAGTGCTTGCTTTATTATTATTATTATTTCATTGTGTTTTTCAGAAGAGATGAAAAACCCTAGCAGAAACATCCCTTTAACTGTGATGACAGCTGTTCCTGCAGTAATTGTGTTTTACTTACTGGTAAACATCTCATATCTGACTGTCCTCACTCCAAAGGAAATTGTCTCCTCAGGTATGAGTTTATTTTTGTGAGAAAGGTGAGTTCCATTAGTGTACCTGTTTGTTGTCAATGTACTGGATTACTTGTGATTACCCAACTCCACAACTGGGAAGTGTGAGTTTCAGTATAAGTTTTAAGAAAGAGTTGTGGTTTATTTTTACTGCATGATATAGGTTGGACTGAATACAAAGAGATGATAGTAGGTGTCAAAATTTTGGCTTATACCTGTACTGTCTAAAAAGAAATCAGAAGCACATTAAAACACGGAAATCAAGTGATGATTGGGTCCTTGTTTGATGCAGGTAGGGATTTAGTTTTCCTATACTTTTAATCCTCTCACCTCCTTCCTTTCTTTCCTATGTCACAGTGTCTAAGGCTAACGTTCTTACTTGTTTAGGATGGGAACAAATTGTCTTTCCAAGTTACCTGTAATGATAAATAATGTAGAGAGGACTATAGACAAGAAAATATAGCCACTTGGGGTTGAAGAGGGGTTATTCATGGTAAATATTCTCATTTCTTGGAAGACCCTGTACAAAAGTCAAGTTTATGTAAAGCTTCTCTCAGATGCCGTTCCAGTAAGCTGTGTATAAAAAAGGGTCAAGAGGAGCTGTATTTCAATTTGATTATCCAAGCAGCACCTTTTAAAATCTCAGTCTAATGAGGCTGAACTGTCAGACCTTGCCTTGTCCAGGAGTAACAAAAACAAACCCCATTTAAACAATCTTTTTTTTTTTCTTTTTTTTTTTCTGTGATAACAGTTCAGTAACATAACTGATGGTGTAGCTGTCACTCAGCAGCCGCATACTGTCATCTGCCCACAGTCAGGCTATCTGCTGGGAGAAACACAGACATTTACAAATCCATTCTGGCAGGAAAGCAGCGGTGGATACCAGAACATCAGCGGACAGCTGCCTGGCTGGCACAAGTAGTTGCTAAGATGATGGTGGAATGGTGCTTATTTACATCATCTGAGGAGATGGCCTTAAAATTATAGCTCTCATTTCAAACATTGCTGTACATTGCTGCAGTTCTTGATTGGTCACTACATTTTTGTTGTTTTCTTTTCCTCTAATCTGAGGAGTTTTATGCTGTACATATCACTGCAAGACCTATATTCCTCATAGCACTCAGTTATAGGCCTGCTAAGAATTCTCAATATAATACCGGCTATCACCAGTTTCTGAGAAATATGGAAAATCACTTGTTCAGCAATAATCTTTCACATTTCCCAGTTCTACTCAAAGCAAAATCAGATGAATGACGTGTTTTCTGGCCTGTCTTTCTACATACATGCAGTTATGTTGCAGTTTCCTCTTACCAGTATGTCATGTCACCACTGTGGTCAGGTAGGAGACTAATGACTCCATTTTTTTTTACTCAGATGACCCTGCTCATATATTTACATTTGTTATTATGATGCCGAGATGCAGCCATAATGCTTACAGGGCACTCAGACCCTTGCCTCCTGTTTGCCACTGCGGCTTCACCCAGAAACTTTTGTGGTGATCAGGAATTCTTGCTGCTACCTACTTCGTGCAAGTTTCAGCTCCTGAATGCATTACTGTGAGAATTAGATTAGACTCATTTGACTTTTCAAAAAACCAAAACTCAAAACAAAACAAAAACTGGACATTCCCAATAAGTAATAGGTATTTAATGTGTTTTAAGTTTTCTTTCTCTTGAATCTCTTGGAAATTCAGAGCATGATACCTACACCACTATGCTTTATTTTCTTGCAGTTGCTGTGGCAGTAACTTGGGCTGATCGAGTGATCCCTTCTGTTGCCTGGATCATTCCTCTCTCCGTTGCTGTCTCGATATTTGGTGCCCTCAACAGCAGCATGTTCACATTAGGTCGATTAAGCTATGCTGGAAGTCGGTCAGGACATTTACCTGTTTTGATATCCATGCTTAACGTCCATACTTGTACTCCAGCACCAGCTTTGATTTTTTCAACCACCATTGCATCCATTTTTATAATCCCTTCTGACCTTATTATGTTAACAAATTACTTTGGATTTTCTGCCTGGCTTATGATTGGATTGACTTGTGCAAGCCTGATTGTACTTCGATACCGGGAACCTAACCTACATCGACCATACAAAGTAATTGGAAATAAGTTATCAAATATTCTTTTGGCTTTTTTGAGTCATGGGTATCATGCAGAACTTATGGAAAAAATGCAAGATAAAAGTTGATAGTTACTACAGAAATATAAATGGTAATCACAATGATTAGCACCTTACTCATGGTCTGGGACAACTCTGCTTCATACTGTAGGGAAAAGGTAAAAAAAACCAAACATGGTCCTTGCCCCAGAGAGCTTGCCTGAAAACAAGAGATGAATATGCATAGAACTGGGGAGATGTGTAAATGAGGAACAGGAAACCATACTGATGTAGAGCAGTGACAGGAACCATGTGGGATTCAGGCTGTCAGGAGACCTTTGTCTGCTCTCATCTTTCTTCACCCAACCACAGCCATTAGGGTCAGGATTGATTTCATCTCAGTCTAACTGTCAGAACACTAGGTTGGAGATACACAATTAATTAGAATTAATTGTGAAAGCTTCCTCTAGGCAGCCAGTGCTGAGTTTATTTTAGATGTCCATGCTATTATGTGAGTGAATACTTTTCAGGTGCTGCTTATCTCTTTTCCTTAATGATAGAAGAAGCCTGAACAAGTGTTGTAGACAATTCTATCAGATAAGTCCCCCCTGGGGTGAGATTGAAACAACAGAAATGGTATTGTGGTGTGGCAAAGAATACATTATTACTGTAATGATTGATACATGAAACTGTGGTTGGTCAGCTTCTTCCTAAATTTTTCTTTCTTTCTCTTGCAGGTGTTTCTACCGGTTCCGTTTATGATGGTGGCCATGTCATTCTTCTTAGTTTTAGCTCCCATAGTCTGGTCTCCAAATATGCAATACTTTTATGCTTTTTTGTTTATGCTGGGGAGTCTTATTGTTTATCTTCCTTTTGTGCATTTTAAATTGCATTTTGCATTTTTTGATAAAATTACTTGCTACTTGCAGCTACTGCTGGAAGTTTCTCCTGCTGATGGTTCTGATGAGAGTAAATGTGAATAATGGCAACGTTTTAATCCGCGTGCAACTGACAGCCAATAGGAGATTTTCTTTAACTGAGATTGTAGGTCAAGATTTGGATATTACATGTCATATATAGGAATATGTGTTTGTATATGTATATACACATTTGTACATATGCAAATGTACAAATATGTGCACATATATATATGAATATGTATGTATAGGCATTTAGTTTCAGAACTGTGTATATGTAAATGTTAGTATGCATACATATACATAGATGTACATATTTAATAGATGCAAATAATCTCCTTTAAATTGGTAAAATCCATAAAATGCTCCCTCTTGCTCCTGAAGACACCATTAAAGTTGCATATATAATTGAAAAAACAGAAATATCACTAAATTACAGAACCAATGCTTATAAGTATTATCATAAATTAAGTAAATATGTACTTGTCAGCATCATTTGATAATGCATTTTTAGTCTCTAAAGTAAGTTGGCTGGAATATTTCTAGTTCTTAAAAGTTTATTAGAACTTCTGGTTTTAAAGGCCTTAAACTTCTATACATCTGCTATCTTTTTTGTCTGAATTTATTTTTAATAAAAAAGCTTTGAAGAACATTGTAAAATTGACTGAGACTTCTTTTTTAATCCCAAGAAAACCATACCTGATGAGCCTTGGCTATTTCTGACCAACACATAGAAACATGGGGTGAAACCTTAATAGGCATCAAATAAATCAATAATTGTTATTTATCCTGTTCGTCACACCAATAAAATTCACTCTCTAGATTAATTTACTAAATCATTAAATCTAACTGAGCGTTAATATCCTGTTATTTCCTATTTTTTCTGAGTTACTGATACATGAGAGCATTTTTCTCCTCCATCCATCTCCCTTCCATTTTTTAAAATGAAATTAAGATAAATTTTTGACCTTTTATTTTAAGGACTGAGTTACATTAAGCCCACTGAGTATTAAAGCCTAAGAACCAGTACACAGGAAACATCAGATACTTCAGGGCTAATCTATTAACATACCCTGCTATTTTCGTAATTATGACAAAATTACGTGGTTAAATGATTTTTTACCTGTCTATATAATACTCACCAGTACAACCAGTAGATGGCTCCAGACTAACATCTCTTAGACCAGGATATTCTGGGTCACTGGATAGTTCTTTCTATTAGTGAGAGAAAAAGTTTCACAGAGCATTGTATTATTGTAGAATAGAGAAATTCTTGCTAAAAGATTTAATTCTTCAATTCAGAGGTCAAATGATAGCTTAGATCTTCAGACAGGGCAATGCAAAGTACAGGGGTACCATCAATAAAGCTGGTAGCCATCTGAAGGCTTAAGAGGATTTGATGCTGCGCAGACAGAGACCCTGATATGAAAACAAGTGCAAGAAGCAAGTGGTTATTCCTATGGCTGATGAGGTACACAGAATGGTAACCTGAAGTAAAATGTAGATCTTTTAAAATGCTGTTAAAGAGAAGCCCATGCAGGTTAGAAGTGGATGCTGCTGAGATGCATCCTGCTGAAAGCAAGAGAGGAGTCAATGTTTAATTTCACTGAATGGAGCCATCAGAAAAGCATTCATCTTGCTATTTTAATTATTAAAAAAAAAAATAAATCACAAGGATAAACAAAATTTCCTGCAGGTAGGATTGTAAGGGCTGAATTCTAGTGTGGATGGAAAGAACTGAGTATGGATTTGTAGAGTCAGGTGTGGTGCCTGGCAGTGCCACTGATTTTCAGCTGACCTTGATCAAGTCACCTATTTAAACCCATGTTTTAATTTATAAATAAAAACGAAAGTCATAGGGGAAAAAATGTAGATGGTACAATGACATTGTGTAGAGGGTGACATGGCCTAAACTGAGAAACACTGGACTCGGTTTTTCACAATAATTAATATTTTCAAAGTACACTTAATTTTCTGAAATTAAGTTTCAAGTACAATAAAAAATGGAAAGGACAAATCGGCACAGCCACTTTATGTTTAGATGGATGCAGGTATCCAGTAAGTCAGAGGCCTCTGACTGTAGGTAGCTGGAATATCTTCAAAACATACAAACGGTGAAATGTTAAAATATATCCATAAGCGTTTGAAAATGTGCCAAATCAAGCTGCAAGGATGTAAGAGGGGGTATATAAAATGAGAAAAATAGGATACGTGACATTTTTGTTTAATTTTTGATTAAACAATTTCGACATTGACCTGGGAATTTTACAGTGAGAGAGATCTGTGCAATTTCACCATCTCATCTGTACATTCTACCTCATGCACTATATTAGTTTCATTTCTACAAAAAATAAGGGATTGTGTTCCTCAAATTTATTGTCTTCTTTAGCATGAAGTACCCATTCCTGCATCTAAGTGACACAGAGGTCTTCTGAAAAATAACTCATTAAATGACCCATTGCTTGGAATGGGACTCAGCTGAGCTGAATTAACATTATAAAGGCAACCTCAGATATGGTATTATTTCTTATCTTCTGAATATGAATCTCTTGATGTGCTCCTAATGCAGCCTTTCTCTTGCCTGAGTGGTTTAAAATGCTAAATCACAATGAAGCAAATACAGCTTTCAATTCGTATAGATTTCTTATTGTTGCTGGGTCATTCCACATTTCCAAGCACTAAGCATAAAGGAACAGAATTCAAATTTATAACTTGTATTAGCTAGTCTTGGCAAAAGCAATTCCATATTTTAACATTATAACTTGTTTTAAATGACACTAGTTGGTCTCAGCTGCTTTCCTACTTCTATGTATCTCAGAAAATGCTATGTGGAAGCGCAAGTGTTTTAGTACTAGACTATATCAAATGTTTATTTCAATTTTTAATTTTTTTTTTTTTTTGCCTTTGACATCATAATTCTTTAAAGCTTTAAAGCTTTAAATTCTTTAAAGCATGCTTTGATGTTTCAGAAATTCAACTTTATAACAAACTTAAATGTGGTTGTTTTATTTTCAATACTGTACTAGCCTCATTTGGCATATAATGAACCTGGCTGTTTTTCTAGGTTTCTGTCACAAAATTTGTATATGTGTGTCTGTTACTTTTATTTTTGCAATTATCATCATAAAAAGACAGATGAAAATCAATATTCATTTTTATTTTAAAAATTACTTGTAGTTATACACAATACTAACCGCATGTCTCCTAACTGCTTAAAAAAGGTAAAAATAAAGGTAAAAATAAAAAATCCCTATGAGGAAGTTGTGAGGAAGAAAGGGAGGGGAAAAAAATAAATCGGCAATGAATTTTTTACTCCCCATTGGTATTGTCGTTTGTGAATCCAGTGAAAAGATAATCAACTAATGAGAACAGTTGCGTTACCCAGAGAGGTGGTGGATGCCCCATCCCTGCAGACATTCAAGGTCAGGCTGAATGGCACTTTGAGCACCTGATCTAGTTGAAGGTGTCCCTGTTCATTGCAGGGGAGTTGGACTAGCTTGCTTTTAAGGGCCCCTGCCAACTCAAACAATTCTATGATTCTATGATTTTTGTTTGAACTTTTAAGTTGATTGGTTGGAATTTTGATTTGTGCAGAATGAGCTGCTTTTAGCTTTGGAGGGGTTCAGACCTTCTGGCTTCGGACCTTGGTTTTGATATATAGACCTGCGTGCACTGCAAAGGTTTCCCATATCTCAGTTTCCACATCTGCTAAAACAAAGAAAATCTTGTTTTAGCAGCTGTCTGACCTCATAGGTCAATGAGAATCTGCTTGTCCCCCTCTTTTCCTGGCATGCAGTTGGGAATTATTCCTGTCACTGCTCCGTGTGATTCATACCTAATGATGGGGATCCTGGCTCATTTTCGGAGGTGCTGAATGTTGTCTGTTCTTTCTGGATTGATTTGAAGGCGTGAGACCTGTAAGGGCTTCAGAAACTTGGAAGCTTTTTCTGTTCTGCTTTGGAACAGGAAATTAAACGTTTTTTAAATTAACAGCTTTGGATAACTTGTGTCCGACAGGTTTAAAGACACAGTTAAAGAGGTTGTCTATTAATGTTGATTTTCGATATATCAGAGGAAGTTCCAACAGAGGAAAAGAAGGTTAGCATGCTCATATTTGAAGAGAATAAAAGAAATGACCCAGGTAGTTATAATTCTGTCAATGTAACATAAATCCTTGGAAAAATAATGGAACAATTAATATGAGACCAAATCAATAAAGAATTTAAAAGACAGTAGCATAATTAATGCCAAATCATTTGTGTTTGTGGAAAATGAAGCTTCATACAATTTTTTTTCCTGTAATTTTAATTTTGATTAAAGGGTGAAAATATTGGTGTACGATATTCAAGCTTCTTTAATTGAAACAGGATGAAAAAATGTGTATGAAAGATCTGAAAGATGACAAAACCGTTGTGATGCATTAAATGCATTAAGAACTGATAAATGAGATCTCATGTTAGCCTTTGAAAAAGGGTCTCCAAAGATGCCCCACAGAGATCAGACCTTTCATGCATCCATAAGTGGCCTGAAAAAATGGGGTTATCATTGAAGAAGTTTACACATGACTAAAATGGAAAATAGAAAAAGAGAAAAAGTAAAATGCCGGAGCACAGATCCAAAAATAGCGGGCTTCTGCAGTCAGCTAGGAAGAAACATACAAGTTATACTGTGAATTTTATTGTCGTATGTGTAGCATCCTAAACTGATGTCCTCTTTTTGGTTACAGCAAGCTGCTTGATCATTTTTGTTCCTGACGACTATAAGAAGCGGTTCACAGTCATAGTGAAAGATCCACAGATCTGAACTTCAGTGAGACCCTGCTCCTCTGGCAGCAATGCTCAGACCCCTTCTGAGGATCTGGTTCCTATTCTTCCTTCACAGTGGGGAAAAGTGCTGTGAATTTTCACCAGATCCATTCCAATAGCAATCAGTTAATGACACAAAATTGAAGATGGGAAATAGCTGGAACTCATATAGTTTAGCTTAGCCTAATGGAAATTTTGTGACTTGATGCAAATATTACTGGTAGGCTGCTTAATACAGCAAGATCCTGAACCAGAAAGTTGAAGGCATTCAGACTAAATTTAAAGCACACATACACATCATTCTGCTAGGCACAATACGTTCATTCAATCCCAGCTGCAAATAAAATATATTCAGGTAACAAGAGAATAACTTTTGTTTGTGTTTCATCTTAATCCCTTTTTGCAGCATTTGACATACTTTCTAGTAGAAATTCCTGTCACATCCATTCCTATCAGTGTTGAGAAGATTCTCCAGTGCAGCACATTTCGACAGTTCTATCTTTTTTTTTTCAGCATTGTCTAATCATTTCACTTTGTGGACTTGAGATCATTCCAAGCCAAAAAGGTTACGGCATCATTTTGAATTTACTTTCAAAAGCTGCTGAAGATAAACAAGACATCTGCCAAAAACATGTCAGCTGAATTTGATCACACATATTTCAATCTTAGCACATCATGCCTTTCTTTTCTAAGGTTTATCCTCATTGCAGAGGTTGGACTAGTTTGGCAGAACTGTTGCAACAAGTACATCTGAAGTACTCAAAAAGGCACCCAAACGTATACAAGACACTGAGTTGTCTTCAGCTTTTTTCTCCAGCATAAACTTTTTAATTTGTTGCCAGAAATCTCATCTCTGTACATTCATTGCCACGCAAGTTTACTGCCTGTTACCTTATACTTGCTGGTTGACTTAATTATTGTTTCCATTGTTACTCAAGACTTGATGGCTGCTCTGACATTTTAAAAACACTTTGCCTAAAGTATTTTCCTTCTGAATTTGCCTCATTTGACTTTCTGGCTTAGTTCTAGCTCTATCTATGTTTACTGTTACTGAATTTCTGTTCACTGCATAGATAGACTGACTGAATTATTACAGAAATGCCCTATTTGTAGGTGAAAATCTTCACTAAAACAAGGCACTTTCTCTTTTTCCCCTACAGTTTATTTAATTTGATTGATTGATTCTTTCTCCATTTTTCACAGGTAATCCCAACCAGCATCCTCTGTCAACTCTGGACACTGAAATTGGGATTGGTATCTAAGAAGCAGTCACACAAATGAATCAGCATAAAGTTCTCATGGGGTGAAATGAAAGCTAATTATTTACCAAGTTTTCTAATACATGGTATAAAACACTGATTCCCAGTAGAGGCTACAACCTCTTGGGAGTATGATCTACATTTTTTGTTCTGAGTGGATGCTTTTATAGCTGGTGGTACTGAAATTGGTGTTTCAGTGTCTGCATCCAAATTACTCTGCATGCCTTGTAGCAGCAGACTGTTTTTTCATTGCCCATGATTTTCCTCACCTTTGTCAGACCTGAGGTATATCAGGAATAGCTTTCTGTTTTCCCTCTAATCTAGATGAAGTATTTTAGAGAAGAGCACATTGTGGTAACTGATTTTGCTTGCAACAGTTTGGCTTTATATATTTCCGAAGAAAACTCTGCTTCTTCTTGGTTCTGTTAGAGGCATCCAAACATTTTGTTATGTATTTCTTTTTTAGTCTTCTTTATATAATTGGGATAGTGCCTATGTTTGAGTTGGAGGAAATATTAAGCATTTGTTGGACCTGAAAGCCACTTACACATTCCCAGCATAGTACTAGCCGTAGTCTCACTAAATTCAGACTTGAAGCTTTTTAAAAACCTGCAAAATTGGAAGAATCGCTACGTTAGGCATCATTACTAGGACCATAATTTGTCATTGGTATTTTATATATAATCAATACCAACATTGACCCCCAGAGGCTTTTTCATAAGGGGAAAAGGAAAAAACGTAAAGCTCAGCTTTTAAATTGATCTTTTAACCTCACAAATCCTCATTTCCTAAAATGTTTGGCAGCATGTTGTTCTTACTCAACTATTCTAAATCAGATACTCCACTGGAGGTTTAACTTTAAGCACTTTTTTTCCCCCCTCTTTATTTTAAACACTTTCATGCATTAGAATACTGGTCAGATATTTCAATATGTTAGACAAAATAACTCCTAAGTTGAATTAAATGGCAGAGTCATTATAAAGCTTGTCATTAACAACCTCAGCTGGGATCTATACGAAAAGCATCCTATCATGGATCACATCCTGTTCTGTAAAAGTCTTAATCAAATCATGCAGACTTCAGGGTGGATTTTTGAAAAAGCATGTTCAGATCTCAGCAGCATGTAAAGGTGTCTGAAAAAGTTTTGAGTGACTTTCCCCCTAAGCACCATGGTTTCTGCATGGTCCATGGTGCAACTCAGCCATCTTCATTCAGGTTGAAGGTGCCAATGACTGAACAACCTGTTCCAGTTCTCCAGCACCCACACTCCATTGCAGTGCCTCCTGGCATTCAGAGGGAGCCTTCTGTGCTCCAGGTTGTGCACTCTGCCAACATTTTTGTTCCTTGAATATCCTTTGAGGGTGTTTTTCTAAAATATTCTCATAAAGTTAATAAAAATTCATCTCTTAGAACATTTTCATATATAAAAATGAAGTATTTGTCCCTACATAGAGTAGCAATCCAAATGCTATTGCTTATAATTAATTCACTCTCTTTTGACAGCAGAATTTCTCTTGAACTTTTTCCTTAAGTTTTTGAAAATGTTTCAGCCTTTTACCCTACACACATGTAACCTTTTTTTCCCTTTGAGTGCTGAAGTCTCATGCTGACTGTTGTGGCATTTAGTGCTCCACCACTTGCATAACTCTTGCACAGCAATGTTCTTGAATGAGCTTGATTGGTGCTGTAGTCAGCTCTTCTGGATAAATTACGGGAGCTTTTAAAGAAGGGACTGCATGAAAGTGTAGGATTCTCAGAAGGACAATCTGAAATTAAACTGAAAGTGTGGTACAAAACCATTGCACATCTAAAATTATGTAGGTTGCTCCAGAAGTAATGCCTCCTATTTATTTCCATGGAAACTATAACTATAAACTATGAAGAGCACAATAATACTGTTTGATAGAGAAAATTCTCAGCTACAAAACAATATTTTCCAACACAGTCACCACCATTAGTTATGTGTTTTTGTCAGTGATGGACAAGGGCCTGCATGCCATGCTTGTAAATATCTGCACCATTGGAGGTGACCACTTGCTGCTATCCACCACTTCACTGTGCTCACATCCACTGGTCGATCTCCATTACCATTCGGCAAGCATCTATGAACATCAATTTTTTTCTGCATGGAGTAATTCAGTAACACATCTTTGCTTCATCTGCACTTCCATGTCAGACACCAGTGTGTTAGGCTGCCCCTCTGCTGCCATCTGTCACGCAGCAACAAAAAGTAATGGAATGTTGGCAGGAAGGGTTCAACCTCAACTGCCATATCACCAACATCCACTTCTGATGTCATGAGCCAGTATAATAAAATAGGAGGCATTACTTTTGGTGCAGCCCTCATAAAAGCAGAAATGAGCTGATTTTATGATATCTCCATGGTCTCTATTCCTGTTTCAGAATCCTGAGTTGAAGACAAAGCAGCAGAGTAGCTGATACCTTCTAGAAGAAACTACTGTTTAAGAATCATTTCTAAGTCTTTTCCTGGAAAACGGACTCCTTCCATGTTACTGAGATGAGTTAAATCTCCACCTTTCTGCCCGGAGGCTTCTGTGCATGGTGCCATCATCTGCATGGATGTTTGAGGGAGCAGGAGCTGTGTGAGATGGGATGAAAGGGCATTCCCCCCCCCCCCTTGAGGTAATCTAATCATTGGCTGAGCTATGCAAGGATGGGCTTCCCCATCATCCCACTAGTATATGCGATGATGTAATCAGAGAAAAACTTGATTTACTGGAAATTATGTTGAGGGTCATTACAGCCTCTGTGGCCTGAAAATTGGTAGAATTTATCATTTAGATGCATCATTTTGCAATGTTTTTCCCTCATTTTGCAAAAGTGTGAGAACATAACATTAGTAAATTTATTTTATTGCCAGTGCCACTTACTGTGTACTCGCTGAGCTTTTATCTGAAAGAAGTCCGTGAGTTCAAGGTCAGAATAGATCGGGTCTCTATGTTTTCATTTTCATTTTAATATTATTTTGTCTTGTCGATGTACATAGCCCTTCTGCATTTCCCATATTTATCTGGCACATGAACTGTCTGGCTGGTAAACAGCTAATTTCAAGCTAACATTGCAAGGTATTCAATAAATGAATTCTGAATTTTCTATTACTTGTATTCACACCATGAACCTAATTTTAAAGGTTATTACAATCAAGTCAGGTAATGAAATGTACTACGCTCAATCAAAGCATTAGTATGATAATTTTTTCTCTTCCCAAAGAGCAAGTTAAAGAGCAGTATTTGTAAAAACTTTAGAAAAGTATTGAAAAAGAAAGTCAGGAACATAAAGAATTCAGACAGTAAGAAAGCCATGTTATTTACTTCATTGACTATGAATTATATTCCTACTAGTGAAGTGCTATGGAAAGAAACAGATACATGTTTTGTGAATATTTTCCTTGAAAAATACTTACTTGCCCTGGTCAGCACAATCATTTTAAACCAATTTATACTTATAAACCATTTTCTGCTGTAAACTCATAAAGCTATACACATTAATTGTGCCTTACTACCTTAAGTATAGTTATCATACGTAACATAATAATGCAGTTATCATACATAAACATACACTTTTCAGTATTTTCTCTAGGATTTGGCTTTGATCATATCAATATTTAGAGAATTCATTTTTCCCTGGTATAAACCATAACACAAAATATATATATTTTTTCATTCTCACTTAAATTTATGCCAGAAATGCACTTCTAGTTACTTCTTCACTGCGCTGGAAATGAGACTAAAAGCAGCAAGGAGAAAACAGAAAAGTAAAGTTTGTATTGCGAATTAGACTGAATACAACAGATTGCAGAGTCTGATTACTGGGAATGAAACTGACACATTATTGTCTCTTTTCTTTAGTCTTGGGAGAAAACAGCTATTTTAATATCATAAATCCATGAGCCTCATTACATGTAATATAAACCTGACAAAGAGCTGACAGAAAAATATGCTAATGCTTAAAGGTTTTGAGACTTGCTTACTCCTCCGTTTCATTTTTCCCTAAATGTTTCCAAGTCTTCAGTGCTTTCCTATGTTTGTAACATTCTGAATCAGCCAGTGGACAGCATCGGGATGCCATGGTCTTTGTGGCTCGTTGCCTAAATCGTGCTTTGGTGCTAAAGATGCACTTTCTGTTAAGAGTTCTCTCCTTTTTGAATTTGCAAAGCCACACATTTTCTTGAATATTTTTAAGAATTAATCGCTGCCATTTTAAACAATATTTTTTTTACTGCATGAGCTCCATGAAGTGGTATGGTGTTTTAGTGAGATCCTTCTCTGCTCTTCCTGTCATCCTCTAAAGCTCAGAAATTTCTCTTTAAATCTGGTATGTACCACTACAGTGGTACACAAAGCTGAATACACATTAAGATGTGATCAAGCTATGTTACACCATTAACTCAGGAAACAGGCCAGCAGGTACCATACACAGTGCAAAGACTGGAAAGTCATTCAGTCTCACACTCACAGCAGCCTCTGGTACAGTCTGTGGGACTATCGCCGCCTCTAGGCCAGGTTGGTTGCTCCTACACCAAGCCAAGACTTATAGTCTTCCAGTAATGGAAATTTCAGCCTTTTCTGGGGAACACTAGGTGAAAAACCAGCTGTCCCAGGCTGCAATTTGTGGCCTTATGTTATGCTTTTCTACCACTTCTGAGAATCTGTTGGCTTTATCACTTTTGCAATTCCCCTTCAAGGAGCTGCAGGCTGCTCATGTGCCACCTCCTTGCCCAGCTCCTGCAGCCCATCCTCACTGAGCTTTTGGCCCCAGCTCCTCTGGCAGTCTGCTCCTGCACTGCCCCCCTCTTAGCATTCTTACACCCAGCTGCACTCTGCTGCTGAGGAGAGAGGAGTAGCAACTCTCCTTGTTCTCCTGGGCACAGTCTTTTTAGAAGAGTCCAGTTTGCCTTGGATGTGATGAGAATAAGTTGATGCATACTGGAAAAAAATGATCCTTGTTTTGTAACATTGGGAAGTGATGAGGTACAAAGCAGGCTTCAGATGGTGGCCTCGGTGTTAAAGCTGGTTCTTTGTGTGAAAACTTCAGCTCCAAGCTGAGTAGCAGTGAAAGTAAAGGGAATGAGAAAACTAAGCAGAATACAACACTGGTATTCTGTAAGTCAAAAAGATTATTTGCAGTTATGTTCCTATTTCAGAAGAACATAGCAAAAACAGCAAAACAAAGGTTTACAAGGATCACTGAAGACAATGATCGACTCTTTACAAAGAAAGATACCAAGTAATTTAGGATTTATCAGTCTGGGAAAAAAAAGACAACTCAGGAGAAATCTAAAATGAGGTTTGTAAAATAATGATTGGCAGAGACGGAGTGGACAGGAAACATTTTTTTCAGTGCGATAGATAGAAGATATCAGATGTTATCAGTGGGCAGAAAAAGCAAAAGTGAAGGTATTTTTCACCAGATGAATAGATTCCACCAATCTGTGGGACTTCTCACCCTTGGATGTGGTGAATGCTGACTCTTTAAAGGATTTGAAAAGAACAACTGAATAAATGAAGAAAAGTAAATTAATTTTGGGTTGTAAGATGTAGCATCTGTAGCTTAGCACGTGCTTGTTCTACGGATTGCTGGGACAATATTCACTGTGTTTTCATTGCCTATTTATACTTTTAATTATGCATTTGCCACTGACCATTTGGAGGTGGGATTGAGTCAGAATGTCCTTTGGTGACCCAGTGCAGCAGTTTGATCTGTATATTTTATATGCTTAAGAAAATCATACGTACAATATTTATAAAAGCCTTTTTTTAAATTTTTTAAATTTTTTTTTTTATTGCCTGACTTTAAATTAAATCAAAAAGACTATGATTCATGGCTATCTAAATCCTCCTCAGGAAGAGTGCTTCTGTCCTGTTAACACCAGCCAGGCTCTGAAGGGCAGTGGTGTGAATGTAGAGACCTCCCATGTAGAGACCTTCAGCTCATGAGCTCCATTAAGTTGTGATCAAGACTTCAGAAAAGCTGGTAACAGTTTGCTGGAGCTGTGAGAGAAAGGAAAGGGAAGAGAAGGGAAGGAAAAGGCAAAAAAAAAAAAAAGACTCCAAAGAAGAAGAAAAAAAAGACATTATTAACCTTTCATTTCAGCTATACAAAGTTGAGACCCGCATATGGTAGGTCTGTAGTAGAAAGTTGTTATATTATTGTTAATGCTTAAAAATTGTCCACATCCATATACCCAGCAACACTTTTTAAAACTGTCCTCTTGTATTTTGGACTGGTAAGAAGAAAGAAAACATCTTCTGTGTTTTTACATATCTCTGGCCAGTGCTATAGTTTCTCTTTGGGGACAAATACTGTCATCTCTTATATAATCTCTGACCTTAATAAGGAGACAAAACAACCAAAAGCAATTTCTCTCATTATAAAATGTGAATACATAATATGTTTTAGAGAATCTGGTGACTTGATGGGAGTATCTAAAGAGCGACAGAATTCACAAAGAAATGAATTTCTGTCACTACACACAGGAGAAAACTGCTTTGAATTCTGCACTATTGAACTACATTGCACTGTGCAAGCAAACAAGGAAGGAAATAACTTTTCTTAATTAAAATTATTCTTTTTTTCATGCAGGTGAAAAATTTAAATCTTGGTTTTATTTTCTTGTCTAAGACCTCTGACATGGTATGCCATGACATCCTTCTTTCCAAGTTGGGGAGAGATGGATTTGATGAGTGGACTGTTCAGTGGACAAAGAACTGGCTGCAGGATTGAGTCCAGAGAGTGGTGGTCGATGGCTCGGTGATGAGTGGTGTCTCAGAGGGGTCAGTGCTGGGACCAGTACTCTTTCATATCTTCATCAGTGTCATTGACAATGGGGTCGAGTGCACTCTCAGCAAGTTTGCTGATGACACCAAGCTGTGGGATGTGGACAACACATTAGAGAGACTGGATGCCATTCAGAGGGACCAGACAGGCTTGAAGAGTGGGCCCAGGCAAACCTCATGAAGTTCAACAAATCCAAATATGATATCTTGTCAACTGTACCCTGGGCTGCATAAAAAGAAGCGTGGCCAGCAGGTTGAGGGTGGTGATCCCCAGGATCACCTCCTGCCCTTCCACATGTGGAGTCCTTAGTATAGAAGAGACATGGAGCTGCTGGAGTGCATCCAGAGGAGGGCCACAAAGATGATCCATGGAATGGAACACCTCTCCTATGAGAACAGGCTGAGAGAACTGGGGCTGTTCAGCTTGGAGAAGTCTCTGACATGACCTGACAGCAGCATTTCAATATCTATGGGGAGCTACAGGAAGAAGGGAACAGACTCTTTAGCAGGGTCTGTGGTTAGAGAACAAAGGGAAATGGTTTCATGCTTAAAGAGGATAGATTTAGGTTGGATATCAGGAAAAAATCTTTTACAGTGAAGGTGGTGAGGTTCAGATCATAAGGCTCTGAGAAACCTGATCTAGCTGTGCATGTTCCTGTTCATGCCAGGGGAGTTGGATTTGATGACCTTTAAGGTCCCTTCCAAATCTAAGAATTCTACAGTTCTGTATTACTGTAGTCCATGGTCAAAATACAGAGCTGCAATAATTCAAGATAGATAATGTATACATGTCTAGATATTTTTATAGTTTTGTCTTTGTGGATAGTAGAAAGCAAACCCTGGGGTGCCTGCAGGAGGGAGAGCAGGATGGCAAGGGAAGATCGTAAGGGAGTAGGTAGCAACCAGAAAGTGACAAAATACAGAAATGGACATTGCTTACAGTGTCCCTGAGTGTCTCCTGCAACCCTCAGCAGGGTGCAGCTCACCCCTCTGGCTTCAAGATGAAGGCAGGGCTGTAGGCTGCCTTTGTCCTCTCCCAAGCCAATCTCTGTGCACAGGGCTGGAAATAACAGGAGCTATGTTGGCAGCAGAGGCCCCCAGAGCCTCCAGTTTCCTTGGCAGCCACCTATTTCATCTACTTGTGTTTGCAATTATAAAGGCTTTCTGCTCTAAAATTGTCTATTTCATACCTAAGTGGTTCTAATCTTTTTTTTTGCAAGAATAACTGTAATTGCAATGATTTTCTTGGATTCATCTACAGTGTCATTATCCAGAGCAAAAGATTGGATTCAGCAAACATAAACGTTAAAAAAGATTGCAGGTTGGATTGGAATTCATGTGAAAATGTGAATGTGATAGAAGCAGCAGATTATTTGATTTTCTTTTCATGAGTTCCCAGATTCTGATTTAACTTTCAGTGATGCTCTAAGACTTAAATATTTCTTGTTTGTAACTCAAGCAAGTCTATCCCAGTATGATGACACCTAGGAGGGATAGATACATTGTTTTTGGTAGAATTATAACAGGAAAAATAAGATATATGGTAACTTCATCTTCAAATCCCAGATATAAATGAAAGGCAATTTACATGGCAGCAGATAGGAGTTGCAATTAGAAACATGACTGAACATTAAGAAATAATTGGATGCTTAGCATTTTGACATCTTCATTCAGAGCAGTTTGTTTGAGTGGTTAGCAAGACTGACAGCATTCTTTCAGCTGCTACCCACTCTCTCAGTGTGTAGCAAACCTATTTAAAACTTTCTGTCATTTGATGTAAATCCAGAATACTTAAATTCTTATTGTGCACTTCTGTGTTGTCCCTTATACTCTTAAATTTATGTCATCCATCAAAACAGTAAAAGCATTTCACTGGAAGATAATGTGCCTTAGCACAATTAAACACTGAGTTTGTGTGAGCTGTTTGGGATCTTTCATGATGAATGTGCTGTGCTGTAAGCAGTATATTTGCTGCTGGGTGTGGTATAACCCTGCCAGGCAGCTCAGCAGCACACAGCCTCTCACTGCCTTTCCCCAGATGGGAGAGGGGGAGAGAAACAGAAGGTAAAAGTGCAAGAACTTTACGGTTGGGATAAAGACAGGTCAGTAGGTAAAGCCAAAGCTGTGTGCTCAAGAGAGGCAAAACAAGGAATTAATTTGCTTCTTCCCGTATCTGGAATTTATCCCAACTGATACGAGAGCAGCAACTTTAATTTGAAATCCTGTATCACCTTAAATTAAAAAAGGAAAGAGGATATTTAAAAATCTCTAGCTGGATACACACATAGAAACTCATATTCATCTTACTATTCAGTTTATTCAGTGTTTCTTCTGACTAATCTGGCCTTTAAAGTATTCTCTTGGAAAAAATATAGAAAGATTGGAAGTTCATATTTTATTGCTTTAGCTTGAATTCTCATATTTGAAAAGATTGATAACATAAGGCAAACAGCCAGTGCTACGCTGCAATATAGAATGGCCTTTTCCTTTGCCAAAATGCTGATTAAATGAATTCTGACCTATATTGTTTTTTACATCAGTGCCCTTTCACATACACAAAAAAAATGGAAATAGAGATAATTAACCTCGATGAAGCATGACTTAAGAGTAACCAGATTTTTATAGTTTCCCAAGTGAAATACTCTTTTCTCCTTAAAATCCCTGTGGCTGCTTCTGTATGTTGTACTGTACACTCAAAGATTCAGGCTGGAGGTTAGATTTAGAGAGATGCTTCTTTCAGAGACAAAGTAGGCAACTGGGAAAATATCGTACCCAGAACCTCCAGATATAAGTTTAAAAAACAAATGCCTTAATACTATGAATTTTACCTTTCTTGTATTTTTTGTATGTATACTGACTGCAGAATGCTCCAATTAAGTCATTGTATTCAATTTATTACAAATCTGGGGGATGATAGAATTCAGCTGAGAACCCAATTTACATATTGCCATTTTTGTTATTATTAAAGAAAAAAAAAATGCACCTAAATTCCACCGAATTTGTTTTGGGAATTACAATTTTAAGATGGGTATTTTGGCTTGGATCCAATATCCAGTGTTTGTGGTTGCTGACAAAAGCAGCAGCTGTGAACAATCCAGTCTGAATAATAAATATCTTGTTTTTCTCTAGTGTTACTGGGGAAGAAGTGATTTAGTGTAGTCACTTTTGCAGCTGGCCTTTTGTTGGTGTATTATAAATGAGGTGGTTGTGGGGAATTTATGAATCAGTCAGTTTGTAGTGCTGGCTCCTACAGAAAAAAGATGTCCATTTCTGTATGTTTCTGTAAAATGGCTTTGGTTGGTCTTCAGTCTGATTGAAAAAGTAGCAACAATTAAAATTAACTGTGAGACAGATTGATGATTTTGAGTATATCAAAGTGATAGAAGACATTAGACCTATTGGTATGCCCAAAATTATCACATTATGGTCATGTTGAAGTTTGCAGTACAACTTAGCATTGACATTCATAGCTAGGTGTGAGGGTGTGTCCAACATCTGGGAAGAATTTAATTTACCTCTGTGCTCTTCTTCTCTACTAGTTGCTCTCTCTTTTTTTAATTTCCATTTAAGTCAATCAGGACAACTTGGATACTTTTTTCCTGAATCTCTGTAGAATACATTTCATGGAAACTAAATTAATATTAGATGATGATTTTAGAATCTGCCTATTGTTTTACATATTACTTACACGTTTTTTAATATCAAGTGTATGCAGTCTTTTTTCAGTATTTTAAGATTTTTATTTTATTAGGTAATATTTTTCTGGTCATTGCATATAAAAATTTTTTGTAGAATGCCTACAGTTTCTTGCACAATATTGTTGTTTAATGAAAGAATGTTTCACTTGAAGTCACTGCTTCTTTTCTCTTTGTGAGACCATGATGAAGTACTAAAATGTTCATGACAACTGCCAGCCAATTCTATTAAGCAAGATTTGTTTCTGCTTCTCTAACCTTGCATAAAGATCTGCTTATGTATGATGGTGTGCATGTTGTTCAAGTGTCTACTACACATCACATGGAATAATGCATGGGTGTCCAATATTATGATGTGCCTGAACCACATTGAGTGAAGTGGAATTGTCTTGGTCTCTCTGTAAAATATATAAGATTGTTAATGTATATAAGTAACAAAACTTTTATTGTTATTTGTTTTTTAAATAAAACATAAAAAAGTCAGCGGCAAAAACATAAATCTAATGGGATATTTGACCTTGTTCTTTGAAACTAATGCATCAATATCTGGTTTGATGGAAGTAGAGTTCTCAAGGTGTTCATCAGAGACTTTTGATCTAATTTTACCCTTCCTGTACTTAATTCTTGAAAAGAGGTGTTCACGAATATACATACTGCCAAAAAGCAAAAATATGAATAAGGCTTGGCTGTGCAGGGAGGGATACTTTGTCTGGTAAGACAGGTCTTATAAATGTCTGTTTTAATGACATGATGAAATTTTTTTTGTTTAGTTGAGTGTGATTGCCATACACACAGTTATTTGCTGTATTTTGAGTTAGCACTGCACTGTGCCCATTCCATGCCTTGCTTTCAGCTCAGACAGTGCTGATCACACACTGATATTTGGTTGTTGCTGAGTGATGGATGCATGCCCAGGACCAGGCCAGGATGCTCAAAAGAAGAGCTGCCACCATGATGGCATGGGGCAGAGTGCAGCTGCAGGACAGGCCAGGCCACAAGTTTAGCATCTCTAGAAGAATACATTTCCCTTTGTAGAAAGATATCTCCTTTTCTTTGGTGAATAGGTTCAAAACACAGGTGGAACAAAATCTTTTAGCTCTGATCAGACTGTCATCATGAATCCCATCACTCTCTGTGGTTCATAGAGTCATAGAATAACTTAAGTTGGAGGGGACCTTAAAGATCATCTAGTTCCAACCTTCCTGCCGTGCACAGATTTGGAGGTGACTTTTCTGACACACTCATTAGAATGCTACTACAATATCAAGAACAAACTTAAATAGTTCTACTACTTTTGCACTCTTATAGATTTATTTTGTTTGAAGAAGAGCTGATCACGCTACTTCAAGATCTAAAGGACTTCTAAACAACCTTCAGAAGGAGACATATATTCAGTAATGAAAGCATCTTTTCCTCCCTTGTCTGGAAAGATCTTGAATTGCCCCGGGTGCCTCTAAACAGATAAAAATAGCATTGGAATGCAATCTCAATTTTCCTCTCCCAAGGAAATTATCCCTCCATGTAACACTTGTTATCCAAAGTGAACTCTGAGCTTATCAAGTAGAATCTGCCTCTTATTGATTTGGGAGAGAGAAACTTAGTAGGATCCAACAGTATTTCAGGGTCAAGTTATTAAGAAATGTTATCAGCGTCTGCTATTGCTGATGCTGATGCTAAAAGCAAAAAGTTCTTTCTGTTGCCCGTGAGTATTTTTTGGCTCATCTTTAATCCAACAGCTGAATTTTATCCAGTCCCTATTTAGTATGACATGTATTGCGTCTTTTTCATCTTTCAAACCAGTCATTATTTCAGTAAGCTTGAAAATCAAGCAATATTTCAACATACAGTGACATTTCTAAACAGTAGATATTGCAGCAAATAGCCTCTTGACAGATACTAAATATAAGCAAGTTTTCACAGCTTTAAGTAGTCACAAACTGTTAAGTCAAAAAAATTAAAAAAAGTTGAGATCGTCTAATTTTGCTTGGATAACAAGATTGAGAATCTGGACAATGGTTTGGAAAAATATGTTCACAGTATGATTTATTGTTGAAACTAGGGAAATGATTATATTGCTGTCAAATGCTCCTCAATAATCATTTTTTACCTCTGCATTTTCAACCTGTGCAGCATTCTGCATTCCTTCAGGTCTCATTCCAATTTAATGAGCAAAAGTGGTGACAGAAACTGTTTAGGACAATGAACAAGCAACCTTGTTAGCCATCTTCTGGAGTAAGTTGTACAGTGTTTCATAGTAATATTGGCAGAAACTGATAAATGAAGTCAGGAGAGGCGAGGCATTCAGCTCAGAAATGGACAAGATTTTTAAGCCAGGAGGGAGTGATTTAACTACAGAAGTAGCCAACTTCAGAGGAGACAAAACACAAACTGTTCTGTCTACTTGAACCCCATATTCCAGAAAGAGACTGTGCTGGAACGAGTGTGGTATTTCCCATGTTGTTTGCATTGTGAGTTATGACAGTGTGCTATCACTGAAGTTGAGAAATGATTATTGTGCTTACAGGGAAATGCGGTTCCAAGTCTCTGAGCAATTCTAAACCCCACCAAACATGATGTCTTGAGACAGCTTGTCTCTGTTAACAGGATGCATCCATTGGATTTCTTTGTGGAACCCTAAGAGGCATCCAAACAGTGAGAGCTTGGCCAGATTCCAGCAGATCATGTCAAAAGACGGCTTTGTCAAGCAACACACGCAATGTTCGAAAACAAACGCTGCATGAGTACTCACTGAATATCTGAAAGTGAAGAACATCCTAGATACACTGTCTTTAGTCAAAAAGAATCTTAGCAACTCACCAAAAAAAAAAAAGAAAAAAAAAGCTATATGTTTCTTATGTGCAGTGAGATTTTCTGCTTCTGGGTAGAAAAATTAGAAGTAGGTTTATATATAATAAACTTCTCTAATGACATTAAGCAAATTGAAACATTTAAATTAAAAGGAAACTAAACCTAAAATAAAAATACTTCTTAAAAACCAAACCAAAACATTTAGATGGAGTGAAAGACATTTATTGAAAGGGATAAAACCTGTGGAATAGAAAGGAGAAGGAAGTTCTTGAAATTATATGTACAAAAATGGAGGTCCAGAAATATTTAGTTGCAATGAGAGAAGGTATTGAGTTGACATATAAACAGATATTTGAGGGTTCTTAAGAGGACAGCATGGTGAGGTAATATTATATCATCATTATTACATTTTTGAGCCAAACTTGAAAGGCCATTAAACTTCTAAGATTAGTTACACAAAATTTACTGTCCAGGATGCAGAAAAGCAGTTGATACAAAAAAATTATAATCTTAGGAATCAAAGTATTTTTATCAGATACCCCTATTTCACTAAATCCGTAGAACAATACATTCTTACAGGAATGTTAACTGTTTAATTTTTTTAGATAAAGGCGTGTTCTCGTGTTCCACAAAATCCATTGAACCTGTAACAACAGGATTTCTTTTTTTCCTTTCCAGTTAAAATACTATTTAAGCTCTTGACCCTCGTACTCCTTAATCAAGAAAGTAAATAGTACTTTTAAATTGCTTTTCAAGCATATTGTAGCATAACAACTATAATTCCTTTTGTTTATGAGGGTTTAAATGTTTCAGCCTGCTCCTCTACAAATGTAATGTCTGTGCAGTAGTGGCTGGTCATTTACATTCTTCATTATCTTTGTTATGTGATACTATAGGTGACCAAAATAGCTTGCCTGGAATATGCAAAATAATGACACCCACCATTTTCCATCACTTCTTTTTTTTGGTGGAATTTACTTTTCTCTGCTTATGTCAAGTTTTCAATGCTAACCAGTTCAGCTGCTTGAACTCCTGACTTTTTTATTATCCTGAATATTGTTTTGTTTTTATTTTTGCATTCTGCACATAGTGAATAACTAAAATCAGATAAATTACTGGCAGAATTCTCAAGGTGGTGTGCCCCTTATATATAACTATCAATGAGTGATATTCATTTCAGCTAACCTTTTACATGGCAAATGTTACTGTGGCAGGAGGTGCTGGTAAACCCTTTCTGTAATCACTGGTGAGAGGAGGTGCCTGAGCAGGAACACCTGAACCAGAAGACCTGTGGGATAAATCAAGGTCTGCCACAGAGAGGCTTTATGTATTGGGCTATAGAAGCCACCTGGTGGGCTGTTTAAGTTTAAATCTAATGGTTTGAGGGTCTGATGTAGAGAAGGAGGCACAGCAGGGCTGCCAAGACAGGGCAGCAATAGACAACTGGGGAACTGCTTTTGAGAACTGACCAAAGCAATGTGGTATTTTTATGATTATCAATAGGGAGCTTCCAATGGGTTGTACCCATACCAGCATCACACTTCTTTCAAATCCATTCTCAATCTCTCTGTTCACAGTCTGTACAGAAAGCATCTGATTTAGCTTTGGGGTGACTTCAGTACAATAAATGTCACAGCTGTCAGTTATAATGGTGCATTAATGAAATGGTCTTGAATTCGGGGATGTATTCTCAGTGATCAAGTTTTTGCTAACAAGTTATTTTGAGTGGTTTGAAGAAGGATTAGAACTGAGGAGTAATACATTTAATCAAGGCAATAAACCAGTGAACAAGCTTTTGTATGTGAAAGCCATCCTATAGCCTTTTAGTACTAGAAGGAGAATGAGTATCCTGTAAGAGTACATAATTTTCTCTTTCTACTGGAAATGAATGAAGCATTTTCACTGAGAATTTAATTTGGTAGAATAAAATGCACATTATTTTCTGAAATTTACTTTTGAGAGAGAATTGCTTCTTAGTTATTATTATTTCTAAATTGGAGGAACAAACAGGAAACATTTGGCAAAAAATCATATCATTAACACTAATATGCATAGTTGTGAGCTTTCCTTGAAGTGTTCCTCTTTTAAATTACCTTTTGTTTTAGGCACTTTATGTAAAGTTCCTCACTCAGATCCAGTCTTCATAATATAATTCATTATATACCCTGTTTCATGAAACTCCATTGCTTTTTGGAAATACATTATTCTCAACTGTCACTCAATGATGGAAAAAACTTCTGCCAAAATTTTTGCAGTTAAATAATTACTACTTGTGTTCCATGACCAGGATAGCTGCATAGAGTAACTTCCATTAATTAATGAAATATTCAGTGAAGTCTATCTGTGAAATAAGTTACTGAATATGATGTAAAAATATACCATGCTTTCTTCTCCTGATACCATATGTACTCTGGAATCTGGCAATAGATTCTGCATTTTAGGTAGGATGTCTAATTTGGTTTACACTTTATCATCTCCATCTTTAATGAAAGCCAGCACTATTCCAAATGTCCATATGTTATTAATGAACACAGAGGATCATCTTTGATTAATGTTATTTTACAGCTTTCACAGATCCTGTATGTTCTGATGTTCTGTCATTTTAGTGCATGAAAAGATGTTTTTGTGTTTGTAAAATTTTTTTACATTACTAAAATTAGATCTAGCTAGCAGTACATTCATGACTGAAATGCATGCCCCATCACTTGATAAAAAAGAGATAATGAAGTGTAATCAGCTTTTGCAGTAAATGACACACCTCCCAGGGACTGATAGGATTTGTATTTAGAACTGTTATGTTTTATCATGAACTCAGTTAGTAATAGCATCATACAGCTTTCATTTCTAATCCAGTTCTGTGTGCTGTGTTCTTGTAGGCTAAATTTGACCCTCTGGGAGCTGTTGCTCTCAGTCATAACTGTCCTCCCCAGGATTTTAAGATTTTTTATTTGATAAAACACTTCATATCCACTCTTCTGCATTTCTGCATGGCTTGTCTCCTCCTGCAAGTTGGTTAGATTTTTGCCATTCAAGAGTTCCTTAAGCCAAAAATTATTTATTTTTTTTTCATGGTTATTGAAAAAAAAAATGCTCCTCTATAAAGGAAAGGGTTTATGAAGGGAAAGGAAGATATTTCATAAGAAGTATCTTGGGATTTTTGAGAATGTCTGGAAAAAAAATAAACAAACAAACAAGTTGTCCTCTCCCAGATTTATCTTCTAATAACTCTGCTTTTATTGATTTAGGTTAAATTTTGGCTTCTGTGTTCAGTACTGTCAGTAGAAATTGATCCCAGCAGTGAAAGCCTGAGAGGTGGAGTGCATGGTACAAAGACGTGCAGCTCATTGTTGTGTCCAGAAAGAGCACATGGTCCCTGAAAGTCTTCCTAGACCTACTGACAGCAACAGTAATTGGTCAACTGCTGATATCTCCACTGCCTGGTAGTGGTTTCCAGTGGTCAACTTCTTTACTGTCACCAGGCCCACCTGTGCCTTCACACGATGCCCTCGCACTTCTGTTGTGGAAAGTAGGAGTTAATCATCGTGATAGTTGGTATGCTGTTCCTAAAGATCCATGCCACAGAACTGTTGTAAGGGAAAAAATAAAATATGCACCATAAGTTAACTTTGCTAGGAAAAAAAATAAAATTTTATTTTCAAAATTCTAACATTTTTATGACATATGTAGTTATTTGTCTTATTCAGTTAGCTAAGCTAGTACTTACTTCCTTTAGGAAATGGCTTCAGTTAAGGCCACTGGAAAGGGTGATTCTCTATTGATTCTCATTTCCTAAATAACTCCTCCACTCTAAAATAGTAGACTTTGTGTTTTTTCTTCCTATAAATAATGAATGAAAAAGAATTATAATTAGCAGTAACATTATGACTATATGACGGAAATGTACATAAAAACTAAATGCTCAACACAATGGATGCAGAAGGCTTTCCTCTTATTACTATGAATATATGCATTTATAATACCAGGAACTAAAAATGACAACGATCTATCCCCTTTTCCCTAAGAAAAATTGAAAATAAAGTACTACAAATGCTACTCAATACATCACTTACATTAAAAAAGAAAATAATAATAAAATAAATCTTTTGTTCGGTGGTTTATTAATTTTCTAGCCTTCCAAAACTTGCTGTCATGTTCCCTAAATATAGACATCACTTTCTGTGCTGAACATGACAAGTTTAGGCCCAGAGATGTCAGTAGCATTGTCTCCAGAAACGTTGCCCACTATCATCTTTCCACTAATCTTACCTTTTAGTTGGAAGTATTTTGGTAGCATTCCAAGGACCAGATTTGCTTCCTTGCCTGAGAAGTCTGTCACCCGTTCCTTCCTGGATCTCAATAGTCTTGTCATATCTTGAAGGTGAAAATACCTTGAAGGTCATGAAGATGTTTAGAGGGCTGAGAAACCTGAAATGTGGAGAGACTGAAGGAATTAGGTCTTATCACCCTGAAGCAGAACAAGCTTGAAAAGGGCATTTATCAGGATTCACTCTAATGTCCACATTCACAAGCTTATCCCCTCACATGTAGGAGGATTTCTCTCTTGGATAAATAGTGTTTCATGTATAAAGAATGCATATAGTATATAATTTACCATGGCATAAGCAGCTTTATTAGCTTTTGGTTTGCTCAGAAACCTGCAAAATACTGAATAATTCCTCAAGTTTCCTAACAGCAAACAACAAATATGATTTTAAAATAAAAGAAACAACTTTTTTCCTCTTCACTTTTTAGACATTCTTATTGAGATTTACCATATAATTTTTAAAGTTTTGGGGATCATTATCTCATATTGTCAGCTAAATATAAACTCCATGGTAATGACTGTTGTCTATTTTATCATAGAGAAGAATATGGATATTCAATATGTAATAAAATTTTCACTCTTTTGACAAAATTTTATAGGTTTCTAAACTCCAGTAGCATTCAATGAGGAAACACTCCAGAATGTCCATGCTTCGTCATGTCTATTTGGTGTATTCCTCAACTAAAGACACATTAAATATTTTTGTGAACAAACCAGACTAGAATCTTATCCTGAGGCACTACATTGCCTAACTTACAAGAAAAGAAAATATGTCTTCTCCAGAATGTGTTAGTTACAACTGATTAAGGAAAGAATACAGAAATATCATTGTTTACCCTTATGCTTAGAAAGGGAAATTTAACATAAAATATTTATCTATTTACCTATTTACCTATTTATCTATTTATCTATTTATCTATTTATCTATCTATTTATCTATTTATCTATTTATCTATTTAATTTATCTATTTATCTATATTTGTCACTAGTTGTGTTTCATGAGATTGTTTTATTAGATTCCAATTTTAATAACTTAAGTGTTTGTTTGAACAACCGTTTCAAAATCCTCATTAAAGTACTTCTGACAAATACAGCTTTATCCAGAACTAAATTATGGAGAACGATAATTAAACAGAATCACTTAACAACTGATAGGCACTTGTGGCGTTAATTACTGACATGAAACTCTATTGAAAAAAAATATGCCTGTAAGCACCAGGAAGTAAACTTTACTCTGCTTTTCACCAGGAAAAAGAGTTACTTGTTTTAGAGATCTACCTTACAGGGTCTCCATCCAATAACACTGTTCATTCATTATGTCTACAACTAAATGTTTCAGTATCTGTAATAAAAAAATACTTGAACAAGATTTCAGTCAGCTTAATTACCTATTCTTATGTTATTGCTTTCACTTTTTGAAGATGTTATTGAAACTATTGTTTAATGATTGATGTAACGTACCAGTTTCCAGAGAAAAGAAAAAATCTTCTCTCTCCTGTCTTTGTTTTTACTTTTTTTTTTTTAATTTTTATTTTATTTTTTATTTTATTTTTTTATTTTTTCCAAATGGCTTGCTTCTAATTGTTAAGGTTATAGAGCGGCACTTGAAATTTTTGACCATAACACCCACCAAAAATCTCAAAACAACTCCAAATAGCAAACAGTGTCCATAATGCATTTATTGTATTGCCAAGCAGGAATATTACTTATGATTTAAGATTGACCCCTTCTTTCTTCTGTTAATATCACTCTACTCTTCATTTGTCCATTCAAGTGTAAACTGACTTATTTTTAGTTGCTCAAAAAAATATCTCCCCCACATCACTGCTCTTGGGTCTTACTGCATCTTGTACAGTCCCATATCTCATGCACAGATACCCAGGACCTTGCTCAGTTCATACCCAAAGATGGTGAATTACCAAAACGGCTCATAAAAATAATCCCATCTACTGTGTTCTACACTTTCCGTCCCAGGAGAAGATCACATAACAGATGTGTAAGAAGTGAGAGACAAATTGCCTAGTGTCCTGCTGAAAGCTGCTTGCATCTCATGGAGATTAGTTTGGTTAGGATAGCCCTTCATAGAACAGAATTCTTTTCTGTTTTTCATGCTGAGGTCTCTGTGCAGTTCCTCACATAGGCATCTACAGCTTACATGAAGACCATGACTGATGGCACTGTACAAATCCCAATAGGAGCAGCTCTCACACTATGCTTGGTGGTGAATCTGAGCTACTTTCTCCAGGAATGTGCCAGTCTTGGCTGGGAATGACCCTGGACATTTTGCCCCTTCCCAGAACCAACAATTGACAACAGCTGCTGTAATGTACACTGTGGCAACAACAAAATCAAATACGTCACTCTCTGCCAGCCACTATGGAGCAGCTATGAACAGCTGTGCAGTGAGACAGTTTGGAGGTGAAGCTCACAGTCAGAATTTTGGCTGCTTTCCTGTGCTAGTGAGAGCCCCGGGTAGCTCTCCACACCCTCCACACTCCAGGGACCATTCTTGTAACAGGAACAGTGGCAAACAAGGATGCCTAAGGAAGTTCACATGTAAAACTGAGACGTAACAGGCTTTACAGGTCAGGAAACAGAATAAGGAATTTTCTAAAATAGTATTGTCTAACATTGAAGATCAAGTGGATTCTGAGTGGGTCAGAGATGTCTGTCTGCTGCCTTCAGTGCTTTTTGAAAGAAGCATCCACCCATTTCTCCTGCTAAGTGAGATAGTTTGCTTGTTTAGATGTGTGAAATTCATGAGAGTACAAGTCAGAAACAGGCATCTTTGGGAATGTATGAGCACACTGCAGGATCATATTTCAAAGTGAATCTTCTAAGTTAAAGGAAGGATACAGGGCATTTGAGTCAGTGATGACTTACAAGAAATTTTTCTGGGGATCAGTTTTGTTTCAGGTACAGAGCAGAGTTTGCTCTGTCCACGTGATGTGGAGACTATTTATGTGCATTTGTATCACTTGACTAGTTCATTTCTTTATCAGTTTATGGATCATTAAGATGTGATGATGAAAATAATCAGAGCAGATCTTCTAAAATGGATTCCATGAGTCTCAAAAATTTTTCTGACTCTGTGCTAACTCATTTTTAGAGGACTACCTGTAGGAGTGAGAACTTAGAGAGGGTGCGCTAAGCCAAGAACCATGACAGCTTAACTACATTTAATCTTGACAATATAGCACACTCATCTTGAGGGAAAAATGAATCTGCCAAATTGGAAGCACTTCATCCATATTCAGAACTTGAAAACATTTTACAACCTGTTTTGAAACTGTATTTCAATATAATGCTTCCTACTATTCTTAAATCAGAAACAGCCTTAGCAAAAAATGTAAGGGAAGTCTAGCACTGACATCTTGAAGTAACTGATTAAACTGTTTCAGCAAAACCTAGAGGCACTACAGTCCTAGGCCAGTATTATAAGTATAGAAATGGGGCTACTTTGCATCACTGCCAAAAACTGCTCAGCTGATCTGGACAAACAGTGGAATTTCTTTATATTGGACGTAGGTGAATTATTGCTGTTGGTCCTAGGAAACAGTGAAAGTGCTTCTGACAGATTAGGCAAAGTATTTTTGGGGATACCAATGATCACATATAGGAAACAGTTGAGTCACCCAGCTGGTAACAAGGGTCTCTGGCTATAGAATGTTTCCTCTCAGGTAGTAGCCTTTGTCAAGGAAACGGCCTTGCTTTGGAGGCTAGCCCTTAAATGAGCCAAGGGAGAGGTGGACCTTGGGTGCACTCCTTTCAGTGCACTGTGGGAAGCACAGATAAGTTCTTTGGACCTGTGCTCCCTTGGACAGCTACCCCCTTCAACAGGTGCTCAATCATCAGTTCAGGCTGTGACATGACAATTCCCTGCAACCGCAATACTGAACCCAAGTCTTTTCAAACTATCACAAGTTTTTTAGAGGTACTATTTTTTTGTAAGACAAATGGCATTTGTTTATATAGTGATTTGTTGAACAAGTTTTCACACAGTACTGCAATATGTTCAAAACATAAGTGTTCTTTGGAGTATGAGGGTATGAGGCACACAGGGAGATTTGTAATTGCTGGTTCTTTTAAGAAAGAGTTCTCTATGGAGATCTAGGTTTTCTTTTTGTTTTGTTTTGTTTTCCATTAGAAAGCAAATAATTATAGTTAACATCTTTGCTACACAGAAGTTTTCAGTTTGAAATTCAAAAATAAATATTCATAACTTTTCCTATTTGCTATCTCATTTGTCTAGATTTGTCTAGATAGAAGCATAGAATGGCCTAGGTTGAAAAGGACCACAATGATCATCAAGTTTCAACCCCCCAGCTATGTGCAGGGTCACCAACCACCAAACCAGGCTGCCCAGAGCCACATCCAGCCTGGCCTTGAATGCCTCCAGGGATGGGGCATCCACAGCCTCCTTGGGCAACCTGTTCCAGTGTGCCACCAGCCTCTGTGTGAAAAACTTCCTCCTAATATCTAACCTAAACCTCCCCTCTCTCAGTTTAAAACCATTCCCTCTTGTTCTATTATTATCCACCCTCGTAAGCAGTTGTACCTCCTCTTGTTTATACACTCTCTTCAGATATTGGAAGGCCATGATGAAGTGGAATTCCACACCAAGTGGGGCAACATAAAGTTGCTATAAGAAAATAGCACAACCAAATTCAAAAGGGATATTATTTTTTTTAAATGAAAAGCATATACTTCATGTGAAAGCGTATTACATGCTCATGAGCCAGAACTGCCACAAGTTTTTATTCCTCAGTTAAAATATTTCTCTAGAGTTTCAAAATGGGAAGTAGAAATAATGTAATTGGGCTTAGGTGATCAATCATAAACACACAGGACAAACACATCTCAGCAAGTCAGAGTATCATTTATCAAAGATACGTGGCAAGCACTTTTGAATATCTAACATGTAAACAGAAAGCAAGATCTGTTTATGACTGCCATGAGAACAGATAAGAAATTTTGTCAATATATTTGTAATCAGACCTGTCATATTCGATACCTACTTGTTCTGTAATTTTCTGTAAACTGCAGCCATGTGTAACACACAATTTGCTGAAAATACTGCTGACCATTAGATCTGGGAAGAATATGTCACCTAGCCTAATGAAGCATAAAATAACTTTTTCTTCCATTGTTGTGTAGAGAAAAACATTACCTAGAAAGATTAGAAAAAAAAAAAAGATGCGAAAATCCAAACCCCAAGAAAAACTTTTTATTCTATTTTTATCTTGGAGGTAGAAGCATTAGAAACAAAAACAAGAATTTAAAACCTAAATGCTCTTATGAACAGTCATTATAAACTATCGCAAATCAGAAGATGAGTTTCAGAGAAAGTCTGAAAAACTTGGCAATATGTAAGGTACAACAGTGTATAAAAACCTCAGTGAATCTATCTTTTAATTAATCCTATGTACACATGGTACTAAACATATTAATGCATTATTCATATGCGTTCTATTGAAATCAATGCATGACTATATTCTTTCAGTAAATCTCAAGATACTTCAGCTTTTTCTACTGGGCACAGAAAATCACAGAATCACCAAGGTCGGAAAAGACCTCCAAGAACATCTAGTCCAACTGTCCAACTACCACCAATATTTCCCCACTAAACCATATTCAGTACCACACCTAAACGTTTTTTGAACGACTCCAGGGACATTGACTCCACCACCTCCCTGGGCAAAAATGTCCCTTATGTCATCAAACCACGTATTCAAACAGATTGTAGACCGCAATCAAGTCATTGAATAAAGGAGGAACCCCTATGATATTTCCCAGAGAAAGTGCAGCATTTATGAACGCTTCATTTAAGAGCTGCATTCCCTAATTCATAGCTACACACACAACTAAACAACATGCCATTAGTTGTCATTTAAAAATTACAGCAAATCTACTTACTATTTAAGTAGTTTTATCTAGTGAGGAGCAAAATTTCTTAGCACACGCCATGCAAGATGGCGTTGTGTGAAACAAGAGGCAACCTCACAGATTCAATGAGCTTCACAAATAGGCTTAGGCAGCATTCAGTTAAAATTTCAGATGGTTTTCCACCCTCTGTCAGTTTATCTCATTTTCTTTGTCCTAATGATCCTTGTTCCATAGTGTGGTATTGACAACACTGTACAGAAATTAAAATGTCAACTACAAAACCATAAATGCAGGATGAAATGTTTTCACCAATTCTTCTATTCCTATAACTGTGTGCCTTGTGGACATAATTAGAGGAATAAAACATGCTTTAATAAATATTCTGGAGCATTCATAAGCATTGTGATAAAATACATTTGTCATCAAGAGGAGAGGACTGACACTTTCATTTGAAGCAACAATATTATCTCTATATTATGAACATGCTTGCTATATTTTAAACACTTAGTCCCTAAATAATTGAGTTTCCAGATTTCCTGCTCTGAAACCAGCAGGGAGAATATTCACGTGCTGTGAAGTGAAATTCACATTAATGTTGATTGGTTTGAAAACTGCCATTTATTAGCATGTTTCTGGTACTGCAGTCTGAAAAGATTAAGACATCTCCCACTCTGTGCTGGTGTGGCTTTACCTCAAGCACTGTGTACAATTTTGGACACTGCAGTGTATAACTATTAGAGAGCAACCAAAGGAAGGCTATGAAGTTTTACGATCACATTAAGCCTTAGAGTCCAAGCAGCCTAGATAGTTTCTTCTCTGAGTGCAGTAAGGCTTTGCTTGTTCTCAGAGAAAGCAGGGAAGAAGAGCCCTGCTAACTCATAGTCTTCTGCAAAAGGGTTTTCTTGATTTCATCTGAAGGTGGAACTTAAACACTTTTTTTTGTTTACAAAAATGAATATTCATAAAACTTGAAATGCGGCACTGATAAAAAAGAGATTGACATGGTGCAACAGCTGATGACTGGACACCTTATACAAAATGAAATGTGGTAGACAGAGCACTATCAGCTGCAGTTGTAGTTTGGCCCAAATTTCTGTTTATTAAACACGATGAATTTTTAGTATCATCCAATTAATTATTGTGAATTTTTCTAACATGAAACTTCCTGACCATAATCTGATAAAATTTATGGGATTTTCTATTCTGCAAGTGTGCTATATATAATAAAATTCTGTATTCAAACATAGCAGTATTCCCATGTGAGTGCAAACTTCAAGTGAAACTAAGTAACTCTCCAGTCAAAAGTTTCTCAAATCATTTAGTAGTTTCCTTAGAAATAAATATATTGTGGTCTAGAGCTGGCTGAATAATGAAAGAAATTATTCATGGGTAATTATTCTATGAGAAATGGTCAAATTTACAATGGATTTTATTCATAATAGATTATTTGACCATTCACTGGGGACTGCTATGAATCAAATTTTCTATGCAGTCAGACAATCTCCTATATGAAATGCACATCTCAATGCTATTAAATGAAATTAAGCATTTCTGCAATATTATTCATGGTTCACTGTAGCCAAAGAAATACCTTATTCTCTGCAGCAGTTTTTATGGTGACATAAAATACTTTGAACAGCTTTAAAACCATTGGAGTATTGTCTTGGGATTTGTCGACAGTTAAATACTTTCCTTTCTGCACCACCATTTCTGCATCATTTCAATATTTGTATTTTACAGTGCCTGAATGGTAGCAGTGAATACACTGGCTTCCTTAAGAAATCATTTGTTTGTAGACTTTTCTCTGATTAAACACCTATGTGAGATGAGGGGTTTTACTGTATTTTGGTAGTATATGGTACATTTTATTGTTTACCTGTATCTTTTAACGTCTTACAGTAATAATCTGATGATAGGTGGCAGAGATTCCAGCTGATAAAATATAGGGTTGGCTTTTCAAGAGCCGGTAAGAGACCTGCAAACCAAGTTAAAAATTGCACTTATTTGTTCTTAACGTTATTAAGAACAAAGAAAATTAAATGGGTTCACTCTACTAACATGGAATAGTTACTTGAACTGCAGTGAGTTATACTATACTCAGAAAAAAAGCTTTCAGCAGTCTTAAGTACAGGTACTCTATCTGAGATTTCCTTGGATGATAAGATTGAAATGCATATTCTTAAAGAGAGCAGCATCAAGGGCTCAAGACTCAAGTAATCAGTTAGACTTTTTTTCCTTTATGACAGAAGTAGAAATATTATACCCTAAATTTATGATTACATTTAAGCCAATGAAAGTACTACGATTGCACAGAATTCATGTAATATCTGTAAGGAAAAAGATTAATTGAAATAATTAAAAAAAAAAAAGAAAAAGAAGAAGAGGAAGAAAGTTAGTATTGCTTTAAATAGGAAGGAGTTTTTCTCAAATAAATTGACCTCCCATTAAAAAAAAAAAAAGGAGATCACAAAAAAAAAATCTCTATTACTTCTATTTAATTCTTGGCCTTCATTTCCTCTCATAAACATAGCCTTTAAAATAATTTAATTTCTCTAATTGACTGCAATTTGAGTTTAGTCTCAGTTTGCCCCAGAGGAGTTCTTATTTTTGCCTTTGTGGCACCCGATTTTAGTTATAAATTAGTATTTCTCCAATTTGCTTAAGAAAAAATCCTTATTTCTTTTCTGTCTTTGTAAAAGTCAAAGTAGTAAAATTTCTCAGATGACTGCTGCTTTCTTATTTGCCCTTTACCTTCCATAGCCAGCAACATCTCTTACAGCATCAGAACTTTTAAAGTATCAAATCTAAATGTGCATAGCCTCCTTTCATTCTTACTGATCAAGGAATGATCTAGTATATTTACAATGAATGGAAGAGAGATGATTTTTCCATGAAGTAAAATTGATGCTTGGCAATATATTTTTTTTCCCCTGTAAAGTTTTTGCTGGCTCACTGCAATTACCAAGATGTGATATAACAGAAGATGTTTGCAGTGCTAAGACAAAGCCCTTGTGTCTTATAGCCCACAAATCAATGCACTTCCTATGGGCAGCGGGAAGTCAGGTTCAGCTGTTGTCTCACCAACAACCTCAAACTGATGCCTTAAGAATTTTTTTCTCTGCCATCTTTGCTGGTGCAACTGTGAAATTAAGCCCACTGTGTTTAGAGCATGAAGTTTCTTTGTGTTGTGTGGGTGCTGCCTAGGACCTTCTTACCCCTGAATTACAGCTCTGCCTCCTTGCATCTTTGTTGTTCTTTTTTAAAGTAGCCTTTTAGAAAGCCTGGAACAGAAACTACAGAAATCATCATGACTACTAACATATCAGTTCAGAATGATTTCAACTATACATTAACATTCTCCTTCTTCCAAGTGTTGCCTTGTATTGACCCTAATTTTGAAATGCTTTCTTGGACCTGCTGGAAGTAAAAAAAGAAACCACCTCTCTATTTTCACAGATTTATTAGGTCTTAGATGGCCTAATTTTTCTCAAAGGAAAAATATGCATGTTGAAATCCAGTGTATTCTTCTTGACCTGCGAAAAGAAGCTTGCTGATGGAAGCAGCACTGGTTTTATGGCTATCCATTAATAAGAAAAATAAATGCTAAAATGTACCTTAATCCAATTCAGTGTTTGCTTTTCTAGAAGAATATCAGTGTGATTCCTGGGAAAAAAAAGTCCTGTTATCACAAGAAATTAAAGCTGGTCTAGTGGAGACCCTGCACATAGCAGGGGGATTGAAGCTAGATGATCATTATGGACCTTTTCAACCCAGGCCTTTCTATGATTCCATGATTCTATGTATATTCTTATGTATATTTATCTCTCTCACTATACTTCAGTAGTGTTTATAAGTATTTGAAGATAAATTAAATAATAAATTAACTTGAGTTTTATAGCAAACTAAATAATGATTGTTGCTGTTTGACAAAACTAAGAAGGAAGGTTATAAGAAAAAGGAAGTGAATCAAATGCATCTTGAAGTGGATTCTTACTGTCCCCACAAGATATCTTGTGATAATGGAAGGAATAGGAGAATAGGACAGCTAGGTGTCCCCATTTTACCTGAGAATCATAGAGTCATTTGAATTGGAAGGTACCCTCAAAGGTCACATAATCTAGATCCTCTGAAATGAACAGAGACACCCACAGGTAGATCAGGTTGCTCAGAGCTCAGTGCAGCCTGACCTTGAGTATCTCAAAGGACAGAATATCCACCACCTCCCTGGGCAACCTGCAGATCCCTGCTCAATCTTCTTTTCCCCAGGCTGAAGAAATCCAGGTTACTCAGCCTTTCCTCATACAGGAGATGCTCCAGGCCTTTAGTCACCTTTGTTGCCCTCTTCTGGACTCCTTCTAGGAGATTCCCGTCTTTTTTGAACTGGGGAGTCCAGAAATGGACACAATATTCTAAATGTGGTCTCACTAGGGCAGAGTAGAGGGGGAGGATCACCTCCTTCAACCTGCTGGCCATGGGATATTTAATGCACTCCAGGATACCATTGGACTTTTTGGCCACAAGGGCACACTGCTGGCTTATGGTCAACCTGTTGTCCACCAGAACCTTCTCTGCAGAGTTCCTCTCCAACAGTGATCCCCTAATCTGCACTGATGCATGCAGTTATTCCTCCTCAGGTGCAAGACTTTACACTTGCTCTTGCATGTTGGAACCTGGATTAAATTACTGTGATTCTATGAGTTAAACTACTTTGATATGTGTCAAATCACTTTTGGACTTCTATCAGTAGTGCTGTACTCTGCTGCTTAACTAGAATGCATCTGCAGAATAGTGAAGCACTTGAATTATAATGGTAACACTCTCAGGGTTCACATACAAAAACATTTTAAAATAAACTCTTGAAACTTTTCTGTGGAAATGAATGCACTTCTGATAAATCACAGGAAAGACCTCTGTGAATAAATTCTTCTGAATGCATACACTATGTTGAAGGTATCATTTTAATGCATGCAATTTGAATAAAATGATAGGTAATCATAGTAAAATGCTGTTTGTTTTGATTCTCTTTCTTCAATAATTGGAGTAATTGATAGAGGTCTCAGTTCTGTGCATTGTGTTTCACATTATTTATGTCAGAGGGTCCATGAGGTGAAAGTGAAAATCCTTTACAAAACCAATAACAACACCTGCAGAGACAAAAGAAAGCAGCAGCAGTATTGGCACTGAGGGGATCAGATTGGTTTTCAAATATTACAGTGAAAGAGAAAAAGCCTAAATAAAAGTGAAAGTTTTTGAAGGCCAGAGGAACAAAGGAAAAGATTTACATGATTTTGATATTTTAAATACTAAAAATGCAAAATTTGAGAATTCTGAATGGTTACGTGAAATCTGACTTTTTAAGTAGCTGTTTTGGATTACTTTACTCATAGAAGCTTGTCAGTGTGCATGAATCTCACTAAGTTTCTTGTCAACTGCAAGACATGCCATATAGTGAGAGGCTGCTTGTGAAAACTGGCAGTGCCTTGAGTGCCTACTGACTAGGGACCTATTTTTGCAAAACTCCTGTGTATGTATTCAGCCTCACATCTCTGATGCCCAAGTGATGCTCAAGCATAATGGTACTGAACACAGAGGCACGCCCCTTAAAACATATAATGGGGCCATGGGCTGCTGAGTTGGACAGTCATCTTTCCCCTGGTACAGAGGACCAGGGATGTTTCCTACAGAAAACTGACAGATTGTAAAGTAATGAATCGGTGTGATTTTGAAGTATTAAGCAGAAAAAACATATATTTAACAATCTTTATTTATTTAATCAATCTTCCTAATAAATTTTAAATGAATTACGCTAATGTAATGATTTCATTTAAAGCTAGTGTTATTTTTTCTACCCTCAGATTATGCTGAAGAAAATAGGATTACTTTACTCTGATTTTCAGAGCATGTGTTTTTGTGATTTCCCCTAAAAGGCAGTAGCCTCTTTCAGAGAGTTCAAATAAATCCCCAAATAAGAGAATCAAGACTGATGATGTGACTATTAATTTGTTCCCTCTCTTGCTAACCCTCCTTCTCTTCAAGCAGTGGGAGATTTAACATTGGAAAAAAAGATAAAACCATGTCATGTTTTTAAGCATAATGGAGGCAGTGACATATAGTATAAACACACCACATAAAAATCAGTGAAAAATAGGTGCATTCATTTCTTGTCTAAAGTAACTGCAGCTACTTTCCTTTCAGCTTTACTGGCCCTAATGATCCATAAATTTTGCTGCTTCTCCTGGTACAGTAAAAATATGAGCATTGCCTTAAAAACTAATTGGAAGCCTTGCAGGATAAAGCCTGATATAATCCTATTTTAAATCTCTCAGCAACAGTTAAGATTGTGGAGGACTTAGAGAAAGAAGAATTGCAAGAGAATTATGTTCTTTTACAGTACAGTACAATACATAAGCCCATATCCTCTTTTAGTTAAATGTTCAAATAAGCGGCCCTTAAGAAGAGTGCTTTATAAGTGAGGACCTTAGTTTCTAGATAAAGGATATGATTTATGTCATAGATCATTTCTTCACATACAATTTGAATATGAGGGAATGTAACTCAGTTGATGTAAATCAACATACATCTTGATTTCAGGAATACCAGATCAATCACTTATCTCTTGAGGATGTTCAGGATCCATTCCCAACAAGTGGATATGTAATGTTAAAAAACGAAGAGAAACTTTACTGATTCTATTTGAGTCATTCTGAGGCTCTACAAAACTCAAGAGTCTCTATCAACCTCTTGAACTGTCCAAGAAGGAAAAGAGCGGCATGAGTTACTGTTAATACTTTCTGTGTTATGTGTACCTCTAACATTTAAAATAGAGAGGAAAAGCCCACCTCAGTTAATGAGCATTCCCTAAGGTATGAGACCTACTTCTGTGTGAGGACTATCTATTGCTACCTTTTCATGCTTAATCTAAATCATAAGCATAAAAACCAAACTCAGAAGATCAACTGCTCATCTTTATTTTGTCCCAGAAATGACTGGAATGAGATGCTTGATAATGCTTCAGGTACTAATTCCATAGAGGAGAAACTAATGACAGACTTTAGTAACTTCACTTATTAGCTTCAGTAATTTACAGTAGAAATTTGGTGAGATTTCCAAGAGAACACGTCTCACAAAATGAATTCTAGTCCACAAAATTTACTCTTTCAATTATCAGGGTGAGGGGCAGAGAGGAGGGGATAGTTAGTAGGGTCCCTCCAAAAGATTAGAGAGTTACAGCAGAGAAATTGGAAATATGTTTCAATGCACAAAGCAGCCATTGGCAGGTGTCTCCAGCAGGATTGTATTCCAGAACGATTCACTCTGAAGTGTGTTATGGTTACCTTTCAAAGTCTGAGCTGGGTCCAGACAGAGGTTACCAAGTGGATCACTTGAGGGCACCTCTGTTCCTAAAAAAAACCACATCTGTCTATTCAGATGCCTTTGAGGAAGAACTGTATCACTTTGTCACAAGATTTACTTTTGTGCAAGTAGAAAAAATATTTCACAGCAGCAGATACACACAGTTTAGTTCCTCCAGTAGAACACATTAAAAATGAGAACTGTGCACTCAAAGCTACAATTCACCTCAAAAAAGAGAGAAAAATCTCTTCTGATGTGTCAGATTTCAGAGATCCTTCAGCACATGGTCCCACAACAGGACAGAAGTTCATTAGCGTTCCCTCTCACTGCATGCTCAGCTGGATAGCATTGCAGCTCCAAAAAGGAGGCTTTATCCATTTGATGCTCTGTCTCTCTCCGCAAGCTTAGACTCTCACTGGAGAATTTCATCTGAATTTCTTCCTACATATCTCCTTCTGTGTTCTTCACAGCAGGAAGAGGATCCTGCTTCACAGATAATTAAAGAGAAGGAGGACTGTCGTACACCATAGAATTTAAGTGTATGGGTAACTGAAGTCAGCTAGTTTAACTTCCTATGCTGCCAAAGCTTGAAAATTTTATCAGTATTGCACAAAAGCATTTGTGGGGGTTGGAGTTTATACCAAAAAATGAGATAAGTGGACCCCAAATCAGAATTCCCTTCTAGTTCTTATTTTCCTGTTCATTAAAACAAGCAAATATTCCTCATCAACAAATGCAAAGAGTTTGCTCAAGAACAGTAGTGACACTGATAGGATATTTGAGAGACTGCTGAGACAGGAACCCTCTTAAAGGTGGGAAGGAAGGCACAGACAAGGTAACACAGCACAAAAGGACACTTGTTCAATAGCCTGGAAGCCTTGTGCTTCTGGGAACAGAAATAAGGTTTCATTTCCACCTGCAGCTATTTAACCTAAAATTTAGTTGCTGTGGCAACAGCAGAGAAACACATCATGTTGGGGAAATATTCTGGGCTAGATATCTCAACTTTTACAAATCAGACTAGTTCTACAAAGGGAGGAATGTAAGCGGAATAGGAATGTAATGAACAGGTTTGGCAGAGGTATGGTTGAAACAGTCTGTTCAACAGTCAGGAGAGCAGGCAATGGAGGAGTATTTGGACCTTTTGTCAAGGATAACCATGAAAGTTCAGAAACTCTGGTAAGAAATTTGAGGTTAAGATGAAAAAAGACTAGCTTTTACATGTTGCAGTGGAGATCTATAAATGATCACCTACAGACCAGAATGGAGGTTAGTAGATTTCCCCCATTCTCAATTCTTGCAAGTAATGTCTTCTCCTGGAACTCTGCTTCTATCACTAAAACTGTGCAGGAGAAAAGTAGATAGCAGCTGGGAAGCAAAAGTTCTAAGGGTCTATTTACAAGATCTGAATGTTTTTAATCCATAGAACTGGATGGGTAAATCTAGGAGTACTGCAGGAGTTGGCTGATGTGAAGCTGAGATTCATCTATCCTCAAAGAAAATTCACAATGATCAGAGGGTGTTCTTGCTGATGAAAAAAAGGCTGATGTTGCATTTCTCTCTAAGAAAGGTAAAGAGAAGGAGGTAGAGAACTGAAGAATTCTCATTTTAAAACTGATGAAATCTAAGCTGGACAAATGAGAAATTTTAAATTCACCTTGCAGGCATTTCCTGTTGAAAAGGGATGCTGAGAAAATGAAGAGGGACAAGGGAAAGGTTAACACTTTCCAGAGACAGAGCATGTAGTCCCTAAGGAAAGTATGAAGGGATTGGATTTATTTAGCATTGGAAAGAGATGCTAAGGGACATTAAGATAACAGCCCACAGCTACTTGTGTTGAGATTGGAAAGATAATAGGACCAGTAGGAAACAAATAAAGTAAAGGGGAAAGTGTCCTGAAATTGTTGCCTTGAGGGCCCATTAGGAAAAATCTTTTCCCCAGAACACAGCAGCACTTAAAAAAGTACTCCAGAGGGGCTAAAAACCTCAGTTACTGGATACTTTCAAGACACAGATATGGCCAAAGCTGACTTGATTTAGGGATAAGAATAGTCTTGGTGTGAGCAGTATGACCTCCAGAGGTCTTTCCAGATAACATTTCTAAGGTTCTGCTGCCACCACATTTGAAAAGAAATCAGACAAAAAATTGTAGTGTAGTTATGCATGGACTAGCCAAACAGCTGCACTCAGGTCATCAGACCTACTGCAGGTCTTATACCTGGCTTAATGTATGGATTCTGATCTGTTTTTGTTTGTTTTTTTTTTTTTGTTAGAGGGCACAAAGGGCACCCACTTTCAAATCGCTTGAAACTATTCTACTGTGGATGTTTTGGAATCTGTTGGATGAAAAAAAAAAAAAAGAAAAAAGAAAAAAAAGTAAGATTTCTACAGTATAATGGAAGATAAGAAGTCTTAAAAAAATCTTCATTTACATAACCAGCTTCACTGAAAAAAGTTAATTCATATTTATTGTAGTATAAGTCATCCAGATATGATTATTCTGTTTGGCTGAGGCTGTTTATGCATCTGTAAGACTGGATTTATCTTCAGGCTGAAAAAAAAGTTTTATGTTGTAGGTGTATTGAACAGTTATACGGAAGAACTTTAATAAAGATGTTTTTCGTTTCAGTAGCAATGTTTTTTTATTCTTGCATATCTGAGTTATGGATGTATCCGTAGTCTACAAGAGCAAATTCAGTCTGCCCTCCAGATAATGGTGTTGACCATACAAAGAAACATATAAATGACCCTGAAATCACCTGTATAAGAAGACACCCTGTAGTATAATTAGGTCAGTAACTGCAACACATATACCAAACTTACGAAAAAAGAATAGGTTTTTAAAAAACTTTTGTCATAAAGTTCCTGGATTCATAGGAACAGTAAAGTAATAGATTACAGAGAAATATAAAGACTTTTTAACATGAAAAACTTCTGTAATGTTGTATGTACCTGTACATTTAAATTAAATTTTAGGCAACTAATCATGAACCAAATGTCTGTTTTTGAGACCAAATACTATGGTTGATCTGTATTCATAATTTCCTGTTATTTCTTTATATTACCTTTATTTCAGAAAATAATGGGTAAAAACTTAAAGTATAAACATTAAATTATATCATGGTAGCAAAAAAAAACAGGTAGTTTTCTGGGAACAGGTATGTTGTCATATATCACTAAAACAGCTGTTACCTGTACTGTATTTTCTGCTATCTCTGGTGGCTAAGAAACAGTAGGATTTAGATTCTACAAATGTGTGTGCTACTGATGAAGGACAGATGTGTGTTTAGCCTCACAAAGTCAAGGCCAGAATAATTCCTTTCCTTTACCATCTCTTGGGCTCATAGTATATCCCCAGATGATTACAAATCAAAGAAAAACAGTCCTTTCATTTCAGATGGATTTGAACATTTTTCATTTTTTCTTTTTAAAAGTGTATCTTCAGGTGGCACCCCACTTAAATCTCTCAAAGACAGAAAAATCAGTGTTATAGTAGAGGCTTCTCTTCAGTCACTGTCTTCCTGTGGGAGATAGTGTAAAACAATAGAAAAACTGATATATATATAAACGTCTGTCCCACAGCCATGTCTAGAAGTGAATTAAAAAAAAAAAATCTCTCTGTATAATATCTGAAAAAAAGCCATGGATCAAAATACATTCTTAGAGAATATATTTCTCTAGTTCTTAAATACACAGAAGTCCAACCAGTGTGACAAGCATGAATATTTTGGTAGCATAATATTGGTAGTATTTTTCCCACTGCACTGAGTGGAAGTGATTTTATCACTGGCAGATCTGCACACATATTTTTCAGACTGACTACATTGAAGAGCACAGTGGTGTGGTAACCTCCCACAGTAACACCACTATGGTATTTCAGCTATTGTGTCCATTCTGCAACATTTCTGCCAATCCAGTGCTTGGCCCTTCTTTCACAGAAAATCAACTCTTTAGAATTCTCTAGGAGTACATTTAGAGAAAATTTGATGAAAACCAATGAGATGTCATTTCCCAAATTTCTAAAAGCCCAGTAACTTACTCCAATCCCCCTCCTCTTCCACAATTATCTTCTTATTATCCTCTTATTCTAGTCCAATTCTAGTCACAAATTTCATTTTTAACTCAACTCTGAAATCTGGAGCTCATGAATCTTTAAAAAAGATTGTTTTCCTTGCGTGTAGTTATTCTGCCTCATAGAAAACCAAGTACTGTGACTGCCAATTAAATATCATCCAGTGCTGATATTAGCCAAATATCTCTGCTGGAGGTAAAAGCATTTCTGTTAAGCTGAATATTTTGATAAAAGAACTTCACTGTTTTGAAAGAAGAAAAATGCTGTACAAGCAGTGAATTTTAGGTGAAAATATCTTCCAAGAGAAAGAATTATGATATTAAAAATTAAGTTGTAAGGCAGTTAATTTTAAAATATGATTAAACATATCTTTTAAAATAATCACACTCATTCTTGTCTTTTTCATTATGAATTTTTTTGAAACCCTAAACAAACATTATGGTAGAATATTAACTACATTGAAAGGATCATGTTGCTTCATTCTGTGATAGTGTGTTTTTGCCACAGAAACTTACCCTCACTTTTCTGTTCAGGGTTGAAAATGCTTCATTACTTGTAGCTTCTTAACTCAGCATGAAAATACTCCTAGAGCAATTTCTCAACAGCATGTGGTATTGTTAGAAATTGGTAACTGTGCTGTAATATACTGTCCACTCACTTCTCAGGGTCACTACAAAACTTTTGCAAAGTCTAGCAACTTATCCTCATTTCTAATTCATTTACCGACTTCCCCATCTTCAGATATTATATAGACTCTTAGGAATAGTATTCTGTGCCAATTTCTACAGTTTATGCTCTCTGAAGTAATAACACAGTAGTAGAAAACAGACCCCGGAGCTTCTGTTTGATTGGCAACTCAAGATTAGTTAGTTCCCTCAGCCACAGGACTGAGAAATTCCTTTATTTATCTGATAAGTGTGTCTCATATGACCTCTGGGGAATGCCTAATAAATAACCAGTGATAATAATAAAATGTTGTTCTCCTGAGAACATAAGTAAAGCCACTGAGATTTATGGACCTGTACAGTATATAGGAACAAAGGAGTTGATGCAGCTGCAATAAGTTTATCTGCATGTTCGGAGACAGGTTCAAAAGTGAACTAAAAAAGATGTCCCATGATATCATATGTGCTGCAGCTGCTATGCTAATTTTGGTTAACATTTCTTGGCCAAAATGTCACTGTGAAAGTACATTAACCTTCCTCCCCTGCACCAAATCAACAGTCTCAAACTATGAAGAAGAAATAAGATGCAGTCATCTTTCCCCAGATTGAAGTGTCTCTACTTTCTAGATATTCTAATGCAGAGACTGATAAAGAAATTAATCAAATGTGCAACACCTGTCAAGTCAATAAATAAAGACTACTCTGTATTTTTAATTGTGTTCAATATAATTGTGAAGTTGCAGAAACATGATGAGAATCCAGAAAAAAAAGTACACAAAAGACATTCCTTTCTTATCATATGGGATAACTGATGGAGAGACAGTTGGGTTCTCTCACTCTTGAAAACACACAAATCCATTGAAACTCATGGCTGGTTCTTGATCTAGCAGAATTTTCCCAATGCACCCATTTCCTTATATTCTTTTGATATACCACTATTAGCAAGTATTTCTTACCTTTCACTGTGGTGTGGATTATTTCTATCATATAGAATTTCTCTTTTTTCTTTTTCCTCTTTTTTTTCTTCTTTCTTTCTTTTCATTTTTTTTCACGCTTCCTTGTTTTCTTTTCCTTCTTATTTTTTTTCCCTTCATTTTTTTTCTTTCTTTCTTTTTTTTTTTTTCTTTTTTCTTTGTTGAAGAAAATTGGAAACTCATTTTGTAGCTTTTTCAGTTCTGAAGACCTAGAACATATACATACACAGAAGGAAAAAAAAAAGACAGAAAGAAAACCCCCTGGATATAGCTTATATCACTTCAGTTTACCACATTGTTACAAGGAAAGAGGAAACACTGGTAAGGTAGCACAGGAGTACAAAAATTAGTATGTTTCATCAATACACATTTTGCAGTGAGAATGACTGGAAGGTTCGCCATAACAAATGTTTTACCATATTCGTTCTGGTTGCTCCTTAATGAGCACAGTCAGTTGTGGGAAACAACCCCTTGTTTCATGTTAGTGCTGTCTTACTAGAATGTGAAATGCTTAGCAATGTCATAACTAAGTGATCTTTTTTTTTAAAAAAGAACTGTCAGATCTACTGAGTATGGATTAAAGAACTCAGAAAAAGACAGTTGCAAGGTAGATCCTCGAAAGATAAGTAACTCCTTCTTCTCTGGCTTTGTAGTCTAAAGAAGGTTCCTGGCTTCCAGTATTGCAGCAATCCTCAGGCAATTTCCTCCAGGTAAGGGATACTTCAGTATGAATCTGCTGCATAAAAAAGCTGTCTGCAGACATATACCCCTTACCTGATGGTGCAGATCACAACTGTTAGCTTATCTACCTGGACACTTGCCCTCTTTTTAGCTGAATTTGAGCAAAGGTACTATTATGTCCATAGGGACAAGAAGAAATTACACAGCCCTACTTACTGTATGGATACAGTTGCTCTGACCCCTGCAAACATGTGAAGCTGCTGTTACTGAAGAAGATTTCCATGGGAAATATATTTATGCCAGAGAAAATGGGAGGGAGGACAAGCTCAAGATAATAAATCTGACATCCTGTCCAACATTGAAAGGACAGGCATATTAGTCATAAGATTACTATCAGTCTATGAGTGCCAACATTAAATTCTCCAGTGTCTTAAGTAAGAAAATATTTGTAACTACTCCATGGCAAAGCAACAGATGGATGAGCTTATTTTGTATAATCTACACCACTGTGGATTTTTAAATTGATTTTATTCTTACTGTTACAAATGATGGAAAAAACAAAAGAAGTACCTCTGCTGCAGAAGAGAGGTAGTTGTGTGTTGACATTCAGAATGCCCGTACAGAGTGAGCACTAGTCTTATGTTTTCAACAAATCAGCTAATTATACAGGAGGGCTTCCTATTTTACTATGCTGGCCTATGATATCAGAGGCAGATGTCGGTGATGTGGCAGTAGAGTTTGAACAAACATTCCACTCCATTCTCATATTTTTCATGTCCCTAAAGCCTGCATCCCTGGGCCTCTAGGTGGGAAATGAAGGAGTAAATTCCCTCTCCCCAGTGTAAGGACAGAGCAAATCTGAGACCATCTCATGAGAGTGAATGTATACAAGTCTATGGGGCTGGATGACATGCATCCCAGGGTTTTAAAGGAGCTGATTGTTGTGATTACTGAGCCACTCTGCATTGTATTTGAAAAGTTGAGGCTCTTGGGTGAATTCTCTGGGGACTGGGAAAAAGGAATCACTGGGGGAAAAGAGGACCCAGGGAACTACAGGCTGATGAGCGTCACCACTGTGCCTGGGGAGATCGTGGGACAGATCTTCCTAGAAGACAAGACACATGAGGGATGAACAGGTGATCTGAGACAGCTAGCATGGCTTTACCAAGGTAAGGTTGTGTCTGACCAATCTGGTGGCCTTCCATGATGGAGTGATGATGTTGGTGGACAAAGGGAAAGCAACTGATGACATCTATCTGGACTTGTGCAAGGTCTTTGACATGGTCCTCCACCACATACTGATCTCCTGGAGATCTCTCAAATTGGAGAGATATGGATTTGAAGGGTGAACTATTGGGTGGATAAGGAATTGGTTGGGAAGTCCATAGACAGAGGACTGTGGCGAATGGCACTATGTCCAGGTGGAGGCCAGTGATGTGTGATGTCCACTAGGAGTCTGTCTTGGGACAAGTGCTCTTTAATATCTTCATCAGTGACACTGATGATGGGCTCTGGTGTACCCTCAGCAAGCTTGCTGATGACATCAAGCTTGGTGATGCAGTTGACACATTAGAAGGAAGGGATTCCATCCAGAGGTACCTCAACAAAATCAAAAAGTGGGTTCTTGTGAACCTAATGAGGTTCAACAAGCAAAGTGCACAGTTTTGTAATTGGGTTGGAGTAATCCCAGATACATATACAAACTGGGAGAAGAACTCCTTGAGAGCAGCTGAGAGAACTCCTGCAGCCTTCCAGTAATTAAACAGGAATTATAAAAAGGAGAGGAATCAACTCTTTGCAAAGGTGGATAGTGATACTGCAGGGAGGAATGGTTTCAAGCTTGAGGGAAGATTTAGGTTGGATGTAAGGGGAAAGTTCTTCACAGAGAGAATGGTGAGGTGCTGGAACAGGCTGCCCAAAGAGATTGTGGATGCCCCATACCTGGAGGTGTTCAAGGCCAGGTTGGATGGGACCCCGAGCAGCCTGGTCTAGTACCAGATCTGGAGGTTGGTGGCCCCGCCTGTGACAGAGGAGTTGGAACTTGATGATCCTTGGGATTCTTTCCAACCTGAGTCATTCTATGATTCTGTGATTCTATGTCAGCACAGTGAGGTGGTGAATGGCACGTTTCAGCAGTGGTGACAGCAATAATGAGCCACCTCCATTGGTGCAGATTTTTACGAGTGTGGCATGCAGGCTCTTGTTCATAGCTAGTGAAAATGTGTAGCTAATTAATGGTGGTGACTATGTTGGAAAATGGTGTTCTGTAGCTAAGAATTTATTCTATGAAATAGCAGAACAGAATGTGGTTATTGTATCTGCTGTAGTTTCCATGGAAAAGAATGGAAAACATTATTTTCAGAGTGATTATGTATTATTTCACAATTATGCTCCCAAACCACCTTTTAGAAGATGCTCACATGTTTATAATGTATAATAACAAATGTTTCTTCTCCCATTGCAGAAGGCATTACATTACATTGTTAGTAACAAGGTTTACAGAAAGTTGCAAGCAAATGGAAATGCTATTTCACTGGCTTGTGAGAATGTTAAAATAATTCTAGGGTGAATTCAGCTATATACACTGAAAGATAAGATGATAGTGTGTAAAGAAATATTTCAGTGTAATATTTTGCCTGGAACCATGTCCTTGACTTTAGGCAGCTTACACCTCATGAAACTTATTTCACCCTTCTTTGTGGAATAAGTGTTGAAAAAGTTCTGAAGGTTTGAGACCCCTAGAAAGAGCAGTAATTATTTGTTTATTCCAGTGATAATCAGAAATGTCTAGCAGAGGAAAAAAGAATAATGATTTGCACTTTCCTTGCTTCCTGGTGTTATTATGCCATAGAGAAAATTTTGTCTTTAGGTTCACCAGATCGTGTGTGCACATACCAGGCAGGTCAGGGAATCACAATTGACACTTCCAAAGTTTGTAATCTGTCATCAAGTCCAGACATGAAATAGATACACACAACTCCAGTGATTCTTTGGCTTTTCTCATGTATACATCTCATTGGCAGGAAGCTGCACCATGTTTGAACCAGTACTGAGCATCCATGTTTTGGGATCAAGGGGACTAGCTGCATTTCCTGAGCTGAGAGAGAAAGTACCTTGGCAGAGCATGGTGATAACACTGGCACACCATTTACATACCAAATATGTGTTACTGAGGTACGTAATAGATGGATTGCAATGACTGCAAACGCCCTTCTGAGATAGACACCAAAGCAACTGGGGATAGTTCACTGCCTGAATGTTCCCAAAATGTAGATACACAAGCAAAAACTATTAGTTTTCTTTGAGAAATATCCATGTGCACCTCTATCTCTGTCTCCTATGTCTACGTCTGTACATATCACATATATTAAAAAATAATAATTATACTGTGCTTATATGTATATATACTATTTTCTAATATAGAAATTCTACTAGGCCTATCTGGTTTATTTTAGGGAAGCCATTAGACTTCTGAACACAGCAGGAGCTGTCAGTGCAGAAAATATTTCTAGGTGTAAAATATGACCACTGAGCTTCCATGTATCTCCTGTATGGAACACAGAGGGAAAAGGAATATGTTTTTGCTTGTAGTATGCTTAGGAAACTGTCTTTGCCTTTTTGAAATGAAGTTGACATTCTTTGTGAAAAAAACAGCTATTTTAACATATCAGTATGTTAAGATATTAACATATTTTAAAATTAAATGCTAACATATTTTAATCATAGGATGTTAAGATATCTCAATATATACATAAGATATATATACATAAGATATGTTAAGATATGTAAGTTAAGATATGGAAGGGACCTCTAGAGATCATAGAGTTCAACCCCCCTGCCAAAGCAGGCTCTCTAGACTACATTGCACAGGTAGGGTCCCAGTTCAATGTCTCCAGAGAGAAGGAGACTCCACAACCTCTCTAGGCACCCTGTTTCAATGCTCCATCACCGTTACTGTGAAGAAGTTCCTTACACACATTTGTGGGGAACTTCCTGTGCTTCATTTTATGGTCGTTTCCCCTGTCCTATTGCCACACACCGCTGAAAAGAGTCTGGTCTCATCCCTTTGCCTCCAGCACCTTAGATATTTTCAGGCACTGATCAGATGCGCTCAGTCTTCTTTTCTCAAGGCTGAACAGATCCAGATAGCTCCGCCTTTCCTCATAGGGGAGATGCTCCAGGATCTTTATCATGTTTGTGTCCTTCTGCTGGACTCTTTCTAGGAGATCCCTGTCTTTTTTGTACCAAAGAGGCCGGAACTGGACAATACTCAGGTGACAACTGACCAGGGTATAGTAGAGGTAAAGGATCATCTCCCTTGACCTGCTGACCATGCTCCTTTTAATGCACCACAGAATGACGTTGGCTTTCTTGGCTACCAGGGCACACTGCTGGCTCATGGCCAACCTGCTGTCCACCAGGACCCCCAAGTCCCTCTCTGCAGAGCTCCTCTCCAGCAGGTCATCCCCCAACCTGTACTGGTATATGCAGTTATTCCTCCTTATGTGCAAGCCTCTACACTTTCTCTTGATAACCCTATGTTAACATCATATGATTAAAATATGCTAACCATACCTTTAGGACTGTAAAAGTAGAATAGTCATAAATGTAACTCCACCTGTTTCTGAAGGAAAACTTCTATCAGTCCTTCCATGCAGGGATCTGCATAGTGGTTTTTTTTCATAAAGGCCTAAGTGCATGATCAAGGATCTCAATAATCTTTTCCTTCAGCACATCAGGGAAAATAAAGAAAAAGCAGTATTCTGCTTGTGCTTTTTTGCCATAAATGAGGTACTTCAAAGACTTCTTCAGATTTAAATTTGTGAACTGGATGTGAAGTGAAAGGGGTATTACAGATAGAAAAGTGCCTGGGACTGAAAGGAGAAATCAAAATATTTTAGAAAATTACCACACATAAGTACTTCCCACTATTTAATACTTCCTTTCAAATAGTTTTACTTTGGTCTAAGCAGATTGTAATTCTCAAAGGCATGATATTGAACTTCCACTTGCTATAAGTATTTGCTTAGATAAAAAAGGCTTTTTATGTTGAAAAGAAAGAATTGTTCTGCTTTCGTAGTTATAAACTCAGCAGATCTTTTAGTGATTTCTTTCCACATAAAGGGATGCTCATAAATGCCATTTAATAGTGTCTTTATATTTAGTGCATTCAAAGACTGTCAATTTTACAGTAATGGAAAATATATAAACGAAGTAGAATTAAAAAGAGTGTGAGAAAATGAAATTATGTATTGAAAAATCAAGCAGTTCAAAGACAACAATCGGACCCCAGAAATGCCTCACAGGTACCAGAGCCAATATTAAGGCAATCTTGTTGATCGCATCAGATAATTATTTTTTGTATTAAATGGAGAAAGAGATTGAACTCCTTTTAGCAAGTAAATAGGTGTCTGGGAAAAAAAAAATAAATAATAACCCTAAACTGTCTCACATCTGAATATATATATTTATTTTTTTTTTAGGGAAATGCAAGAATTAGACTTTCAACAGGTCTGATACATCAGGAGGGATCAAGCTTACCTAGGTTTCTTTGAAATTCCCACCTTGGAGAGCTACAGTATGTGGTGGGAGACGTTTTTGGTTTACCTTTATTTTTAGTTTTGGAAATATTAGATTTTAGAATATATTGCATTCCAAATTCCAAGGAAGAAAGGAACCTGGGAAGACTGAAGATTACAGAAACTCTATTAATATTTCTATTATAAGCTTCTTGCAGAGTCTTGTAAGTGCAGTCTGTCTCTTGTTCCCACCACTTCTTTCTTTGGTCACTGGTAGTGACCATGCAGTTGAGCTGGGAGCAGGCTGGGGATCTGACCTTACAAAAAACCCAGACAACTCCCATACCCTAGCTCCAGCAAATTAGGACTATCTCTCCGTTATCTAGACCAGGTTATTCAATCTTTTCCATGAGATCACTGTAAAGAGTTCAAGGTGGTGGACAGTACTACCACTGTCTTCCAACCATTTTAGCTCACTTATAAACTACATTTTCCATAGTTTCTAATGTAAACTCAATATATCTCTGCCATAAAATGCATCCTGCCAAAATCTGAGTTGCTTTCAGCCCTTGACCCTGGTGTTGCAGTACATGACAGATGCGTGTAACCTTTATGAGTATGAACAATCGCTAATGGAAATCTGTCACAATACACTCATCTCTACACTGACTGACCTCTGTAGGGGATCACAGGTTGTGTCATGCTTCCTATGCAGCATGAGAACTAACACAAAACCTAATCTATAGGAAAATAACAAAGAACCTACAATATAAACCAGAACTTAAATGGTCTAATGAATTACTGTAAGAAAATACTATTTTATATTGGACTGATTTGGAAAAACATATTTTATTTCAATAATCTGAAATAAACTGCACTGATGTTGGTGTGCCATTTCTGATTAAAAAGGAAACACACAGTGGAAATGCTCACCATTTTCTAAATTTCCCACTATGTTCCATTCCATGAGATATGGATATTTCCACTCTGGCTTTTAAGTTACTGACACTGCTTGTAAAAATTCTTTCCTTTTCCAGGGCTTTTGTACATAGACTTGCCAATAAGCACATCATCGGGGACAGAGAAATGGTCTGATACTGACTGCTACATTAAAGGTAACATCATAAATAAATTTAACTCATAAGTAATTAACAGCTTCCCTTGAAAATTCTCAGAAAATTATCTTTTAATCAAAGAGTAAGTGCAGTAATTCTGGCTATGATTTAGTAATTTGTTATTCATAATAAGTAGGATGAATTGCTGCAAAACTGAGTGTAAAACTACACAGTTTCAACCAGAAAAGTCTCATTTTCATGCTAATAATAAGGGCTGTATCACATTATGCCTACACACAGCAGGACAGAAGATTCCTCTGTGCACAGTTAAATAGCAATATACAGAACAGCTAGGGATTATTACTAGATTAATTGTATATATAACAAACAGTGGAGTATAACAGACTGTGGAATTTTGTGGTATGGGTAATGTGGTCTTTCAGCTAAGCCTGAAAATGTGATCTACCCTTGTGCCCTCTTGTTTTCTGTAGAAGCAGGGAATGCTGGATAGAGGACATGGGTTGTGGTGTATCTACACCCTCTGAACTACTAGAAGTGTTTACATACTGCTGTGAAGCATGAGTAGTCTAAGCTAAAATTCAGCAGTATTCTCTCCCCTCTACTGTGAAGGACTTATTTTATTACAGTTTAGTTCAGTAACGTTAGAAATGTACAGCTGTAACGTGTCTCTCCCTGCTTTATGTCTTTTAAAGCTCTCCTTGCCTCCATCAAGTCCTATTATAGCAGCTATGATCACACTGTACTTCAAGAGTGCAGAAAAAGGTGCAAAAAATCACCAGGTAAAAAGTGATGGAACAACCTGTTCTCACATTCCCTTTGCATTGTCAGTTACTTTTTAGTTTATGCATTGCAAGAAAAAAAACATGTATATATTTATTTAAGGAAGAAAACCTATTCCTGTTTACATATTCACAGACAAATAAATAAATAAATAAAATATGTTGTTCACAGATAAACAAATAACATTATAATTGTTATTGAGGGAAACTGTCTCAGCTATTAAAGTTCTCTCAGATCCTGAGTTTTAGCAAAAATGGGTATCATGAAAAACCTTCAGGAATAAAATCTAAAGAAATGCAAAGGCTTTATATTTTTTGTATTTGTATTTATCCTTTGAACTCAAATTGTAAAGCTGGCCATGGTTCAAAAACTGTCACATCCTTCTCAAAACTGGTGTCAATAATGTTGTTTCAACTGATGCAGATCTCAACAGAAGAAGAGACACAGCTTCTGCCCACATGCCTCTGCTGGGCTGTGATAATTGCCCTTCAGCCAGATTTGGAGCCAAGTTCAGGACTGCTGTGGTGTAACCCTGCTAAGCAAAGTAGCTTTGCCTCTAAATCAGAGGTGAACTTGTAATTCAATGGAAAAAAGGAAGTCTACACGACTTTCAAGTTCGTTTCACAGTTCATGGTGAGAAATCATTCTTATTTTTCAAGCTCCTATAGTGCCAAACCAAGAAAAAGGGCCTTAATTAATTTTCTTTTAATTGGGAGCCCAGCAGTATAAGGATGGTACAGGCTGGGGTATATTTTAAAATAGCCTGCTGCAGCTAGCACTGTGGCAATAATTGAGTCAAGGTGTGATTAAAGTATAGTCCATCTAATGGCAATATAAGGTGTCAAAGTCTGGTGTTCTTTCATCAGCACTAAAAGGATAATTTAACACACACTATATCTGATTCTTTTCTCAGTGGTTAAAACCAGATCGACGTTTCAGATCCTACCTTAGTTAACTAATAAAGAACTCACCAATAACTTTGAGTTTTTATTGCTGCAATTGTACTTTCTTGTAAGCTTAATCCAAGTTCTTTTTTTTTTTTTTTCTCTCTTTTTTTCCCCCCATTTTCTCTTACTTTTTATAAGAAAGTACTCAGTTATTTAAACAGACTTTTTGGAAACTTGCTGACATGAATGTGAATTATACAGTTGCAGGTTACATTTTGACTCCTTTAGTCAGCTTTCTTCATTTTCTTTCTAGGCCCTTTTTACTGGCACCTTCCCCTGCTTATCCTACCAAAGCACAAGAGTTAAAGTTGGAGAGCCTGCTCTAGAAATTTTATCACTTCAAATGTCAGGAGTATTTGAGACATCCTTGTTGGACTGGTGGGTACGAGCAGGATCATCATAGAATCACAAAATGGTTTGGGTTGGAAGGGGCCTTCAAGATCATCTAGTTCCAGGTTGCTCAAAACCCCTTCTGTCCTGGTCTTGAATGCCTCCAGGTTGGGGGCATCCACAACCTTGCTGGGCAACCTGTTCAACAGTGTCTCACCACCCTCACAGTAAAGAATTTCTTCCTGATGTCTAGTCTAAATGTAGTCTCAGTTTAAAGCCACTTCCCCTTGTTCTATTGCTACATGCCCTTATAAAAAGTCCCTCTTCAGCTTCCCTGTAGGCCCACACAGGACTATGCAAGTCATATTTCTTTGTGGATAAATCAGTGGAGAACACACAGAATATGCAAGGAGACTAAACTAAAATAATGAGACAGGACTAGGCTTCTAAATTACTCCCTTGGTGTCTCTCATAAGGGGGAGCCTGTGGAATTAAGTATATCAATTGCCATTGACTCTAACGGTGCTTGTGACTCTCAGCCCTTCTCTAAGTCAAGCCTTGAGGGCTATAACCATGAAAAGACTTGTGTGGTGTATAGATGCCTCCTCAGTTGAGCCTTGCAGTCCTCAGTACCAGCCCTGAACATTAGTCCTGCCCATGCTACTTTTGGCTGAGAAACAAGGAAGTGTTGAGACTGCCAGTGAAGCTCAGGCATTTTTCACTTCTTCTGCAGGGATACCTGTGATGAGTGTTAACCTAACCAATTTTCAAGTAGCTCTACTTTGTGCAGTAGCTCATTAGTGAGCATAAATAACTCAGATATGGACTGGGAAGAACCAACTCCCTTCTCTACCTCACAGTCTTTGGGTCTCTACTTCCTGCCTTCTTTGCAGTTGTGCACACTTTTCTCAGATGGGACTTTTTTGATTATTTCCAGTTGAAACTTCCTTGACTGCGAATGAATATTCATGAGAGATAGGAAGAGAGAGCGAGCTAGCTGAGCATGACTTCAGCACCTGCAGGACTCAAGAAGGAAAACAAAGTTTGTGTTTCAATAAGTGATCATGATGGGAAAGTGTTTTATTTTGAGTATTTTTGAGAAATTAGTAATAAATATGTATGGTAGCTTTAATTCTGATATGGGCATGCTCCTCATGCAACTTCAGTATCTTTTAAAGTTATTTTTATGGTTACCATTGTATTGTAAAACTGAATCACAACATAATAGGATAGCTGAGGTGGTAAAATACCTCTGGGTCTTGGCCCAAACATAATATGTGTCACTGAGGCACATCTAGACCTGTAGGTACGGAGAAACTTTTGATCCTCCTCTACAGTATGGGTGGCTGAAACTACAGAGCTGGCAGTACCTGTCCTAACCCTAGCACCAGGAGTGCAGTGGGTCACAGCGTGAAGTCAGGACAAACATGCCCGCTTCTGTAAGGTGATGTAGGTGTTGTTGTTTAACTCAGCAAGCAGCTCAGCACCATATAGCTGCCTCCTCAGAGGGATGGGGAGAACCGGAAAGAGGTAAATCTTGTGAACTGAGAAAAAGACAGCTAAAAACCACAGAAGAGGGAGAGGAAAATAATACTCACATACATACAAAGAAAGGGATGTGCAGGGCAGTTTCTCACCACCCACTGACTGATGCCCAGCCACTCCCAAGCAGCAGCCTTCCTGACCAGCTCCCTTTCAGTATCATCACTTAGGATGTTGTCACATGGATATTCCTTGATTGGCCAGTTTGGGTCTGCTGTCCAGGTTTTGTCTACTCCCAGCCCCTTGGGCATCCCCAGCCTCCTCACTGTAGGATAGTGTGAGAAGATACAAAATAACTTATACGTTTATAAAATTGTCTCTTAAATTCAAAACACAGCATTATACCATCATATTGCCTGAAGAAAATTAACTGTATTCCAACCAAATCCAAGAAAGGAAAGGTATATATGTGACTGCATGATACTTGCACAATTATATTGCTTTAGGTCACAGCTCGTGAAGGGTCAGCATAGGCTGCAGTGTAAGCTTTGTTGGCTCAGATCTTTACACTCGTGAGAATCTTTCATGTGCTCTCTATTACTCTGTGTAAACATGCTTGGTTTTTTCAGCCAGCCTTCCCATGGGGATTGCTGCTGCACCTGAACCAATCTTAAATTCAAATTAAAGGCTTCATCCAAGAGATTCATTAAAAACAAATACTGTAAAGGCTATAGTTTGGTGACAAAGGATCTAAAAGTGATTTCTGAAATTATAAGGGTTTTTAATGTTACAGATGAACAGATTAATTTTTTGCATTTCAGGAGTAACTAGGAGGAATCATATATTCTAGGTTATGCTGGTGACCATATTATCATAATGTTTCCTTTTGGCCTTGAAATGCACAAAACCATGCACACAGAATGTTGACAAAAAATGAAAAAATTTCATCATGACTCTAGGCTGAAACCTGTCTGGGATATTTCAGGCCTCAAGTGACTTAAAGTTCATTATTTATTAATATATATGTTAGTGTGACTAAAATACAAGAGCAGACATACAAAAATTAATAGTTCAGCAAGTATTTATTTGAATTTAAAAATATCTGTGAGGAATATGAAAGTAGATATATTTTTCCAGAGAGGGAACATGTCACAGTAGTGTGATCCTTTCTTAGTTATAATGATTTATGGTAACTAAACCCTATTCTTCTCCATGGCAAATATTGGCCTGTTTTTTTTCTGCAGTGGAAAAACAAGCCTCAAAAGGGTACATTCTTAATATTATGCATTTCTATATTCTCTACCGGATACCTTCATGACTGAAATGAACTCATGGGCCCAGGTGAACTTAATGAGGTTCAACAAGCAGAGTGCACAGCTGGAGGGCAATCTGGAGGAATTGGGCCGGAGAAATCCCAGGCAACTATACAGACTGGAAGGAGCGGACCTTGAGAGCAACCCTGCAGAGAAGGACCTGGGAGTCTTGAGAGATGAAAAGCTTAACCTGAGCCAGTAGTGTGCTCTTGCAGCTCAGAAAGCAAATGGTATCCTGGGCTCCACCAGAAGAGGGATGGCCAGCAGGGACAGGGAGATGATTTTCCCCCTCTCTGCTCTTGTGAGACCCCATCTGGAGTACTGTGTCCAGGTCTGGAGCCCCCAGTACAAGAAAGACAGAGAGCTGTTGGAGAGGGTCCAGAGGAGAGCCACAAAGATGATCGGGGGCTGGAGCACCTCCCCTACGAAGATGGCTGTTCAGCCTGGAGAAAAGAATGCTGCAGGGAGATCTCATTGCAGCCTTTCAGTACCTAAAGGGAGCCTACAAACAGGAGGGGAATCAGATCTTTGAAAGGATAGATAAGAGCAGGACAAGGGGAAATGGTTTTAAGTTGAGGGAGGGAAGATTTAGGTTGGATGTCAGGGGGAAGTTCTTTATTATGAGAGTGGTGAGGTGCTGGAACAGGCTGCCCAGAGAGGTTGTGGATGCTCTGTCCCTGGAGGTGTTCCAGGCCAGATTGGATGGGGCACTGGGCAGCCCAGTCTAGCATTAAATGGGGAGGTTGGTGGCCCTGCATGTGGCAGTGGGGTTGGAGGTTCATGATCCTTGAGGTCCTTTCCAACTCTGGTCATTCTGTGATTCTGTGATTTTGTGATTCTGTGAACTTTCATCTGCATTACTATGGAAATTACTAAAACTTGATTGTAACTGGCAAATACACAATATCACCTTACCTTGGAAAGATTACATAATTTTGCTTTCACAGACTATTTTGATTCAAGATCTGGTTAACACATTGTCAGATTGGAACAACCTTCACTGGAGCATTTTGCTGGAAAGCAAAGTGTGATTTATGACTTAATCTCCATTACAAAGCTGATAATTCACAGCAGTAAAAATTGATACCCAGCATGAGTAGAACATTTCATTTTAGATCTCTGTCCATAAAGAAATTGAAAGATTTGATCTACTGTAGTATCAAAGTCTTTAAATCTGTTTTACCAGGTTGAGATCCTGGTAATTCTCTGTGATTCTTTCCGCCACCTACAGAAAAACCTTGCAAGCCAGCCAGACAGCCTCTCCATGACCAAGTCTTTGTCTATGGCCACGAAGGGAATCATACTTCTTCTGTGACTGCTTGAGATCTGCACGCGAATACATTTTTAAAGAAGAGCTTATAGGCTCTGTAAGAGTTTTAGTTCTCAAAACTCAGCCTGTTGCCATCTGACAGAGAACAGTGAGGGTTCACATCCCTCAAGGAGTTTTCCCTGGGCAGCGGGATGGAAAAACATCTCTTTCACTCATGGGTCTGTTTGTCATGTCTACCCAATGATGGGGTGCACTCATGCCCACTCATTCATGCTCTTCTTTCCAAGGAGAAGATCGCTGTACTGCCTTCTTCTCTGAAAAAGTTAATGGTTTGACAGATGAGTCAAATCACACACAAAATGGGGATAAAGGTGAGGGGGAAATAAAGCATGAAATTGTCCCCTATTTAAAGGCATCCTTGAAAAGTGATGTCTGAGGAAGCTGCTGGAAATGTGACACTTGCTTGGGTCCTTTGTTCACTTGAGTAAGCAGGAGATGTACTCTCTTTGTGCTCTGCACTGCATAGTGTTTCCACAGAGCTTCTCTTCTTCTTGAAGTTTGTATCTGATAGAGCAGTCAGCAGTGCCATTTGTCTACATGGCTGCCCACATGCACTTCCACGAGCATTAATTTTTACTATTTTTCTTAGTGCCAATATTTTCTGCTGATATCTTGATATATTGTGATGTAACTTGGATCCCCCAAAGACAGCCAGGAATAAACTGTTTAGAAGAAGCCACATTAAAGCTGGTAGCACTCCTGAATTACTGTTTTTTCCATCTTTTTGACCTACTGCTAAGAACACTGAGAAGCTGTTGAGGTTTAACCTGGCAGGCAGCTCAGCAACCCGCAGTCAGTTGCTCACTCCCCCCCCAACCAGTGGGACAGTAGAGAGAATTGGGATAAAAAAAAATAACAACAAAGTACATCTAGTGGGCTGAGATGAAAGCCATTCACTAAGACAGAAAAGGAAGAGAAAGGGAGAATAATAATAGTAATGATAATGATAGAATATATACTTGCAAAACAAATTATGCACAACACAATTTCTTATCACCTGCTGAATGCTGCTCTGCCAGTCCCCGAACAGTGACTCACTACAGCCAATTCCCCACAGTTTTCAAAATTATTTTGCATGATATCATATGGTGTGAAATACCTCTTAGGTCAGCTGTTCTGGTTCTGTCCCATCCAGCATTATATGCCCCCTCAGTCCCTCACTGGCAGGACAGTATGAGAAGCTAAGAAGTTAAAGCATCCTTGGCCCTGAGCAGCACTGCTTAGCAACAACTAAAACACTGGTTTGTTATTAGCATTGTTTTTCTCCCAAAGCTAAAACACAGGAAGATACCAAACACTATGAAGGCAAAAGCAAAGCTGAAACCAGGGCATTTGTGAAATTCATTTATGAATAATCCTCATGTAAATGAGGAAGTATCAAAATTTGATAAGTTGCTGTACAATCAAGGAAAAAAATAATATAATTGAAAAGTACAGTCAAAT
>JAPSGF010000011.1:7415024-7488534 GCA_035772895.1 Perdix hodgsoniae | reverse complement strand
TGTACAATCAAGGAAAAAAATAATATAATTGAAAAGTACAGTCAAATAGATGTATAATCAAAAATAAACCAATAAAGAGTTAGGCACAAGGGTAACAAAGACAAAGAGAAAATAGGTGGACCGCTTACCCGTGCAGAGGGCTCGCAGTAAAGGTCTCCAAAGGAGTGGATCTCTCAGAAGAGATCCTTCCTCCCTGGCAGTCAGCACTTAAATGGGTCTGGAGAGGTGGAGCCTGGCTCCACCCCTTCCTGCAGCACAGGTGAACTGCTTTCACCTGTGCTCCCAGGGCTGACATACTGCTTGCCTCAGATAGCTAATCAAAGGTTCAGGCTGTGATTCAGCAGCTCCCATACAGTTGCTCATCCTTGAAATCATCCCAATTGATATTATACATCTTGCTGTAGAAAAATACTTTTGTGTTTCTGAGATGTAACATGACACTTGCTCTCTGAGGTTTGCTCCACAGAATAATAGTGTTCAATGCATAGTTTTGTAAAATGGCAATTCATGCACTGAACACAAGTAATACAATGTGTGGTTGCAAACCAAATAAGTAGAATTTATCAGTGAAAGATGTACTGTATAGAACCAAGGAAAGAAACGTCTAGGCATTTATTTGCCTGTTACCACACATTACACGTTGTATGGGAACTGCTGAGTCATGGCCTGAACCTCTGATTGATAACCTGAGGCAAGCAATGAGTCAGCCACAGGAGCACAGGTGAAGGCAATTCACCTGTGCTGGTGGAAGGGGTGGAGCCTTCACCTCTCCTAGACCTAGAAGAGTTGACTATCAATGGGGGTGGATTTCTTCTGGAGATCCCCTTCTCTGGAGTTTGATAGTGAGCTCAGGATACAGGTAAGCATTCTATCCATTCTGTTTTGGTATAATAACTGTGTAGCTAAACTCTCTGCTATGTTTCCTAGCTATAGCATCTGTACATTCATTGATTAAATGTAGTACTCATAGAGGATATAATACAAAGGACAATAGCGTGCTATTTCTCTTAGTGAAAAAAACAAAAACCAAAACCAAAACAACAACACCCCCTTTGCATTGCTTCAGGTTTTAGTTAATATGTTTTACACATGCTGACTTGTGTAACAGTTAAATGAATCTGTTTTGATTGACTAGGAGTATGAGTTTTGGCATAACTCTATCTCTGGTAGGAACATGTCAATTGCATTTTGATTTGCTGCTTTTAACAATATTGTTATTGAAGACAAGGTAGTCAAACTGCATGAGCTTTGTCTAAGTGTAAATTGGAAAAAAATCAGGTAAGCATTCACACCTAGAATCTCTCCTATTTTTATGAAATCTACCTTTAGATCTAAAAAAAACCCCACCATTCTAGTACACTTGCACTAGTTTACAGAATTCATGCATTAAATTGTTTTTGCAGATACTGGAATTTTGGTAATTCCATCAGAGTTTTAGTTCAGCATAATAAAGATTCAGAAAAAAAAATGAGATAAAGCAAAGGTGCTTTAAAAGCTTCAAAGCAAATATCTGTGTCTCTGCCTACTATGTAGAGGATAGGATAGGAATGAGTTAAATAACTAAAATGGAAATAACTTTTTAAAAAATTACGCTAAATTCATTGCTTGTTTAAGTTAGTGCTACCTCATACCTGAGAGTTGTTTTACCTATTTTTCACAGAAAAAATTATGTAAGCTGTAAAAACACTTACATATGGAAAAAGGCTAATGTAATGAGAAGTATCCAGTTGCCTCTAGAACAAGATCTTCCAGTTAGCAAAACTGATTAGAGTGTGGGATGTTCGCTAGATAATTTTTCCTAGCGTCAGTGTCCAATTGTTATCGCCTCAAGATTATGTAACCCTTCCTACCACAGGATCAGTGTATGCTTTCTTGGAATTCGGTGTTCAGTTTCTTAGAAATGTTGGTATTCCACCTAGAGTTTCCTTATCAATGATTTATGTAGATCTACAGTTAATGTAACCACCCAAATAAACAAATCCTAATTAAATCCCACTATGTGGTTAAACAGCAAGACCAAAATTATGAAAGATGCATTATTTTTCCACATGTGAATGAATCATTTGGAAATCTAGAGGTTTAGCACTTCTTTAAAGAATTGTCACAATACTGATATCACTGGCAAATATATGGAAATAGTCACTGAACATGCTGGGCATGCTATGAAAGAGACTTCTTCAAAGGCACATCCTCTTTCATTAGTTTCCTGTCATCTGCAGGTAAGCCATTTACAATGCTCATTCAAGTTTCAGTGCCCTGTTCTGCTCTGTTGTAGTATGTCATATAGCTTCTGCTCCTTCACTACAGTAGTCCCTGGAAGACAGAAGAAAGTCATGCTCTTGGAATCCTCCTTGACGCATAATACTGCAGCAGGAACAATACTAGCTCCTGCAATATGTACATATTAGTAATACTGCAGTACATGTTTTGTTCTTTAAATAGCATGCTAACAGTAGCTCCTCATAAAGCTAGCACCCATTATATTTTTTTGCTCAAGAATCTGGTTAGAGTAGACACTGAATGTACTCATTTAGTGACTGATATCAGCAGTTATCCCAGGGATGAATTAAATTCTTATTTTCTACAACATTAGCTGTCTTAAGGAGAAAAAAAATCGAATTATCCAAAGTACGAAGCAGCAGAGGAGTATGTTTCTTTTCCTACATAAGTAGATAGACATCATGAAAATATTCACACCACAGAGTTGTGGTCACACAAAGTTTTTCCATTACTTTATGCTGTTAAATATAAGTAGCCAAGATAATTTTAGAAAGTTTTAACATAAATATTAGAAATATTTTTGCTTCTTTAATTAGGTTATTTGGGCTTATGAGATTATATGAGAACTATTTTTTTTATTTTTCTGATAAACACAACATGATGATTGTGGACTAATTCTGTTCACAGAAGTGTGGAATAGAAGCTTTCCAGAACTGCTCAGTGTATATTTCTGTAAATGCTGTACACAGGTGAGCAGAGCTTAGAGGTAGAGCACTAACTTGACAAGTTGTGCAAATTTTACTTAGCGCACAGAATGTTTGCTGCATCTTTACTCATCTCCTTAGCTAGACTTTCATTTCTCCAGGCATGCATTATCCTTAGTCATGTCTGTCGGTCACTAACTGTTAAGATTTGGCACACTCTGGCTAAAACGTGTTTTTTTCACCTGATTTTGGGTGTCCAGCATCCTTCTCCTTGTGTGAAAGCCCAGCCATAGAGATCTGATCTGTGTCTGTTGGATCTGAGTGGGTGACTTTAAGTTCTTACAATGGAAAAATACTGCAGGTTTATTTCAGGGTGTGAACAGGACTGAAGTTATGCAGATATATAACCAGGTTACTGTGTGAAAGAAGTGAAAAGAAAATATTTTCAACACTTCCATTCAAGCCATCCCGTGGAACTCTTAAGGCAAAGAGATAGGATTCCATTACCTAAAAGGGAAACTCCTCTGCTCTAAGTAATTTTGTATCATTTTCACAGTGGCTTTCCAAAAAGATTAAAAAATAGGAAATATTTTTCTTTGTCTCTAATGGCAGTCTTAGAGGCTCAGAATGTTTCAGTGCCTATTAAGTGGTAGGTTGTTTGACTTTTTATTGATCTAACACTGTAGGATGTTCTCTCAGCAATTTTGGCTTATTGATGCTTAACTTTCAGCAAGAGTTGTCTTCATGCTCAGTGTTAATCGATACAGCATTTAAGAATTCCAGTCAATTTTCTCAGTAATATTTATCACATAAAATCTTGAAAATTCATGAAGCTTGTGGAAAACTTGGAGTAGTTGTCACAAAAAGAAGAATACTTTAACATAAGGTACTTAATTTTCACATTTGTAAGCTTTGCTTTTCAACAGTTTGAGTATTATTTAAAAAACTTTCCCTTAGACTTCCTGGATCAGTTTTCCTTAGCTTGTCTACATTGCAGCGCCCTATGAGGGCAATGACAAAGAATGAATTAAAGAAAGTTTGAACAGAAAACAATAATGATTCTTGACATGCGTTTCATAATTTGTGCTGCTTTAATAGTATATGAAACTTAAAAGCTTCCAAGACAAATAAGATCCATTTCTCATTTCCAAAAATTTTGAAAAAACATTACTACTGGACCTTATCCACACCCCCAACAAATTTCTGTTTTCAGGAAAGTAGTCACATCTCAGACATCATTCAACACAGCAGTGCTCTTCAAGTTTCTCAAACTGTTGAAAATATAGAGGTGTTTATCACATTTGTCTCTTTTCATTTACATAAGAACTTGTTACTATGGATTTCTGCTTTGGAAAGCTGTGAGAATATTGCTTTGAAACACTATTCTCACAAAACTCTAAACAGTATTTTTCCATGAGAGAAATATATTTGTCCTGGAGAGTTTCTTACTATCAGATGTTAGCAGAAAAGATTACGAAACTGAGTTAGTGCATAAATCAGAGAAAATATTTATTTACAGACATGTAAAAATTATGTTACAGCATTTTAAAGAAAACTGTAATGAAACATCAATCTGCTTGACATGGGAAAACCCCAAATGCTTTAATTTCAACTTGTGGTGGTGTTGATTACAAACATGACTGCTTACAATATTGTTGCTATTATCTACATAGTTTTATTACAGTGATTTTTTTCAGAACTAAAAGTGGATCTACAGACAAAACTAACAGGGACATTGACAATAAGTAATACAAGAGTTTACAAAAGTAAAAATTTTTTTTGATTGATTTAAATTTTAAAGCCTTTTTTAGTAAATATTTTCCATCATGCAGCTGCACAGGCTTGAAACAAATACTTGAAATTCAGAGGATGTAAGTCGTTGAAAATGAATTAGTTTAATTCAGAACTACTCATTTTGTGACTGTTGACTAGCCAAACTATTTGACAAGATCCTTTATATTTTCTGTTCTTTCATATTACAAGGGATGAACAATCTTAAAACAAAAACACAAAAATGAAGAAAACCCACACAAGTAACAAAACCAATGAAAAATGTGTATGTTTTGATGACAGACAACACCAAGTGTACTGCATACATAGGTATAGAACTGTCAAGCTCTACTGAAGCTATCAGAATCCTCTGCAGTGATTTGAAGCAAACATGCTGTTAAGAAACCTTGCTAGTAATAGACTGCATGGCAAAAGAAGCTTCTGGCTTGCAAATGAAACAGTGTCTCATGACCTTATCAAAGTTAACTTCTTGTGTTCAAAATCTATTCAGGACTTAAACTGTGGTGTGAAGAAGGGTTGACATTAAGCCTATGACATTTCTTTGAATATATGATCTAAAGATACTGACGGGAAGATGTTTCTAAAAATCAGAGTGCTTCTTGGTGATTATTAGGTCATTTAGAATGGAGGTGCTAAAGCAAAGATGCACCTAGCAGTTTCCCATATGTAAAGGAGTTGATCTGTTTGGATGACATTACATGTCTTTTAGAGTCAGTCAGCAGTTTCTTAAATGAGCAAATGTGCACTAAGATTTGGACTTATTTTAACTGTCAGCCAAAGACAGAGCTCCCCAAATAACAATTCTTGTTGCGTTTTGGCCATTAAAGATGAGCATAACCTATACTATACGGAGAAGTAGTAGAGAAAGTGGGAAAATATTTCATCCTTTGATTTGTGCTAACATTTCTCTTAGGTGGAAATATTTTTTCCCTTTTCTGGAATTGTTCTCCTTGGCAGATTCTGAGGCTGCAATTGCTAATGCTCAGGTGTAGCTAATTATACAACTCTTTCATAACCCTATTTTTTAATGGTGAGCCTATCATCTTACAAACAACTGTTTTTATAGATACTGAAGATCTGATCTATTAAAGAGCCTCTTCAATGCTTTTTTTTTTTTTTTTTTTGTCTCAGCATATTCAGAATGATTATAAGAGCAAGGTAAAAGTTCATCTGTGTGGAGTTGAATGCCAAATAGCATGGCAAAAGATTAGCTTAGAGAAGAGAAGACTCTGGGGAGACCTCACTGTGGCTTTCCAGCACTTGAAGGGAGCTTATTAACAGGTGGGGCAATGGCTGTGAGGGTGAATTGTGATAGGACAAGGGAGAATGGTTTTAAACTGAGACAGGGGAGGTTTAGGCTAGATATTAGGAGGAAGGTTTTCATACAGAGTGGTGATACACTGGAACAGGTTGCCCAAGGAGGTTGTGGATGCCCCATCCCTGGAGGCATTCAAGGCCAGGCTGGATGTGGCTCTGGGCAGCCTGGTCTGGTGGTTGGTGACTGTGCCTGTGGCAGGAGGGTTGAAACCAGATGATCATTGCAGTCCTTTTCAACCCAGGCCATTCTATGCTTCTATGATAGCAGTTAGGGTCGATGTTTTCCACACTTCTATGAAACTGGGTCTGAGCTCCGTTTGACTGGTTAAAATATTTACACTCAAGTCTCACACTTCTGGAACACTTCAAATTTTTTTTTGCCCCTATGATCACTTCAAAGATACATCTCTTTCTGTAGGAGTATATCTCACATGTAAGTCAATGTCTCTTCCTTGTTTCATGTTATCTGCAGCACTAAGGAGGCCCAGCTTTCAGATGGTTAATGAGTTGATACTCTCATTAGATAAGAACTTGTACCCATATCAGATGTGCTTTGATACTCTTAATATCTTAGTAACAAAAGAGGAATAATGCACCCATTCTATTTGAAAGGAAATATGACTTATTAAGAAATTCTATGCTGACATTACCCCTAGGACACCTGTAATAATTATTTCAACTTCAGGCTTTTAGGAAGGCTTTTGAGGTCTGGAAGTGGACAGACTGCTGCCAGGAAATGAAGTGAAGTAATCAATAAGCCAACTCAGGCTCTTGAATATTGGCATAGGTAATTCACCTGACTAGGGAGGAGACTGACTGTCATGTAAACTTTGCATATGGCAGCAAGAAACTGCCTTTAAAGATGTACAAATACTGCTGCAATTACTGCATAGCGCATGGCATCACAGAGCATATCTGAAGAAAGGGATTAACAAAAGGATCCAATTTACAGTTTATCAAAGATTGTTTTCATATTTTGACATTTTTGCTTTTTAGCAGCTAACCCTGTTAGTAAACATGGTTATTTTAGATGACAGTTGCAGTAAATAAAAAATGGAAAATACCACACAATGTTTTTAAGTGTCACTAATAATAACAATCATGTTTGAATTAAGCTGTAAATGAGGAAGTGTCCTAACACCTGACTCTAAATAGGGTAAAACATGCTAATCATAAAAATAGCTTTTAGAAATATACATTTGTATACAGTGTTTCCCACTCCTGTTAAATATGTCCTTCATAATATTATGATACAGTACATTGGCTTTTAAGACATCAAAATTAAAAAAATAATACCAATAATTAGCCAGAGAAAAACACATTTACAATCTAAACCATAAAAATCTGACAATTGTACAGCTTAGAACATATAAGAAATGGAATTTCTAATATTTGAACAGTAATGTCCATTTTAATAAGTAAATTTAATTTTCATACAAATTGAATCAAAGGTGTTACAAGCCAGTAAGAAACTGTAGTTCACAATTTTCTGTGGGGAAGTCAGTTTCTCTTCTCAGCCTTCAAGGGGTTCACACGTGGCATCTCATCACTTGATCTGTAGAAACTGAGAAGTGAGAAATATCATTAGCATGAAGGCACAGAATTTCTTCCAGCAGAGCCTCAGAAGGAAGCCAGGTAACCAGGGAAAAGAAGGAAGAGGACTATTAAGTGATTTTTTTTTTTAAATCACAAATCAATCCAATATCACTATCTATTAGAAAACCAAGACTGTACAGCAGTCCTAAGTCAGAGTTCATGGCCAGAATAACCACAGTGAATCAAGTGAGATTGCAGAATGATAGAACCCTTAGAGTTGCAACAGATCTTTAAAGGTTATTCAGTCCAACTCCCCTACAATGAACAGGGACACCACAGCTAGAGCAGGTTGCTCAGAGCCCTGTTCAGGCTTCCCTTAAATGTCTCCAGGAAAGGGGCATCCACCACTTCTCTTGGCAACCTGTTCCACTGCCTCACATGCCACACTGTAAAAGACTTTTTCTGTATATCCAACCTAAATCTACCCTCTTTAAGCTTGAAACCACTTTTCCTTGCCCTATCATGATGTTTCTCCTCAGTAATGCTCTATGAATAACCACTGGATACTTTTTCTTTTAGCAGAAAATAATAAGGGATGCATCTTAGCTGCTTTGCAGTGAAATACTTTATTTGCATAATAACATTCAGACTAAATAAATTGCTTGCAAGATTCTTTGCTTTGGTTTCCTCACATTGCTTTTATATCACATTCCCCACCATTTAAATTGTGTGATTTCAGCAATGCTTATTGTTACTAGGTTGATTAATCTTTCCTCAGGGACTTTCCATTAATGTAGCCTATTTTATTGTTATTATGGCATATATGTTCTAGGCTTTAATTTCATGTCCCTTTATTTCTTTTGTTTTGCCAGCCATTTTGGGAAGATCAAAAAATCTTATGTCAGTGAGGCTTTGGAAGGCTTCTCTTCCAGCTGGGGCCTGAAGTAGGTCACATCTAAAAACATGTCCTGGTATGAGACTTTTAATGCTACCAGCTTCAGCAAGCATTTGGTGGTGCCACAGGTACATTCCAGGTACACCAACTCCACCTCTCTACAGAAAAACTGACAATGCTTTCCCAGCCATCTTGGTTTGGAAAATTCACAGTAGAAAATGTTAACAGAAATGGACAGCTACTTTTCTTTTTCTTTTAAGTGAAATTAACATTAGGGCAGATCTCTTCCCCTCTGTGAAAGTCAACCATCAGATTTTCCACTTATTGCAAAGGTAGTGCCAGACTTCTGGTTGCATCCTTCACACGTAGCCAGGATGAAGCCATGTAAGAGATCCCAGAACTTTCTTCTTTAGAACTTTCTTCTTTCCATCAAAGCACTCCAAAACTGTTATCCTCTGCTTGCACAGAGGAAAATCTTGATCTCTCTCTAATTTTAGCTGCTGGTATCTGTACAGACTGACTACATCAAAAAATTTTAAATCCCAAGTCTCTGAGAAGACTAATGGCTGTTAAATAGCTATTCATCACACAAGAAGGAAGAAAAAGCCTGCAGTTCCACTGCACATCCTATCAGCTCCGGAGAGATTTCATCTTTTCTCACCATTTTGTCACCTATACTTTGCTCTGCCATTATGCTATTATGAAAAGCAATAATTATGCAAGTAAGAAGAGAGACAAATTTTCAAATTATTTATTGGAGCTTCTTCCCTGCCATAAGCCTTTCAAGCATTTACCTGTCACCAGCACTAAAAAGCTTCATTAGGTTGCTATTATGAAGTGTTATCGCTAACCATCTGGATCCAACTCGTCAATGCTGCTTTGCTGTCATTTAGAAACAATGAGAAAACCTTACCTACCCCACAAAACCAAAAATCCTATATTCTTTTCTCAGCACACAGGCTAGTTACTTGCTTCTTGAAGCAGATAACCTTAAAGGCTGAGAAGAAACTCTAAAATCTGAAACAGAAAGTTTTATTTTCCATAGAATGAGAGCAAACCCAGGGTTATGATTAATCTGATGTAATATAATACTAACTTCATTCTATTTCTTTCTTCTGAATGGTGTGCAATTTATCAGCTCGCTTTATGGTACTGCTGATGATATTAAAAGAATCTCATGATGACTAATATTTTTTTAAGCTTTTCATTTCCTCCTTGTTACATACATAAAAAGCATTCTGACACAACAAGGATGAACTGGATTACATTTAAGCCAGCAATATGGCTTTCATTTGATGCAGCTCTAGCAGAAAACCACTTATAAAAGCATGATTTGAACATAGTGCATTTTATGAACTGAAGAACAGAACAGACAGTCCTGGCAGCCATACATAATATCAAAGAAACAGTATATACTGTCCTAATTGCCATCATAATCTCTGAAAAAAGCTGGAGATGGGTTATGGAATATTTATTGCTTCATCTTCCACCTGAAATTATTTTTGCTGTTTTTCTCCCTCTATATGGCTGGCTTTTGAGCATGAGCTATTGAAAACACTCTTCTTAGGCACAACATTGTATTTCAGACTTCCAGAAATGCTATTGCTACTGTTAATTCAGTTCCAGTTTGATTCTTCCAGCATTTTCACCAGACTCCAACTGCACTAGATTCAATTAATTTTAACTTTGCACTGCAATCATGTATATAACCCCAGAAAGCCAACATTAAATATTAAACACCTGACTAAATATAAATGCTGTTCTACTTAATGGGCTCCAAATATCGTTACTAAAAATAACAGAATAAAAATTCAGATAAAATCAGGTAAAAACCAACAGAAATCTAGAGGAGTTTTCATTTTGTCTTTTAAAGATCTAATGGTATTGTCACAGATAATTTTTGCCTGGATAATTCCCCTTTGTATATCTGTAGATCTTTAGGAATGCCCTACTAGTTAAGGATGCTCTTGGGGAGAAAGCCTGGCTGTCAGATCACCTGCTAGGTGCAAATTCCCTCTATGTTCTGTGCTTCATCGTCACGAAGTACAGCACAACAGGAATAGTTTGCACTCTGCCTCCTAATTAAATGCTTTTCAGAGAAAGGCAAACTCAATATCTGGTAAGGCACATTTTCTTGGAGGGGGAGAGGGGGTTGTTTTTTTTTCAAGCTGGATGGTCCACTCTGTCTCCCCACCTTTCCCATACAGCTGGAAGCAGCAATGCTGACTACTGCTTTGCAGCCAGGCAGATGCTGCTGATTTTCCTGAGCTCAGTCAAATGGTCCCTATTTCTCTGTGGGTGGTGTGACTTTAGAACTCTGCAGGCTGGGCTCAGACAGAGGTCAGCCTTTTTCTTTCTCCAGTATATTTTTTCTTCCTTACAGTTCTGAAAAAAAAAATAAAGGTAAACAATGGGGAATGTTCCTTGTTCCCCGTAAACCTCTATTTTCCTTCTAGTTGGGTTTGTTGGTAAAGCGTGATGGAATTTACCATGATCATCTTCCACACCTAAATGTATACATATAAATCTTACTATCTGAGCCTAAAAATTCTGTATATGTCCTTGGGAGAGAGTATAAAGAGTATAAACCTTGGCTATATGACACAGAAGTTGCACAAGATTAATGTTTTCTCTTGAAGGACATTAAGAAAATGTTTAGAGGAATATCCCAGAGAACATGAATGTTATAGAATTTGCAGTAAGATTTACCCTACAACAATTATATATAATAACAGCATCCAACAAAGTATATGCAAGATGTTGATCTCAAAAAATGTATCTGTACATGATAACAGTAAACTTAGGAATTCCCAGAAAACACAGATAAATAGTGGATGGTTGGACAACTGGGCAAATACACACTTGAAATCCAAATCTTCAGATATCCTTCCCCTTGCTCTCCTGCTTTATCCTTGCCAGACAAACCCATTTCCAAAACTGCATTGCTGAGTTGGTAGCTACAAGGTAGACAACTGTAGCTAACTCTGACTCTGGATTCAAAGCTGCATTTCTACATCTGCAGGTGACTCAAAGGCCAACATCTTCCTGGTTTGTTGTTGGTGTCTGACAAAGATTTGACTGTGGGTTACCTGACTGCCATACTAACTGTTTTATGCAAAACAGCTGCAAACCCCCCATTGAAATGCATGTGCTGCACTTTCCTGTTACTCACATCACTGGCCTTCTTCCTAGCACTACTTCAGACTGTAATCATGGCACAATTGCTTTGGTTGTATCTGCTGCTCTCATCTATACTGCTGTGTATGCAGCTATGAACACTGGATTCAGGACCACAGATGCGACTCTTATTTTCTCTGGGATGGTGTCTTGTGTTTCATCCCTAATATTTTTTCTGATAATGAAGGTTAAATCTGGACAGTCAGGAAGGGAAAAAAAAAAAAAAGAATGTGTTTGCAGAACAGATTTTTTCTTTAAACTTGAATCATGGATAATTATCATGGATTATTCCAGACGTTTTCCTAAAATGAGAAAAATCAGGATGCACTGATTACTTCTGTTTACAAAGCAGTAGATCAAATTGCCATTCTATTTGTTTGCTTGGTCTAACTCCAGAAAATATTCACCCTTTCTGTTAAGAAGACAGCTTGTATTGACTGCAAAAAACAGTAATTTATGTTTGTAGGGTATCCTTGGGGCATGCCTATCTATTGGCTTTTACACAGCTTTCATCATCATGAATGGAAACCCACAAGCAACAAATGGACTTAGCAAAGAAACTTAGTTTTGTGTTATCTTTTGCTTTGACACATCTGCTCATTTGTTCACTTGAAAGAACTCTTGTCCCCTGAATTAAAGTATAAAATCTGTACTTAAGTAACAGGTATATAGGTGATTTTGTATAACTCCTCTGTATGAAGAATAAAAGCTCAGTGTAGTATATGTTAGCAGGGGATATGAAGGTGCTACTGTCATTTGTAACAGTTCCGTGTAAAACCTGACAAAGTTGTGATCCTAAATCAATTTTTTTTTTATTTATTTTTGCAATGAGCTAATGATAGAATACTCACTGCATATAAAAATAGACAGAATTACAGTTTCATAAATATTAATAAAGAACATTTGAAGGAAACAATTGCACCTTCTTTAAACCTTCCTTCAGATGATGAAACCTAATCATTTTCTTTTGTACTCTGTCAATTGTACTTTAATTGCTGAAAACACTACAGAATCATTTTTCTGCTCAATGAACAGTTTAATTGCTTTGAAGTGTCAGTACTTTTGTGAGTACATCTGCAAATGACTGCTTTACTAAGCAGTGAAAACATATTTCTATCCTTTGTATTAAAATGTTCTATTTCACTTGCTAGCTTTATAAAAATCAGCAGGAAGAATGGGAAGCTTTACTGAACACTCATTTTTCCCCTTGACCAATATGGTTTTTCCTTCCCAGAGATCTACGTGGGTAGATATGTGATGAATATTCTTGGGTTTAGTGGTGGAGACAGGATCTACTATTGTGAGAGTGCTAATGAGGACATGCTGCAGTTTTGATAATGGCCAGATGTGAAGGCTGAAGTAATGACTTTCTATGAGTTGCCCAGAGCTTTTTTTTTTTTTTTTGTGAGGTTTGTTTTGGCAGTTGTTTTTCCTACAAAGTCCCTTTTATCTGTGGGAGAAGACACAAGGACCGGCAGCATAGTTTCTGGTGACGCTAAGAAGGATCTGAATCTGGAGGCATTGCACTTTCTGTAGAGTATGGAGTCGGCTTCTCCAAGGAAGAGAAGGTGGAAAAGGTAGGAAAGTGGTGTCTGTTGCCCCAAACTTTTTACCCAGAAAACACTTGCTAGGCTTCCCCAAGTCTTAAAGGGTGAAACCATGCTCCCACCTACCACCACTCCTTTGCATGTTTTCTCCTGGTGGAGAAGCAAAAATTGGGAAAAACATGATAACTAAAACAAATGCAGTAAGTTCTCAATCAAGTTGTCCAGAGTTTCCTCAGCTTGCACCAGTGCCTTGAGAGCGAATCAACCCCTGTGGGCCCAGTGACAAGTATAGCAAAGGGGAAAATGTTCCACTTTTCTTTTTGCAAGTGGATAATGACAGCAAATTCCCAAATGTATGACTCAAAACCACTAATTGTTTTCTGCTTCTTGAGGTTTGGCTTGTTCTGTGTGAAATAAGTCTAAGTAAGTCCTAGTCTTGATTATACTGAATGCTTCAAAAGGATGGCTTTAGGATGCAGAGTGCTGTCAAAAATAAGTAGAATTAATTCTTACTGATTTAACTTCTGCTTGATGCAAGGAGCAGAAATTTCCCAATTTGAGGTGGTGATCCAATTAACACCAGTTCCAAAGGCAGGCCTGAATACAAAGTTTAGCGTACAAAGGAACTGCTACTACTTGTACCCTGAGGACACTCACTATATCTACACTTTATGTAGTATTTCTTTTTACTATATGCATGTATACATGAAGTACTAAAACTTCCTCAAGTTAATCATACAGAAAGTGATTGCTAAATCCCCAGTACTGCCAGTTTAGATTTCAGACAGGTGTCAAAAAACAAAGTGCACCCATGCAGGAAGAAGAAATTGTGCTCAGTCATGGTAATGAGTTCAAGAATGCTCTATCTAATCAAAGGCAGAATTTTTTATTTATTTGAGGCAGCAATTTTAGTTAACATAAAGAGGACAGAGGTAAAAGCAAATCGTAATAGACAAGGAATGGAGAGCAGATCTCACTGTCAGAAGAAGCTGAAAGTAGTTATTATGAAATGACAGGGGTACAACAAAACCTCAGAGAAAAACATAGAAAATCTGTATTGGGAATGTGATCCAGATGGAAAGGACAGTGGATGCTGGTCATATTCTAAACAGCATTTTCTTGGCATTTTCATAGAATAGATACCCAAGTTGGAAGTGACAAACAAGGATCAACTTCTGTCTCTGCACAGGACTACTGAAAATTTAAACCCATTTTTTTTCTGCATAACACTTATTTGAGTGGGAAGTGACAACATTTTTGTTTTGTGAGGATTTCAGTATGTCTTTAAAATTAAAAATTGCAAAAGAAAATATTGTATTTAGCGTTACTTTATTGTCTGCAAATGTGTCATCGACTATCACCTGAGAGATCAGCATGACATTGCAAATAGGAACAGAATTTAGACTTTTGATTCTCTGTTTATTGGGTTGGAACACAATTTACTCTTTCTAAAGAGATTATAAAGCTGTATTGTACCTTCAGTAATGAATTGCAAAAACAAATTGGAAATTTCAGATACACATATCAGCATAACTGGCTGGCTAAGATGGCATTTGATTAACTTCCAAATTTTCATTTTGGCAGATAGAGCTTGTTTCATTCCTCAATGATTGCTTTTTTGTTGAGATTGCAATTACAGTTCTACCACCTTCTAAATAAATTCCCTTTTCTGAGGTCTATAATGCCTATGTACAGATAAATTCAATCTGCTTTTCATGTTTTTAATATTAATCATGCAGAAAATCTTCTTAGTAACACATTTATATTTTTTCAGAAAATTCAGACCTCTTGGAATAATCGGGTCACTAACTGTAGCTCTGCAGTTTATACTGAAAAAAAAAACAAAAACAAAAAACCCAACCAGATTTAAAATTTTTTTGTTTTGTTTTGTTTGTTTGTTTTTTTAAATGGAAAAATAGAAACCTTTTGGCTTTTCAGTGTTTACCTCTGTTTACTTGCATGAAGGCTCACTTTGGCTTGCAGATGAGATTGGACAGAAAAATGTTTTCTCTGAGGGTTTTTATTCAGTATTCCTGAGGCTCAAGCATACTGATAAAGCCTGTGAAATGAGTATTTTTTTAGGGGAACTAAAGCTATTTACTTTCAAAGACTGACACACCAGGAAAAAATGTGTGATGCATGACAATTGCTCAATTTCAGTTAAATCTAAGAATTTGAGAATCACTCTAATAGACTCAAATCCATAGCTAAACACAGATCCATTGGCTGGCTTGAGTTGTTGTGAAAGATATCATAGTCATAGTGTGAGTATGGAAAACACCAGTGTATCCTTCCCCCTCTCTCAGCAGTTTCCTGTTATACCTTGTACTGTTGCTTTGGTATTCTCCTCCCATAGGTCTAGGAAATGTTGGTCATGAATGAGTGATCTAAAATCAACCCAACATCTCTCACAAATCATCCCAAGTTTGTTGGAGTCAAGTAAAAAAGCTGGAAAGTGAAATGAGAGACTTCACCAGCATTATAGCGGTAAAAATATTTGGGGCAGAAATTGAATTCAGTCTTCATATTCAAAGTTAGTTTCTTTGATTAAAAACAGTGTTTGTGTACCAGCCCAAATTTCAGCCTGCGGATTTTTTCAATAAGCCACTATCAGCCAGCCCCTGAAAAGGGATCTGAGTTTGCATCTGGGAGGTAAATGTTTGGTATTCCCTGTTTCCATAATGTACTCAAAGATTGACCCTTCTGCGTTGAATTTTAAGTTAATGTTTGTGGTAAATTCTGATTTACTTGAATAAAATAAACACAATCAGTCTGCTAGTGCTGAAATTAGGGTCAGTTACTTTATATCAGAGAGGAATTCAGCTCATTTCAGCAAGCATTTTGATTGTATGTCTGAGAATTTCTGGCCTGATCTGACAGCATTATTTATCTCTAAATCAATTCACAAATATATTTACTTATTTATCTTTTATTGGAAAAAAGCGGAGGTACAGAAGTTGTTGACAGGTGAAGCTGGCCAATTAAAATTAAATATTTTGATGTCTCAAGAACATCAAGTACTATGACTACTTTATTTTTACCTAAAAGCTTAAGATATACAGATAACACTGCCTAATAAACAAATATAAAAAGAACCCAAAGTGAAATGAACACAAAATATTAATAATGGGTAGATCTACCTACAAAACAGCAAAGCACACAAACTACTCTTCCAAAACACCAGTCCACACGAAGCCACTGCATGAGCTCTGCACAAATCACTGTGGCAGTTTCTAAAAAACATTAAACATGTTAAATGGTGCAACTGTAAAAAAATTCTTTGTCATATCAGACATACTGCCAGGATATAACCTGTGCCTGTGTTTCCAAATAGACATATCTCTCACCTTCCAGGAGGCTGGAAATGCCATGTACAAGCCAGTGCTATGTATTGGCAGGCACTTGCTAATTAAATGGACTTAGGAGTAGTCTCACACAGCACTAAGCTTTAACTAGCCATTTCTTCGGTTTGCCTGATATTCTAAATACCACATTACTGTGACCAGTTCTTACAATATTTCTTGGGGAATAAAGCAAACAAAAATATTCAATTTAATACTTGTATTGTCATCTATTGACATCATCAATACTTCATCTATTGTCTCAGAAATGGTTTCATTTAAATGAAACTGCTGAACATAGGCTCTTGTATGCTCTTGTGTGATGGAGAAGGTATAGGAGAAGTTCCCACACAAGATTTCCTGCCCTTTGCGGTATGTTGCTGGCAGTTTATTAATGATTGCCCTCCTGGGCTGAAGGAACCTGTATGGAACTGCCTTGCATAGAGACAGATTTAAGAAAGAGATACTTCACTAATAATTCTTAGCAGAAAATGCAGGAAGTTAAATGGTTGAAACTTCTGAAAGGTCAAGCTCTTCAGCGTAGTGAAGAGAAGGCCCCAGGGGGACCTTATAGAGGCCTCCCAGTATCTGAAGGGGGCGTACAGGAAAGCTGGGGAGGGACTTATTATAAGGGCAGGTAATGACACGATGAGGGGAAATGGCTTTAAAATGAAAGAGAGTAGATTTTGACTCGATACTAGGAAAAAATTCTTTACTTTTAGCATAATGAAACCTATGCCCACAGAAGTTGTGGGTGCCCCCTCCCGGGAGGTGTCCCTGTCTGTAGTAGGGGATTGGAACTCGATGATCTTAAAGGTCCCTTCCAACCCAAACCATTCTATGATTCCACTATTCTGTGATTTTATGAAGTCTGATGCTGCAGTGCAGTAGAAAAGTAAGGAAAACTCATTGAGGAAGCAAAAAATAAACAATAAAAACAGTAATTTTCTTGTCTGGAAAGCACATAGTCTTCATCAGTTTGAATTATATATTTGACATGTATTCCTTTGCTACTCTTTGACTATAGGGCTAAAAAAGCACTTTGGTCTGACCTTAGAAAGAGGGGTCAGGTTTACACATGTTTAGTCTGCTGAGCCACACTGGCAAAGCTGAGAATGGGACCCAATCTTCCTGATTCCCTGTAGAGGTGAAACAGTTTTGTTTTCAAGCTCTTTTGTGTTAATACCATAAGATTTTAATGTCCGTGGTTAATTTATTTGCATTCTAAACATTTTAAAAGCTTTACAAGGGACCAAAGAATACGGAGTAGATTTAGAGGAATAGATGTGAAAGATTTTATTTTGCTTATTTATTTTACAAATATGCTATTACAGGCTGTAAATATCACACTGCATGTGTGATAACAGTACTTGCATTCTCTGCAGCTTCCTATGTACTATCTAGGGGATATGATGTGAATAATAATTTAAAAAAATATCATGTAGTCATTCAGTCATAGTTAAAACCCTGAATACCACTTAGGAACTCTTCCCCTAAGAAATTGACTGTCAGGAAAAATGGAAAGGAGGAGCTGGTAGCAAGGCCTTTCCAATGACTCACTCACACAATGGTACATGAACAACAAACAAATCTACTGTGATATTGCATATATTAAATATAACAAAAGGGCATGTCAGGAATTTTCTTACAATTTTTGATTTCATGACATGCTTTTATTACTTTCTCCATATTTTCAGTCACAGGTTATTAGATTTACTGCAGCTTTGGAAGGTACAACACATTAGTATCTGTCAGGTATGCTGCCCCTAATGACTTTCTTAGCTTGCTCAAGTACAAACATCTTGCACTGATATTTATCAAGTGAATACAATCTTTTACCTATTCATTTGTCTCAGCAATGAAGAACTTCATGTTTCTCCTGATACTGAATGCAAGGTTTCAATTAAGTTCAAATGTCCAGTGCACCATAAAAAATTTTTTGCTTGGTCTCAATAATATTTAAAGTAATCTAAGTAACATTTTTGGCATGACCTCGCTTCATCCATTACCATTAATTAGAAGTTTCATCTTTTTTTTTTTTTCTTTTTTCTTTTTTTTCCTTTGAAGTAGTACTTTATATAAGTGCACTCAGCATCTTGCAAACTGCAAGAAAAGCTATTGATTTTTCTGACATGCCTAATCAGCCTAATTCTACTGATAATAGAAGAGTCGATTTGGCCTGAGTTGTTGCAATTGACAGAGAAAGATATATCTAAATGGGCAATGAAAAATCCAGATTGATTAAAATAGTAAATTAAATACTATCAATTATATGAAATAGTTTTGTATTTGTTCAATCATGTTATTTGAAAAATGCAAACTTGGGCCTAACCTTGAGAAGATTTTATTAGACAAGTTTTTGTTCATTTTCTTTAGATCTTATTCTACTTTCTGCTGAGTGTTTTCAAGAATTCTCATGTTAAGCAATGGAATTAAAGAAAACATGACTATTTCATAAATATTTACTACTAAATTACTTTAATTTTCCTTAACTACTTATAGGAGAGGAAAATGTTTTTGATGATCCTTAGCCAAAGTGCTTGTTGGTTCTGTAGATGTAAATGGATTTTGTATCAATTCCCACAAGAAGTATAGCCATTATTACACCACATTTTCATTTTTGCATAATGGAACTCAGTACAGCAAGAGGATTATCTTGAGTTTTGTCTGAGGCTTTTTCCGGTATTTATGTTTGAAACATTTTCTTTTTGGTAGAAACAAATCCAATATAGATTGAAAACATGCAGTGCAGAGGTGGGAAAAAGGACAGGAATAAGAAATGGAATATTTCTGAAAGGCAAATGTAACTGAATTACACTTACTAGAAAGGAAATTGTATTTGATGTAGAAATAATGGCAGTAAACCCACCCTGTGATCAGACGTGGGTTTTACACCGTCTCTGTACCTTTTGTTTCTGATATAATTTAATACAATTGCCTCTCAAGAATTCTCATTAGAAGTGAGTCATTATTGTGGAATTCCTATCTAATGCTTGTGTGCCTTTACTATCTTCAGTGTATCATACCAGTATATAATCACAATTGTGAATATATCCTTCAAATTCCATGAATTACAATATAATAAATCTATTGTATTTGAAATCAATGGAGTAATGTGAATCCACCAGAAAACACTGTATGGGCTACTGAATGCTTAAATATTGAACCACCACTGTGCTATTATTGTTATAGTTATTTATTATAAATGATTGACAGATTGATATAAACTATTCTCTGTCATTGTAATATAAATATGAGTGCTTGTGTATAACTCATTCCAATTAATTAGTTTGTTGGTGTTTTATTAACCATTAGCTGAAAGTGATTTTTTTTCCCTCAAGATCTATAGTATGTCAGGCTTTCAGCTAATTAATTGGATGCTCCCTTTGGTATTTACAAAGGGACTGAAATGATAAATTATAGTTCATTTTGAGACAGTGCTTCCTTGATGACTGATCAGCACCATGTGAAACAAGTTCAGAGAATTTATATGAAATGCTTTGGTCCAGTTGCTAAGTCAGCAGAGAAACAATCATGTAAGGTAATTCATACATCTTTCACATTCTCTCCATCACATCTCACACTGCTGATGTCACTTGCAGTGAGAAAAAGGAACTGGTTTTAGGGACACTGAGGCCACCTGCCCTTGAAAGGTCAAAATGGGTGTTGGAATATACTGCGGTATTGTGAATATAGAAGACAATATCTTGAGAACAGACCTGAGAAGAGGGACTAGGGGGTGTTGGTTGATTAAAGCTCAACATGATCGGGCAGTGTGCTCTCACAGCCCAGAAAAACAACTATATCCTAGGCTGCATCAAAAAAAGTGTGACCAGCAGGTTGAGGAAGATGATCCTGCCCCTCTGCTCTGTTCTCGTAAGATCCCATCTGGGGGCCCCAGAATAAGAAGGACATGGACCTGATGAAGCAGGTACAGAGGAGGTCATGAGGATTCTCAAAATGCTGGACCACTTCTCCTGCAAAGATAGTCTGAGAGAGTTGAGGTTGCTCAGCCTGGAGGAATGTCCCTTTCCAGCTCTCTTAGGTACTGTCACTTTTATCCAGAGCCTGAAAAAAAGAAGGATCAAACTGGAGTGTCTACAGTCTTATAGACACTTGCTAAGATGTGGGCAAAGAGTTTGCACAAAAGGAAATCTCCCAACAACTGTTTGATGACTGTAGAAGATACTTAAACACAGCATTTCTAGAGCTGGAGTTCAGATGGGCAATCAAGTTATTGTGGCAGAACAAATTTTCATACTTTAGTCATAACAACTGTTTGTGGACGTGTCTTTAATCCGTAGAAAATTATAATATAGGGATGAATAACAACCTGATCTGAATGGTGGATGAGACAGATGTACAGCTTTTGCACGCAATATGTATGCAGCCAGGCACGCAAATGATGTGGTTAAAGCCTTCTTAAATCTATTCCTGATGTAACTCAGACTTCAGGCTAAACTACTTCACATTTCTTTACAGCTGATGTGGGCTGAAAGCAGACATGAGGACAGCTGCCATCACTCAGTTAATGTGCAGTAACCTGTTCCTCCAAATAGACTTGAGTGTGAATTTAGAGAAAACATCCTACTCCTTAAACCCACAGCATACTAGCATAGTGTGCTAGTCACTTTCTCTTGAAAGTTAGAACTAGAACTAGAAATATGTATTTATATATATATACTATGAGTCCTCTGGTCCAAAGACAACCCACATAAAGAAATTAAGAGATTTCAGTCTGGTAGAATCTGGACTCTGGTGGCAAGGCTGTCGTTTTTGAGCTTGCCTTTAGTGACAGCATTAGGGTTTGTCAGGAGACAGAGGAGACAGTATAGTATTTTGTTTAACAAAAGGAGTCTTGCACTGGGATATTAGCAAATGGTTTGGTAGGAGATTTGCAGCTAAATATGAAGCATTGAGAAAAAAAGTTAGAAATTCTAAATTTAAGCCAAGTTATTCTCTTCCTCTAAAAATATTTCTCTGTTTAGTAGACTTGCAACTACTTGCAAGTGCTTAACTGAATTCAGAACATTAGCTATGCCCATCACAAATGGTTTTCTATTTGCTTTGCTGGTTTTAGTGTCAAAAGAGGAGATTTTTTTTTTTCATCGTGGTCCTAAATACCTTTTGCTTTATATTTGAAAAAGATGATAGATTTCATTAGAAATGCCCTTCGGTGGAGTATTTCTAATTTGGAGTCTAAGGTTATGTTTTCACACATGGAAAGTTTGTTCTAATTGTTTTGCATTTAACATTTTTCCTGCTATAAAAAAATCTTCTTTTTTCTCAAATAAATTGCAACTGGCTCTATGTGAAAAGGATACATTTTCTATTAGTCAGCTCTCCTATATTGCTCAGAAACTTAGTTTTCATAAAACAAGAGAACATCTGCTAGCACTTCAAGTTTTGTGACGAGCCTATTTATCTGCTTTAATTCTCACAAAACAGAGGGTAATGCCAGAAAAACAGTCCCAGAACAGGTTCAAGCAGAGTAAAGTTTAACATTTCTTACTGAGTATTCACTATATGTCTGATAGTTTTCTTCCTGAACTTTGTTTATTCACCTATCAATAATTAGAGTGGAAAGTAAAAATTTTTTAGGAATAGGCCATTATATCTACATAAATACATGTATGTAAGGATACTGAAAAACAGATTAATTTACAACATGCATTATGTTATAACTGTCCAATACTGCTAAGTATCTGCGTAAAAATTGTGGCAGAAATGTACCATTCAACTTATAGATGCATCTCCATGGGAAATACCCATTGCCTGAGATTTCTTTGGAGTAATCCTTCACAGAGCAATCCTTTATTTGATATGTAGCATTTACTCATTCACCAATCTCCCTAGATTTTACAGAACAAAACAAAGAATGGTAAGTTATTATCCCATTGCAGCAGGTAGAAAAACTAAGAGGAAGTGACCTCTTCCAAAGACTGAGGAAAATGGCAAGGGAGCACAGAAAGCACAAGCACTTCGCATCAATGGCAGTGTAGGTTCTAAGCTTTAAAGTGTGTAAAGTTGGTGTCTTCTTGGCTAGAGGTCCCATATTATTAAGGTGGAAGGCAGGAGGCTGATAATCTGTCACCCTGGCACTGTGATGGGCTGCACCTGACTAAGGTGGTGCCCACTGTGAAAGAAGATCCAGCTCAAGACCAGCAAAAAAACCCCTAAGATACACAGGTCTATGGGACCTGATGAGATGTACATGAAGGTCCTGAGGCAATGGTTGAATGAAGTTGCTAAGCCTCTGTCGACCATATTTGATAGGACATAGCAGTTCAGTGGTGCTACCACTAACTGGAAAGGGAAAAGAATAATTCCCATTTTTAAAAAGAGAAAAAGAAAAGATCCAGGCAGCTACAGAGCAGCTTATCTCACCCCTATGCTTGGCAAGATCATGGAGTAGATCCTCCTGGAAACTATGTTAAAGTAAATGGAAAACAAAGAGTTGATAATTGACAGCCAATGTGGCTTCATTAAGCAGAAATCATTCTTGAAAAATTTGATGGTCTTCTATGACAGGGTTACAGCTGCCTGTACCTGTGCAAAGTGTTTGACACAGTCTCACACAATATTTTTGTCTCTAAATTGGAGAGACATGGATTTGACAGATGGATCATCTGGTGGATAAGGATTTGGCTGGATGATTGCGCTCGATGTATTGTGGTCAAAGTCTTGATGTCCAAGTGAGACCAATAATGAGTGATGGAGTGATGTCCCTTAGAGGTTGGTGCAGGGTCCAGAACCGTTTTGTATCTTTTCTGGCAACATGGGCAGTGGCACTGAGTGCACCCCCAACAAATTTGCTGATAACAACAAGCTGCATGATGTGGTCAACATGCTGGAGGGAAGGGATGCCATCCAGAAAGTCCTTGATAGGCTTGGGAGGTGGTCTTCTTAGATGGCTTTGAAGCTGTGTCAGCAGCACACTGCATTTCAAAAAATGCAAATGCAAAATGTAAATTTTGAAAGGATTTTTATTTGGAAGCAGGGTTATGCAAGTTCCAGACTTTCACTGCTAATGAAGTCTTCCCGCACTGACTGCTTTTTAGAAACTTTTCTGCTTAAGCCTTCGCCAGATAAAGAATTTCCTTTACATTATGCTTCATTATATAGTGGATATATATACTAAATATGCTATATGCTCTAGGTGAAATGACAGAACTGAATGATCGGAAGCTAATAGGTACTACGTTATCTTCCCCATTTAGTTGTCTGCAGTAGGGAGCACAGTCCCTAAACTGTGGTCACCCAATTGTTAATATCACTACAGAACGGACATTAGCCATGGTGGGATATTACATGTACAACTAACTATGCATTATAACATTTCTACTTCCTACAAATTCGGAATTATGACGGCTTACAGAGATCCCTGATACCTGTTAGAGGAGAACCTGTTCCTTAGAGAACAACAAATAATATCAACTATTCTACATCGCACATTAGATGAGGAGGCATTGTGCTGGCTAAAGGAACACAGACACTCAAATTGGAGGTAGGTATAAACTGCCTGTATTAAGCAGTACAGAATGCTGGCTATTTAGTTGCACTGTTTCTCCGGACGGTGTTGGTTAGAGTGGTTCCATTTCTAACCAGCTCCTGTTGGCATTACTGAATGATTTTTTTTACTATAGACATGACAAAATGTGTGTCAAGAAGACATTAGGGAAAGTTACATTGAGCAACAGAAGTGATTTCTTCTCAAAGTGGGAAGATATGAAAGTGTAGAATGGAGAGAGAGGGAAAATGCAGTGTTATGGAATCCTGGTGTCTAAAACAATGTGATTGATCCATACTTATTAAAAAAAATAAAATCTGAATATCAAAATATGTCTAAAGAAGTTTTTAGAATTTAGAGTTCTAACATCATGATAGGCACTTCATGAAAAGAGTAGTTTCATGATGAAAATTCCTCAGCCAAGCATTTCTTACAGCAAAATTCTTCTGTAAATAAAAATTTGAAGCTGTCAATGCAGCCTGTAGGAGATACACATGGAAGACAGTGATGGATGTTTACTGTAGTCCACATGGTCATTAATGTGAAAGTTTTCCAGTCTAGAATCTTACGTAGTTTTTAAATGATCTGGTTAAAACAAATATGTAAATGAACAAATAAATAAATAAATCTACATTTCATTGAATGCGAAATAATAAATGTAAAAAAAGTTAAAGTATATTTATTTCCTTTCTATACTCACCAAGTAAAGAGAATATATATTCTTTGTTTATCCTCAGAAGTTCCTGTGACTAACATACACTAGTGTATTAAGAATTTGGGACTACGTACTTATTACAGAATATCACAGTACTGCTGTGATCTTTTTTGTTAACCCAGATTCTTGGTTCTCTGTGGTTATGAGTAGCAACTGTATAGACAGATATGGCAGGGTTATTCCTTACCAGCTCATTGCTGCCATCCTCATCAAAATCCTCCTCTATCCCATCAGTCATCTCTTCTCCATCCCCATCTCCATCTGGCCCTCCTTCAATTGGATCTTCTGTAGAGTTATCTGCATTCTCTGATATGCATTCTTCTTGAACCAAATCAGCATTATCTTCCATTTGTTTCTTTTGAGCTTCTGTAAGGAAAACATACTCTATAGAAATTCAATAACCTTCCCTACTGGTGGCAAAGAAAAGTGTTCTGGGGAAGAAACTTGTCTTTCCCATCTTCTTATAATTTGCTAAAATCCAAGTTAATATCTACTAGTGAAATATGGTAAAATCCCTGATTTTCAAAATCTAATGCATGCATTAGCCATAGTACCAACACGCTCATTCATCCCATGCAGTGGATGAAGTTTTGCTTTACTAACAAATCCAGCTTTTTGATTTTCTGCACTTCACTTTATCTTGGGATAAATTGGTATAATCACCATGTATTTATTTACTTGCACCCAGTGAGAAGTACACAGATCTCTATGCTCAGAGAAACAGATGGCTATTAATTGTCTATAAGTAATCAAAGATTTGCATAAATTTGCTGTGACTATCTCTAAACAACCATACAGGCAATAAAAAAAATCCTTCTAGATAACTGAATATATATATATATATATGTATATATATATATATATTATGGAGTAAGTAATAGTTTCTCCCTGTTGGCATAACATGCCATGATAGATGAAAAGATCCCCTCTCATGATGCAGATATATGACTTCCTATAATTTCTGCAAATTAAGAAAAAAAAAAAAAGGACAATTTTTGGGGAGGCCCATAGGAGCTGTTCTGGTTGGCTTAGCACAGATAGCTGCATTGTTGTGATTATGTATTTTGAGACTCCAGGAATTTCATCCAGAGGATGAGGAGGAATTTCATCCAGACAGCAGAAATCCAGAGAAGGACTGAGAAGGGAATGACAGAGACAGACTGGATGCTAGAATGGTTAGAGGATGAGAGTTTTTTTTATTTGGAGTTTAGGTTAAAAGCTTTATTTTTTTTCAGAGTGGTTACAGGCAAGAGAATTAATTGCAGGTAGCTGGAATGCCAATGTATTTTTAGTTTAAGTGACAATTCCCACCAATGACCACATTTCTAGATCAACATTATTTCTTCCTTTATTAGGTTTGATTGTTCTATAACTCTAGCTAGTGTTTCACCTATCTTGTCGAACAGCCAGTGATTCTGAAGATTTCTTACAAAGCGTTTTATTTTCAGCTCCATTAATATATTATTTTCTACCCACAATATATAACATTCATATCTCCTCACACTTTTCTGTATCATAATATTAAGTCAATACATTTATTTTTCTTCTACCTCTGCACATTTATTTTACATCTTACTTTCATCTCTTCAGTCTTTGCTTATCTCTAACCCCTCACTTTCAAATTCATTTATTGAAGATACAGAACAATGAAGATTTTTTTCCTTTATTCACATAATTTCTGCAGAAGGATTATTGTTAAAGAACAGAAAGTCATCGTAGACAACTGCTTTGAAAGTACTGTGTTCATACACATCAGTAGAAGATTCAGCCCACCTTTCATTTGTGAGGTGGTATACATAATACCATGCTAGTTATAAATCACTGTTACTTGCCTAACTGCACAAGGAAATGTGGGTTGTCAGCTACGCCTACTGAGTCCTGCCCTGACACCTTCTGAAATTAACCTAGCTGGGCTACTGACAAATGAATTAACTTCAGTCAAGGATTTCAAAAAGGATTCCTGAAATAATGGACTTAATACATTTTAATGGAAAAACTTATAGGAGAAAACTGCTAGAAAATTTGATCACTTATGTAGACTGGGGTCTTCAGAAGAGTCTAAAATACCATCACAGCATCTTACACTTTTGGGCTCTGCTGACAAGCAAAAATTAAGATCTTACATTTCAGTATACACTTTTAGAAATCTTCATCTTGATACTGCAGGGAGAATGTTCCCCTCTAACAGTTTTATCACGCCAGAACCGCTTTTTATTCCTGGCTTTCTGATTCAGATTTTTATGAACAAGGGAGTTATTCCTACAGATTTCCTAGAGAAGTACATCCTCTACCAATTCTTGACAGTTATTTGCTAATCCACATAAATACAGCTACCCTATAAACTTGCAAATAACTATACTTAGGATTGTTTTTCAGATTCTTTTCATCTTTGTTTCCTACAGAGTTTGAGATTTTATCCTAAAACTGTAACTTGAAGTGCACAGATTTTCTTGTTTAAAGTGCTAACATAAGGTTTTTCTTCTTTTGTCAGTTGTGTCAAATAAGTGATATTTTAATTTCTGTCATATCCATCCTACTGCAATTTTCAAATTATAAACTGAAATGTTCAAATAATAAAAGACAGAACATCAGCCACTACTGTAAAGAGATGTAGCTTTAGAGTAGTGACTATAGTACATAATGAGATTGTTCAGCTTGCCTGTTTAACCGATCATATCCTCCAGAAGTTGAACTTTTAAGATTAATAATTAAACATGCTTCTTGAAAGTGATGCAGACATTGTAAAAAAAGCAACAACAGTGCAGAATAAGGGCTTGATTTTTTTATTTTGTGTGATCCTCTCGGATCCCAGGCTTAAGTGAGACCACTCCTTCTGGAAGAAAGCGGGAAATAATATTGCCAGACTATTCAGAAGGAACAAAATCATCTCACATCTGAAGTTGTCAGTGGAATTGTTGAGGTACTGATGTAGTTTTACCTTACATAAAACCTCCAGCCAAGCAAACAATCATCTATGGACTCATCCCACAGGCTACTTAGCTTTGTTTGTCAACTCAAGAAACTTAAATGGTGATCTTGGTGTCTTTGACATGGTCCCCCCTCCCTCACCCTCAGTGATAAGCAGATAATCTCTGAGATTTTTCATTGCTTGTCTTCAAAAGGAATAACACTATGATTCAATACAAATCAACATTTTCCTCTTTGAGATGATTTCTATTTAAATGAGTTCTCTACAGTCCTTTAGCAAAAGTGAAAATTGGATATCAAAGTACAATGACATGCAGGCTGTTTTGCATATTAATGGATTTTATACAAAAGCTCCCTGAAGTAGGAATCCACCATCTCAGAGCATTTCAGTACACAAGTGATTCAATGGAATGCCTTGCAATTACATCTTCACTGATTACACCAACTTTTATATAACTTGCATGAACTACAAAATAGAATATAATGAATACATATTGTGCACAGTTCTAAAAGAGGCAATTACAATTCATACTAATGGTTTACCTTATACTTGAGAGTAAAGCACTCATTTTTGGGATAAACTGTAACAACTGAGAGATTGCTAGTCTGTCAATTTAGAAAATGATTGTAAATAAGAGGTAAAGTTTTAGGAGTTGTTTTTATTGGTTGTTTTTTTTTTTTCTTTTTCAAATTGTTAACCAAAAAATATTTCTTTGTAGTATCCCACTCTAGATAAGTCATTCATTATTTCTTTTTCAATACGAACGAGAAAATTCAGGGTTCAGAGAGATATCCCAACTATAGATAAGCAAATAGGACAGGCACTTAGAATCAGGAAGGATCTGGATGTAAATATCTATTTTGTCTCTGTCAGGTCCATAAACTTCTAATTCTTTTTCATAGTCTTGATGGAACTCCTTTATTGTATATTATATTATATACTCTTATATTGCGTTGTATAATTGTAGCTTTTTGGCTTCCCCAGCATGGTTGGAGTTAAGCAAGCAACATGAATCTGAGAACCCAGGTACTCAGACAGCTGTGAATTCTAAGGTAGACTCTCTTCCACACATTTCACAAAAAATATTTCTACTTTTCATCAAAGAATAGAGAGAAAAAAAAAAAAACCAACAAAAAAACAAACCAAAACATTAAGAGTTTTCACAAGATAAGGCTTCCATTTTCCCTGCTGGCTCTCAACAAAATCAGCTTTCTAGTACACAGCTTCTGTACAGAGATGTAACAGGAGATTTATAAGGAAGTAGCCAAGGAAATACCATAGACAGCAGTAAGAGGTGAGATAGTTTTCTACATATACTGTGGTGAAAATATGGCCTTATAAATCCCTTATTTAGTTCAGCATGGCTTTTAAGTGCTTCCAGGTGAGATTATTCATCAAGCAACATGATCACTGTAGTGACAAGAATAAAGATATCCAGTACATTAGAAAGCAGTGTTGGATTTTGTCATTCTCAGTGTTTGCATAAAAACAACCAAAACATTTCAAGACAGAGTACAGAATGAACTAGAGGTGCAGCGATTTCTACACAGATGCTACAACTTCATTAGGCTGGAAGGCATCTTCAGACTCTCCTAGTTCAACCCTTGTTCAAGGCAGGACCAACTTCAAAGTTCAGTACAGGTCCAGGGGGCTTTGGCCAGATGACTTTGGATATTCTACAGAGTTTCTGTGCATGCTGTTGTACTTAGAAGCACTGTAGGTGCTACAGGGAATATTTTTCTTAATCTCAAACTGGAATTTCCCTTGCTACAACTCATGACTATTGTCTCTTGCCCAGACAGTATTTCCTGAAATAGATCATCTAAAATTTCATAATGTGCATGGAATAAGTATCCCCATCATAAACAACTTTCACCATAATTCTATCCAATAAACTTTTTAGTGATGTTTTGTATCCAGAATGTCCAGGGGGCAACCTTTGCATTCTTTTTCTAGAATGGAACAACCTTTTCTTGAAAACAACTCTTCAAATGATGTTGAAGGCTCTGTGAATAATACTAGTTCTTTCACGCAGTTAATTTAGCTTGCTTCAGGCCCTCCATGCAGAAAATCTTCTGTGAGGACCCAATTCTCTCTCTTATCTGTCTATTTGTCTGATAAATAGGCCTTGATTTAAGTAACATAACTACAGATTGTTTTCACCTACCTGCTTCAGCTTTTTGCTGTTTTTCAATCTTTTCCAGTCTCCCTAGCAAGGAGTCAATTTTTGTTTTGATTTGGGTTAATTCCTTCTTGATTGTTTGCAACTCATCTGATTTCACTGTGGAAAAAGAACAAAGATGCAAAACATAAAATAAGCTGTACTTGCAGCCCCCACAAACAAAATGTGTTCTTTTTTCCTTTTCACTTAGAACAAAGTCTACTTCCTCATTCCTCTCACTATTTTTAGAGATTTCTTTTTAAAACTAACTTTCTTAATTAAAAATGCTGAATCTTAAGAAATCCCAGGATACTAAGTCCTAGTGACAAGAGGTTATGTGAGATGTGTAGTTTTTTAAAAAAGCATTTCACTCAAAACATCTTAAGGTTACTCTTAGTAAATGCAAGTAACTTTTACTGAGAAGCCTGTAGTGAAAGAATGACTGAATTATTACAGCCAATTCACAATCTTGTGATATTATTTTGTTGGACTGTTTTGTAAAAATAACAATAAGAATAGCAACAATAAAAAAGAACCCTCACAGATATTTTTCAAGAAGACTGAACAGCAACATAAATGTTAGGCTAGCCAGAAATTCAATGTTATGTTCCAGTCAACAATTTCATTGCAGTATAAGGTGTTAGGTATCATTGCCTTAAAAACAATAATTTCTGGGTAATTTCTTCTACTCTATCCAGCTGTAGATAACATATGAAAATATTTCTTTTTATAATCACAGCTAGGGACAAGGGGGCAACTCAGATGAATTAATAGGTGAAGTTTCCAAATTTATGTTGCAATGCATTACTCCTCATTTTTGTGCATTACTGCACTCTTGTGGTCTAACTTAAGGAGGGAAATTTTGGAGGTGTTTTGTCTTCAGAATAAATAGCGTTACGGTATTCAAGAATGATCTCTTTATTATGACATTATCAATACTTTCTTAAGCTCAGAAAATAGTAGTGATAGATCTCTTGACTCATCCACACTAGGATATCATGTTGGAAAAAAAAAAAAAAAAGGTGAGGAAGATGGGAACCCTGTGCTAGCATGTGACAAAAAAATGTTATGAAAGTCAAGAGTAAACACAACTGTTGCTCTTAGAGCTCTTGTAGGAAGAGGTAGATCACCATCTTAAACTGGAATGGACTGGCAATAGAACAGTCAAAAGTGTTACCCGTACATCTTTATCTTTGCTAAAAGAGGTCCATTGCCTTTGGGTGTGTATCTGGAGCAACTGCAGCTCCTTATGGGAGCGTCCTAAAAGGGATTTTCTGCCACAGAAAAGGACTTTGTTTTTGTATAAAGAGTCTCCTGGCTGAATCTTGTCTGATCAGTCTTGTTCATTGACTTTTGGGCATGTATTTTCAATATGATGTCATGTGGGTATTTTTAATTGGATAGGTAAACTATGCCAATGAAATGTGCAAGTAGGTTACTGCCTACTTCAGTTGTAATAAATACTGGCCTCTAAACCAACTTACTGCAAATTTGGAGCATGTTCACTAAGGTATCAAGGTTTTTAGTGTTAAGTTTTGGGCCATGTGCATTACTGTTGCAGCTCAGCAAAGGGAAGTAAGTTGCTCTATACAGTAATGAACTTGCTTAATCATTTTCTTACAAATAAGAAAATAAGGAAAGCTGAAACCTCAGACCTCATATTCAGTGAGTGGCAGGCCTTCAGAACTAAGCTTAAAAGTAATCTTTGTATTGGATCCTTGTATGCTCTACAGCATTTGATGGAGGAAGTTTTTAGAAAATTTATAGAGTCATAGAGTATTCTCAGAGAAATAATGGATCACTATCCAACGCCCCGATCTGTAAGAAAACATTAAGATTCTGACAACTGTATATTTTGGAGGTTACTTCCTCCCTTGGGGATGAGGTTTGTCTGTGCTGGAGTAGCAAAGTCTGAGGTGAAATGGCATGAATCTGCATAGCAGGAAATGCTAAATACCTGCAGCAGCCTGCTAATGAAGCCAGCTGGCAAAAGATTGCATCTGGCCAAGCTGTTGAGTTAGAGATGCTTGCCAAGGCTAAAAGGTCAAAAGTCAGAAGAGACGCAAGAAGGACCTAATGATATTTGTTCTGAGTATTAAAGAAACAGGAAACATTTGCAGTTCTGACTTTGGCAAAGAAATGGGCACACAGGATGGGGCTACTGTGCAACTCAGGCCAAACTCTCTGCCTTACAGGGATGTCTCTGGGGTGTCCTAGAGAGAAATCAGTTTTGGAAGCACTGTACTAGAGGGGAAGCAGACCCGACAGTGAGGATTAGACAATAAACAAAGATGTTGAATGCTGAGAAGCCTTATTTCCACCCCTATTTGCATAAAATTTGGTCTCTGAATCTATATAAGTTTCAAATGTCCATCCTGATTCTAGCCTTGCAATGACTAAGTTACTCAAGCCTCTTATTGTCTTAAGTTGCAGGGAGTTGTGCCAATCTTCAAAATCATTCTCCTAGAGCAATTCAGCTTTCAGTTACTTCATTTTTAGGAATAAAGAATTGGAGCCAGACTGTTCTAAGTAGTGTCTGCTGACAAGAAAATATGCTGGAGCAGGGGGTGGATCAGAGGGCCCTGCCAGCCTCAGCCATCTGAAATTCTCTGATTTTGTATTTCTGTAATTCTGTGGTGTAGACCTTGGGAATAATTTTAGGAACTTAAAGCACATGTTAAGTTACGTAAAGACTGTAAATACTGTACATCAAGTGTCTTGCTTTGAGTATGTAAATTATCCATTAAAAGTTAATTCATTTAATTGTTAGTTTATTTGTTTTCAACTTGATCTCTGTCAAGAAGTTCATAAACATTAGGCCAGAGCTGTATGCATTTAAAATATTTATCTGCTTTTTAGTAATAGAATAGGAAAATAAAGTAGCATACTGTTTGTTTGTTTGTTTGGTTGTTGTTGTTGTTGTTTTTAATTTTAATTAGCAGATATCCAGCAGCCGGCATGTATAGAAAGGGAAAGAAATTGCTAATGCAATTCCTCAAACACTGGCTAGCTAAATATCTTCAACAACTTTGAGATGCAAAAATTAAGGAAACAAGTGAAACTTGAGGATAACATGAAGTTAGAAGATACCTATTTGGAGTGAACTAGAATAGGAGTCAGATAATTTTAAGGAATGTTCCAGTAGAAAAAGATGAAATTCAATTGCACTGAAGCACCCCCACCCTCACTTGATTGACTAACAGCAGAACTCCTGCTCTTAACCTGGAAATTCATCAGCTGAAAAAGAGAGACACAATTATCCTTGGGTATGGTTGTTTAGTTGACAATAGGCTATCACTATAATGCAACCATGAAAAAGAAAATGTTATACTATAATGTGTAAAATGATGTATTTCTGAATATAAGTGAATATCAATGCCATTATATAAAGATATGGTGAGAGCTTATATGGAATGACACACACTAATTCACTGAATTCTAGCAAGTATATAGAGAGAAGATCCATGAAGATGACTGTAAGAATGGAAAACTGCAATATTACATTTTATATTTCTGCCCAAGACAAGAGGAAGGGGAAAGGAAGTAAAACATTTAAGCTAAGACAAAACAAAGTGTTGACCAAACACATGGATATGAACAAATAAATCGGAGCTGGAAGTTGGTGAAACAAATAGAAAAACTCTAAATATGTCTAAGGCAGAGATTAATCTATTTAAAAAGGATTAGATGGTGTGGTTACTTAAAACAATACAGAAGTAGATTCTTTCCATTTCTCTGTGTGTATCCCTTTCCATTTCTCTGTGGTGAATAAAAGAGCCTTCTAGAACACATCTTTTGTTTAAACTTGTAGCACAAGGAAGATGTCACACCCAGCTTAACAAAGGGTTATAAATTGAGGTCAGTGGTATTTTTAGAAATCAAAGTGCTAAATTTGAATTGCAACATTTCAGAGGGGGGTTCATTATGTTCTGACCTTTATTCGTAAATATATGTGTTCATTTTCTGAATCCAGTTTGAATGTGGAGAAGAATTATGAGAACAGTTATGTCTATGAGATTGCTACTCAAATCTGAAAAGTCTAGTAGAGTAAATGATCTCATGAGAGTTTTGCTATTTGGAGATGAAATATTTTAAGCATATGCTATAACATTTTGATACAGAAACCTGACATTAAGCTTGTGTATGGCCTTGAATGCTACCGAAGCCAAAAATAGCATCCTTACCCAAAATTAAATTTCTTTATTGAAGAGATCCTTTACTAGCAATAAATTACAATTAGAATCAACATTGCATTAGTTCAAGGATTTCAGATTAGCACGATGGAGTAAAAGGCAACAAAATATTAAACAGCTTAATCCCAGAATTCAATATAAAAAACTTTTCCAATAAAATGGCAAAAGTAGCAGCAGAACACACAATTTCTGCTTTTCAGCTTGAATCCCTCAGGGAACAGCTTGGTTATTTCTCTGATAAACATCTTACAATAAGCTGATTATGTTCCTGACAAAGTAAACAATATCATGTTTCTACCTTTAAGATTAGTTGGCTGGACTTGAGAAAGAAGGAAATAATTCTATGGGGAAATCAAGCATGAAACTGTGTATCGTGTGCCTTAGTACTCTTAAAATAAATAAAAAAAACCAACCAATTTATTTTCAGGTGTGCTGCATGTAAAACGGAGCATTTTCTGCAATTTTTAAAGCACTATGTTTTCTGTGTTTCAATTACCATAGTAAAAAACTGAGTGTGGAAACTCAGTAAGGATCAAAATGAGGGCCCATGCATTTAGCGATTCATCTTGTATCATTCTCCTCAGTGTTAACAGCTGGATCCAAAGATAACCTTGTCACCTGGAGCTCTAATACTGACATTTCACAGAATTCACATAGCACTTGAATACACTGAAGAATACTTTCACTGAGGCACAACGTCCTATTAGGATATGCAAACTCCTGATTGCAAATTCATAAAATAATTTACAGGTCCTGCAGCCATGTTACACAGCCAGTGTTTTGGAGGTCTCAAGGTTTTGGGTACTCGCACTTGAACAAAGGTTCAGTCCTATAATCTGCAATTAGCAGTACTTAATCCTTGCCACAGGGCTATAAAATATTTTCTGAAATGCAGAATGAGTAATTAAGCAAATCTGGTGATTATTCTCAGGAGCAAATATCTAGGTGTTAGTGTAATATACTCTGTAATATACTGTAATATACTGTAATACTGTAATATACTTCCATTAATCCAAATCCAAAATTTGGAAAAATCCAAATTTCTGTGACATTTCCTTGACATCTCTTGGGAGTCAATGAATTGAATTGAAAATAATTCATCTTCTTGAAGGCAAAGTGAGTAAAAAAAGCCCATTTTGATCAGGCCACCGTTTAGGACAAGTGAATTAAATGCACTGATACTACTAAGTTTTCATATGGATAAGACATAAGTAAAAGGACAAAAGGAGATCTAGGGAATGAATACAGATTCATATACAGCATATACTTAGTACATTTTTGATTCATTATGGGAAATCTGAAAGAAAACCCAAAGAACCCAGGGTGGAAAACACTAGCAAAATTACTTAGATTCCATATCTACTAACATGACGATATTAAGTTATAGGCTTTCTTTTAGACAGATTTTAAAAATCACATTTCAGGAACTGAAGAATGAATACGAGTGAATATGCATAAGTGGATTTGTTCAAGACATGTATGAAAATGATCATAGACAACAGATAACAAAGGAAGTGTTAGTACTCTCACATCCACTTATGTGAACTTCATAATACAACATATAAATTTATGTTTTCCTGTGTCCTAGGTATCAAAGTTCCCACTGTTGGTAACAGACATCTCACCAATCCATTCATTAAAGACTTGTATGTGATTTGATTGCCAAGACAACAGATCCTCAGAGGTCATCCCTATCAAGAAATGTCCTGAGTTCCTCGTTACTCATCATACCACACTATCTTTTGCTTTGCTCATCACACTTTCATTCTTTCAGTCACATGCATATTTATTACACATTCTCTTTCAAGGTCCTGAATGCCATCAGTTCAGGATGGACCAAAAATGGTTTTCAATGGACATACTAAGGTTCCATCTTCTTTGTTAGATGTTAGTGTGTGAGATTTGGATAGGTTATTCAGGTAGAGTATGAATTTTTCTCATCCTGATGCCATAATTAGTCCCTTTTCCAGTAGATGTACTGTTGTGGATTTACTCTATGTGTAAGTCAGTAGGATGCTCTGTTGGTTGGCCTGGTACTGCAAACATGTTATTGCAGTCCCTTCATTCTTTCTAATATCTGATCCCTACCTGATCTTTCTCTTCCTCTTCCAGTGACGCTTCCAAGGGCAGTATCACTCCACATAAGGGGCAGGGGAAGACAGGTGGGTGCTGAAAGATGCATGGAGAGGAGGATGAAGTTCCTGGCCAATACTACAGGGTGGGGAGGTTGGTGAGAATGTAGGAGGGAACATCTGATGTTTGTCATCTCTTCTAAGGCCAACTCAGTAAGAAGGAGTTGAATAGCCCCAAGTTATCGATCCCATTTTGTACTCCCTTCACAAGCAGGCAAAGACATTTTGCATCTTTCTATTTTCAAAGGAATCACAGTAAAAAAGCAAATCCAACCCAACCTCCCTCCTTTCCCTGCCCCAGACCACCATCTGTACCTCATGTGCGAATGGAAACAGCCCTCAAGACTCAATAAAAAGCGGTGTTTCTCAGTCCTTCTATAAGAAGATTATTAACTTTGTTCTATGATCAGCTGTTCACAAGACCTCACAGTTCATAAACAGTCAGTATGATTGGAGGGAAACTTTTGAGTTCAAGGCAGTGAGGCTAAAGCTCAAATAATTTCAAATGATTTTTTTTCCAAGTTACCCCATTGTTCTCTTTGACTACGCCAAAGGTGTGGCACCTTCACTAATTAAAAAAAAGAAAAAATTCAAGCAAAATATTGAGGGTAAGAAATAACTGCAAAAGAGCTGTATAGTGGGAGCTGCCTGTTTGCAGAAATTAACATGACCATTGTTTCAAAATCCAAACTCATATGAGGAACTCACATTTGGATCCTGAGGAAGAAGTCCCACTTGAGGTGGATCGTGATGTTCCTTTCATGGAGAAAACCCCTTTGCCTCTGCGAGTTGTTGTCACAGCCACACGAGGACGCTTCAATGGTATCACTGCACGAGGTGGTGGGGGGACACGTCCATGATAATCAAACAACCTAGAAAAAATGAAGTCAGCTGGACTCCACAAAACCTTCAGTGATTTCAAGTCATGGGAGCCCTGTCAATTAAATTTTCAAGTTATCTTTGAGAAAATTAACCTTTGAAATCTAATCACTTTATATCATAGTCAAATTAGATTTCAAGGACCTATGCACATTAAGTGCCCTATTCAGAGTTTAGTCACAGTCCAGTGCATAGCTCAGATTTTGCATCATTGAAATGAGGGAGGATGCTTTATGAGACTCTTATTTGCAGCATGGAAAATCTATAACCTGCTTTCTGTGGATTCAAATCATTTCACTGTACACAAGTAACAGCATACATTTTATTGTAGTGACAGTTAGACTCCTTTATTGTATGCATGACTTGAATTCTACTTTTCTAGCTATCTGCTATTCTTATAGATAGAAAAATAAATGAAGTTTTCTTAAACCAGGCATCATCATAAAGAAATATCCTGCACATTGTAAAATATCCAGTAGTTTCTATTGAGGGAACTGTATATCCTATGGAATTGACAGGAAAGAGGGCCCATCATGTCCTCTGTTTACTGAATAACAAGTTGATGTACAATCACAGGAAAACTAAAGCATGATTAATAAAATAGGATGTTAGCCTTGTTCAAACCAAACCACTGTATATATTCAGAGATTTGCTACCGCAGTCACTAGAAGATATTCTATAAACAAAAACAACTAGTGTTCCCAAACAGAATGCCCCGATCTTAGAAAGCACAGTTATCAACAGCAGCTGATTAACCTGTATAGAAGAAAATAAAGACAACAGGAAAAGTAATCAAAAGTTAGATATACTTAAAATGTAAAATCCTTTGGCTCTGAACAAAACAGATTAGGAGAAAAAAGACTGAGTTCTAAGACCGAAATAGAGGGATAAGCAACATTATCAGAAAATATCTTGCGTTCTGCTCACATGCTATTGCAACTACTAATTTATGTAAATTTGTAACTGCATGTTTAATTTTCACAATTCTAACCACTGTTTCCCAGCTGGGTGGATAGATATATGTTTGAAAACAGAGACACAAGAAGTAGTAATTAACTGCCACGCTATCTAACAGCACACTGATCAGGAAGCAGAATCAAACTTAAGTCTTCTATCCCATTTTCTGGCAAGTAAACACCTAGCATTTAAATCCTGCAATCCTTCCAGTTGTCTGTGCCTCTCCTTTTCTTTAGCTGTTTACAATGTATAACATAAAGATCCCATCACTCACATTAAATTTGAACTCCATCACTTTGAATGTGCTGTTTGAATAAGCAGTTTTTAACTACTGTAAGCATAATTAAAAATTCTGTGTAATTGAGAACACAAAATATACATTTTTAAAATTTTACAGAAATATTATTGTTGGTTGTCACTCTTATTCTTTATTATATTGGATCACGTGCAGGTTGGTCACAGTCTCTCATGTGACATTACTGGAATAAAATATTTCAGAAAAACTCTAAGTTATAAAGCAGTAGATCATTATGCAATGATTTGTCCAAAGGTGATCTTTCTTTCTAGTTGTTAACAGTTCATATATATATGAAGTTGTACATATTCCAGGGATGTGCTCTCTGTAAAAAGGTGCTGCCTTTTAATAGCTTTGAAGTACATTGCCTAATCTCCTTGTACTTGTAAAGTGAGAAATGATTAACAGAAATCTTCAGTCCTGGGAAGGATGGGTCTAGAGGAAAAATGAGGAAGGAATTGTCATGACCAGACAAGGAGTAATGGTTTTAACTGAAAAAGGGTAGATTTACATTAGATACAAGGAAGAAATGAGGTGAAGCTCAGAGAAGCTGTGGATGTCTCACCTCATCCCTGGAATCCCTGGAACTAATGAATATTGAAGACTGGATTGGATGGGGCCCTGAGCAGCCTGATCTGGTGGAGAGTAGGGCCACAAAGGTTCTGGAGCATCTGTCTTATGAGGAAAATTTGAGAGACTTGTGACTGTTTGGCAAGGAGAAAAGAAGAAGTGGATGTGACCAGACTCAGTTCAGTGGTGAGCGGCAACAGAACAAGGGGCAACAGGCACAAAGTGCAACACAGGAAGTTCCATATGAACGTGAGGAAGAGCTTCTTTTAGTGAGGATGCTGGAGTACACAGGAGCAGGTTGCCCAGAGGGGTTGCAGAGTGTCTTTCTCTAGAAATATTCAAAACCCATCTGGACAATTTCCTGTGTGACCTGCTGTAGGGAATCTGCTTTAGCAGAGGGTTGGACTCAGTGGTCCCCTGAGACCCCTTTCAACCCCTATGATTCTGTGAAAGTGTCTCTTCCTTATGGCAGAGGGATTAGAACTAGATAATCTTTAGGGTTCCTTCCAATTCAAACCACTCAATGATTCCACAATTCAGTTATAAAATGATGCTTTGCTCCTATAATCACCAATATGCAGATAAAATGCTTATTCTCCTCCTAAATTGTGCAGTACTGATCTTGTCAGTCTGCCTTCATAAAGATCTTATTTCATGAAAGAAACTAGTTTCACCACACTTTTCTGACCCCATAATTGCTTTAGTCAAGATAAGACAGGTGTATTCATTCAGAAAAGTTTAGAAAACTAATGAATATTAAAAAGCAAGAAAAGTTCAGAAATTCAAAAAATCATTAATAAATTTCTTAATTTATATTTCCTATAAGTATGTTGATCTATATGATAGTTTTGTCAATGCACTGAATTCTCTGTTAGTTTTTCATTCCTGTCACGTAAGACTTCTCATCTTTCATGCCCTTTACCTCAGATCTTACAGAGACATTTAACCTCCTAAACTTTTTTATGCCATCATCAGCATTTCCAGTCCTGGAAGGTGAATCTTATATTTGAGTTTTCTTCCATTAAAATGATGCTTTCTTAATCATGAAGGATTTCTGAATCAGAAAATTACACTATTGAATACATTTATGATCACTTTTCTCTGTCAGTAGTTTTTCATAGTAAGACAATCACAAACCTAGACTACCACAGCAGCATTTAATATCCCATAAATATGTCTTCTGTTGTGGAAGTGTAATTAGTTCATTAGAGTGATCTGCAATGTACAGAACTAGTGAAAAAGCCTAAGGACTAATAAATTTGATGTTCAGATGGTATAAATCAGAAAGAGCACTGTATAAAACACAGGCAAAACCACTGATAAAACTCAGAGCATCAACTCTGGGGAACGTAAAAAGTCTGTGTGAGTTAACTTCTTCCAGGAGAGGAGCAACTTCCACTATTAAGGGTGGACTCCACAAGATTAAATCAAGTTGATGGCTTTTACTCCGTATGCTTAAAGCTCAGTGTTTTTAGCTTTGTCCAAGGTAAGCACAGTCATGCATATGAAGAAACAAATAAAACAGCTTGAATTGAATAAACCCCTGGGAAAAAAACAAAACAAACCAAAGACATTGTTTCTGTATACTCTTCCTACAGTGTTTCTGAGCAGAAATGTACATACACATGAAAAGTTATTTTCAGGGTATAAGCCACTACTCTGTTGTTGTCTGTTGTTATAATGTAAAAGAAATCCCAGAATAGAGGTTGATGGAGCAAAGTAGAATTCTAATCTGACTCACTTGGCCTATACTACACTAGGCTAGTATATGGGTCACTCCAAAAATAATGCCTACTTTTTATATTTATTTACAAGTAACATACAATAGATCCAAAGAGAAAAATAACATCCCTTGATAGCACATATTCTCAACCACAGAACACTAATTATTAGCATAGTCACCACTGTTAGCCATGCATTTTTGCCACCAATGAAAAAGGGTCTGCATGCTATGCTCATAAAATCTGCATGGCTGTCCGAAACATGGCTTGTCTTTCAAGTCATTACCACCATTTTTTTATGCATGGCAGAATTCAACTCCACATCTTTGCTTCCATGCCAGATGCCATTTTATCAGACTGCCCCTCTGCTGCCATCTGTTACATGGCAAGAACATGTAATGGAATATTGGCAAGAAGTTGGCGATATGGCAGTAGAGGTTGAAACATCTGCCTTTGATGTTGTGGGCCAGCATAACAAAATTACTTCCAGAGCAGCTCTCATATAATGAAGAAATATAGTATAGCTGGATCAGAAGTTGGCTATCTGTGGCCAGGCCCAACCTGGCCTTGAACTTCCTCAGGGACGTGGCATCCACAGCCTCTCTGGGTAACCCGTTCCAGTGCCTCATCGCACTCTGGGTAAAATATTTATTCCTCACATCTAACTTAAAGCTGCCCTCTTTTAGTTTAAAGCCACTCATGCTTATCCTACCATCCCTATCAGAATGTGTAAAAAGTCAGTTCCCTTTCTGCTTCTAAGCGCCCCTCAAGTACTAAAATGCTACAGTGAGATCTCCCAGAAGCATCTCTTCTCTAAGCTGAACAAACACAACTCCATCAATGTATTTTCATTGGAGAGGTGCCAGCCCTCCAATCATCAGCCCTTTGATCATCTTTGTGGGCCACCTCTGGAGCTGTTCCAACAGCTCCACCTCCCTCTTGCACTGGTGTCCCCAAAATTGGACACAGTACCACAGATGAGACCTCAAGAGGGCAGAGTAGAGGGGGACAATCCCCTTCCCCTCTCCCTCCCTTCTGGCCATCTCTCTTTTGAAGCGGCTCAGGATTTTTTTGGTCTTTCTGGGCTGCAAGTGCACACTGCCGGATCATGTCCAGCTTTTTGTCCACCAGGATCCCCAAATCCTTCTCTGAGGACTCAAATCAGTTCTCCTAGTCTGTACTCATTTCTGGGATTGCCTTGACCCAAGTGAAACACTTTGATCTTGGCCTTGTTTAACATCATTAGATTCTTGTGCACCCACTTTTCAAGCCTGTCCAGGTCCCTCTGGATGGCATTCTATCTGCTGTGTCAACGGTTACCACTCATCCAGATAAAAACCTTAAAATTTCCACAGTGCTGAGCTAGGCTGTATGAAGGTACTTATCTCAGGTAATTGTAATTGTGTATCCTCACACTTTTTCCTGCTATGGAAATACAGACGTTGTTCAACTTGTCTGACTTCCCTTAAAGTCCTTCTAGAATTCTAAACATTCTTGGAAGACAAGAACAGCTATTTCAGGAGACAGTCTGTATCTTTTCATACCCTTGGTTTAAAGAAAAAGACACAAATATCAATACTGAGGAATTTTGCAGCCATTGTATGTTCCAGTGACAGTAAGCCTAGAAGAACTCTGTAGAAAGAAACACTAAGCAATTAAGCTACCATTAAATTTTTCAGCAAAGAAAATGCCCCAGTAGCTGACGGAGAAGGGTAAAACCAAAAGAGCTGTTTAATGAGCAAACACTGGGTGGTAACCTGTTTGTGATATATTCAAATAACCTACTTCAAATACACAGTAGAAATGATGAATAATATGTAGAATGAAAACAGACCTGCATAACCAAACAGTGTGATTACATTATAAACAAACAGTAGAAATTGTGTCGAATGTACAAAAATATAACCACACGTACCGATTGTAGAAATCATCCCTGTAGTAATCATAATCAAAGACATAACCACTGTGGAAAAAAAAAAAAAACACAACAGAAAAAAGAATGTACAGACTTGTAGAAAAAAAATACATATTGATCAAAACATTTCAGTTAATATTAGCTTACTCTCATGTTTTTAGCCAGTTTTTAGAGTCCCTTTGATTTTGTTCCTTAACCATCTTTATACATTATGTTTGCCAAAGCTGCCATCAGTTGTTACTCTTTGGTAAATTTGGAAATGTGAAGTCTAGGGCAAGTAGAACATTGAAAACAGTTGACAGTACACAGAGAAAAGATCTAACATACCACACTTTTCTGTAATTACAAAATCATTATGGTGTAATACCCCCAAGTGATCAAATGAAGTGAGCACTCTAATACTGACATGCTCTTCTTCACTGGGCTGACATAATTAGTGGCCTAGGAAGATTGTTAAACGCAAGAAAGATTGGTGAGTGAGTGAGTAGTGGAGAATTGAAATTAGACAATGAATTGGATTAATGAAAAATGTAAGAATGGTTGGATCATTGATTTTTGAATTCATCAAAACTTTTGCCATAAACAGAAAAGGAAAAATAATTTTAAAAATGAAAGGTGTAAGTAATAGCGTTAGAGATAACTTTCCTCTCTGGTTCAAAAGAGAACATACATACATACAGAAATAAATATAGGTAGGAGATTGCAAATGACTAGAAGAACGCTATTTTATGAGTTGTCAGTTATGAAATAAATCCTTCATTGTCCTTCTTAAGTTTGCATTCTATTAGCCACTTTCTTTCTTTATGGTGAAGAAATAGTACTGAAGTGCATTTCAAACATCCAAAAAGAGAACCAAAAATAATAAATGCTCTGCACTCAAAATTTGCTAGGTCTGAGTAGGAGCAGAAAATGTAAATTTCTTACTTACCTTACTATGACAATTATTAAGGAATAAAAGACACGAAAAAGAAAGTATCAAAAAAAATATATATATATATAAGAAAGCAGATAGATAGAAAGGAGAGGAGAAGAACAAAGGAAGAGGAAATGAATTCAATGAAAATAAAGGTGAAAAACTGCATATTAATGAAGTTTGTCTTTAAATAGAATGGTATTCTGGACTATTTCTGCTCTCCAACAAGTTTTTAGTGCACAGTTTCTAATATAGGTCAAGAATTCTTGAATTCCTTGGGTTTATTTTCCCTCATTCCATAAAACTTTTTCCTATTTTTTTACCTTTGCTAAGTCTCAGAGGCTCACTGCTTAAAAAAGAAAAAAATAGAGTTGGCAGACTTAAATTACCTCATTTATCATTTCATCCTGCAATTTTAATTTTGAAGGCTTGCAATTTGCCATATCTGCAACTTGCAGAAGCACCCACCGAAGGTGCTGAAGGTTAGGGGTTAATTTCCACCTCCGCCTTGGATAAAAGTGTCCAAGCCCCTAGAGATCAGAGAAGTCATGCCATCTACCCATGTAACGCTGGACTAGTATTGAAAAATCATGGTCCTCACGATGTGAAAAATCCAGCTGTAATCCTACTGTTAAATTATTCAAGAAACAAAAGCCCTACATGCATTTTATATGAAATGCTCATTAAATAAAACAGACATGGGAGACTAGAACCAAGAAAAAAAACACAAGCATCTGATTAAGGAAGAAAAACAACATTAAATAGTACTATTTAGACCTTACATAATAATCATATTTCTGTATTTTACCTTCATGAAGCTTTAGTAATTTTTTTCCCTACACAACACAACAGCTCTTATTTAGTCTTTCACTAAATAGCCAGTCAACATGAAACTGAGAGATAGTAAAGCTATTATTTTATTTACAGTTATCCACAGTTTGCTAATAGCTTTATTTAGCTGCATGATTAATAGCTGCAATAATCCTGCACTTAATATTCAGTTTGTGTTTTTAAGTAGAAGAGGACAGACAATTTGAAGAAAAAAAATTCAATTTAAAAGGCCTGTCACATGAAACCTTTCACCTGGAGAGACATTAATTTAATTTACACAAAGATGAAATAAAATTCAGTTTCTCAAGGTTAAAGACTATGAAGCCAATGAATGATAATTCACTTTAAACCAGCTGGTGTAAGGATGAACAGCAGCTCAGCTCTGCGATCTAGCATGTACTCTGAGAATCAAGACTGTGTTCTTTGAGGCATGCCCCCCCAGGACAGAGTAAGACTGGACCATTACCGGACTTTTGAAGAATGTAATTCTTCATATTCAAAATATGACAGAGAAGCCTCAAAACCTCCCCTAGGAATGGAAGGGCAGAGGAGGGAGGGAGATCTCGGGCAGAGGTCTGAGCATGCCAGGTCCATAGGACTGAGAGAGGGTTACCCAGTTGGAAAAAGTTCACAAGTTCTTCAGATGAGAGTAATAGGCAGAGAAGGCTTTGGATGGCATTGTGGGAAAGTGCAAGAAAGAGCTTCTGGTGCAATAACTGAACATTTCTCTCCTTCCTTCTACTCACAGTCCGCCACTGTACAAATGTGGAGAGCCTCTCACACAGTATTACTCAAGAACAGTATTTTACTGAAAAATGTGATTTAATATATTTCATTTTTTTTTTAATTTAGTGAAAAATCCAGGATAATCTCTTTTCAGATAAGTAGTTTTGCACATCAGTCAGCCACTAAGAAGTTCATTCTTTTGTTCTGTTCACTGTTTGGGTAACTTCTGCCTTGAAAATGAACCACTTTGTATTCCTTCAGCTTTACCAGTGACAATTTCAAACCACCCTTCTCCATGTGGTCTAATGTTCTCTTTGGTACCAGAAAAAAGCAGCACATATTGTAGCCTGATTATCTCGTGGCAACACAATTCACAAATTTTTGTAAACTTGTGAGTTGTTTATATCAGTTACCTTTTAAAATTTTGCATTGCTTTGCAAGCATCTGATGCTGTTATTATGGCAGCACAGAAACATCAAAAGTCATTATCTGATAAAAGTTTTTAAGTCTGCAAAAATATAGAAATGGAGCATCAACCTTGTGTTGTTATGTTTTTATATTTTCACCAGACAAACCTCAGCAGTTTTCATCATGTTTTATAACAGAAGCTATCTAAATTACTTTGATACAGATGTTGCCACTAACTTGAAAGAGAAGGTACTTTGTGTTTTCCTATGGTTTAGTTCTGTAACATCCGTTGCTACTGAGATAAGAAGTAAATGCCGGTTTTCTGAATGTTTCATGACAGTCAGACTCTGAAATGAGCATACCCAAGGATTCAGCTGCAGCAAACATTATCCAGTTCAGTCATGCTGTCCATCTATCTGCCAAAGAATTACTGACCTTATGGCTGGGATATGAAATGTCAATATATTATGGCTTTTAACAGTGTGACCTGCTACCACAACTGACTAGCTAACAGGAGTTGATTTGCTTCCGTTTCTAATTTGAGTGTTTTAAGTGAAATCTTCACAACTCAAGGGCATCCCTTCTAATTGAATCCCATATTCCACAAGGTGGGTGCTGGGAACTGTAGCAGAAGGTGGGGAGGGAATCTCTTCTTTTCCCACAGGCTATTCAGGATCTCTCTGCATTGGCAAGTGGCATTTCTGTGCAGAAGTGCTGTTCACAAGAGCAGAAAACAGCCAGTTCTGCACACTTCTGTCTGAGACCATTGGCAAAGATGTGGTATGATCTAATTTGTTCTTGTACAAAAAGCAGAAATGGATGGGCTACTGTGAGCTCTCAACAGAGCAAGAGGCTCACTTTTCCCCCCCTTTCTCATGACTTCGTATCCTTTAAGAAAAATGGCTAAAAATCAAGATTTCATCATGGAGATAAGATATGTACTCTTCCATGCTATCTGTTAAAATGACATAAGAGAATAGCACAATAGAACCTTATCTGTTGCTGACCCTTACAGAATAAGACAGTTAGAGGAGCATGGCTCTAGAGTGCTGAGAAACCTCATCATGGTTTCTTTTTTGTCCCCATTATACGGGTCTGTCTCTCCCTCTCTGAAACTTATTCTGCAGTTGCAGCAGCACAGGCAATGCAGCAGCAGCTCAGCTACAGCACTGAGCTCCTGGGGATAAGTGTCCTTTGCTTCAGCAGCTGGGTTAACAGCCCATGGATGCAAGACATCATGTGAGACCCTTAAAGGTCTGGGGTTTTATAAGAGCAATTCCTAGTGCTCTTGGTTGTGAAGCAGTTTTTCTGCATATGTATTGTAAAGGCTGTGATCCAGAGATAATAACAGGAACCCAAAATGGAAGACCTAGAAGAAAAAATTTCTGCTGCTTTTCAAAACAATCTCAATTTTTATTTTATTTTTTACAATTAAAAAAAAAGAATCAAAGTGGAATAATGATGTTTCACTTGTAATAATACACTAAAGACAGACATTAAACTGTGAATGTGATTAGTATTGCTGTCTACAAGCCATAATTGTTCACACTTCTTACAGCCAAGGGACAAACAGAACCTTTGGTCAGTGCTGAAGTATAGAAAGCAGAAAATTAGCACAGATAATCACTAGCACGGAGATCAAGGTGATTGCAGGGCTCTTAACCTCTTAGGAGTTATTCCTTAGCAAGCCATTAACCTGTGTTACAGAGGCTGTGAGAAATCATTCGTACAGTGTAGAATACCGAACATTCAGGAAGTCTGAAGCAGGAAAATGTTTAAAGTAGCCTGTGAACTGGTGGAGTCAGCAGTTTCAGAATGACACTAAATAGGTAGATCACTTACCCACAGTTATACACACCTTTGCAGCATTAACAAGAAACCTGTCTACATGATCCTGCTATTAAAGTGGAAGACAGAAAGACACACTAATGTTCACATTAAGGCAAAGAAAACTTACCAATATTATACGTTTTTGTTAAGAATAAGCCATAGCTCCCTTTTCTGACCAAGTATCAAGGAGATAACCTTGTACAAGTTGCCTCTTTTAGATTAATTCTACTTAAATATTTGTCTTACTTAGATTCAGTTTGACTGAAGAATAAAGACCCCAAAGGTCAGGTTTTCAGATCTATATTTCTGTTTGCATTCAGTTTCCCTAAGCACATTAGCAGTTGCAGTCAGGCAAATGAATTATGCTTCTCATCTCCAAAATAAACCTCTGGATGTTATTATGTATTTATTTACATGACGATATTGTATATTGAAAATATACTGGCACCATATAGCCTCACCAATACTGTGTTGTATGCCCACACAAAAATTTTATAAGCTAAAGGTCACACACATGCTTTTAATTTACTTTGCTCCAAACAGCAGTTAGTGTAGCTTCAATGGAGTTACTCTCATTTTAGAAGAGTTAATGCAGCAAAACGAAAAGAACTTCTGTTATTTTCATGGAAACAAGAAATTCTGTTGTGCATCTGAGTCACCCGTAGCTAATATCACTATTTTTCCCCACATGTACAGAAGTGTACTTGTAAATCATAAATGTTGACAAACCAGACATAATGCATCTTAATTCAATTGACAACACTATCACCATTTATACTGTCAATTGCTTCTCTGTCATCAGTAAAATATTAGATACAAAAGCAATATTCTCTTAATCAAATTCTTTTTAGAAAGCACACATCAATGTAATGGTTGAAGTTAGTACTCCTGTCACTTGTAAAATCATTTCTCTTGTCATATAAAAAGAGTGCTAGAAATTGCTTCTGTTGAGTGCAAAAGAGAATCAGTCTAAACTGATGTGATATTAAAAAAATATAGAGAGAGATGAGAGGAGCATAACTAGATGATCTGGGGAATAAGCACTGGCAAGTTTCCCTGTAAGAAATTAATCAGATGGCAATGACTTCCATGAGCTATGAAAAAAAGCAGAGTCTTTGAATACTTCTCAGTGGATGGTTACCCACACTCCCCAAAGACAAGAATTTAATTTGTGCTAATTAACATGTTAATTGATAAACTCACCACCAGTTTCCAAAGCTAGGGGAATGTGTGGGCTGAATTCTATCTTTAATTTAGAAATGATTCAATTTTAATTAAGGATGAAGACTGTGGTAGAAGTGAAAGAACACTTCTCTTTTTGCAGTTCAGGCCACATGTTCTGTAGATAAAGACAACAGTCTCCACAGTCTACTTTTTTCTGATATACATTTTACTAAAACACATTCTTGTCAGTCATTCCTTCAGCAGATATATTGTTGGAGATATATATATATATATTATTGGAGGGATAGAGCCAAAGGAGGAAAAGAAATTATAGAAAAGTATTTTGGACTCATTTCCATATTGCAGTTATTAGGGTAAATAGGAATGGTTAAAAAAAAAAAATAAAGTACCTCCTAAATCCCTGATCACTTGTCTCAAACTGTCAGATGATTGGACGTAACCTAATGCTTGCATTTACCAATCATCATAATAGTTTCGTTAATATAAGTAAATAAAGCATTATTCTGATTGTGAACAGTTAAAAAACGGCAAGTTATGGATGTTTTCCATGTATTTTACATGAACTAGAGAAGTATGGAATCAGATAGTAATGTAGAAAAGAGTATGACACTGTAAGTGGAGACATTTTTCAGAAAAACTGAAAAGCTTCAGGGAAATCTTCTTCCAAAGAGATATGTTTTGTCCAACTATGACAGCTGTACATAAAATAGTTTGACTGACATATAGCATTCTATTTCCAGTACCCATTAAACAATCTTTCTGCAGGCACACAGAAAAATCCGCAATATGATTAGGCTGTATTCCCCCCCCAACCATCTTACACATACTTTGCTTGGGCTCATTCTCTCTCCCTCCAAACCATTTTCCCAGTGAAATGTATATTGGGGAAACTGCTGAACTTATTCCTCAACCTGAATTTGAGGCAAAACTTGGGTAAATATTCAAAACTACCTACAGATGATCAGATAATTTACTTTAGATTTTCCCACTTAGATATTTTCCTGTAAAGGATAAAACAAAGCTTGTTTAGTACATGATAGAAAAGACATTAAGATTAATATTCAGACTCTGGGGAATCATCTAATCTGGGAGTGATTTATGGCAGCCAAATGGGCATGAACAATACAGGACTTTCAAGGCAAAATTTAGCCCAGTTTTCTGTACAGCTAAGCATCCGAATTACTCCCAGCAAAACCTACTTATAGCTGCAGGGAAAGACACTGAACATTGTTAGCCTGCTGATATTTAGAAACAAAATAATGTTTTCAATGAAAAGAAGCATAAATCTACTTAATGTCTCCCTGTCCTCTCTTCTCCTGCTGTTAAACTATTTTCTGTCATCTAAAGTAATCTCCAATTACTTGTGTTTCTCATGGGAGCATATTATACTGAGGTAATGAAAAAGCTTTCCAGTGTGAAGTGGCCTACTATGTACCAAGGTGCCCTTTAATTGTATAGATTGACTGGGAAATTCTTGATGTCCGTATGGTAGAGTAATGAATCCCACCTCTTAAAAATGCATTTCAGATTCAGTGTATTCAAGGTACTACTGTCAGACCGTGCACAAGTGATTGATTATCCAATTTATTAGCAATATTGTATACATTGCACGAGTATGGTGTGACAAATACAGAAGACTGTCATTGACAGGTGTAGGAATAAGTGACGGGTTTAGGCTTTGAAGTGTTTCTACAGCATTTCACTGAACAGCAGATTGATAAATTAAAATCACATTGGTACCAGCAGAGCTGAAAGACTAACTGCTTAAGATTACAAAAACAGATCTCTGGAAACTTCATGTAATCTCCAGAGCAGTAGTCTTAGAAGCACTGAATAAAACAGAACGTCACAGTTCACAGAAGATTAATCAATTTCAATATGACAGTGTCAGAATTTGTGTAAAGAAAAAAGTGCTTCTAGAAAACGGCAACATTCTTTTCTTTCTCCTTTCTCCCCTTCTCAAACTGTAAATACTTAAAGTTTGTTCCAAAATTTTACAGATGTGTTTTTTTTTTAATTGAATAACTCAAGGTTTAGCTTTAAACTGTCAGAACAGAGATAATTGTTGCTGTCCTGAGAACAGCATATGAAGTCAAGACAATTGCCTTTTGTTGTTTTTTTGTTTGTTTTTTTAAGAGTGTACTGTAAGTAAAGTTACAAGATAAATGGAAATACCAGATACTGTGAATCTGAGAAAGCATTCTTGCACTCCCGACCTGTTGTGCAATAAATTTCATGGTAACTGGTTGTGGGAAATGCATATGATATTCCCTAACTGAGAAGCAGACAAGACTCAATTCCAGCCTTCACAGAGATAAGCGGAAGAGCAGCAGTGCAACTGAATGTATGTTCTGGTTTCAGCTAGAGCAGAGCTGATTTTTTGTTTGGTACAGTGTTGTGTTTTGGCTTTAGTAGAAAAATGAGCGCTGATTAACACTGATATTTTAGTTGCTGCTGAGCAACGCTGCACAGAGCCAGAAATATTTCAGTATCTCATACTATCCTTCCAGCAAAAGGACAAAGAGGACAGCTGACCTAAACTAGCTAAAGAGGTAATCCAGACCATATTATATCTTCAAAAAAGCATGGGGAGTTGGCCAGGGGCAGTTGCTGCTCAGGGACTGGTTGGACATTAGTTGCACATGGTTAGCAACTCTATTACGCATCATTTTGTGAGAATATATAATTATATATATATATATACATAATTATAATTACTATTTTTTTGCCTTCCCTGTCATAGTAAATAGTTTTTATTTCAGTCCACGAGTTCTACTTTATTCCCCCCACCTGCCTCCAGTTTTCTCCACAAACCTTCTGGGAGAGGGGAATGAGTGGAAGGTCGTGTGCTGTCGCGTTGCATATTTGCTTAAATCACAGCACACAGGACTTTATATTGTCTAGCCCAGTGCTAACTATACAAACAACATATCCCTTGGTTTCTGAAAAATCCATGCCTGGTAAGGCTATTAATGGAAAGATATGTCTGTTCACTTTCCATAATACAGAGAAAAAAAAAGAAAAAAGAAAAAAAATCACTAATATTTCTTTTCTGTAAGTGAATAAATAAGTCAGAGACTAAGTAATTTCTAAAATAACAGGATAGAGACCATTTGATTTACATAAAGTCTTAAAAGTCTCCACTCTCAATTCCTCACAGTTAATCCATAATAAAGTTCCTGAAATTAAAGGATCAGATATAGTTCTTTAAATACACATATGGAATACTTCTAATTCCTCTTCACAAGGGAAAGAGGTTGTTTGTCCCAGGTGACTCACTGAGGTGCAGTATATGGTAAAACAGTCCTGATGACTTCCATCATGGTATTAGTATTGCTATCACTGTATGCAACTTTTGACATGTACTAGAAATGCTGATTTCTTACCACACAGATATGACTAGAGTGTGATCATTTCGATGAAAATTTTCTACTTTTTTAGTCTGCAAATAGACATAGCTTGAGGCTAGTCAAAATACTTTATTCCTATTAGAAAAATTATGATTTTTTTTTTGCATGTTTTAACGTGTCAGATAACATCGGAGACTAGCCCCTTAGCCTCTACAACTTGCTTTAGGCAAACTTAGACATCTCCTGCAGTTGAATGGGGCTGTCTGTCACGGGCAAGAACAAAGGCTCTATATTTACTTTTTATTTTATTTTATTTTATTTTATTTTTTTTTGAGGTGGGCGGGGGGGAAGAAACAGACACTTTTTAGCTTAGGGAGGGATCTTAAGTTTTCAAACACAACTGGTATAAGAATAGGAGACAGATGATATAGATGACCTTAACCAGTTTTTGATCTCTCAAAAAAGACAGTGGCCACAATTTGGTAATAAAGAAAGAAGAGATTACCTTTTCTGAGGATCAAGACTTGTTAGAAACTCCTGAAGGAGATCGTCTTCAAGCAGAGAGCTGCCAGCCCTTAAATTAGGGAGGGAAGCCAGGGTTCACCTACTGTGGTCACACAAGTGAATGGCTTGCAGATGTGCTTTCAAGGTTGGCTACACCCCTTCACTGGGTGCTCAATCACTGGTTCAAGCCATGACCTAATGGTTTCCATACAATTGGGCTCCTGCCTTTCTGGGTATGTAGGGAAGGTAATCTGTGTGCTCTTCTGCTTTATTCTGACTGTTTTTCTTCTTTATGATGACTTCCACACTGTAAGAGCTCCTACACTGAGGTTTATAGTAAGGGACAGTATGGGATATTCATCATTTACTTAGTTTCTCATTCAAAAGTTTGTGATAAACATGTCTGATTTTGAATTTAGTCAGGTTACATTTTTGTTTTCAGATTTGACCTGTTTTTTTTTTTTTTTTTTTTTTTTTCCAGCTGTAAGCGCCTTAAAATATGATAGTCACATTTTGCAAGTAATGTTTGACTTAGTGATTTACAGCCTTCCTGTTATGTTTAAAAACAAACAAACAAAAAATTAGGGAGATATGTGATCATATCCCCTTTTTCTCCTTCCACAGCCTGGATATTACAGGAAAATTCTTGATGTAATATTTGGCTTTAAGGAAAGAGTTGCATAGATTAACATTTTGGAAACTTATGATAGGAGCAATAGGCAAATTTTATTAGTTCATTATCACCTGTTAAGAGTGTAATATTTATATCTGCACAAGACATCGCATTCAATGACCATAACATGAGAATTTGGAATGAATTCTAATCCAGCTTGAGTATAATATACATAAATTCTTCTTCAGTCTTACCAACCTTGGCAAAAATTATATATAATTTTACTATATATATATATAAAAATTAAAAGTGAGACTCTCATTTAAAATACATTTATCACCTGTAAGACATAGTAATTATCTTAGCTCCTAGACTACTGCTTGTACATCCATTTTTTTTCTTTTCCGTAAAGGTTAATTTCATAACACTTCAGAAGGTAAGGAGACCACTTCACAAAAGAGGGCTAAAGAAATTTTATGTTTCCATTATTGCCATATTCTTTCCCCATATCATGTGGTCACTCCCTGACTTGAGTGGCTCTAACTATCAGATTAGGGCAGTTTTTGCACCAGTATGCATCAGCGCTAGTAAGCATTTATAGAAAGTTCCATTTTGAGTGTTTTATCATTCTGTGAAATGTACTTTAGAAGATAATATAAACAAAATCTTATTTTGCTTTTACACACTATATTGAAATAAGCTGCCAAAACAATTCAGTCATCAGGATTGCCTCGAGTATCTATTCTCAAAACACAGGACTGTGAAGGAATTGAAACTGTTAACATTTCTCTCTATCTCCTCCTCCTCGTTCTTGTGAGAGTCCTCTCACACATTTTTGTCTTCTACTAGCAAAAGCACATTACCATTATTCTCCCTTATGACTTTCATGACTGGAATGTTATTTTTCTATGAATGCTCTACACAGCAAGACAGTTTTATAGCCTATAAAATATCAGCCAGAACATGAAATACAACTAACTACTGACACATAGACAAGGTCTGCTTGAAACCAAATGGTATTTGATTCCAGGTTTAAAGTGTAATGATGATTAATGTGTGTGTGTGTATGTGGATAAAAAGATTACTTTTGCAAAGAAGCAAAGTCTTTTTCAATACCTCTCAAGTACTTCCACGGTGATATGTGAATGCTTTGGCACAACAGTGCTATAAAAGCTGCACTAACAACCTATAGTTTTGCCTCACTAATTTCACTGCCTCAGAATATATAATTTGCATATCCTGGTGTACCTCATTGACTCCAAAAAAAGGACATCTCTGCAGGAAGAATTATGTTATGTGAGAAATGCTTTGCATTTCCTCTTGTGTGTATTGATTTTAATTTCCATAAGAGTATTCGCTATTTTCAAGTAGTCAACAAATATTTCATAGGAAAAATGTGGTCTGGAAATTGGTAATCTTTCATTTTGACTACTTGGTGTTCAGAGTGTTCCTGAAAATCCATCAGTACTTTCTGTCCCTTGATTTAGGTGGCAATAGAATAAATGAGAACATATCCAGTAGGTAAATGATCCAGTTGGTAAATGATTGCTTTTGATAAAATTTGCGATTTAATAAGACTTAGAAGTACTTTCTAGTGTCTATCTGGTTGGTTATGAAAATATTTTATGCAATTACTGTGGGACAAAATCTGATTCAGCCACACAACCTTACCCATGAGAGGGCTCCTAGACCTCTGTGTGAATTCAGAAAAAGTGCTTTTTGAATGTCATTAGTGGCAACTGAAAAGAAAAAGAAGTCAGTAACTCTAGAATCATATAATTGTTTGAGTTGGAGGGGACCATAAAAGATCATCTGGTCCAACTCCCCAGCAATTACACCTACAGCTCCATCATGTTGCTCAGAGCCCTGCCCATGTTTTAGTATTATCTACATAATCACTACCATGACAACATAAATTACCACTTTCTGCTCAGTTCTTCTCTGAATTTTCTACTTCAAGTTTAAGGCATTCACCTCAGTGTTGAATTTTACTGCAATATGGGATTATAAAGAAATTATTTTATTGACCAAGACTGATCTTTGCATGAATTTGGAACCAAAATGAAGACTTTTCTAGAAAAAGTGATTAATTAAAAGTTTTAGCAATAAATCTCTCAGCACAGTTAAGACACAATATAATGGAACTTCTTTTTATTTCTGTTTTTATATATAACAGCTGTAGAATTCTTACAACCTGTGCGTACTAATGGAAAAACGTGGTTGACATCAGCAGATCTGCATTTTGGTCCAAATAATGATAAGAATTATAAGAAGCCAGCCTGACCTTGTGATAAAAGAATCCCAAAACTATATGATATATAACTATATGGATAACTACAAACTGCTTGTGAACTGCACTTTATAGTTGAAACTAAAGCAAAAAGAAAAAAAAAAAAAGCCAAAATCAAAACAGTCAAAATCATGTTCCTCATTCTGGAAGTAGAGAGAAGTTTGGATGAAGCGGAGGCTATTAAATATGAACCTAATTACTCTAAACGTAGTCCTGCTTCTTTTCAAATCATAGTGTGTAAAGACATTATAGTAATGTAGGTGCAAATCATTTGTAAATGATGTCTGATCTGCCTGAACTCTCAGGTTAAGTTAGCTTTTATCAGATGATTTATTTTTCAAGCTGAAATTTTGCCTAGTATGAGGACATATTCTGATTTTATTTCAAATGAAGTATACAAAACAGCACATTAATGCACAGTGAACACTGCAATAAGGCAAGATGTGATTTATCATTTCTTAATATCATACACAAGGCAGAATAACAAGACAGAATAACGCTACAGACAATAACTCCTTGCTTGAAGCTTAATAACATTTTAAAAACACAAACAATTAGAAGAGGGAAGTGTGATTTATAGTTTCCTCTGAGTTAGTAATGTTTCTGAGGTACTTCTTTCTGTATTGCCTCTTTAAGGAGGATTCATGCCCTGGAATGAGCCATTCTCCTGATCTCTGAGGAGAATCAGTGGTTAAAAGTATCGCTCCATGCTGTCATGCATATAACAGCTCACAAGCCTTTCCTGTCTATTCACAGAGTTGGAAGACACTTCTAGGAGATATCTGGTCCAGCCTCCTGTCCAAAGCACAATGACATCCAGGGCTACGGAAGAGTCTTGCCTATCTGAGATTAGAAAACTTCAGTGGATGGAGACTCTACAGCCTTTCTAGATGACATCTTCCATTTCTTCCACCATCAACTCTGGTGATGTAGCTGTCTGTACGCAACACTTTAATGAAATAATCAAAGTGCAACACTGATACCTGAGAAATAGGAAGGGATAGTGCTATGATAAATAACTCAGACCCCTCCAAACACTGATTTAGTAATCTGTAGGCCAGTGACTACTTATTGGGCAAACACCAACAATAATGAGTTTGAAGTAAATAGTGCTCTTTCATATTGAGATTACATACTCAGAAAAAATATAGAAAATATAATTAGTAAAATATAATCAGAAAATATAGTCCTTCCTTCTTCCATCTTCCATTTTAAGATCGTCTTCCTTTTTGCTTTCATGTTTTCCTTTCCCCAATAAGTTCCACTCCATCCTCATATTCCTCCATTTCTGTTTTTATTTATTTATTTATATATACCCCCAGAATGCTTCAACCACCTCACCACACTTCAGAAGCATTCTGTTATCCATAATTCTTCCCTCCTTAGAAAGGGAAAATGTCACAACACAGTTGAGACTATGGTTATTTAGAACTGAGGTACTAACAGTACTCAACATTAATGAGCTCAATAGCTATTGTTTTTCTAGAAAGACTAATGAAAGGGCAGTATTGGATGAGAGAAAAAACAGAAACTAAACAAAATGAAAAGTAAATAGAATAACCAAAAGAGAAAAAAGTGATCTCATGCTCTATTGCCTTTCTCAATTATGAACCCCACTGTTACTGATTATTACAGTCAGAGAGGAAAAAAGGAATTTAGTAAGGTGCATATTTGTTAAGTTTGTTGCTAATAAAAGTTAATGGAATTAGGAAAATAATTTTTTTCCCCAAAAATGTATTATTATAATTTCTATGTGATATATATTTCTTTGTGCATGTGAAAATGGAAATACTGTAGAGTATCAGGCAAACAGAGGAATAAAAAAATAATCATTTACATTACAGATGAGTAGAAAAATACATAATCTGGGATCTTTAGATACTAAACAATGATATAAAACCATGAAGTTCTGTAAATGGTACAAAACATTATTTGTTACTGTGACTTCATAATCTATTCCTCACAGATATACTCAAGAAAAAAACAAAGAAACAACATTTTATACATTTATAAAACAGTGATAATTTACCTAGTGTTTCAGAGGAAACCATTATAGAAAAAACCTAATCCTTATGACTTTTGGTAAATTGCTGAAAGATAAGTATGTCAATAATACTGCTTGAAATTAAACCATACAGGCTTTCAGCATCTTTCATACAAAGATTCCTAGCTTTCCTTGTTAGCTGTTGCCCTTAATTCATTGCTGCCTCTCTGGAGACTACCTAGGCAGTCTCACCACATGTAAAGCCTCTGTAGCCTCCTAACTCCTGTTGATAGCCAAAGTTTAAATAAATTGTCAATTGTGTGCAGCCCTCCTGTGTTTTTCATGTAAGTGCAAATCCTGGATACCTAGACTGCATGAAAATGACAGAAATTATTTTCAGGTTGGCAGCGTTACTGGTTTCATATTAACAGTGAAAAATGATTCCACTATCTCTTCTTTTCTTCTTTTTCACTCCACTGAAGGAAAATAATTTCGTAGTTATCTTTCTTCAAAAACCGGATGGGAACAGTAGGAATAGTGTCTGCTCCTTCATCTGGTGCTATCTGATAATCAGAATGAGAAGCATTATTGGTATTTGTTCTACAAGAGCTACAGAATGTGGGTATGTTCTGCTTTGTGCCTTATAACCTTGTGTCTGAAAAAAAGCACAGACTATGAACTGAAATAATCTGTATAATCTGGAAGTGGATCAATTAATTCATAACAATGGGAATTTGGTTTTAACCAGGCATTTAATTTTAACTTTGTCAATTCTTAAGAATAAGATCCCTCAAAAAGATATCTGAGTTCAGGACTTTCTACAGATTTTCTGTAAAACATCCTTATTGAAAAGAAACCTTCAAAGAGAAAATGTGGGAGACAAATTCCAGCTGTTAGATATTTCTCAGAATAATTCTGCAAGAAGAAAATTAAGGAATTTTTCTTTATGCATTTTGGAAGTATTTCATAAAGTTCAGAACATCTACATTCCTTCACCTGTTCTAGAAATATCTCTGATTCAAATAGTATTTTGATTAGGCTGTGATTTGAAAATACAAACCCATGACTATTCTGTATTTTCTATAATCATATACTGTCTAGAAACAGGATTTTTGTGAGGAAGGCAGTAGTTCATTCAGAATTGTAGTGGCTTTACTGAGAATGTCAAAAAATACAGCAATTAGTGCCAGTTGTGCCTCTCTTCTTTCTTACAAGACAGACAACTATTCATCACATAAAAAATGCATACAACACATTAATTTCAGATACAGCTCTCTCTGGGCTTTACTCCTAAATTTATAATATTTACGGCAACCAGTCAATCTTGAAAATAAAAGAAAAAGTCAGATGTCTGTATTGTATTTTCTTAAACATGTCCACAAAAGAAAGAGACTGAATCTCAGCTGACAGTCAGATGCATAAAACACATGTATTTTCAAAGCCCATCACACTGAAGAGCTATTGCTGACTTACCAAGAAGTAATCCCATTTCTGCATTGGGTGTAGATACATCTAAGCTCTTGCTAGACTCAGAAAAATCAGCTCTGTTTCTTACTTTCTCTCTTTGTCTCTTCTGAATTCAACAATATGCAACATACTATTAAATGACACTGAGAAAAAGTACAAACATTTTTCAAAAGTTTGAAGGATTTACGTGATGGATTTTATTTTATTTTATTTTTTTAACACTGCATGTTTTAAATCAAAGACTAGATATTATTTTAAAAGCTACATACAGTTGTAGCTAGCTACAAACCACTGATTTAAAAAATTGTTACTGTGTGAGTATGGGTGGCATTGCACTGATACAGCATCTTCAGAAGCCTTGCTTGGGCATAGCCCTGAGCCTCCTGCTCTGAGTATCCCTGCTCGAGGAGGGGATGGCTCCTTCTGAGGGCCCTGCCAACCTCAGCCATTACTGATATATCCATCTGATATATCCATCATGCAGTGAATGATGGAGCATTGGTGTGGTGGTTTCACATTTGTAAGAAGCTAAGCTTCACCACGGTGATCTCTCACTTGCTCTCCTCAAAAGGACAGAGGGAAAAATATGATGAAAAATAAACCCTGATATGTTGGGATAAATGAGTTTCTTCAACAGTTACTGTCACAGGTAAAACAAATTCAGTGTATGGAAAATATTGTAATTTAATGTCAACTACCAGCAGACTAAGGAGTGAGAACTAAAAACAAACCCAGAACATCTTCCTTCCCATCCAGCTTCTCCCTCTGAGTGAAGCAGGGGAATGGCAAATTGTGGTTGTGGTCAGTTAATCTTTGCTGCTTCTTCATGATCACTCTCTACCTCTGTTCCACGCGGGGTCCCTCCCACAGATGCCATCCTTCCCAAACCGTTCCCACGTGGCCTTCCCACAGACCACAGCTGTTCCAGCACTGCCCCAGTACAGCTTCATACCATGAGGCGCACTCTTCGGGAGAGTACTGTTCCACACTGTCCCCATGGGTGCAGCTCTCCCAGCCCTCCTGCCCTACCATGGACTGCTTTTCATGGGCTACAGGTCTGGCCTGGGGCTGCTTCTGTGGGGATATGCATAGGCTGCAGATCCTTCAGCCAGTTCTGCTGCTGCCTGTGGGCTCCTTCATGGCTGCACGTGGAGATCTTCTCCACTTGGTACCTGTACCAGACTGCAGGAAGACAGCATGCTCCTTCATGGGCCTCTCCTGGGCTGTGGGAGTTCCTGCTCTGAACCTGGAGCACCTTCTGCCCTCCTTCTGTGCTGACCTTGTTGCATGTAGGGCTGCTCTCTCACATTTCTCACTTCTCTCTCCCAGTTGCTGTTGTGCAGCAGTTTTTCCCTTTCCTGAATTTACTCTCCCAGGGCACACCCAGCCATCACTCATGGATCCGCTCTGGCAGTGGTGGGTATCTTTTGGAGCAGCAGGAGTTGTCTCTGAGCTGACATGGGGCAGTGAAGGTCTTCTCATAGAGGCCACCCTTGCAGCCCTGCCACCAACACAACCTTACCACGTTAACAAAATACCCTGCTGTATCTTTTTGCATAAAAAGAAGAATAAATGCAATTTCCTTTACTGAGGGAGTACAGGAGATGTTGTCTCTCAGCATTTGAGAGACAAACCACAACAGTGAGAGGTGAGGTCTGCTTGTGACTGACTGCTTTCTGAGAGAGAATAAACAATGTATTGTTTTAAGAATCCCTTTTGCTTTGTGGCATCTCTTTATGGAAAGCTGTAGCCCAGTACACACATTGAGTGCTCATGCAAAGCGTGACAGGCTCAAGCTCTTTGGCTGTCCCACTTCATGTTCCCTTCCTCTACCTAAATAATTAACAATAGAAAAGAACCAAAAAGCCATTATTTTTGACAAGGCAAAATGAAAAAAGGATAATTAGCTCCTACAGACAGTATAATGAAAATGTGGAAATAAATCTCTGTTGCAGAAGGGAAACAAATTAAAAGGCTTGCTTGCAGGACCAAGTAATCTGTAGGAACCCAAAGTAATATAAACTGTTGCTTTTACCAATTCTGGCTTCAAGAGGTGTTGAGGGCACCCATGCATTAGTCTAACCAAGTCTCAGTATTTTTTTTTTTTGCAAACAGCCTATTTTAAAGGATAGATTGTTGCAGCTATCATTCTGGTTAAAACCTCAGACATGTCTCAGCGTGAGAGCTCATCCCCTGAAGAAATGAATCCCCACATTACTGTGAGACCAGGAAGAACATCTCTCTCAGTACCAAGGAGGTGGATGTTTGCTTAGGCCCCTCCTCAGGGCACAGTGCTCTTGCTTCTGTCAAAAAAAACTTATTTGAGGTGGATGAAATGTAGCAGTAAAGGCAAAATTAGGAAAGAAGTGGTGTCTGATTTTTGCATTTTCAATTATTATCACTATGAACTTGAAAAAGTAATTACAGTACATTACAAACATCTGGGAGGTTCTGCAAAGAAGGTAAATATGTTTTTTCAAGTTATACCTCCTGGGAGGAGTCCAGATTGTCAATAAATTTGCATACAATGACTATGGGGAGGTAACGTGCATTTACCCCATGGCCACCACTCCTCTCATCTGGACAGGAACCCAAACACAAAAGATAACCTTTCCTCCTAGGTCCTTGTCCGTATATATCTTAAAATTGTAAGCAAAGTTCTTCATATCATGGTATGAGCTACAAACATAGAATTTATTATTTTATGATAACTGCTGTTTAATATGAATTGCTATTACTGGCACAGAAACTGCATTTTATTTGCTTCCTGGTATTTATTTATTTATTTTTCAATTTTATTTGCTCTTCAGACACAGCAACATGAAACTTCTTTTCTTTAATCTTAAAGTTGAGGTTTTCAGATAATCATTACGAGTGTGCAAGCTTAAAAAAACAAACAAAAAAAACCCTAGTATAATAGTATAGAGTACTATATATACTGTATATAAGTAGTAGAGTGTAGTGAATAGTATAGAATATAGTATATATATATAGTAAATATTATAGAGTAGTATGAAAGTTACAAAGTGGAGTAGCAGGAAGTAATAATAAAAGTGATTAAATCTGGTAATGAATTTGGACATTTCAAAGCACGCAAACCAAGAGCACCTCCTTGGTTCCTACTTTCTTGTGCTCCCCCATTTGATCAACATTTCACTTATTATTCAACAATTGTTTTTTTGCAGGTAGAAAGTAGAAATGGTAATTAATTAAATTAAAATGTACTAAAACAAGCCAAAGTTACTTTATGCTAAAAACCCTGAAGCATATCCCAGTCTTGCTCACACTGATTTGTTGAGTTTCTATGTTCTTCACTGACATACTTTGCTTGTTGTTTTTAATTCACACTTCAGAACCTGAAGTAGTTTTACATCTGTATATAATACAGTAACTTGGAAGCTACTAGTAGTTATTTGGTAGAATTAACCCTTACATGGCTATTTTGCACCGGGATATTTTATCTGCAGTTTATGTTTTTGGTAGCATGAAATATATGGACTTGTGAACTAGGAAAAATGAGAATGATAAGAAACAAAGGGTATACAGTTCTGAAGAAAAATGAAGTGGGAATGAAAAAGTTAGGAAACTGAGGAAAATTTTATAAGAAAGAAGCTAAACAAAAAATCGTGAATAGGAAGTGAGCTTTATACTCAGAAGTCAAACACAGATACCTATCATATATATATACATATATATATCAGGACTAAATTTTTAAAATAATGATTTTTTTTTTTTCAAAATGCATCACTTTTAAAAGTAAACTTTTAGAAGGATAAGATAATAATTTTAACAGAGACTAAAGAACTGTTCACATGGTTATGTGCCTATGAAGGCAACAGCTGCAATAGGTATAGAATTGTAAATGTCATCTATAATAAGGCTAAAACATATTTTTCTAATTTACAAATTTGATGTTTTCTTTCTGTTACCAAGTTATCACTAAAACTTTATTTTAAAAGAAACTATCAGTTCTTCAGTCATAGGCTTAGACAAGTGGTATAGAGAATATATGACTGAAGAATCAGTGAAAAAAAAAAATAAAACAGCTAATTTTTGCTGCAATGTTTAATTCTTAAATGTTTTTTAATATATATGTATAAGTACTTAGTCAGTAGAATCAAAACATACATTCTAGTAATTTTTTTGGAAGAAAGATACCTACAACTGCTGTCTTTATAGATTGATATCTACTTTTCATAAGCTTAGGTATAGTAAATACCTGTAATGTTGATAAGAGATCTTAATGCTCAGTATTATCCCATACATTATACTATATGATAGTTGAATATATAAATAACAACATTCTATAGAAATAACCATATTCCTACTTACCCAACAGACAGAAAAGGTTCCTTTGATTCAAGTCTGTCAAGGAAATAACATAAGTTTAATATATAAATATTAATTCAATTTTGGAACATTCATACGATTGATTTAAAATGAATACTCTCAATATGAAATTAATTTGGGGATGAATGCACAATCTGAAAAGCATAGAAGGGTTTGACCCATTATCCTAGGAGATTCAGTTAAAAGGAGCCTCATTTACTTGACTGAACTTTGGTTTAGCAATCATTTATAAAGCAGCACATCTAAACCCTTTAAACCTCAATGATTCAGATGATTTGTGTAGCCAGGCTAGATTGAGCAAGTAAAGGATTTTTTTCCCCTTAATGGCAATGTTTCAGGAAAGATAATTAATCTTTTATTTTTTTCAAATTTAAATACACACAAAATAATAATAAACAAAATAAACATAAAATTTGTGTGTAAATTTAAATACTTTCCTAATTTTCTTTATTTGACAGCTTTCATTCCTGCTTTGTTTGCTTTTTGATATCTTCTATTTCTATAACATGCTCATTTCTTCATTCTGAGAAATTGTAGCAGATCTGCCACAACCAGCTTTGCACTGGAGCTGAATGTCTCCAGCTTGGTAAACACAGAATCATGCACAGTTCCAAAAAATATCATCAAAAATATCATTCTCAAATGCCCTGCCATTACTACTATCTCTGTGAGGAGCTGCACCACTGCAAAGTGTCAGGAGACTCTTCTACTGGTAGTTTCCAGCCAATCAGGATGAATTTAAAAATCCTTGTCTGTATTATTTTACTCTATTTTTGCTCCACTTTTTTGCAACTGGAAGTAATGCCTCCTATTTATTTCCATGGAAACTACAAAAGATAGAAAAGAACACAATACACTTACACAACTTTTTAAACACAATTTTTCTACATGGTCACCACCACTAGCTATGCATTTTTACCACTGATGTGCAAGAGCATGCATGCAGCACCCATAAAAATCTGTACCAGTGGAGATGACCCACTGTTCCACAATTGTTATGATGACATCAATGCTATGAACGTGTTGCCCTTGCTGTCCATCTTTCATAGATCCAAACAGATGGCAGAAGGTGCAAATTCTGGTCTATGAGGTGGGTGTGTTAGGACAGTCCATTCAAGGCTGGCAATGTGCTCAATGGCACTGTCAATGGCAATGTCTTCAAACTGCTATGGAACCTGACATTATTGTGTTGTAAGAGAAAGGCTGTGGTGTGACTCTGGAACTTCGAGCTTTCAGCTTTGTCAGCATTGTGATGTAGAGGTCAGAACTGATGCTTTGGTTGGGTTCCAGGAAATCAAGAAAGATCACCCCTTTCCTATCCCAAAAGACAGTGCTCATCACTTTACTCACTGAGAGGTGTGTCTTTAGTGTTTTCTTTGATGACTAATTCACATGTTGCCACTCTATGGACTGCTGTGATGACTCCAGATCATAGTAGTGACACTATGTCTTGTCATCATTACTGATGAGATCCAAGAAGCTATCAACTTCAGCATTGTATTGGTTGAATAAGTTCTGACAAACTTGCATATGATGTTCTTTTTGTTCCTGTGTATTTATCATTGTATTTTTGAAGGGATTATATGACTATGTTATTAAAGAATATTGCGTCTTTTTTTTATTTTATTGGGGGGGGGGGGGGGGGGGGGGGAAGTATTAGCTTTTTAAACTGACATTTTTTACAGTTACCATTGGAAATCCATTTTTCATTTGCAGTATGTTCTTCTGTTCTTCAGATGTAATTTAAACCCTATTTTCATCAGATTAGATCTCCAGTGATTTATGAGTGACTTTAGACTTGAGAAAAGTAGAAATATATCCAAAACACAGTAACTTTTCTCTTGTCCTCATGGGTATACTTGGGCTTTCCATTTCTTTCTATAGTTATAATTCACATAGAAGTTAATGAATAGAAGAGGAGTCACTGTTGATTATTACTAGAAGCACAATGGAAACCTGAAGATGTGTCTGCTTGTACTCCCTGCATGTTTCTCCAGAGCAGCCCCACTGCTGATGCAAATGCTTTCCATCCCAGACTGTGTGCACCAAATTCTTATAGCACCAAGATAATATGTATCCTGACATCTCCCATGCTTAAGCAGTATTCCAGAGAGTAATGAAGTGACAGGACCCTTCACGTGGGTACGTCAGTCCTTTTCCTGCAAGGTCTGCATCAGTCTCAAACCCAGCTAGTGCTATGCTTTTGTTTTATTTTTCTCCTATTTTCTCTGCTTAATGTAATGAGTCAATCCTGTAAATTATCCAGAGTTTGGCTCAAGAGATTATCTATGAGCAAAATGGGAAGAAATGAAAAGCCTAGTAACATTTTTGCAGACATCACAGCATAGAAACTATGTGATGAAAAGAGACTTGGCAGCATTATGATGGAGGATATTTTGGTGGATTTTCCTTTCATATTAAAAGCATGTGATAGACTGCCCTGCGGACAAAATACTGCAATTAAAAATCTATTTGAAATCCATTCTCAAGATGGAATTCAATTTGATTTAAATAGTGTTGCCCTGAGTTTGACCCTCTCTAGTATATTCGACTAAATGGTTTTAGATTATTTGCTTCATTACTTTAAATTAGTTCAAGTGTTCCTCATAGTAAAGGAATACAATTATCTGCTGCCCTTTTATTTAAATTTCTAATTCAGTATATGACAAATTAATATAAAGGTTTTAAAAATGCAACACCATATAAAATAATATGCCATATCATTTTTACAAATGCCATTTATAAATAACTTTTATAGATATTTTACTTTCTTTTCTAGCCTGCAGTACACCAAATTTTGGTTTGTCCAAATGTCTAGGCAGAATATCAGTTTGAAAAGTTGGAAGGCAAGTTGACTGATAGCACAAATGGGTCATGGAAGACTGAGGTTCTTGTTCCTTTTATTCTGAGTTAAGTTTTATGAAAAGTCTAACGTTCTTACCTACATATGATTGCAAAAGACAAAAGTATTTTTATGCTATGAGAGTTGCTCAACTAATGTCAGCTACTGTAATAGGCATACATAATCAATTTATAACCACTGATACGCTACAATACTGTCACACTATGTGTTTAAGATAAGAACACCAGAAATTTCCCACTTAGCATTTTACCACTTGCAACCAAACTCTTGTCTTGAGACATTTTACAGGATCTGATTTTAAAAAAATTGTATCTTATTATTTCTCTTGCTGCTAAGCTTGCCTACACTAATGCTGATTATCTAAATCCCATCTTTGATATGGATTGAGCATGGAGATTAATAAAGATTGCAATATTGCTTCTTGTCAAGGAATCATTGCCTCTCCTTCCCAAAACTTATTTATAGGAAAAAGTAGATAACATTACTAATAATATTTGTACTGTACACAAGCAAATGGATTTTAGGCAAGTATTCTCCAAACTAATTTATTATGAATCAATATTTCCCTAGTGGTGATCATATAATTTCCAACTCTAGAGAGAAAGTAAGAAAAATATGTGGAATATAAGTCACTTATTAGTCTTATTCTGACTTTTCAGTGTAATAAAACTGTCTATCCTGAATAGGGAAAGCAATGGTCAGGAACAAAATTGTCTTAGACAATTCATTCTGGGTTACAACTTCAAATCAGATTTCTCAAGGAGAATAACCTTTCAGTGTTGCTGATGTCATATATTGCCTTGTCTGACAGTGACTACAATTGACAGGGGGCAGGAAGAATTAATACTTCTAACAGGAATCCAAAGAATTTCAGCTTTTCATTCACATGTAGAAAAATCACGAGTTGATTTTCATCATAGTGTCTGTTATGATGCTGGGTTTTGGCTCTGTGAGAAAAACAATGCTGATAACACTCTGTTGTTTTAGTTGTTGCCACAACAACTAAACCACAACGAGCTGAAAATATTTGAACTTCTTGTCCTGCCCTGCTAGTAAAGTGCACTGAAGGGAACAAATTACTATTATTATTTTCTTTTTTTCACTTTCTTTGCTGTTTTAATAAGTTGTTTTTATGTCAACCATAAATTCTGTGTTTTGTTTTTGTTTTTTTTTTTCTCCACTTTCCCTCCCCATCCCTATGGGAGAGAGGAGTTAGCAAGTGATAGTATAGTACTGAGCTGCCTGATGGATTAAATCACATAAGAAATAGTATTTTATGCAACTGCTATACTATCTACTGAGATTGAAATAGCCATCATTGGTCTTCCCTCCTTCCCTTCCTCGCACCCTAAAAGAAAGTAATTTTCCAATATATTGAAGCTGTTATAGATCTCATACATTATTTCTGGTGATGGAGATACTAAGCTTGGTCCACATAAGACTGCATGGTTGTGTCACTCTATATGTAGGCATATTTTTTGTATGTCTATGATTATTGTATGATTCACTCTGTAAAAACGCAGTTCTCATTTAATATGCTGCAAGAGTGAGATGACTTTAGGCTTTTTGGAGTTTTGAATTGAAAGGAATGAAATATTTGGCTTCTATTTAAAAACAAAAATTCTGAAAATGTCACCAACTGTGCAGTACATTTTATTTAGCCCATTCTACTTATTACCTAAGCCCATAATAAGGTAATAAGGTAATATCAGAGTACTTTGTGCAGAAAATATAATAAAATCAGGGAACTTTTAGCATGGGATGTCGTCTGTGGTACCTAATGAGAAACTCTCTAGTCTAATGCGAGATAATACAATATACATCCTTTTAAATTCTTTCACTAAATTTTATAAAATAGTTTGTTTCACACATCACTGAAGTTTTGTAGATCCCTAACAAAATCTGAAATGTGTCACGTGGTTTGTAAGCAACAAATTCTTGACATATGTACAAACAGAAGAAAAAGTAGTGTTCAGTACTGGAAGGAAGTGCTTTCAAGGGTCTGATTCTTCCTTCTGATATTTTTCATAGCATCAGGAAGCTAAGAAAACAGTAGCTGGCATATGCAAAAGTTGATTTCAATATATTAATAAAATTGTACTTTGTTAAGTATTCTGAGAGTGCTATTGCCCTATAGTATAGGATGGGCTGTGGGAGGGAGGGAAGAAGCGGGGGCATGGGTTAGAAAAGTAGAGGAAGTAGCTTCCAATATTATTAGTAAGTGATCTAAATTGTAGGCAGTAAAAAGAGAACAAAATACAAAATCTCCTAGACTTATGAAATTTAGAGTGATGTAACATTTCCAGAGAGCTAGAACTGGAAAAGATTATCATATCCATCTAATAATCCATCTTCCAGGTAAGAACCCTCCTGGCCCTAATTGTCCTTCCCAGCTGAAAACATAATCATTTAGTGCCTTTGTTCCAATAAGCAAAGGAAACAAACTCAAGAATGAAAGGAACTCCATGTCACTCCTGTTAATATTAATTTGCTTTTCCTGTGATACACTAATACATTTTGCAAAAATCTATACTCTCAAAAAAAGAAAGAATTTTGAAAAAGTTGTAGTGGTGTACTTAGCTATCTACCTGAAAGTTCTCTTTCTGACAGCTTTAATCAGTCTCTGCATGAAGTTCATTTCACCTGACCCTTTTCTGCTTTGAATCAGAGTAAGAACATTCAAGTCAATATGATCAGGTCTAAAAATGTCCAGAATTAGTTCACCACGTTGGGCTCAACAAAATAGCATGGACAGACCTAATGCACACAATCAATACTTTACTCTGCAGCTATTTGTAGTCACAAATAGATGGAGGTTTATGCAGGCGTTGCCTTTGAGGATTCCAAGACTAGAGGTTTAAGCTCCTTTTTCCTCAATGACACTACTAACTCATGAAAGTAGTTACTGGAAGGGCAATGTTTTGACAGTGTATGATTCATGTTTGTCATGCTGTTTCCTGGAGTAATCTTACTCTTTCAAGACCAAAAAATACAACATAAGGTTTCATGCCAATAGATATCAAAAATTGCTTATTTCTTAGAACTCATAATGAATTCACACATATTTATGAATACATTTTTTATTTTTCATTAAAATACCCAGTGTTTTTTAAAATATTCTAAGAATAGCAATCATAATCTAACAAAAATACATGCAATTTGTAACACATTCCTAAAAAAAATAATTCCTTTTGAAATTATGCATCATCTCCAGTATGTAAGTATAAACCCTGGCAACCAGGACAATATATTTTCAAACTGGGTGCTCCTTGACTAGCACATTCACCAAAAATAAGCTTGTGGGGAAATTTAACTGCTAAGAGCTCACTGAATATTAATATGTTGCTATTGTCCCTCTGTGCTTTACACAGCATTGCCTTTTATGCTATTTGTAATCTTACTCAATTTTCTCTTAAACTAAAATCATTTTTTTCTGATTTGATTCTTAGGACTAAAATATATTTATTGTAAGTTGCAGCCCCTCATTTATTCAGCCTTACTTATGTGTTCACAGAAATCTAAATCTGTAATCCAGTGCTACATGTCTATGGCTGTTTCCAAGCCACCAATAGCAGTATATCAACATCTCCCAAACCAAACTGCATATAATTCCACACAATTAGAGGAGTTACTTTACATGAGTACAGATGTCTAATTAAGATCCCACAAAATGGTGTTCAGAAGCACACCCTTCCCCGGCATTACTGATTACTGCTCCAATAATAGGATTACTAAATTCGTAAAAATGAATAATTCTGCTGTTTGTTTGCCATGTTAGCAAAGATCCTGCTCTGTTCTCTGTCAATAATAGTTTTTCACTTTTACGACTTCTCTCATGTTAAGACAATTATCAAACAACAGTGGTTGGAAAATGGGATACTATTTGTCTCATCAAAACATGAATGTGGAAAAATTACCATGGTTTCTGTTTCTGATTTTTCTTTATATGTTGGAGGTACTGTCGTTTTTCTTTTTAAGATTACAAAAGCACAGCTGAGTATTTACAGAAGGCATCATTTTTTTTTCTGCTAGTAAACAATGAATCCAAATTCTGATTATTTCTTAAAACAAATGTTGAAAGGCGTGAAGTATTAAGGGGTGGAAATCTCACATATGGCTGGGATGGAAACTGGGCTTAGACTGTCAAGATTGGATGGCTAAATACATTATTTCTGTTTGCCCGCAGGCAAAATCATCAGTGGTCTAGATCTTTTAGGAATTTACTTTCTGAGTTATCTGTCAAAAATTGTTCAGTTTTATTGGCACCACAAACACTTGGATAAGAAAGGAGGCTTAGTAATTTCAATGCCATCAAAAAGTAGTGAATATATTTTCTGTTCCACTTAAGTATAAACAGTGAGAGAAACATGAAGGAAAAAAAAAAAAAAAAAAAAAAAAGATGGTTGCACAGTTAGTTACTTTTGCTATGATATACTGCTTCAGGCTTCAGAGGAGATAAAAAAAGGCAAGAAAGAAGATTAAAGACCTGAAGAAAAAAAAGCAATATTAAGAAAACTAGCTGTTTTTCTCCAAACTTGGTAAACTCTGAGCATGAGTGTGACTAAGGTGTCTGGGCTTTTGTGGAAGAAAACAACATCTGCCATGTCATACCATATATCTCCATCTGCAAGAGAACAAGTACTGAGCTAGGAAAAAGGAATGCACCTCCTATGCAGATGTGTGCAAATAGGTGTCATTGGTTTCCTTTAACAAATTGAAAAAATAAATTGCGAAAAGACTGTAAGTCTAAGGAGTAAATTGGCAGATGGGAACAAAGATGAGTACTAGTCTTACAGTATGTGCAGGGCAATCCTTCAAGTTAAGTTTAAAATTTCTGATGGAGGTGAATACAAAAACAAAACAAAAACTGATGAGTAGACAAGGAATGCCTGCTGTAGTCACTACCTGCCTGTTGTCACTAGGGATAGATAATTTCTAAAAGGAAGTAAATAATAGTTTATAAAACTGAAGAGAAAAAAAAAACAAAGTCTTACTGTCCTTCTTATTGAAGTCACAATATAGTTTGGAAATAGTATGACTGAATTGAAGTCACAATATAGTTTGGAAATAGTATGACTGAAACTATAATCCAAGATGACAAGTGCATTTGATAGAATAAGATATCTTGATCTTTTTCTCTGTCTGTGATTTGTCTTCAAGGTTTTCCTGTATATTACCAAGGATGTCCCCACTCTTCCCTCGCTGCAGTTAGTAGGTTCTTAACATTCATGCCTGGATCATGTGAAAGGGCAAACTTGTGCCCCTAGCTGGCTCTCCCAACCCTTTTGATCACGTGGATTTTTTCACTAAACAGCTCTGTAAGCAAACAGACTGCAGTTAAACTAACATCACTGAGAAACACAGAGCCATATATCTCATATATTGGCCATATATTATATGGCCAATGGCATCCTGGATTGTATCAGAAATAGTGCTGTCAGAAGGAGCAGGGAAGTGATCATCCCTCTATACTCAATGCTGGTGAGACTGTATCTTGAGTACTGTGATCAGTTTTGAGCCTGTCACTGCAAGAAAGATATCGAGGCCCTGCAGTGTGTCCAGAGAAGGGCAACAAAACTGGTAAGGGGTCTGAAGCACAATTCTTATAAGGAGCAGCTGAGAGACCTGGGATTGTTCACTTTGGAGAAGATGAGGCTCAGGGGAGACCTTATTACTCTCTATAACTACCTGAAGGGAGGTTGTGGTGAGGTGGGGGCAGGACTCTTCTCCTGCATAACTATCAATAGAACAGGGAATGAGGGAGAGGGAATGGTTTCCAGTTGCACCAGGGAGATTCAGGTTGGATATTAGGAAAAATTTATTCTCTGAAAGAGTAGCAAACTTGTTATGAGTTACGAAAATTTCAGAATAAATGATCAATTATTTTCCTGTAAAGTAGTGAATGCTTCAGATATGATCTCTCAGAATATTATTTGAAGAAATGGAAGTAAAATATGTTTTGTCAGACTTAAAATTATCTCAATTTAAACTTTAATTTAAACTTCCATCTTTTTTTCAGGAGAAACCATAAACCAACAGTGATCTCAGACATATCCCACTTCACTGAAACAAAATACTTTATTTTATGAAGGACAGTAATCAAGGGTATCAAAAAGATATATTTACATAAAAAGGAAGTGCTTTACGTTTACTCAAAGGAGATATCAAACTATATAATCTCAAAACAATGCATTAATAAAAAAATATATATTCCATAAGCAAAAATTACTTTTCTTTTTTTTAGGTCTTGTAAAAAATACTAAAAATTGAAAGGCATAATCACATTTTAATGACATTGTAAAGTATCAGAAAATAATTGATCAGGTCTATTTTCTGTTGGTTGTACTGTGCTTCTAGGTTCTTGTAATCCAACAATAAAAGTGAAACAAAAATGCAATAAGAGAAAGAAAGAATAAAGAAGAATGTTATAATAAATCTAGAACAATACTCAATCAAGAAAGGTCGTTATGCCTGCAGTTATTTTTATTATATGCCAGTATAGCATATAGTTAGTATATTGCCAACAGCACACTACAGAAAGCATTATGCAAAATAATGCAGTATTCAAATAGAATAATAATGCTTGTTTGGCACAGAACTTTTTGAGTTTATGTTATGTTTTCAAATGTGAGGAATGATCTTAATAATTCTTCTTCCCTGGAAGAGGTGATCATGTTGCCAGTCACTCTGCCCGTGACACTTTCTCCTGAAATGAGGAATGCCCAGCAGCACTCAGGACATCAACTGGAAATAATGGATGGCTGTGAGGATTGAAAGACCTACCACATACTACAAAAAATATCTTAATATACATCTGAGAAATGGACAGTGTGTAGAGAAAGGCTGAAAGCAACTCTTTAAGCCTCTGGTATGAAATAAAACTGCAAACCTAAAGAATATGGAAAATGTGCATCACTAATCTAAGCAGTTTTATGATGAGTATTATAAAAATAAAATGAACTGAGGAAACTGACACAGTATTAAAAAAAAACCAAAACAACACCCAACAAAACAAAACAAAACAAACATTAAACTTTGATATTAAAAACATAATCATGTGCTGTAAATAAAAGGATATCTCCAGTATATTAAAACTAGACTTCTGAATAAACTAATTTCCTCCACAGGCCACAAGATGTATGCCATTGTAAAGTGAAGGTTGTTTAATATGGCTAATTAGTTGCATGTTAAATCAAGCATGCTGAATTGCACTGTATGGAGAAGTGGATGGGAATGGGAAATGACTGCATTTTAATGCCACTCAGAGAGAACTGAACCATAAAGCCTGAAACTTCAGAGAGCACCTTCTAAAGAGCATGGCCTCCAGGGGCACGTTTGCCAGGGCTACAAATGGGTAGTGCCATGGAACCTAACTAGCACAGGGTGGTGATCAGGCCAGCTGAAACAACATAAGACAAGTTCACTCAGTGTTTCCTTCCACTAAATTCATCCCATTCCTTATCTCATCCTAGGGCAGGCTTCATCTTGGTGGACATCTGGATCAAAGGCTTCATAACCAGCCAGCAGTGGGAATACTGGGAGGTGTAGATCTTGCATAACTCTTCACAGGGCCTTTGAGATGTGGCTCTGAAGCAAGACCTGTTTTGAATGGGGGCTTTATGGGGAACCTTGGAGTATGGCATAAGGGGAACTTGTTCAAAAACTCCCAGATAAGTCTTTGAAAGCTCTGT
>JAPSGF010000011.1:7352686-7415014 GCA_035772895.1 Perdix hodgsoniae | reverse complement strand
TCTGCTTCCCTACCTTATACAAGCATTAATTCACTCTTTGTAGGGGTTGTTCTTGGTTTTTTCAGCAAGCAGACTTGGATGTAATTTGGGACAGTTTTCTCCCCGCTCCCTCCAAATAGTACTAGTGACACCACGTTAGATTTGGCTCCGTGTACCCAACACAGCCTCCAGCAGTTCTCTCTTCTCACCTTACACACCTCATGTCTGCAGCAACCATACACATTTTTAGGCCTCTAAAGCTTTCAGACCATGTATTTAACACCTTGTAAACAACTTGATGAAGAACCAATATGAAAAATAAATGGCCAAAACAATTTTATGATGTAATGAAATGAAATACCAATCCATTTGATTATTTATTTTAGTTCTACAAGCTGAGGGATGAAAGGATTGGGCGCAGCCCTGCTGAAAAGGACTTAGGGGTACTGGTGGATGGGAAACTGGACATGAGCCAGCAACGTGTGCAGCCCAGAAAGCCAAGTGTATCCTCGGCTGCATCAAAAGAAGTATGGCCAGCAGACTGAAGAAGATGATCCTACCCCTCTACTCTGCTCTGGTGAGATCTCACCTGGAATACTGTGTCCAGATGTGGAGTCTTCAGTACAGGAGAGACACAGACCTGTTGGAGGGCATCCAGAAGAGTGCAAGAAAAACAATTCAAGGTATGGAACACCTCTCCTACAAGGAAAGGCTGAGAGAGCTGGGGTTGTTCAGCCTGGAAAAGAGAAGGCTGTGAGGTGACCTGATAACAGTATCTAAAGGGGAGCTACAGAAAAGAAGGGGACAGACTCTTTAGCAGGGTCTATGGTGAAAGGCCAAGGTGAAATGGTTTTGCACTAAAAGAGGGTAGATTTAGGTTGAAAATAAGGAAAAAGTCTTTTATAGTGAGGGTGGAGAGGCTCTGCAACAGGTTGCCCAGAGGTATATGGTGGAAGACCTGTCCTTGGAGACATTCAAGGTCAGCTTGGACCAGGCTCTGAGCAACCTGACCTAGCTTCAGATGTCTCTGCTCATTGTAGGGGAGTTGGGCTACGTGACCTTTGAAGGTCCCTTCCAACTCTAAGGATTCAATTATTCTGAGATTCTATGACTTGGATACTTTAGCAAATTACATTGTATAATGCATCACAGGATATCACACATCTGAGAATACCACACTGCTGACACAAATGGGTCCAGAAAGCACACTGATGGTAACTGCTTCATACAATCCATACTCTTATGGAGTCTCACTAGCCAACTAGAAAAGGCACCCTCCTGGATTTGTTACTTGTAAAGAGGTCTTGTGAGTGAAGAGGCAATTGGTGGCCATCTTAGCCCTAGTGACCATGAAGTAGTTGAGTTTAAAACCTTTGATGACAAGAGGAAAAAAGGGAAAGTGGATTTCAGGCTGCTCAATGAATTGTCTGATTCTGTTTTTGAAAATATTGCTGTTCGTCAGCACTGTTCCCTTTTTAAGTATCACCTCTTACCATCACAGGAACAGTCAATACCAAAGTGTTAGGAGTGGGAGGTGCAGAAAGTCAGCTTGGCTGAACAGGAATCTTCTGAGCTTAGGTGGACAATTCATGGCAATTAGAAGAGAGGTCAGATTACATGGGAGGATTACAGAGATGTTCTCTGCAGGGACAAAATCTGTGTAGCCAAAGACAAATTGGGCTTGAAGCTGGACAGTTCGGTTAAGGACAACAAAAAGTTTCTTGAACATCTTTCTGCAAATAGCATAGGGTCAGAGTTAAAGCTTGTTCAAATGACTGTACAGCACATCTACTATTTTTTCTTTACACACTATATCTACTGACTTAGTAAAGAAGGAAATTATTTTGGTTCAACATCATTTCCTTCTGATAATGCAGATGGATTTCTTTTTTTACCAACTTACCATCCTTTAGGTGTTGATAAATTTTATTTCTGTTTTTTTTTTTTTTTTTTTTTCTTTCTAGTGCATATCTAGGAACCAAAGCTGGTCTGATCTGATAAATTAATGGCTTCTCCTCTTTTTAAATATTGGTGTACACCTGTCAATACCTGCTGTTATTCTACCTTATGTGAACTCCATAAGTTTTTGAAAACAATCAATAATAGTTCACACACAAATTCAGCTAGTTCTTTACAGTCTTTAGGGTGAATTTCATCATAACATTTCCATTGAATTCACATTCACATATTGGTTATCTAATTCCTTGATTCCATCCCTCTGGCTAAAATTGATTTTCTTAAATAGCTTGTCAACTAACTTTTTTGTTAATGCAAAAGAAGCTTTTCCTGTATGGTCTACTATTTTCTCTCCTTTCTTACAGCATGATAAAAAGTTACAGAATTATATAAAAGTAGAAGTTAATCTAAAACCAGTCTTTTTGTTTTATTTCATACCTTCATTTTCCTTAGACATTCTGGTTTCCTGTTATAGAAAAACTGACGCACTCATGGAGCTGAAGTGAGTGGTGCAGTTAATATGACAGAAGGAAACAGTGCCATCCAAAGGGACCTGGACACATTCAAGATGTGGGTCTACATGAGCCTACTTAGGTTCATCAAGGCCAAGTGCAACGTCTCAGCACTCTGAGATTAGTCTACAGACAAGGGGGAAGAACTAATAAATAGATACCTATGGAGAAGGACTTGGAGGTCCTGATGGCTGAAAAGATTGTTTTATTAGCTTGTATCATGCTAATAGTGTGCAGTTGCATCCTGGAGAACCAACTGTATCCTGGGCTGCATCAAAAAAGGCAGCTGGACTTGTTCAGCCTATAGAAGAGAAGGCCTCATTGTGGCTTTCCAGTACTTAAAAGAAGCTAATAATCTGGAGGGACTGATAGTGACAGAACAAGGGGCAATGATAGAGGGAAATTTTTCATTCAGAGAATGCTGAGGTACTGGTACAGGCTGCCCCACACAGTTATGGATACCCTATCCCTGAAGGTGTTCAAGGCCATTTTGAATGGTGTGGGTAACTTGATCTAGTGGCAAGTAACCCTGCCCATAGCAGGAGGTTGGATTTTTAAGGTCTCCTCCAACAAAACACATTCTATGATTCTGTGATTCTGATTTTCTTTTTTACTCACTTTTAGGCATGTGATCTTTTTTTCACATTTTGTGCAATTTCTTTTCACTTTTCAGGATGTTAAAAAATCTTGATGCTTACATATTTTTCTTTATTATACTCCTATTTTTTCTCTACCTTTTGCACAACATATGCAATTTTTAATGCACTTCTTTTATTATTAGCATTTCTTTACAAGAGATCCCACTTATCATGTCTTGAGCTCATTGAAGTCTGTCCTACCTGAAATCCACTGTTCTTTTTCTACTTCTTACAGTCCTCCTTTTTCAGAGTGAATATTTTGTTAATTATTAACCAATGTTCATTGTCAAATAAAATCAAAGGTAACGATTTTTTCCACTTAAATTTCTCCAGGTTTGCTATATGTTGGCCCTGGCCAACAGCTTAACATACAGTCAATATCTGACAGCTTAACTGTCCATACAGTCAATATCTCCCAAACTCCTATTGTCTGCCTTAGATGCTGGAAAGAATAAGAGTAAAATCAAAGAAATCTCATGGACTTTGATAAATGCAGTTTAATACAGGAAGAAATGAAGGGAATAAAAACAAGTGATGCAAAATTTACCTTTCACCCACCATAGGCAGACCAATACCTAAACATCAGATTGGCTGATCAGCCAAGCAGTCCAAGCAATAGATCTATTGAAAGACAAAATGCCCCATTTTTTTTATTTCTGGAAACTACTTGATATGATATAGAATATCCCTTTGGTCAGTTTGAGCCCACAGTGTTCCCTCCTAATACCTTGCCACCCTCAGCCTGCTCACAGCAAAAGCACAATGGGAAAAAGTGAAAGCCTTGATGCTGGTCAATTATTGTGCAGAAATAGCCAAAAAACATGATGTGTTTTAGTGATAAATCCAAAGCAGCACTATACGGAGGCCTAAGAAGAAAGCTAACTCTATCCCAGCTGTCCCCAGTACAATGATAACATAAGTAAATGTTGACTTTGCCAATAATTTTATGAGCTATTAACATTCTCCCATATCAATACTCTATCAGATGGTGGGATAAGGAAACTTCTCCATTATCTTCAGGTGAAGGCTTTTGCTAGTTATGTTAAAAAAAAAAAAAAAGTCTCATGTAATCTAATAAACTAGAAAAATAGTCTGTGAGAGATCCATGAGATGATACAAACAAATATCATTTTTTCTCTGTAAAGATTTCACAGAACTTCACACAGTGACTTATCACTGCCTTGTCTGTAGAACATTTATGAGAAACCAGTCAGAAGCTTGGAGGTAGAACTGTATATAGATGTCAGAAACCACATAACTTCTTCAAGCATCTTTTGAAATACAGGACACAGTAGCATAATCACACATGACTACCAGTAACACCTACAGAAATTAATAGGTTGCTATTGAGAGTAATGATAAAACAGAGTTTATTTTACCTGAAAGGAATTTCCCTATTGCTTCAGTTAAGAGTAACTTATCCCACCCTTGAATTTCCATATGATACTTTCAGATCAGATCAGGATTTAAAACGTCCAACACGAATGCCTCTCCTTTCACTGCTGACATGTCACTGTCAGAGCACTCTATCTGCATTTCAGCCATGAAAAAAATTAGCCTTAACTCCTTTCATGGATCTGAAGTTTTTCCCACTTCTAAGGAAAGTGGAGTTTATTGAGCAGCAGCGCCTTGTGCATGTCTATCTATCAGTCTCACTAACAATGTTTAATTGTTTGATTTTTTAAAATTATTTTTTTAATAAAGATAGGGGTTTCTTCATGCTTGTACAAGCTGTATATAAAAAAAGAAATCATCTGGGAATAGGAAAAAGACACTATCTGTGCCTTCCTGAACACATGAGGATGAAGTCCAGTCTTGATAGACATTGATTCCCACCCTTGATACGTATCAATGAAAAATCAATAGTTTTGCTCTAAAATTATTAGTTATTTCACCAGCAAATACAAAGACACAAGAACTGAGCCACAGTCAGATAATAAAGCATAAGGATTAAAAATTGAAATAGCACTCATTTTTTAAAACAGAACCAAATAAATTATTGATTGTAGTTCCAGAAGTAAGGACTTCAATAAACAATTCACAAAACACTACACTGGTATTTCTGTCAGTACTTTTTGTAAACGACAGTTTTATAATTTTATTGCATGCTTCGTAATAATTTTGTTAAATGCTGCATTTTTATATGGGCCTTAAATCTACTTGTCTTCTTTGTTGTTTCCATTTTCACTTCAGAAAAAGTCGAGGGAGTTTGTTTTTCTAATCAAAAGAGGGGCATTATTTACATATTGTGATAATCTCATCTAAGTACCAGTCAGGAATTTTGCTAGGCCAATTCCTTGTTGGTGCCATTTAGGTTTTTTTTTTTTTTTGCTATGAGCATCAAATAGGCAGTCTTTATTTCTGGAAGTTAGAATGCTACTCTGGGTAGATTCAACAAATGCACATAGCATCAGACTGATTCTCTTGCCCACATTCAGAAACTTTTGGTGTGTATAAGAGCTTGATTATATTTCATATGAAATCAAACTGTGAATGGGGAAAAAACCCTTTGTCTAACTCGTGCTACACAGTGGCATTGCTGAATATATTTGGAAAAATTAAACAAAATAAACATTTCAAGCTTACCATAATTATTCTAATGAATCTGATTTGTATCATGTTAAGGGTGAAATCTAACTTACCTGTAAAGTGCTGAAAGTGGACGTTTGTTGCCAGGTTTTGGTCTGTATGGTTTTGGTTCTCCTGCCATGTTGATATCTGAAAGCAAACATTTGAAATCCATAAGCCAGAGGTTTGGAAGGTGGAAACACTTTGCAAAGGCACCGTCAAGACACTGGAAATGATTAATAGACACTGAAAATGAACAGCATATGTAAAATAGCTATCTAGTTTTTACCACCTTTAAATTGATACTATAAAGCTTTCCTGAATATTCTTACTGTAATGCCTGATGATTTTAGGAAAAATGCCATTTACTGGTAAGAGGGAAATGACATTTTTTACAAACATAGGTTTCCACTCGTGAAGGTGAGGGCTTCTGAAGCTATTACAGAAACTTGAATGGTAACATAAATGTAGAGACGAATGATGAACTTAAATCAAAATACAGTTGTGAAGGGCTGCAGTGGTTGTCGAGAGTTGTTCTTTAAGGTCTTGCAAAATGTAAACTGATCTTTAACTGGCACTTCATTATCTACTAAAAAAGAGAGTTTTCAAAATTATATAAAATAACATGCATTTCCTAGCCCAAATAAATATTTTTTCTGTTCTTCTGAATATCAAAGCGGATTGTCTTTAAAATTTTAGTGGGCCAAAAGAATATCTGTTCTTGCTTATACCTTACCTTAAGTAAGTACTCATAATTCTCAACAGCAGAAATCTTCTGTATATATATATATAATTAATTTATATTATGCCTGTATACTTATCATTGAAATGTAAAACTACATGATGTGATACATTAGTCACACTAGATCTCAAATTCTTTCCTTCTTTTGAATCATATTCAGAAACACGCCAGGAAATATACATCCATCATTCTAAATGCTAGTAATAATTACCTATTGAGAAATAAATGCAGACAGGCATTTAGTGAAGAGTGGTTTGCCTGAGCTGTCAATATAAATACAAATCTATATTAAAAAGCACCCGGGCATTGTAAAGTCAACTTTACAACAAATTTCATGGAAAAAATAAAATTTCTAATCAGGAAACAAATTTCATGCCATTTGAGTGATGTTAAAGCTACTACTCTGCTTGGTTTCCCTGATATATGAAAGGGTAACATTCTACAAAATCAGGAAATCAGAAGAGTTATTTCAGTATTAAATTGCTGTGACAGAACAATATATTCCATTTACCATGGAATCACGTAGCAATAAAGACTTTTGAGAAAGCACATGTTCTTGTAAAGCCTGTGCTTAATCCAAATGTGAAAGCAGCAGAGGGAAAAGTAAAGAAGAAAACAGAGGTGTTGAATGAGAAAGCATCACTACACAGTGCTGAGATACACTGTGGTACACAGTTACACTCTGCCTCAAAACATTTAATAAAAACCTGAAACTGATGGACTGGATAATTTTAGTTTGCACAAAGTAGGAAAAAAAAAATCCATCTGATATTTTCTAGTAATCAGAAACACTGAAAAATGTTCATCAGATTTTTTGAAAGTAGAGATTTTTCCACTGGAAGTATTATGCTTCAAACATTAAAATAATTTTAAATGAATTTTCTATTTAAAATCAATATTTTGAGATAAATCAACACATATTTAAAATTATAAGATGTTCTGAAATTAAAAGTTTCTTATAAAACATATGTATATTTGGTAAAATCCTCTCTATAAAAAAACGTTTTGAAATTAATCTAACAGTATTTCATTCTACTATTTTATAGAATTTATTAATCTTAGATCATATCCTTCCATAAAACATTACATTTGTTGTTTCAGTTGTCCATTTCAAGTAAGATGAATATTGGAGACAGTTTTCATGCTTTCTTGAAGTGCTTTCCTGACATTAATTTTAAGCAATTGCTTTATTAAACATATATAAACCTTCCACTTTCATGGTTGTTAAAAATTCAGATATGATTCCCATATTTAAACCAATATAAATTCTAATGTTGGCCCAACAAAGTAAACATCAGGCATTTAATAAAAAAGTCACAGGGGAATTTTGATAGCTGTTCTACATTTTCATTGGCTCCTGGAAATAACAAAATTGAAATGAAAATTTAATCTTGTGACCTTTGCAATAATTAGACCTTTCCACACTATTTTAATATGTCAGCTTTAATGTCATTGGCTTTATTGACTATAAACATCTACTACTAAAACTAGGACAGATTCTAGAGAGAAAATAAAAAATAGAATTGTAATCCATTCTTGGAAAATTCCTGAGGCTGTAGGATTCATCTTCACACATCTTCCGCATCTATCATCTGCTTCTTTTTCAGAGCCACAGGCCAGGTCATTAGTCTTAGCTACATGAACATTAAAGGGCTTTCAAAACTTGTTCACACCCTTCTGGAAGAGATCAATCCTGTTTTGATGGTTATTCTTGTAGACATACCTTTGCAGGTCTATGGCATCTACCTTTAACAAAAACAAGTATGGAAGACCTTGGGCTGCTTGCTATGTATTTGATTTATTTTAATCAATTACTGTCGGAAAAGTAACATATTAAGAAAACAGAGAATCAGTTATGACTCCCTTGCTCTTAAATAAACCTCTAAAAATATTAGCGGAAAACAGGGAATTATGTAACATAAACAGTAATAGCCAGAATTTCTCTTTTTAAATACAAGAAATATTTTATAGTAAAGCCATACACACGAGGATTTTGTCTTAAAATGAAACTGAATGAGTATCTCTGGGACTCTCTAAGCACTCTGTAGCAAGTTAAGAATGTATGCAGGAAATGGTCTGAAAAGTTAGAAACGATTTTCACCCCATTATTTTTCAGCACTATCTACTCCAACCTCAATTTTCTAACTGAGATTAGAAGTGAACCTGTCAACATTTCACAGGACAGATTATTTCTAGCCCAACTGGAAATCTTGTGAGATAACTTGTTCTGTTGCTTCATCCATCATTAGTTTCACAGCAGACATTTACATCCAGTAGGTCATAAACCATGTGTCAAACAAATTTGTTGGCTACAGCACAGAGATTCACCTGCACTAATAATTCCACCCTGAGGAATGCAGACAGGTATCACTCTTTATGCTGTAAAATTAGCTGCTGCAATTGTAGAGAAATATGAACTAGACAACTTGACAAAGCACAGACGTTCACACTTCTGTATGTGTTGAGTAGCCCAGGGACTATTTGCTGATCAAATGCTATAAATGTTCACCTACAGAATAAGATAAAATCAGTACTGAAATTCAAAATATTAGGGGATCATTATGAATAGGGAAGTGACTGCAAACAATTGTGACACAGTAGCCTGCTCTTTCTACGCTTTCAGAAAAAAAGACCTTGAAAATATAATAATAATATGCAATCTGTTTAGAAAGAACAGTAAATGTATTCAGTGGCTACATAAATTGGTCTGTTGGAGCAACTCAGCACAGCATGATTACTTTTCTCCCATTTCCTAATGTAGGCTGCCTAACTCCTGTAGGCTATATAGTGGTAACCAAGAAGTCTCTGGTGCATAAACCCTCCAGTTCTGGAGGGGCTGTATCAACCATTCTTGAGGCTTTGCTCATAGGTCTGCAGCTTAAGCAATTTGACAATTCCGTCCTGAGGGCAAATGAACAGTTGCCTTTAAGCAGATTTTTTAAATCTGTTAAAATTTTTTAAAGTAATGTCAGTAAGTGTAAGCAATGATACCAAAAGTGTTGTATTCACGTAAGAGACGTATTCCAGTACTCGTAAGTATAAATGTCCCTCAGATTATTCTAGAAGTATGACTGGAAAAAAAATAGCCTATCAACCACTTCTCTTTCCAAAAACGAATGCTGTAAACTAGAAGATTTAGCAAGCACAAGCTCATTACACTAAACTGGGACTTCAGGCTTTCTCCTGTAAATGCCCATTTACCAGGCTACTTGTTTACTATAACATTAAATAATGCCACTACCAGGCACTAGAACTCAGCTATCTATTGGATTGAATTATTACTGGAATGGTGCCCTGGGAGGTTGTGGAGTCTCTTTCTCTGGAGGTATTCAAGACACACCTGGACACCTACTTGTGCGACGTGGTGTAGGGAACCTGCTTTGGCAGGGGGGTTGGACTCGATGATCTCTGGAGGTGCCTTCCAACCCCTAAAATTCTGTGTGATTCTGTGATTAGAGTGGTTGCTGGTATGACTTTTGGTCCCAGGCAGCCAAGTACTCTTCTTTACAATTTCTGGACATAGGCAGAGAATTGACATGAACTGATTCCAAACAGGTCTTTTAGTTGTGGCCACTTTTCAAGATAAGACCCACTGAAAGAGAACAATCCCAGACACCTACAGTTATTGCAGACATAGCTCCTGATGTGGGCTCAAAGTCAGGGAACCTGGGAACCAAGACCTAAAACTAAGGAAACTGTAAAGACCAAACAACTAATTTCCATTAGATGCTCTTCCATACATTCTTGTGAATGGTTGAAGACACGTTCCTTGGAAACTCACAGTTTCTTGCCTTAAAATTTTGGTTGGAAAAAGCTGTCACTGTGTACTTCCAGACCAGGTAGCTCTGTGTTAGACCAACCTTTTACTGAAGTACTAGAACCCACAACTGTATGAAAAACTGAAAAGAGAAAGAATTCATATAGTGAATGTAAAATTTATAACCAGATAGATGCAAGGGTTGGAAGAACAAAATGCTTTTTTTTTTTTTTTTTTCACATAGCCCAAAATATATAGGACAGAAGTAAAGACTAAGAGGTAGATGACATTTAGAGAAGCCCCTAGTCATGTGATTATAAGTGAATATCAGCAAAATTAATGCTAATTTGTCTTTATTTTGTATTCTTTCCTTTGCCAGTACTATATATATCCTTCCTCTTGCGTACTAAAGGAATTTTATTGAATTTATCTGACATTTTTTGCACCACAGATTTTCTTTTCTGTATTACATTAGTTGTGTGTTATCTCCTCTCTTTTTCCATCTCTAGTACTAAAATGTGAAAAATGCAGAGGGGAAAAGAGAGTTCAATCCTGTACCAAAATTATACGACTTCCCAGAAAATTGAACACAAACTCAAATTAACTTTCATGGTTAATAAAATATTAAATGAAGGTCTGGGTCACACATTTCCCTTTTCTATAATAGTATTAAGAATAATTTGTTCTTGAGACTCTCAGCTGCATTTAGATTTTCTCTTACCACTGAAATAATTTGGACCTTTTTTGTACAAAGATAACAGCTATTGTTAATGCTTCATACAGAAAGGGCTGCTTGTTGAATGGTATATGAAATTGCTTTGTTCAGCCATCTTTTCTTTCATTAAACACTGCTAGAATGAAATGAGGATATAGGGTTATATAAGCTATCACTCTTAACACTATTCAGTAACAGAAGTGTCAGGAGTTGTCTTGCTGGAAAATTGCTGTTTCTTGGAGAACCAAGTTGGTGTGAGAACAGGTGACAGCTAAGAGGCAAATCCCATCCCAACTATCCACCCATCACAAACAGTTCCTTCAGGGTTTGAGATGGCGACTTCTCCCTCAGCTGCATGACAGAGTACAAACTGTTTCACAGCTGGTGCGGAGCATTGGCCTCTGGATTTTTGTATCCTGCTGCCATGTCTGTCCCTCACTCCAAGTAATAGCTCAGTCACCAGACAACTTCTCCTGACCAGGTGTGCAACCAGCAGTGGCTTACAGCATGTCCAGGGAAGTGGACAATACTAATACTGAGTTGTCTTGAAGATTCCTCATGGACTTTGCTGAGTTTGCAGAGACTGTGGCTGAGACTTCCCAAACTGCTTCTCTGCCAGTGCTCAAATCCCTGCAAGCCAAGTTCTGTCATGGGGTAGTAGTCCCACTGAAACACTGGGCTGCAGGGAAGGGATACAATGAGAAAAGTGCACATCTTATGAAGCACTTTCTTTGGAACGGGAGCCCTGTTGGTGAAAATCCTGCCCACTCTTTCTCCATTTAGCACTGGGTTGACAGGCTCCCCTACAGAATGATACATTCTGCTGTTTTACAGGTGCGAGAGATTCAGATTTGTCTGCAAGGAACCACCTGACCATAGCCACTTACCTACAGACCAGCTCAAAGGGCTGCAGGATTTGGGGTCTTAGATGTGAAAACCTCTAGTTGGATTTGTGTCACAGTGCCATAAAGCCGGCAGTCATACATGCAAACCAAAATCAAAGCCAGAATCTAGAAGTGTATTCTTCTTTCTGTAGGAAGGCCCTTTTGATTAAACAAATTAAACCCCCAAAAAACAAAATTTTTACCTGCCATGTAATTGTTTAATACATGGAGTGGCTAATTCTGCAAATGCTGCCATAAGGATGTAGGAAAGTGATGGAAAAGTACATCAGGAACTGTCTGCTACCTTCAGAAATAAAAGTTCAGGAAGGGACTCTGTGTGACACTAACACCTGTAGTTCACACTAGCTAGTTCACACTGTAGCTTCTCATTGTTACCATTAATGGGAAACAGAACTGGTCCTTGAGTTACAGCTTTTTCCAGAGAGTAAGGAACATCATTCTCTCTTTGGCTTCTCTTGATCATAATAAAGATGTCATTTCCAAAAATAAAATAGAGCACTTGTCTTCTTTCAGATCAAGCACAGTCATTGCAGGGCAGGAGCCAACAGGCTCTGCTGCTTTTCTCTGGTAAAAGAAGATAGGCATTATCATGAGACTCAGACAGAGCTTAATGTTGACTAGATGTCTGAGTTCCTCAGCAGTGTAAGAAGCCTCAAGCAGCAACATTAAACAGTATCATGGGGAAAGAGTATGACAGTCTCTCATCTAACTCCTTCATACTTCAATATGATTTTCTTTCTAGGGAACATGCCCTTAATCCGAGTAACCTTTAATTTAATAAATTCTTCCTCAAAATTTATTTATTTATTTTTTAATGGTTAGCTACTTTCCCTTAGGGAAGGGGTGTGAAGACGAAGCTACCCCACTAAAGAGTGGGCTGCTGTACCTGCCTCTGCCCTTGGGCTTGATGACATAACAGCTCTCACTGGAGGGTTAATACGTTATTCATACATTGTTGTCAAAACATTCAAAGGCAGCTCAGACCTTGAGGGTACTCCCCACATGCTTTGTCCTGGAATCTTCCCTCTATAAAAGACTGTTCTCTTTATGGTGAACTCAGCTTTTACCTTGGTCCTCCCTTGTTTGGACAAATTCCCTGCCACAACCAAATAAAGAAATGAGGCTGTGAGGAGTCAGAACTGCTTTCGGCAGGTCAATTATCCTTTCTACATTCCCTCTTTCTGCTTATGATCTTCATGTTCCAGGTTTATCTAGGTTACGGAACCTATAGAAGAGGTTCTTTTCAAGCTTCAAATACACATAGCACAAGCCTTCAAGCATTTCCTCTGAAATACAGTAATTTTCGTGTGCCAATGTTAGGGAAATTTTTTCTAACTGCCACACGTTAAGAGTTCTAACAGGTTTTTGTTATCTTTTTTTTTTTTTTTTTCTTCTAACAAAACTGTTGTAAACATATGATGGACAGCGACAGAATTATCTGTTTTCACATGGTAACTATAAAAATTTGTTTTCCTCTAAAAATATCATTGTATTAGTATTGCAAAATAATATAGCTGTGTTACAAAGGAAAATTCCCTGTGACTGTATTTAGAATATTCTAAATTGTACCATTTTTATTAACAGCTCAGGGTTGGATAAAATGACAGCAGAAGCAGAGATAAATCCACTGAAATTTGGCACATGGGAGGCAATGTTATTGTGAAAGTAATTTACAAACAATATTCCAAATCTAATATATTTTTGTATAAGCAATACTCAGATTGTATCCATTAGTAACTCTTTCATTGCCAATGCATGCCTTTCCACAGAGGATCCAATTTTTACTAAGAATAAAACTGCAATTGCATTGAAGCTTGCTGAAAAAGCGGGACATACAATAATTGGAAATACTGACAAGCTTAAAAATAAACAATATACAGTGTCTTTTCATTCAGCTTACTTAGGCATTTCTGCAAACAAAATATAAAAAAAAAGTGATAGGAATAGAGAAAATGATGGTTCATATATCCAGTTTTCTGCCTCTAGCAGCCCTAGATGCTTTGCAAGGAGACACGAGAACCTCAAACTAGTTAGATTCAATGCTATTTTCCCTCCATTCTATTACTCCAGTGTGATTCTCCTCCTAAAATGCTAGAGTTTAGGATTAGCTTAAATCCTAAATCATGTTTTATCTTTCTTCCTATTGTGTTTTGTTAAGTAGAACTGGAAATCAGTAATACTGTGAGTCACCTTGTTGATCATATAAATGCCCCATCACTCCATTATTTTTAATAATATATTAGTGCTTTGAGTTTGAGTTGTTTTGTTTTTTTTTAAACAGAAAATGTGTTTCTCAGCAAGAAGTGAGCTCTGTTTCAGCGTTATAATCCCCCCTTCTTTCATTCCCTCAGCTCCTTTTTCAATTACTGTTCTCTTTAACCATTATCACAGCTAACATCTCAGTGGTCTTGTCAAAAATGTTTTCTAGAAACATAAATCATAATCATTCTCACTTCAGTTTTTTGGACTGTTGCTGTCTGCTACTGTAAATTTATGTTTGGTCTTGCATGCAAATACACTTCAAATGATTCTTCAGAAATTCTCTTGCAAGGGATATAAGGTGTACTTCATACTACTAATGATACTGATTTTTATATATTTTGAATCACTAACTGCAATAGATTTCTAAAAATAATTTTAGAAAACAGAGTAATTATTTTGAAACTTATTAAATTCAATCTGAACACCAAAAGTACTACAAAAAATAAGAATATAGAGGGAATTACTCTGTTTAATGTTATAAAGGTAAAAGTCAAAAATACAATTTCAAATTGGTTGTTCACCAACAGTTTACTGTTTACTCTTTACTCTAACAGTAAATGGATCTACATTCTTCTATGCTTCTCAGTAGCATATTCTGTCTTCTTCGGCTTTGCCATGCAAGCAATAGGTCTCTATTACTCACACACACACACACACACACACACACAAAGTAATTTTGGCTCAGAGAATGTAGCAACCAAGAACTCCTCCAATCTTACTCACTTACTTTCATCAGAAAGTTTCGAGCCAAAGAGATTTCCAGTTTGTTTCTTCAGAACATGTTATTTGAGCTAACCACATATGTACACAAAACACGAATGTTTGTAAAAAAAAAAAAAAAAAGTTTTGGAAATTAATTTCTACTTAGTTTGCTGTAAGAAACATCTAGAGCTAGACAAGACAATAAACATTACCTTACATTCTCTGTCTTGAAGTTTGTGGGGGCTTAGAACATTCCCCTTCGTTCTGCTGTTATCTATCCTTTTGAATAGTCGATTCCCCCCCTGTTTGTAGGCTCCCTTTAGGTACTGAAAGGCTGCAATGAGGTCACCCCACAGCCTTCTTTTCTCCAGGATGAACAAACCCATCTTCTTCAGCCTGTCTTTGTAGGGGAAGTGCTCCGGTTCTCTGATCATCAATGTTGCTTTATTTACCTTTCCCCTCATATAAATGTATGCTTGCATATAAAACAATCACAATATAAGCATGCATTTTCAACCTGAAATTTTTTTCTTCAGTTCCGCAATTCATCTTTATTACACAGTTTCTGAAAATAAAAGGTTGCAAGGGAACACTGAGGAATATTGAATTCCTGAACTTGGAGTTAAATTATTGCTGTTAATGTGGATGCTGAGGTCAATTGCTTTAATATAACATACAAACCATTCTTTGTTCTCAGCACTGTCATAACTGAAATTGTTATCTGTTGTCACTGGTGCTGGTGTAGACCTATCTGAAATGTCAGCACTTGCAGCTTTTAGAACTGATTTTTTTGTTGTTGCTTTTTTTCCTTTTTTTACAAGTGCAATGAAAAATTCCAGTGGCTGATCAAATGAAACAGCTCCCTAAGCTCACCTAGAAACATTAATCTTCTGGACACACTGCATAAACCACTAATCTCAAGCTTGTCATTTGAAATGAGGAAGGAAATACAAGAAAAGATGCGGGCAGACTTTTTAAAGCCTTACCATTGTTATTTTAATTCAGTTGAAGTCTTGCATAAACCTTTCATTGCAATGAACCAAATTTCCAGAGAAAAACACTGTGCCGAATGATCTCTCTGAATAAAAATGAACACAACTCAACACAATGTTACTTCATTACACTGTCTCCTAATCCTTTACTTCCTAATATTCAGCTCCTTATCAGACACCTCTGTTAGCATCACAATATATTTTTCACTTGGAAGTGTAGCTAGACATTTAACAACTAAACCCTGAGGCTATTTATGCTGTCCTGATATGCACTGGCCCAATAGCCTGAAGCGACTGAGCATATCTGCACTCCATTGTCATATCGACATCACAGTCCTTTCCCATAATAATTAATGCTATTTATCACCCTCAGTATTTACAATCCTGTATTTGAAAATAGTTGCACTTATTTTTTAAGGAATTAGATAACAAAAGAAAAGCAGTGTTCATGTAAAAAAGCAGACAACTTTATGAGAGTTTTTAAAGATCTCTCTGTTAACATAAGCTCTCAGTTAAGTCTGCGGTAAGATCTGATTTGTTAAATTTCTTGCCAGTGTTGTTACGCTTCACTATTCAATCATATATTGCATAATCACAGAAGACATACATATATATATTAAGCTGACTGAGGTGGAACCTAGCAAACTCTCATAAGAAGGAAGAACACTGTGGCCTTTTACTTTTGCTCACTCACATGATCATTGTCATCTTGAGCTGCCTTATTTGGGGGAAAAGTATATCCAACAATAAAGCCTCCCAGGGACTCAGAATGTCACTGCCTGCAACAAACGGGTTCCAGAAGTAATAATAGGAAATTCTAAATGGTTGTGTGATGGTTGCTGATGAATTTATGGAAAAAAAAAAAAAAAGTTATACTCAGAATGGCTGTGTATTTGAGGGCACAACATTGCTTAATCTGTACTTTCTTGTGAGTATTTGGTAGACAGGACATTGTTACTTTCTTACCAGCACCTGCCCCTTAACCCGATCTTATTTTCCTTTTATACAGAGACCACAAATAAATGAGAACAACGTTTTGAAACAATGAACTGTAGTAAATGTGTTCACTTCTTCATTTTCTGCCATTCACTAGGATACTGAATCACCACCATAATGGCTGCAGGATCAATCATGTTAATTAACCCTTTCTGTGTGCACACAGTTTCCTTTATTTTAGTGCTGATCCCCAGATGCTTTTGTTTCCTACTTTAAAGTGTTCCGAAGATTGAGATTAATAGAAAGTCATGAACCAGAACATGGAAATGCTTTCTCAACTTCATCTCAAAGAAGTGGTTGCCTGCCATGATCAATCATCAATTACCCACCAGAAAACCAATGCTCTCTTCAAGATATTCCCAAGTTCTGATGTGGGAGAGATACATTGCTATTTGGAGTGGATTCACGTTTTCCTTCAGTGCAGATATTCATTTATGTTTGTCTGGAAACACTGGCTCCACTAGCTATTTGCATTTTTTTTTCTTTGCAGCAAGTAACCCAAAGTGTTGCATTTTAGTTTTCTTTACATTCAAAAAATTAGGTTAATACTTGATGCTTCTAAATGAAAACTGCGCTCAAACCTACTGCACTCAGGAGATCGGAGCTGCTCAGGACCTGCTCAAATATTTAAAGAATATAAATCCCTCTCTCCAAAATGTGCAAAGTAAACATGCTGACAACTTATCATGTAGAATAATTAGTGTCTGGCTGTGATCTCTAAATTAAAATGTGTGCTTTATTTCTTTGATGTGCATTGCAGTTTTGGGAAGGTGGGAAATACAGCTGAGTATGAAGAACTATGCCCACAGGAGAACAAAATTCACTTGCAAATAACGGTGACTCACTTTTGGATTCAATAGGTTATTCAGGATAGGCTATCACTGGTGATACATGCTGCTGAGGATGGTCATGATGAATGGTGCTCAGAGCATTTTTTCTGCTAAGACACCAGCAAAAAGTAGAGATTAGTACTGTCACCAATACAAAGAGGAAGAATGCAGCCCAGAGTGTAGGACACAGGGAACGGGAGGGCACTTGAAACGAGATTGGCCCATTGAGAATATAAATATTCTACTCAGCTCTCCTAATGTTCATAAGATGAATATGTCCTGCTTTACTTCTGCCCATCTCTATCTCTGACTGCCTCACAGGTAGCTCAGCTTGCATACCAGCCTGTGGGTTGCCTGTAAGAAATGTTGTGGCATATGTGAGAGTATACTACAGCACAGAGAGCTGCCCAGATTTTAAGGAAAGAACTGAGGTCTTATTTTTTATACTTCAGTATGCTGAAGCTCTATGGAGCATGCATGTAATCTTGGATTTGCAAATACTGAGATGCATTTTTCATGTGTTATCAAAAGAACAAACTGTTAGACAATTTCCATATGAAAAACATCCCCCATAGACAGATTGCCAGGTTCCAAGTTTTTCTAATCTAGGAAGTGTTTTTATCACATCTATTGCTAAATTCAAATCTTATTTTATGATTTTTAAATTAAGAGAAAATACAAACAACATAAAAATAACATAAATCCTATACAACAGGAATATTTCTGTAACATTTGTTTACAAATCATTCTGATTTGCTAATATTAATTCTTATTTACATATTAGCATGAAAAAAATCCTAATTTGCATTAACCTTATAAAGCAACAAATAATTACCCTAATTTTTTAGTTTAAATAAATATTTAATACTTAACATATGAACATATTTAAAATAGTAATATTTTGAATAAATATATATATTTAGCAATATTTTGTATTTCCATAGATTGCCATTTATGCAGAATATAAATGAGAATTTCAAAAGTCTTTTCTTTCACTAGTTGTATTAACAGCTAAACATGAACACCTATTTTGATGTAGGATGATACCAGAACAGATGTGAATCACAGCTGTTTTGCTCATATAGTTAGTTCTACAGTTCACTTACTGGCATGCAGCAATAAAAGGAAAGCTACCAAAAAAATAAATCAATAAAAATTAAATCCCAGAAAATACACCAATTATTCAAGTTTAATTGAATGCAAGTATACAATAAAGAAACTAATACTATTTTATTCTACTTTTTGAGAGGTATGGTTATATTTACTTAACTAAAATATTATGTCCAGAACTTCCATTTTATCCAGCAGCAGAAACTGTAGAAAAAACTTGTGGTGTTAATTCCCTGTAGTGTCAGGAGAGGCATGTGTCTGAAGGTCTGCACCTTTGTGGAATTGGCAAAAAGGAAGATATAACAGTGCAAAATAGGGGGTAACACAGCCAAAATACTTCATTTTGGAAAGAATTCTTTCAGTCATTAACTTGGTTATTATGTGCCAGTATTAAAAAACAATCAAACAACAAAACAACCACAACAAAAAGCAACAGAACAGTGGACAAAACAACAAAATACAGAAACAGCTGTATTTTCTGAAGAGCTCAACTTTTATTTACTTTACTTACAGCTCTTTCTCCTATTACCCCCCCCCCCCCCCCACACACACACACACACATTTGCAAAAGTCACCACCCTTCATTTTTCCAGTCCAACAATAGGACCTTTTGTTTGGTGATCACTTCTGAGAACTTGGCCTTTTATCTTAACAGCTAAGCTCTCTTACAGGCAATCCACATAGTGAGGACTGAACACAGTTGACAGGTGTCCCTATCAGCAGCTGTATCCAAGTCAGTCATAAGCTAGGTTATACTGGGCCATGAATTTTCATATTTATATGAGACATATGGAAGCAAATAGTGCCAGTTCTGTAGGAATGGATCTCCACCTTTCATACTCTGCATCCATTTTGGTCCACAGGGACCTCTGGGCTCACACAGTGCATCCAGTTGTGACATGTCATGTCACAGCAGGAGACTACACACTAAGGAGGTGTGATGTGTCCACACAATCAGGAATATTTCATACAAGTTTATCCAGTGTTAATTGAAGTACTGAATTTGTAACTGCATGATATGGTTCATTAATAACATCAGTATTTTTCTCATAGATCATCAGCAACAGCTTCCCGTTAGTGAAATGACCATATCTGAGTTACAACCAAAACCAGTGTATGAAATGGTAAACTGTTCTAAATTAGAATAACAGCAGTTATCTCTCTACAGTTAGTGTGTAAAATAATTTTGGTAGTGTCACAGTTTCTACTGTCCCCAGTGGCTTCATCCACTGAGCAAACTGAAAACCCGTCATTTAATTTACATTTATCTCCAAACTAATTACTCTCCAAAGGCAAATTGTCAAGCCATTAAAAATTGATCATTTAAAAATAAATTAAACACCTTTCCATCTACCCTCATCTCTTTGTGCTTCCATATAGAACTGGTAAGGTTATTGGCAAAAATTTGGTTGTTACAAATGAAACTGATAAACATGCACATTACTATATGACAGCACAGACACGGTCAGAGTAGCTTTGTGAAAAATTCACGGTGGCCTTTGTCTCTGTGGTGCATCTGCAATTAGCCCATGGTATCAGGTGGGAGCTGAGTGATCCAAATGTGTTACAGCACAAAGCCAAAGCAAGGGGTGTTGCAATGGGCATCTGGAGGCCAGTTGTCTTAATCTAACTTCCATTTCACATTGCAAGTGATAAGGATGTCAGTGGAGCTGCTCCTACTGTCTGACAGGAAACCTCTATACCTTTAGATGATGGCAATTAATACAAGAAGCAAATATACACAGCCATTTTTCTTATAAATGACTGGCAGATGCCTATCCCACAGGTATTAACAATCCATTCTTGATATTTGGGCACTCTCCCTTCAAGTACGGCTATTTGTCTAAAGAGAGAGCAACAATATTTCCCAAAAATGTGCCTCAGAGATTCACTGATAGAAACTTTCTTTGGATTTCTGGTTGGTATGCACGCAAGTTCACAAGAATGTACTCTTCCTTGAGCCTCAATGACACAAAAATTGGTCCTGATGTTACTTTATGTTAACCACGTCATGGATCAAAACTGTTAAGAGTGATGTAGGCTTAGAAATTCAGCACCTAGTAAGTAAATTTGGAGCACCTAGTAAGATCTCATTGCTTTCCATATTTCTACTATCAAACTGATAATTTTTTAGCTCATACACTGCTCATACTGCAGTTTTACAACACAGTGACAGTGGACTGCTATTATAAAGTATTTGGTGAGCAGTCCATCCTCAGAAGCTGCTATCTTGACTGTCTCACAAGACACGTAGCCCCTACTAGGACCTTGAGATATGATTATTTTTTTTTTCAGGGCCAGTCATACCATTTATGAAGCTTTTCAGATGTTACCATTAGCTGCTCTATGGATCTGTTCCAATAACAGCTTGTGTTTTGCTTCTCTTCGTGAAAAAGAATCAGGTTTTGCATCAACTTTTCTAAGTTGAACAACATCACTGGATCTGGCTAAGTTATAATCTGTGAACTGCATTTTTCAATAAATGATTCAGGATCCTCAAAAAGCATCTTCTAGCCTATTTCTTCCGTAGTTTTCAGTGAAGGCCTTTAATTGTTAAGGATACAGTGATCCTATACCATTTGCAGGAAGCCTCTATATGACACAATTGCAAACTGAGTCTAAAGAATCACAGAATCATATATTGGCTTAGGTTCGAATGACCTTAAAAATCATCTATTTCTAACCCCACTGCTATGGGTAAAGTTACCGCCCAGTGGACCAGGCTGTCCAGGGTCCCATCCAACCTGGCCTTGAATGCCTCCAGGGAGCATCCACAGCTTCTCTGGGCAGTGCCAGTGTCTTACCACCCTCTTTGTAAAAAGTTTTCACCCAATGTCTAATCTAAATTTCCCTTCTTTCAGCTTAAAGTCATTCCCCCTTGTCCTATCTATATTAAATCATGTATAAAGTTGGTCTCTCTTCTGTTTATAAGCTCCCCTCAATTACTGGAAGGCTGCAATGAGCTCACCTCAGAGCCTTCTCTTCTCCAGGTTGAACAAGCTCACCTAGTATCACATTGGTATATCAAAGAAGGACTTCTGAATAGTCCAGGAGTTATTCAATTATAGGTAGTACAAAGCCAGTGCAATCTCCTGATACAATAAAATGGTATTTCCTGCTCATCCCTTGCAAAGAAGACCTTAAAAACATGGATGTTCAAAATATACTGCAATTTGTCAACAAGCGTTAAAAAGTGGACTTTGCAGCTCTAAGCTTTGTGAGCTTAGAGATACGATTTACTTGACTGGTGTCACATTTTTTCTAAGTGCTGCCTTTTCACACTCCAACGCTGCAGCCAGCCCTGTCAGTCCCACTTACATCATGCTCAGGCTGAGCTCTGGGCTTGTTCCTTCTGACTGCATGGATACTCCTTATGCTATGACTTAGCACATTTACTAGCTGATCTCCTTTTAGTAGCCTGTAAGATAAAGCCACAGTCATGCACAAAATGGTGATGAGTTACAGTCTCCTAAGAGAAATGTCACAAATTAATGTATTGACTTGCAAACTTCTGAGAGTCAATGAATAATTATGCACTATAATCTCAAACGTTATTGCTGAAGGTACTTATATTTCAACATAGCTGCATAAATATATCCAATAACTGTGATATTTAAGACTTGCAGGCATTAGTTGTTATCTATATATGGTTTATACCAACTTATTTTCCTCAGTTTGGCTTGAATATTATTTATGTGTTAATTATTTTTTTCACATATAGTACCTATCTTTGCACATATTTCACTAAATATGAAGACAGCAGATTTATATCCATCTCTGATTTATATTCAGTATAAAGAAAAAGAAAGTTAAGATGATATAGAAAAATCATATCTCTCATCTCTCTAAAAACTGGTCAATTGAGGTGAATCATCTTCAGCTATCTATCACTGATAAAACCACCAGCAAAACATTAAAATTCAGAATTAATAAGTGGTCTGGCCCTTTTTGCAGGTAGTGATTATCTGTGATTTAAGATATAAGTAAGATCACAGAAACTAAAATAAGAGGTTTTAAGCAAGGGACGCAAAGAAAGTTCGGAAGAATCAGCCTTCACGTGGATATTTAATGAGAGAACAACTGACCTTAAATAGAGGGCAGGTAACACCCAAATACAGTTGAGGTACTGTGGACCAGATGTAACATGGTTGTAAATCTAATGTGATCTTGACTGAAAGGATTAAAATTCTTTAGTTTGTTTACTCTACACAGTGATGCTTAGTGAGAAGGAAATGCGAAGGAGAAAAATGAAACAAGAAAGAAGACAGCATAACACATACAGATTCATGGATGGGGGCCTTGAAAATCTTGAAATCTTGGAATCTCGAAAAGGGACAAAATATATGATTCTATTTGTAAAGGGATTGTTTATTTTTTTCCAGATAAATGCAGATAAGAACAACTGATATTAATAGTAATAATTTAAAAGGGTGTTTTATTATAAAATGTAATAAATCATAATTCTTTTTATAATAAAACACAGGGTTTATATTATTCATTACTATCTTTTTTTTTTAATTTTTTCAACCCTGAATTCCTGCCCATAGCTGTGGAATTAGGAAATTGTGCCTATTGCTTATCCCTCAGGAGGGAAGGAGCTAACAGACTTGAACTCAAGATTCTCCACATAAAGGTGATGACTAATGAATTCTCTTTCGAAATATTTATTGCTTGCATACTCAAGTCAAAGGATTCAAACTGACATTTATTGCTACCCCTTTAAAACACAAAATGGTTTTCTACTCAGGTTACTCCATAATTCACTGCAGTGATGTAAAATTTGTGACATAGGCAAAATTCAGGATTTTAGACATTGCTCCATACCAAGTCCTTGCTATTGCTAACACTGCATGAGTTGTTTCAGTTTATAAAAGGCAAATATTTAAAGAAATTTGTCACAAATAATATAATGTTCAGTTATGCTTGCATATTAAAAATATACAACATTTTTAAAAGCCGCATAAGCCTCACTTAAGAGCATTACCACTCCAGTAGTCTTCTTCAGTGCCGGTGTTTGCAGAAAGCATCATAAAAGCAAATATCTGTAATTTTTCTCTTTAGCTTGTCCTATTACAATTTTAAAATGAGAAAAATAAAAATGAAGAGGTAGTAAGAATTCATCCTAATCTTAAAGTCATGATCCATAGGAAAAGCCAGAACCAAGCAGAAGTGCTGGCAAGCAGAAACCATGAAGCCATGTGAAAACACGCTATTGATAGATTCTGCCCTCAGGGAAACTCGGTTTTGTAAATTCACTGTAACTGAAGAGGATGGCAAGCAATTTGCTTTATACCAGCAATATATTCTTCTAATGCAAACAGCCTGAAGAAAGACATGTCATAGCTGATTTCTCAGTCAAAACAGTTCTCTCTAATTTCAAATTTCCAATATGGTAGTTAATTAAAAACATTGTACTTTTATATCTCAACATAAATTGCTGTACTGAAAGAGATATATGCCTTTTTATCACAGAAATAACAATCGTGTATTACAGCCAGGAAAAATCTTATGAGTAATTCGACTTCCATACTGGTGTCAGACTGTATGACTAATGTGATGACTGTGTCATTTCTGAACAATTTGGATCTCTGCTGGTAGGATTAAGGAAGTCAGAAGGAGCTACTGAGACCATAAGCACATCGCTGCCAAAGTGCAGAGACGAGGAGAAAGTCAGAGCTGTAATCTGTCAGATATCAGGGGGTCACAGTTGGATCTCACCTGGAAAGAGCATTTTCTCCCTCTCCCACTCAAGTTATGAAATGACACATATAGTGATATATAGGTCTTCCTCATCCTCTTTCCTCCTCCACATTTCTACTACTTATCCAGTAGTGCAATGAGATTTTTGGAATAGAGAGTGAATGGTCTTCCAAACACAAGGATATATAGGCATAGCAAATTCTTTGCCTTTACTGAAGTACATAATTTCTCATTAGATTCATAATTAACCCAGAGCACAGACCATTTGACACAGGTGAAACACTTCACTCCCAAAACAAAGACTTCCTTAACCAAAATGAATTCCCCATGAAAACTGGCATCTTGCCCAGCAAAACATTTCTACTCAAGGCTTCACTGGATGCTGGTTCAGAAAAAGCACCTGAGCATTTCCAATTCAAGATTTGACAGATGATTATATCTTCTCTATAGGGTACGTTTGTGATAGGTGGCTATGTTCAAATGAGAAAAATTGCATTAGCCTGGAAGCACATAGCCCATGATAAACACCTTGTATGAGGATTCCAATGATAAATACTGTCAGCACATATCTGCTACAAAAGGGATATCTTCTTAAACCCCAGCTGGCAACAGCTTAGTTCTGATACAAAAGGATTAATATACTCACAGGATTTTGTATGAGACAATCTAACTAGGAATTGCAGAAGCTGGAGAACAAATCAGCTACCAAACATGGATATATATATTTTTATGTAGCTTTATTCATTTTAGGATGCATATCCCAAAAAGAACATTAGTGATCTCATTTTGAATTAACCTGAATTTACCCTTTGCTTTAAAAAGATTTCATTTCTCAAAATCCATGCACACTTTTTGAAATATGGTAACTTTTTTGTGATCTACAGTATACTCCAACTTAATTTGCCTCTGAGACATCTGTTTGATGAACAATCTATTTTGGTGCTAACCAGTCAAGCACTAAGTACTGCATACAGACATCAGAGAATTCCCCCCAGTAAGCTGCAGTGATTACATATTTAACAATTTTCAAAGATTAAAAATATTACCTATGACCATTTCTACAAGCAGAGAAAGATTAAACAGTGTTTATGTGAGTTGTTTATCATCCAGCTTAGCTTCTCCTGTTTTTGGCTGATGCTGATGGATTTAGCACACGAGTTTCAGTGACGCTCCTTATGAACCGGCTCCTTATGCCCCGCAGTTTTAAGATCTGTCACAGATCCTAAATCCAAGGGACTCACGGTTATATTTCAGGGAGAAACTTAATGGCCACACTTACCAGGATCATGGTGAGCACAAAAATTAAATTTCTTAAAGGAGTTTAAAATTAAAATCGTTGAAGAAATATATTTCTTCTGTGTGTGAGCTGAAGTAACATCTAGCAAAGGCCACATGCATTCAGTTTTGATTAAAACATGCGCCAAGCTAATTACTCTCATACAGGCACATCTCGAGCATATCAGTGCCCTTGTTAATATTCTCTCCTTTCCTGACTAGACTGATTCAATGATCAAAATAATTAAGCAGCTTTGTGGCAAATCAAATTTATACAGCTGTGGAAATGGAACAGGTGTGACCTGCACATATTCTTGGCTGGTCTTTTATCATGGGACTGCAGACTCATTTTTTATTTAAGGACCTTGCCAGTAGTTATACATCACTAGATAAGGCTACTATTTGTGTGTCAGGGATAAAATAATGCTTGTTATGTACCACATCTGAACAATATGGGTATGCTGATAATGAAAGAAAGGTGCCAGAAGGAATAGCTCATGTGTGTTGATGAAATCAGAGAACATTAATTAGACACACACTATTTAAGACTATATAGCGACCTAACACGCTATAAAATTGAGGGCATTATAAATATAGCAGGTTGATTACACATCAGGAAAAAAAAGGGATGAAGTTATGCTCCATAATTAATGAATCTCTTCAGAATACAACTTTCTTGGGCCTTATAAATATCACCTGAATTACCAGAAGAGCTGTGAAATCGTTCCACTGGGGAGATTAATTAAAATCGATGAAAGACATATAGAAGCTGTAGCCATCTTTATTATTCCTGAGTTCATTGCTACCTGCTGAGTTTCCAGCTGCTTGAGCCATATTTCAGACAAAGAATCCCTGGTTCTTGAAGGTAAAGCTATCAGCTGAAGTGGAACACAGCAGAAGTAATGTAGCTTTATAATCTTTCATTAAGTCAGCTTGTGTTGCTGCAAACTCTGTGAATATTTTTTTTTTTTCCACAAAGAGAACAAAATGTACAGATTTTAAACAACAGATGAAGAATTAATCCCAAATGCTCTCTGTGAGGATGTTCATATGTCTGCAAGCATTTGATCTCCTTCCAAGGCAAAACTTGGGATGCTGTTTCCTCTTTTCAAAACTGGATTCAACCCCATTTCCCCAAAGTAAGAAGAGGAAAAGACCCTTGTCCAAATGTAAGTTACTGGCCACAAGAACATAATTGCCAGTGCAGAATGGAATGATCTGAGCTCCTATTCCTCTCTTCTTCACCATTCTCTCCTCTTTTCTACACTTGACTTATTTTAAGATATATAACAGGAAATGCAAAGTAATGCATAAATGATCAAGCAGCATTTAGTAATACAGAATATTTTTGAAGAAAACAGTTGCTCTGTTAAAGCAGTATAAATAGAAACAGAATGTTACTAAGAAAGTAAAATAAAAGGCCCTTGCAGATACGTGTCCTATAGATGAAAGGAGGTATGGAAAAGTTGTGAGTGGTGCAAGTCAGTGGGAGGAATCTGGCTTTCTCTCTCTGAGCCTGATTTTCAAACTGATTGTTCTGTCCCTACCTTTGAGAATTAAGGGCTCAGACTGAAGATCAGCGATCACAGCCCAGGATAGTATTCTGTTTATACAGCATATAACTGTGAGACTTTCGACAGAACATTTTAGTAAGTTAAGTTTTAGTATTCTTACTCATGTTACTTTAAACAAGTTAGGAAGGACAAAACAAGGTTTTTCTTAGTATCATATAGAACTTTCATTTTTCATTGGACATCTGTCTATATTTCACAGTAACTCTGCCATGACAACATCAAATAGAATCTATCATATGTATAGAATCTTTATAAAAAGACCAGTCAGCAACCTTTTAAAAAATCTTCAGCTTCATATGATGGTATTAAACATTTTGAACACCAATACAGACTCAAACCCTGTCATAAACTCATATTTTCTAAAGCAGAGAGAACCAGATTCATGTATTGTCACACAAAACACTAAAATGCATTAATGTCCAATGTTTCTGAATAATTTCTGTTTAGAAAATGTATAGCATAACTGTGAACAGTACGAGTGTATACAGTTACAGCTTTCCTTAAAAAATCTCATAGGTATGGTTTATATATTGGCTGCCTAATTTGCATTTGTTTGAAGCATATGCAGGTTTTGGTTAGTAAAGGGAAGACTGTCAAAAGCTTGTGTTTAATTGTTCAGTACTATTTCACTAAAGCTAATTATTTTTCTTTTTTCCTGTCTTTTTTTTTTCTTTTTCTTTTTTTTCTTTTTCTTTTCCTCTTTCTTTTCCTTTTTCTTTTTTTTCTCTCTTTATTTTTTTTTTTCTTCTGTAAAGAAACAAGTTGTCTGCCAGCTATTTAGACCTAGCTTGGCTCCTGCTGCCTTCCTGCCAATATCCCAGATCAATGCTGAGAAGAGCTCCTCATTGTTGCCCATCCTTAGGCACTGCCCTCTAATGAGGAAAACCGGAGAATGGGGTTGAGTGGGACTATCGTTGGCTCACCTGACTTAGGTAATGGGGAGAAATGACTTTAGAAGTCAGTTTAAATGCTTTCTTTGTGTGTAGTCATACCTACATATATGAATGGTAATAAAGTGAAGACTGTTCGCACACAGGTAAATCCTGGAGTTTTTAGAGAGTCACCGGTAGAAAAATCAGATTACTTTGGAGATGAGAATACTTTTTGATGGTTCAGATGTTCAGTTCGTAATAATTCCAAAACTTTAATGCTTGTGTGTAACAATGGTAGCAGCTTACATTACATCTCAGCAAACCATTACAGCCATGGTAATAAACTGTACATTTACAACACAGACCCCAACTAAGTAGCTGAAGAAAGAAAATAAATGGGCATTGACTTGCATGACATTCCTTTCAGGTGTAAGTTAAATCCAGAAGGAAGGACTCCCAGGACATATTATGGCTGCTTTCTGTCAACAGAACGTGTAGGAAAACATAATTGTCACTTTTTCCTTAGCAATAAAGCCTTGGTTTCTAGTACTACTACTATTTCAGTCAATGTGAATTTTGCCATTGATTTTAGTATTGTGTGACCAAAAACCTAGGTTCATATAAAAGTAATCAATAAAGCAAAACAAAATATCTGGAGAAGATGTTCAAAGGCACAAACTGTTGTTAAAAGCCTGCTGGCTAGAACTGACTTTCATCAGACATTAGGTGGCAAATTGTCACTCAACATTTTTCCCTTCTACTCTCTGAAACATGCTGTGAATTCTGCTGGTGCCACAAGCAGTTTATATTACTTACAAGTAACCTAACTGAGCACAGAGTATCTTTGATTTTACACTGCATTACACAAGTCAGAAGAAAATTATTAGAGGAAATTATTTATATCAACCACTTTCCTTTAATTTTAATTTTCAACATACAGCACGTGTTCATCATGTTCCTGGCTCATAAATTCCTGGTAGGAAGAAGAGAACATAAGAGAAATGTAAATCTCTGCAAAAACATTAAACTTCCTGTTACAGCAGTTATATACACAATTTTGCTTTTTTCCATCTGTGTTTTGATCTATAAACCTACAACTTCTTTTGAACAGAAAAGATTCTGTAGACTGTTTAAGTGCTTCAAATTACCTATTCAGTAGGTAATACACATAACCTATGATGATCTGTGGACAGCAACTGATCGTATAGTAAAATACAGTTGATTCTTCGGCAGATCTCTTTTATTTGACTATGAACGGTTCATTTTACAGAAATATTTCAATTCATATGTAAAAATGTTCTTCAATACTAATAATAACATTTTTGGCTAATCCTTTTTTTTTGTTTTGTTTTGTTTTTTGAAAATCGAATTTTAATAGCCATTCTAAGTTGAGATAAAATGTACACACGTGTTATGGCAAAGTTAAAAAAAAATAAATGTGTAAATATGTAAATACAGTTTTATGAAGAAGAAAGAAATTAGATTTTGTGGTGGCCACACAAACATTTACAATTCATGTGTAATTCATGGGTAGGTCCAATCAACCGAATCTGCATTTCATGATAAGCTGCTGTCTCATTTTCTAAACAGACACCAGTCAAAACATAAATACAGCTTGTTAAAAGGGCATACAACTTCTTGCATTTACTTTCAAAAACCAAATAGGACTATTATCACAATGTTTAGTTGGAAAAAAAAAAATCACTTAATCACTCGGCGAATTGATCCCACATACAGGATATTTCAGAGGTTGCAGAGATTAAAATTCCTACTTCTATCACTTAGAAATAATTTATTCTCAGGGCATCACTTAGTCAACGACTTTTGTGAGTAGCAGGAAAATATTTTATTTTTTGATAAAAATGAAAAAGAACCAAAGTGGACTCATTTTGAATGTGCTGTCTGTGAGGATCAAGGCTTACTATAAATTCACATAAAATATCTGCAACATATATAATGATTTCTGGAAACATGCACTTTCTTTTTAATGCCAAATTTAGTATAAATCTCTGCATTTTCACTATTACTTTCAAACTGGTTCAGAAAGCAATAGGGGATATAAATTGTCTCCATGTTGCACACCTCAATCTCCTCATTACTGAACCTACTTTAATAGAAACTTACTTTCCTACTCATTGCATCTGCATCAAATGATCACTGCCAAGTGAAATGCAGTATCCATTATTCCATAGATTATTTATATACCAGATCTGTGATGCTGAGTGATAACCTTACCAGAAAGCTGATCATCAAAAAATATAGAGAGACAATGGCAAAATGTTTGACAGATTTGCTGCTCTCACTGAAAGGAAGTTGTAGAAAAAAACATATCTTAATGCTTGAAAATTATTTTAGGATATATCACAGTAATGAAAAATGTGCTAGATCTAGATCCATGCTTGCTTGAATGCATATTTTTAAGACTTAGTCCTGTTCAAAAATATTGAGTATCAGATATTAAATGATACCAGTGAGAATGCAAATCATATCAGTACCTACTGTCTCAAAAATTCAGTTGTAATGTAAGTTTCTTTTTCTCAGCACAGGGATGAAATTTTATAAGCCACAAGAACTAAATCCCTGACATTTTCTTTGGGTTTTAGTTCAGCTACTGAGGGCAAGCAGGAAGGTTCCTCCCTTCCTTCTCCACTGCTCTCACCCTGGAAAACATTTTTTAAATGATAGATTATAAGTTTTTAAAAAATTATTCCACTTTGAAAAATAGAATATATAATGTAAAAAGCCATTTTCAGAATAATAATTGATACGTGTTGAGAATCTCTAGCATTATGTTTCAGTACTCTGCTGATAGCACATGTTGATCTACAGTAACAAAATAAAGTAAAAATGAAGCATTGAAAGTAGCTGTGCCAAGTCTTCAGTAGGTCCTAAGGAAATAATATGCAAACACACACAGTGAAAACTAAGCTATTAGGCAACACCTAGACACAGCTTTTTCACAGACCTGGAGGTGAACCAAAATCAGCACTTCAACTGCCTTTGGAGACTATTAATAAGATAGATACCAACAATTTGAATAACAATTGGTGCTCTATCTTAAGAATTACAGTTGGATGATTTTCTAAGGCATTTTCTAACTCATCGGGGTCAAAAGAAGTCTTGTAACACAATATGCATTCGTAATTTTTGTGTGTGTGTGCGAAAAGCGGCTCTCAGCAGCATTTATTTTGTTGAGGATTTGAGAGAGAAAATCAAGTAGTTTGTGGAGATCACTGCAGCCTTCTGCAAAGGACAATAAGAAAGAGATATGTTGGGCTTTAGGCAGGGTAAGAAAAACTGTGAGTGTAAGCAATAACATAAGCTAATATCAAAGCCTATTTATCAGAATCTTTCAAACAGTAATAACTGGTCAAAGAAAAAAAAAAAAAAGAAGAAAAAAAATGAAGTGGAAGGGGGACAACAGAAATTTAAGACTGAAATACTTCTTAATTGCAAAAAAGCAAGACCAAGTGTTCCATAGATAGGAGCTGGAATTAAATTCATGTCATGATAAATTCACCGTGATCATGTGTGCTCACAGGTTTTACTGTAATATCACCCTGTGGCACTTGAGATCTGTGTTCCTTCTGAGCTGTGTGTGAAGGAAGGAAGGGAAAGTTTACAGAGGAATACCCAGAAATGTTCCTGGATTTTACTCACATGGAATCTCTAAGACTAATGCTTCTACAAAATAAAGATGTTACATTTTTTGCAGTAGTTAGATATTGGCTGGTGCTTCTAAACCAGCCAGAATCCTTTTAATCACTTATCAGATTTTGGATAATTATCTCAGAGACTTTATGTGCATTTTTTAAAAATGTTATGATTATTTTTTTCTTATGAAGGTCTCAATACACACATTGTGCTTGATCTTATCACTGGTTACAGATGTAAGTATGTCACTGTAGCACTTCTTAGAAGCTCTCTGCTTTTTAGATTTCGTATATTATATTTGGTAATAAAAACTCACAGAGATGTATTGAGAATAGATTGCACACATCATAAAGTTCAAGATTTTAAATTCTGTCAATAATTTTAATTATGAAACAGGCAGAGTTACAAGCTGTGTTTGAACTTAAGATCTGTACTGGAAGTAGGACGGAGGTGTTCTCTACTGCTCTGTTCTTCCAGAGAAAGTACATGAAAGGGAACAGAAAAGAAATCAGGTCGGCTATAAAAACAACAAAAATAGTTTGCTTACAAATCAAGACTTGCACTGAACCATTTAATTATACTATCAAGGTTGGAAAAGAGCATCTAGTCCAACTATCCACCTACCAGCAATACTACCCACTAAACCATATCTGTGAATATCATATCTACCCTTTTCTTAAACACCTGCAGGGATCACCTCTTTGGGCCACAAAGATGATAAATGTCCTGGAGAATCTCCCCTATGAGGAAAGGTTGGGTGACCTGGATCTGTTTAGCCTTGAGAAAAGAAGACTCAGAGGTGATCTTATTAATGTTTAGAAATATCTTAAATGTGGGAGTCAGAGTGGCATGGGCAGCTTTTCAGCAGTCTGTGCGGACAGAGCAAGGGGAAATGACCACAAACTGGAGCATAATATGTGAAGGAACTTCTTCACAGTGAGAGTGATGGAGCACTGGAACAGGCTGCCCAGGAAGGTTGTGGATTCTCCTTCTCTGGAGATACTCAAGATGCACCTGGATGACTTACTGTGCTGTAGGGAGCCTATTCTGCAGGGGGGTTTGGACTCGATGTTCTCTGGAGATCCCTTTCAGCCCCTAAAACTCTGTGATTACGTGATGGTGACTCTCACCTCTCTGGGCAGCCTGTTCCAACACCTGAACACTCTGAGAAGAAATTCTTCATAATATCCAATCTGAACCACCCCTGTTGTGACTTGAGGCCATTCTCTCCTGTCCTATCACTGCCTACATACAAGTACTTTCCTTATTTTTATTTTTTTAAATGTTTGTATTTTTTATGAAAATAAGCACCAGTGGATTTTGCCTTAAGAGAGCAGACTGTATGGTCTGAACCCCAGAGGGATTTTTCTCCTACAGAGCAGGGAGGTAGATGTCTCTGCTACAGCACAGTACAGAGATATTGATAGAGGATTACTATGTAATGTTGGAGGAAGTGTGAGGAAGTGTGGAGTCCCTTCAAGATTCCAATACTTTTAGAGGCTTTAGAGAGTTTACGTCTATACAGTAGCACTATTTGTTTTAACAATTACTTTTTTACTAGTGGTCCACAGTACACAATGAAGAGATTTTTAAAAATAGATGAGCAATCTAGATTGAAAATCAAGTGACAGAGGAGGAAATTACATGTACTTTTAGTAAATTGTCTCTATGACTGATTGCACTCAAAAAATGTATATTTTAGCCAGCAGTCATCTAACCTCACTCCATCTCATCATTAGACTTCTGTGTGCTCAATTTAAAAGCCAGAATTTTCTTCCTACATAGATTTCTTTCAAATACGATTACCTTAGATCTGATGGTTGTTACTTTAATTGATCTCACATTTTAAAACTATTACCAACTATTAAACATTTTAAAACTATTCCAAATCTCAGGTCATTTCTGGAGTGCTTCAATCTCAGAACATGTAAGTTTTGATAATCAGCACACTGTGAATGGTGTTTTACTAACGATAAATTGTGACACTGATAAAGTCAGCAACATTTTCTCCCAGCCTGAGCAGAGCTGAGAACTGGAATTCTCAGCTGTACATATGCAAACCAGTATTACATTTATATGTTTTATATTTCTGATACCTGCTTCATTTTCAGTGACCTTTCAAATATAAACTGACGATGGTGCAGTATGTTCATTTGTTAGCTCCCCTAATACTCTTCAAATCACATAATCCAAACTACATGCTTTGCATATGTTCATCTTTTTTAACAATTCCCTTTTTATGACTGTTCATGATAGCTGATGCATTTTAATGATGTCTCCCTAGTTTTCCAATTATTATTTCTGCTGAAACTTAATTATTGCCTGTAATTCTACTGATTTATATTTGCAAGGTAAGGAAACACTCCCAACATAACTGTAGTAACCTTTTTAACAAAGAGAAAGCTACTGTTAAATTTTTTGTTCCTCCTCCTTAAAGATTTATTGGATTTCTTTGTTACATTCTCCAAACACATTTCTGTTAACCTCAACTCCCAAACTGGTTTCTTAACAGTCCCTTCTGTATCTGTCCTGACACTGTTTATTCCTTACCTTCTCATGTTAAAGAGAAATTGTAAATAAATTCTTGATTCCCTAGGATTTCCTGTTCACTTTTGGTACTTCCTCCCAGCATTTACTCCACAGGGTAAAAACCTCTATTTTGCTTACTGAGGCAGACTCCAAAAAAAAGAAGGGGGAGCATCAAGTATGTCACATGGGGTTTGGCCAGCTTATTAGTCTCTCAAAAGGCGTTTTTTGGATCCAATGTCTTTCAGTACTTTTGAGTAAGTTACACAGTCCAGAAGCAGAAAAGCAATGTCTGCTTTGGAAGTATACTGTAGACACAAAAAAGTGTCAAAGAAAAAGTTCCAGCTTATTCACCCTGTATGCTTCACTGAGGGACATACACTTTAAATTTTACTATTAGTGACATTGTGAAATGAACAATTTCAAACAAGCCAAACTTCTCAGGTCACAATAAATTCCCTTCAAAGATATGAGAAGAGTTCTTCTATCCCTGAAGTCTCTGAATTGTTGAGTAGTAATTACATGTATAGTTCTGTATAAAGATGTTATCCATGTGATGTGAATATTCAATGACATTTTTACTCCTGCAGGTCACAAATGTCTTTTTACTCAGTCTTATTACTGATACTCCTAATTGCGCTGAACTTGACTTATTTAGAAAGTATGAAGTAATAGGAACATCCTCAGGCTATTCTAGGAGAGCTTTATATGAAGAAAACTGTCTCTATATCATGCTGAAGAAATATTCCCTTGTTGTCTGAGTCTCTGATGTTTTAAGGAATGAAGCAGAGTTGTCTTATATGTATCTGGGTCAGTAACTACACTTGTTTTCCCCAGTGAGATTTTGCTTTCCAGTTGCTAACTCCTAACACATTTTATTAAAGGCTGCTATTTTCTTTGAGCAGCAGCAGACTCAGTACTGGGGACTCTTTATTGACTTAATAGGCAAAAAGGAGATGAAAGTAATCATGGGCTGATCAAACTGTGATATAACAAGGTTCAACAGATGCTAAATCTATTTTTATGGCTGATTATGCTATCCGTAAAGGTGGACACTTAAGATGAGAACAATAAATCTGTGAGCAAAAGATGGTAAGTGGGATCTTATCAATAAAAGAAAATATAGAAGGCAAATAAAGCTGATAGGATGAAATATTCCTTCTGACTGGGATTTCACGTAACTTCTCATCATTTGTAGGTCTACAATAAATTCCTTCTTCAACAAGACAAGATTACTTGGAAAAGTACCTTTTCCAAGCAAAAAACACAAGTTATCCCTGTGGACAGCACATCTCAAAGTTTTTCAGTGTTTCCCAGTTGCAGAACAAAGGGCAATAGGCACAAACTGGGACACAGGAAATTCCATATGAACATGTTTATGTTGAGGGTGCAGCTCAGAGAGTCTGGAGTTTCCTTCTCTGGCGATACTCAAAACCCACCTGGACACTTTCCTGTGCAACATACTGCAGGAAACCTGTTTTAGCAGTGGAGTGAACTAGATGATCTTCAGTGGTGCCTTTCAACCCCTACAGTTCTGTGATTCTGTGAAGTACTGCACTGGTTTAAGACAAAGATCTTATGATCTTTTGTGAGTTACATGCATTTTATACTGCAGCATCTACAAGCACAACATATGAAAATAATTTATTTTTCTTTCCATTTACCATCACCTATTTAATCCTTTTAAATTGCAGACATGAGTTTCTACAGCACTCCACAGGAAGGGAAAACTAGGACTGAACAAATTAAACCTAGAGAGTGAGAGCAAAGAAACATAACTGACTAAACAATCAAAAGTAAATCTGTGATATCTCTGGAAGGAGAGAAGTCATCAGGATAAAAGAAAGTGGGCTGCCTTTCCTCTCATTACAAAAACCAACCAACCAACCAACAACAACAACAACAACAAAAAACACAAAAAAACAACCCCCCAAAAAACAAAACAAAAAAGAAAAAAAGTCTTCGCAAGATCTGCATGATACTGTAAAAACATATAATTCACAGCATATCTACATAAAGATAGCAATGACCATCTCAGCTATGTAAGTTACAGTATGCAATGGTAAGATAACTTGGAGGCACTCTAGCGACTGTGAATGACTGCCTCTCCATGGAGAAGCTCCACAGGTACACTGCAGCCTATTGCAAAGTTTATCCTGACCATACTGTCCTCAGCAGCTGGTACCCTAGAGTCAAAACTTTTGTTTAAGGAAAGCTCCAGCAGGTCATGTTTACCAGATTTTCAGTGTTTATGAGACTATATTTCTTACAATGGTTTCCACTCACTCAGTCGTTATGTTTGTGCAATGAAATGAGAACCAAGCCTATCAGCTAACTAGTAACAACCTGAATTATGGATAAAGTGTGCTAGAAATCCGGACACACATTTGAATAGAAACTCAGTATGTGGGTATGTATGCAGGACAAACAGTCATACAGAAATAGCCTCAATCGAATATTTATTTAGGGATGTAAAAGTTTCACAGCTTGCTACAATACTTACTTTTGGTTCTCATCAGTTACAACCATGTATGCAATGAATAGCAGACATGAACTACTTAAGGTGCTGTGAAAGCAAAGCATTAAAATTAGTGCTGAATTTAGAAGTTATGTACAATGCTGCAGCTGAAGATTAGATCTCTTTTTTTTCTTTCTTTCTTTTTCAGCTAATTCTCCAGTAACAGTTTAGCAGCTGGAATAGAAAATGGAAATAGAGATTCCCCATATTTTATGTTTAACAAAGATCATAATCTCACTATTTTTCCAGTCCTCCCACCTCATTTAAGTGTTTTCAAATTGTTTGAAGTACAAAATGCCTTTATACTCTTCTTAGAGTAAGTTAAAGAAAAAAAAGTATTAGGAAAACAATGTTTATAGTACTTTTCAGTGTACACCTAATACAGAAGCTGATCTTCAGTGAATAGGAATGTCTACAAAACTCTTACATGAAACACTTTTGTTTTATGCCAGATGTTCAAGTGTTTTATTAAGATGTAGTGAGGAGAAAAAACGGTTTACCCTACATATACTTAAAATTATACACTAAATATTTTTCATTGTCATTTATAAAGGGCCACCAAAATAATTTCAAGTTTCAAATATAACATGATAAGTGAACAGAATATGTGGTATTTGTCTACTGTTTAACACGGCTGCTACCAACAATCCTCATATTTCAAAATAACAACTATTTAGACAAGATCTGTCCTTCAAAAAGGCTTGGAATGATATGAATAGAAGTAATATCAAAATTACCCAAGTTTATTTGTTTGCCTGTTGAGACTTTTGCAATTAGTAATTAACTAAGAGGTAGCAATGAAACATCCATATATACACCATTGCATCTAATATAACATAGAGAGTTCCATTGAGGTATCTTACTGATTGGCATCCTAAAATTAGAGACAGCTTAAAACAGAAAACAGTGCAAGAGCTACTACTGCAGTTACAAGCTTGATTCTGTTTCATTCTGATTGTACTAATTATGCTTCATTCTTATTCATTCTTATTCTTTTCCCCCCTGGCAAACCATAGATTCTCCTTGGGGTCAGTAGAAGTGGAAGGGAAAGGGGAAGAAGGCAGCTTCTCTTCATCAAAGCATTCTTTATAGAATCTTGTGCAAAGTTCTCATGAATGACTATATTCCTATGGCAAATAAAAAATCTAACTTACTCAGTCACAAATTTAATTACTGTATACCACAAGCAGATTTGCATAGGAGAGAAGGCAAGAAAACAACTGGCTATAGGACACCTCCCATTTTAAATAATAACAGTAATTGATACATTAATATGAACTAGATTAATTAATGTCTTAATATCTGCCTGTATATAAATAATTTCCTTTCACTGCCGTTAAGGGAATAAAATTTATGATAATTCTTTTTATTTGAATGTGAAACAGATTGATTTCTGTGGCAGAAATCTTAGCAGGGATCTAAGTCCTGCAAACTTTCTACATGCAGCACATCCATTTGTTTTGGTAAAGAAAGACTGAAGGAGAGCTGTATGGATTAAGTTCTAAGGAATAAAAGCCAAGGTCAGTAATTAAGCTGCATAAATCCCTTCAACTCTGAACAGAAGCAATGCCCCTGTCCAAATAGAGTCCAAACTTATCTTCTTTTGCATTAATATGCCTTTCCCTCCTGCTCTCTCCTCTTAAAGCACACAGTCCCTACATGGCGTTTTTCTTAGCAGAATATCTTTTTCTCACAGCTTCAGACATGCTCTCCATTTATGACTTGGCCTCTTGTTAGATTTCCTTACAGTAACACATACTTCATGACCTGACCTGCAGCACTTCATTTTTACTTGCCTCGCTCATCCTGCAATAATGGTCTGGAAGAGACAAAATTGTTGCTAAAATTCCCCTGGCTGATACCATTGCAATTTAAAGAGTCAAACAGGTGCTTGCCAGGAAATTTATACACTTAGAAGCAAGTGAATTTTCTGAAGCAGAGTCTCTATAATACACAAAAGACACATGCATGCCCCCTCATCCCATTTTCTTTTTCTGTGGTTTAAGCAAAGCTGGTCAACTCCATGGAAAGTTGTGGTAAAGGAAAATCAAATGCCCTTAAAGTTCTGGTAGTGATGGCTCCCTGAAGTGAATCTCACAAAGATGTCCATCAAGTGGGAGTCTGCCAACCCGGACAAGGCAAAGGAATAACTAGCCACTCGTTATTTCTAATAAAGGATGGTGGGCTGAACCAAACTTATATTTGATTGCTGTTTCTTTGTTGATATTAAAAAGCAATCACTCGCTGAGGGTTACCATAGTAACAAGTGAGCTAATTTTTTTTGTTTTAAAGCTCTTTCATGCACTTACAATACAGAAACGGTGGGAAATTTGGCAGGGAATCCTGTCCTTGCTTTTCTGCTGTTATTTAACTAGAGCAGGGTAAAGCAAGGCATGGGTTTCATGAAACTGGAGATATATTTCCCCTCCTCTCTATGAGCATTAAAAAAAAAGTTTGCATTTTACTTACATCTTTGATTTCTGCGTTTGCTCTTGTACATAGTCATTCTGAAGAAATTCCACTTTCTAAGAAGTAATTGCCTTGAACACAGACAAAAGAGAAGAGGTCGTGCTTCTGCTTTGCAGCGAGACAGTTGCTCACTGACAGAAGGTAACCAGCAATCTCTCACAGAAAGGCAGGGTAATACCATTCTCCTAAAATCCAGGGGAGATGCTGCTGGCTGTAGCTATTTTCTCTGCTGCAAAGCTCAGGGAAAAATGTATATTTATTTTCCTATTTTTTCTCCAATGTATTTTATAGCACCTAATAAAATCCGGAGCAGAAAGAATCATATAATCAGAGAAAGTAAGGTGATGTGCTATGTGACAGTCAGATAGCAAGATTCCTCAAAAGAGCTCTAATGCACAACAAAATTGCATAAATGACCTCATAAACTAATGAAAGCTAACTTTTCATTGAGATGTCATAGAATTGTATATATGAGGACATTAAAATATTACGAGCTAAATCTTCAGAAAAAAATTCTGCTGGAAAAAAAAAATCAACATGTTGATAAGTGAAATCCTGACTGCAGTTCTAAGCTTATCACTAGGTTATTCAGGAAGCAGCATACGGTGTACATTTTTTTTGGTCATGATTCCTTGTGCGTTACTTTCAATGATTTCTATTTGAGGAAAGTTAATATTATTCTTCTTGTTTCTCATTTTTGTAATTGCTACCTGCTAATAGGACATAGGAAAAGGAAAAAGTGGCAGGACTCTATGATCTTCCACATACGTAACCATTTCAATAATCCAGACATCCTCCTAAAGCTGGGCAGAGAAAAGAGGGAGAAATTCTTGCTTGAACAGGGAAATGACAGTTATGATGACATGGAATGAAGATGTCAGTGGCAGCTCTGGAGCTGAAGAAAGGATAAATTTCAGTTCATTCAGCAATAAATTTGCCTTCAATAAAATTATGTGAAAGTATTTTATTAATTGGGCCTTACCCAGATATTACACATACAAAGTGTCTCAGAATTAAAGACAGAGGGTGTGGTGAAGAAAAAACAGTGAATGACATGTCTTAAAAGTAACAATAATAGTCTTATTGCCATTTACAATGCATGGTTTGACAAAAGCTCTCTAAACTTCTCAGAAATCTAAAACTAATATCATTGCTTCAGATTAAAAATAATTTACACCTGGCACCTATGGGTACTTCATGTTTCAGAAAGCAAAAAACAGTCCTTTTCAAAGACAGTTAATAGTCTGCAGCATCCATTATCTAAAAACATTGACCAGCGGTTATTTTCTTAAAAAATGACAAAGAAACAAAACAAAACCTGAGGAAATATCTTCCTACTCTAAAATTAAGCTTCCTGTCTCTTTTTCCTCTCAGATTTTTGTTTGTATCTACAGTATAGATACAGAATAGACTCTATGGAGTTCAACCTTGTGCAGTGTCAGTTCTTCTTCCTTTCAGCCATTCAGTACTTCACATAGTCTCACACTGGCACACCTCTAGGTGCTAAAGATAATTGTTTTCCTTATTTTGGTTTCATTCTTCTACTTTTCCTCCCTCTGTCAAAAGCTGGCCACAGATCTTTTCATTTGCTCTGGACTTGTATTGGCATAGCTGAGGACAAAGCATGGCTTAAAGAAAGTGCAAGCAATGGCTGCATTTTCAAATTTGCTTTCTATTTCAGCTACAATCGTCTCAAAATGCCACAGCTGAAATCTCTATTGTGGAGGTCAGCAAAAAGACTGGAAATTGATCATCAAGCTGAAGGGAAAGAAAATATTTGGCCAAGTCATTATGAAACATAGCAGCAGAAAAAATGTCTGCGCCAAACAGAAAGACTCTGCATGCCATAAACTCAAAGAGCTCTGATCAATTTCTAGCTATTGAAGTTGTATTTCTACAATAAGTTACATATGCTGACAATAATTCCCAATTTTCCTGCTTCATTTTCCCTGAGCTAATTTCCAGCTGAATCAGATCTATGATCTGTCTCAGACCACGGAGACCAGTGATATCCTACTTGTTGCTTTGTGTGGTCATCTTTGTTTCCTTTCCTTGTTCTTCCCTGTTTCTACCTGAAGGCTTTTATCTTTATTATTTAGTTCAAAAATTCCAATTTTCAGTGTTTCAATAAGCTGCTCTCAATCTCTTTCCTCAGCTCTCATTACAATTAGACTATAGAATTCATTTCTTTTTCTTACCACTAAGAGCTAATTTTCCATTACTTTTTATTTTGCTTAGCTCTCGATATTATGCTATACATAACGTATGCTACAGCACGTGTATCTTTCCATTGTTCTTCTGTGCATTACTCTATTACAACCATGTATTTCTATGCAAATATCTTGGCAATGGTATAATAAAAAAATACAAACTAAATGGAAATTTCACGAGATAATAATTAATTTGCTTTGAGCCAATGATCCCTGAAACCATGGTCTTTATTGGTTTTACTTTGTGCTAATTACAACTCTGATTACTTTTTCAGTATATTTAAATGTGCTTGCTAAAAATAATGTAAATACACAGTGTTTGGTGAATCATTCTACGTCTGTTCATTAAAAAAAAAAAAGTAAAAACGTATTTGAACATGCTGGCTAGCTTTGAGTGGGCACAGCATCCTTCTGCTTGTCTACGTTACTGATCACTATCAAAAGAGCTTAAAATTTAGTTTCCCGCTGTCACAGCTTTAAAAAAGTCATTATTTTGTAGATGGCTGGTGAACGGCAAGCTTTGTGAGGTAAGAAATGAATGGAACTCTGCAACAAAAATCAACCAGTCACACAAATCACATTACTTAAACATCTTCTTAAACAATTATAAAATATTAAAATAATCTTAAAATTGTCCACAGGAATCTCTGCAGCAAATTTTATCAGTTCATTGTTGCTGCTGGCAAAAGAATAATGTCCACATCTGCACATTCCACATTACCTCTCAACTTTCCCCATCCTACGGGTCCTAATAAGGAGCGTGTCTTTAAATGCTGCAAATTATTTCTCAAGCTGTTACAGAAACAGAGGAAAAGATAAATGCAGACATTTAAAAAATATAGCTACTGACTTGAATGTCACATATTACTCATCAATAAACTCTTCGTCTGGGCTGTATCCTCACTTTTATTTTTAATGAGCAGATCTTAGACGAGAAGAAAAGATGGGGGAGGCTTAAAGCATGTTCTGTCTCTCAGCATTTAATTCTATGCACCCAAACAGTGTTCTTAGATAATGTCCTTCTAAAACTTTTAGTATGGTTACTTTTGTGATGTAGACTTAAGAAAAAATTACACATATGGATACGCATTACTTTTTCCTGAATTAAAGAAAACCAATAAAGGTCAATATTTAACCTCTCCCAAGCAACAAACACTACTTGATGCAAGTATTGATCTACTGAAGTCAAATACTTGACATGTGTGCAACTCTTACTGGTAAAACATAAGGATTATTAGCCAATAGTAGTGCTTCTTAATGTGGTGTTTATATTAGATAATTAAAAATCTCTTTGACAATAAATCCTTTAAATAATAAGGCAGGTTTACTTAACATATTTTCTTTATGATACAATGCAGACAAACCATAAAATATCATCTAAATCATAGTCCTGACTAGCACCCTGGTCATACTAAACTGGCCGTGGCAAATAAAGAAAGATGAAAGTTTGTATTTCACATGTTTACATGTGATAAGGTAGAATCAAAGAGTTTTGAGAATGCATTTCAAAAGAAAACAGACCTGGCTTGCATTCCTGAAGCAAACCAGAAATTGGGGAAAATGAAGACTGATGAGAGAATGAGAGTGCTAAAGCAGGATAATTTCATTAAAAAGTTACTTATGGAATAAAGAGCTCAATTCAGCAGCTTAAACACTGATGTCTAGACATGAATCCCAAAGAGTTTGTATCCTACCCCCTCTCTGATAATAATCATTATTATCTGGCTTTTATTATACTTTGGGTCATTGTTTCCAAGCAGTTCCAACCTGAATTCTCAAGCCTTGACCCTTCATGAGATTCATCCATGTGGAGGAGAACCCCTACAGAGATCCACTGAAATCCAAGTGGAGAAGCAATCCTGCTTTGCAAATCCTCTTGCAGAATGACTGAGAGCTTTTAAGTATCTTTATACACAAAAAGGCCACTATTCATTAGTACACAATCCACAGATGATTGTGGGGATAAAAAGATTGTGTGGATAAAAGAGAAATAATGTAGCATAATACTTTCAAATCAGCCACACTTCCTTTTACTAAAGCCATAAAGACAGTCTATTTTTAAAGCTTTTACTTCACCAAGTTTCCATTCTGCCCGAGTATTCACATTCAGAAGAATACACAGTTTGAAGACTTCAGGAAAATTTCAAGTATTCATCAAAAGCTACAGTAGAATGAGCTTGTTACATTCACAGTATTTCCACCATCTACTAATTTAGAAAAGATGTCAGAAGAAATGAGTTTTTGTTGGAGCTGCTTGATTTTTATGAAACAATTTGACTGTTGCTTGTCTCTATTATCTTTTACATTTCTGCTGACCTGCTTTACTTTGCTTCAGCATTATTAGATGGACACTTCACCACAAAAGATTATTTCACAGATAGCATAAAAAAGCCCCCAAGATACAGGTCCTACTTTCACCATAGGCAATTTTCTCTTTTTTCAAGGAAGCTTCAAAGGAAAAATCATTTGTCTCATTGATAGACTAACATTTATCTTTAATATTTAAGGAATCCACTGTCAAGCCTTCCTCATTAGACTGAGCTATTTTTATCAGTTATCACTACTAACATTTAGAAATACGATCACAAAAGTATGAAACAAAGTCTGCCACCTACATTCTCAGGAGGCTCTTCTGGCTCTTTCTTCCACCCCTTACCCTGCTCTGAGTGTGTTCCAATTTCTCTAGCAAGGGTATGTAAAATGCTCCTCTTTTGTTGTTGTTGTTGTTGTTGTTGTTGTGATTAGCAATTTTCAAAGTTTATAGTGTTATTTCATGAAAATGTAAACTTAGAATTGGCATTCACATGTCTGAAAGTGAATTCTTTGTTAGTAAAGATAGAAGTTTCAAAGAATCCCAGAAGAATAGGAAAACAAAGCCAACTTCATAACAAGCCTTCAAATACATGAAAGGTTGGCACACACACACACATCCACAGAAAAGAAAAAGGCCAAGAAAGCCCCAATTTTCTTTCTCTGGAGATTCAAACAATCATGGCATAAACAGTGGCAACAAAAATTTATATGAGCTTCTTGGAAACCTACTTTGTTATCACTAAGGGCAGCTGTACCTCACATTAGAACTCTGAAAAGAGGTAGAGGATTTTATCTATCTCAGATGAGTTTGCACAGGCAATGGATGAGATAACATCTGGTAGTTTCTTCCAACCCAATAAGACTGTGTCTCTCCAACTTGAGACCACATACATGACATAAAATAGCAGTCATTATTTAGCACACCTCTAGCCAAGATTCAATCTGTGTTAGCCCTTCAGCCTGCTTAATAGTAGCGGAGCATTTTAGGCAGAGAGAGGTTAGTATGCCATAAGGAGAATGTACAGCAACCAGTGTGAAGCACTTAATTCTCTGTACCTACTTTGGGGAAACCAGGAAGCCCAGCTTCCGCTACAGACCCTAGAAGGGTTTCTTCAGCAGGGAATGAATGAGACCATTCATGAGTGGTTGAACCCTGCTCTGAAACTTTTCTTCACTGATTATTGAGAAGGTACAGAAACTGGCATCTGTGGATACATCCTAAAAATATCCTTCAGAGCTTTCAGAATTGTATTATACTCTCGATTACATTTGGGACACTTCTACAAAACTCAAAGGAGCTTTATATATGGTTACAGTGTAAGTCAGAACTTACCACTTCACAATTCAGAATGATGGTTTGTGACAAAGAGGAGCTCCACACCTTTCTCCCCTGAATACTCACAAGGGCTCTGAAGAGGTCTGCTATCTTCTGAGCTTTAGCTGCCACATTATACAGTGTTATGTAATTCTTGAGAAAACTTGGCCAATTCTATTCTCTTCCCAGTTCCAAAAAAGAATCATACAGTTAGAAATGCCTGATAGTTCTTCTTATATATATATACATATAGGAATATAGGAATATAGGAATATAGGAATATAGGAATATAGGAATATATATATATATATTTCTGGAAAACAGAGCTGTGCACATTAAGTAGGGGGTCCCTTTAGACCAGTAGTGATAACATAAAGCTTTCTGTGCTTCCATCCAAGGAACATTTGTCTATTATTTTAATTTAGGGATAAAAAGCTATTCCTCATTGAAATCTCTTGGAAAAAAATGATCCAAATGAAAACAAGTCAAACTTCAGGCTCTTAGATATTCAATTTGATTTTATCTGGGCCTTGTCTAACCCTGACGGTTTTCATTTGTTCTGCTAAATGCTCTGCTTGCAAGTTTGGCTTTTAATAATCTCTTATTTCATCTTGATAAATTTGTCACCACCAGAAAAAATAATTCTTAGTTACAACATACTAAACAGCTCTGTAAAAGTTGAGACAGCCTTAAGGGATGGTCTGAAGTTCTCAGATTATGGTACTAAACCACACTTCCTACCACTGACATGAGGTAGGTGTTCTCCCAATTTTTTTTTTCCAGATAGCAACCAAAATTCCACCCCAAAACATATTTTCTTCAGAATTTACATTAATAAAATTCAATCTATGCAAACATTGTACAGAGAGGCAATCTGTATTTTTCTGATCATTAGGTTATTTTTTAGTAATTTATGAGTAACGTTACTAGAAAATCTACATATATCCTTTGAACTTATAGTAATTATTTTCATTGGTTATGATCTGCAATATTTTGCTTAACATACTAAAGTTGTAGCTCACAGATTGTCCGAGATACAGAAAAAAGCCACAATCTTCAAAACTTCAAAGCATTCATTTCGCAAAGAGCTATAGAAAAATATCTATAGTCTTTATGGTAGTAATGTTTGGCTGCTCTAGTTAGTGCCGTATTAAGAATTTCATTAGCTCAGGTCACTAGGTCACTAAAACAATCCTAACGAGTTCAGTACTAGCATTCTAGCATTTCAAAATGTAACAATTTTTGTTCAGTTGGTAAATTTTTAATCCTAGTGGGATACTGTCAGAAAGTCATTAAGTAACATATATATGGCTTTGCTTGTTCTTGCTAAATCTGAAATAAGCCATCATGCTTGTAGAAGGCACAAGTTTCCATAGTCTCAGAGCTGGTAGATCTTATAGGAGAATATTGACAAATAGGTGGACAAATACCAGATGTAAAGCAAAATCAGCTTGGCAGAATTACTAAAATATCTAGTCTGTAATAGACCAGCAAATGCTCAGTTGGGGTTTTAATCAGAATGATCATACCTTCTATCATTTCTAAAGAAATAATGCACTGAATACTAGTGTGTTTTGTTAGATATTTAGAACAGCTTTTTTAATTAATCTATTAAACTATTTAAATAACAAAAACATCCAATTTCAGTGTGGAGTTGTTTTAACTATGAATTACACCCACTATCATATTCTGAAAACAGATTATATCTATACTCTTTCCTGAAGCCTAAATTTAATGGGGCAAACACTCAGAACAGAATCCGCTCCCTCATAGCCCAAGAACATTCAGGAAAAAAAGCAAAACCATACTCATGGATCTTGATTTTACTTAAGAACTCAGAATTACCTGAGTGCCTCATGCAGTTTTATGGACATAATCACACAAAGAAAATACTTGCTATCATTACTGTTGCACTATGACACTATGACATCTGTTACAAGTTTGTTTATATTTATTTAAAGAGCTCTATCACACGTTCAAGTGCATTTTTCTGTTCCTCACTAGTGAACACTGTATCTCACTTTCTCTACAAAACAGGGAGAGCTTGAAAAAGAACCTCTTGTGAACAAATTAGGCACTTAAAATGTCAGTGTATGGCTCACAGCAATACAAACTGATGATGTTTTATGGCACAGCCAATGAACAGCTGCTGCTTCAACCTCTCATTCTAGACTAATGCTTTTATAAAACAATCAAGAGAAAGCTGAAAATGTTCCACTTTCTTTTCTCACTGTATGGGATCTTTCTTACTGTGTAGGATTCAAGACAATTTCAGTCACAATCAATCAATGTAATGGCTGGCTTGAGAGAGAGAATAAGGCCTTTAACAGAGATGAAAAGTAGAAGAAGAAAATTCATTTTCAGACAGATGGAAAAAGCTGTATTATATCAATTCACCAACAGTCCATGACAAAAGATGAAACGCTATCGGCACACACACAACAACACCCTTGGAATTATAAGGGCCTGCTCACTTTGTGCAAAATACCACCAGTGCTTCAACTGCACAGTTCCTCCTACTTTTTTTTTGTTTTGTTTTTTTTTTCCCCCTTTTTTTTCAGGTCTATGTGGGATGGCAGGATGGGAAAAGTGCTAACAAGAAGTTGTTAAATTAAAATTAATAATGTACCCAATTTAACACCTCCCTTAGACTCGTGGGTGGGTGAGCAGGCAGTATCTTTTCCCCAGTCTAAACAGGGCTGTATACCTACAGCAGGAATACATGTATTCTGACTCAGTTGAACTCATAGGTTAAACATTACAACTAAATAACAGACAATTTCTAAGACTGCATTTTGCTATGTAGAAACAGAATGTATTCTGAGGGATAATAATAACAGCAAAACAAATACTTTCTTTTAATTTTGAGCTCAAATATTATTTTAATCAAGACAGATGTTACAGCACACAAGTGCTCTACAGCAGTTAAAAGCAAATTCATTTTTATTCTTTTAATGAAAATGTTTAAAATATGTTCCTTACCCTCTTAAGAAAAGAATGTCAAACACATGAAACATTTTGCATTAAAAAAGAAAAAAAAAAAATCTTGCTAACAGTTAGAGATCCAACATTTTAAACGCAAGTGTCATTGTTTGAGAGTATGTATCAACAGGACAAGAGAATATGGCTTTAAACTGGATGACAGTAGATTTATACCGTCGATATCAGGAAGAAATTCTTTACTGTGAGGCTGGTGACACACTGGAACAGGTTCCCAGTGAGACTGTGGATGCCCCCTCGCTGGAAGCGTACAAGGCTGGGCTGGATGGGGCCATGAGCAGCCAGGTCTAGAGGGGGTATCCCTGCCTATAGCAGGGGGCTGGAACTACTTGATCTTAAAGGTCCCTTCCGACCCTAACCATTCTAAGATTTATGATTTTATGTTAGTCAGAAATACTATCAGAATACTGTTTTACATGATGAAGTACTTCCAAATGAAACACATGCTCTGTTTAGGAATATTTCAAAGAAACACAGTAACTAAGAGCAACTTGGAATGACTAGCACTTCTCCAGGTTTTACTATTAAGTAGCAGATCATACTCTCAATTAAAATAATTGTTGTAACAGTTGTTGAAAAAGGCAACATTTTTTCACTGTGATCTAGAAACCTAGAGAACAGAAACAGGCTTTCAATGACCTAAAGGCAAACTGAAGAGAGAGGCTGGTACAACTGAAGAGAGAAACATTTTCATCCCCATGAGAGTCAAAAAGGAAAAAATACTTTCTCATCAAAGTAAATAGTCAAGAGACTATATGTGCAAACATTTAATAAAGGTATGCAAAACATTTCATTAAAATCTAGTCAAAAATCAAAGGCGTGTAAGAACACGTGTCAAATTTTCGGTTTCTTGATCTGTGGCACTTTGGAAGGGCAAAACATAGTCAGGTAGCATGGTGACAACAGATTCTGAAGACAGACTGTTCAAATGCACAGGGAAATCCAAAGTCATTTGAAGAATCTGTCTCAACATCACTTCTGTTTTTAAGAAATTTTGCTCTCAGCCAAAGGCTTAGTTCAACTGGACAAAATGTTAATATATTTTTAAATGAAGTTTGTTTTCATCAATTAAAGAAAAAATCCTCTATGATGCTCTAGCTAAAAAAAAAGATAAAAGAATTTAAGAATGAATTTAAGGAAGGAAGATCTAGGTTGGATATCAGTGGGAAGTTCTTTACAGAGAGAGTGGTGACGTGCTGGAACAGGATGCCCAGAGAGGCTGTGGATGCCCCATTCCTGAAGATGCTTAAGGCCAGATTGGATGGGGCCCTGGGCAGCCTGGTCTAGTATTAAATGTGGAGGTTGGTGGCCCTGCATGTGGCAGAGGCATTGGCGCTTCATGACCCTTGAGGTCTCTTCCAACCCTGGCCATTCTATGACTCCGTGATTCTGTGAAGGTAATATCACCACTTTTTTTCTACACTGAAATTCCTGCTCATGTCTTAGATAATAAAAGTGTACCAAATTACTTTAAAACTAATATTCATAACATATTCATATGATATGAATATTACTTGCATTGAACACATATTTTGCCCTTGCTACTACAGGAAAGTAAGGTAGCTTCAGAAGCTTGCACAAGGCTGGTCTAAAGTGCTTAGAAGTCATTGACTTCTAAAAGGTAAGAAAAGGATGAAAGTTCTTCCAAAAAGTGTTTCTTTCTTCCCTCTGAGCAGTAATATATGGAAAAGAGAATTACAATTAGAATATACTAAAATTAGAGCCTTTGCTCTGAATTATGACAGGAATATTAAACATGTGGGAGGCTAATTAAAAACAGACAAATCCTTTTTTTTTAAATTTTTTAATTTTATTTAATAAATACACAACTAAAAAGGCTTTGAATGGCCTGTTTTACACTAAGTGAAATTCTCCTATTTAAAGCCACCTACATGTTACTGATCTGAATGTAGATTTAAGCTAGCCTGGATTCAGTTTACTCCTTGGAAAACAAAAAGCAAAGCCATGTATTTTTGTGATCTTATAAATCTTGCACACAAAGGCAGAGATGTGCCCTGAACAGTATCTGCAGGGATACAGCACATAAGTTATTTAAGAAAGTGGAGTTTGGGGAATCAATGTACCACTAATCTTGGAATAAAACTACAAAAAATGAGCATGAGAAGACTTTTCTTTGCTTTTCTGATTGGTATTGAACTTAGTCACCATTCCTGCTGGTTATACATTTGTATTTGTACGGTTTCATCCAAGATGTACTAAGAAGTAATTTGGAGGGCTGGGGGAGAACCACCAAATACACCATCAGAGCACCAGATTTTCATAGGGAGTGAAGAGACCGATTTTATCTGGCAAACATTTCTGAGCACTTGGAAAAGGCAGAACAAAAGAAATGAAAGACTATGTCAAGCGTATGATGGAATCAAAGTTGTCCTGCTAAAGCACACACAATTAAAACCAGTACTGGCATTTTCAGGTACTTCCAGTAAATGCAAAAAATTAATCCATGTGAAAAACTGAGCTAGTGTTAACTGACATACAATTTATTGCAGACAACAATTTATCTAATCTGTACAATGGACCAGAAAATCAAAATACTAAGAAATATTTATTTTTAGAATATAGTATGATTTTTTCAATACTTTTCAATACTTTGCAGATGAATTCTTGAACAGCAGACTAACATTGTACATATGATCAAATGGAAAGAGGAGGTGTTGGAAATCAATACATGGGATGGAAGGATCCAATGTAAAAATTGAATCCTCTCAAGTCAACATTTGATAAATTTTCTCACAGTTACAGCTCTCCCTGCAGAGCAATGCCACAATGTCCACACAGTTCTAAAAGCAGCAGCAGATGTGATGTCTATTTTAAAATAGGTCAGCATTCTTAAAGATGGTAGAAAGACAAGGGTCTCCTAATAAGCCCTCAGAAAAACAAATAAATGTTTGTAAAATTATTTTTTCATGTATAAATAGCAGAATTTCATCTTAATAACATCAAAACAAACAAACAAACAAACAAAATCCTCTAAAGCATGTTTTTGGGGAAATGTGCTCATCATGTATCATAGTGAAAACATGAAATGAGGTATAAGAACACAGTATTTTATAGTAATGAGTTCAAGATACAGAAAATAGTCAAATTTGCATTTGTTGTCAATTAGAGGTCACTATATGAGGCAGTTGCCTGAATTCATAGATGACTGTGTTCCATGATGTTATGACTGACTCATTATACAGCAAAATTCAGGCAAATCATCAAAATTATTTTAAATTAACTAAAAACAACTCTAAGTTTTCCAATTCAGTGAACTTAATAGCCTAATCTTTCAGAGAAAGAAATTTGACCAGTAAATCTGGTTAAACATACGACTGACTAATCATGCCATTTTGCTGTATATATTTTGTCTTCTGGTAAATGCAACTTACTGAAGTAGTCTTGAAATTTTCAGCGGAGTTAACATTCAACAGGATGATTGTATTAAATGAGAAAGCTTTTAGGAATTCCCTCAGTAATTGCAGCTAAAAATTGATGTATCCATAAATCACTAGCTAGAATCTATACTGACATGCTGACAATTATAAAGGATCAGATGTTAAGCAAAAAAAAGCAAGGAAAAGCAGAATTAAATTGCCATAATTACAAATTCAGTTTCTGCATTTCCTTTGATAATGCAGTCTTATTTTCTTGTTTTGCAAAGTGATAGATCATTAAAAAAGGGTTTTTAGCATTTGAGGGGAAATGACATTTATTGAAACATTGATATCACAAGTTATTTATATATTGAGACTGCTCCGTGCTATACAAATAAAACTTCAGTGTCTCACCTCATTACAATTAAAAAATAAAGCAGTTTAAGACAGGTATATGAATTGGTTTACAAAAGGCACCGCTAATACAAAACCAGAAAACCCCTGAACAGCTGTAACTATTGAGTCTGTGTCAGAAAATATCAAGTAATTTAAATAAATGTATACTTTCATAACTAGGAATTTTCTTCATTCTTAAAGACAGTGTTGCTGTACCAGAGCAATGTCAGAAACAGGTGCTATATGACAAAAAATATACCTCTTCCAAGCATGGAACACCCTTCCAAGCCTAATTCTGTAAGTATGTTGGACCTCATTTGCAAAAATAAGCCTGGGAGACACGAGAAGGTAATCTGTCTTAAATTTGAACTATCCTATTTCTGCACAATGAAACACACAGAACATAAGTGGAATAGATTCATGTAATCTTTTGTTATAAAGTGAGAAACTAAATTGGCAAACTGCTTTATCCAAATGGATATGCAATTCCAAATGTGATTCACCATTTATATGAAAAATGGGAACATATTTGCAACTGAGCTGTGAATTGCAAATTTGAGACACTTCAAATAAAAAAACAGTCATAATCAAGATGATAGTGTTCATTCTTTAAAATTTAAGTTCTTTATGCTGGCGGATTGCAGACAATTATAGAGACTTATCACCAAGGTATTCATCATTTCCTACATGGATTAGCAAATTATACTCAAGCGAGCCTCAAAATCTGGAATGTGGGATATTCTGAACATACTAATAAAAACCTAAGACAAATCAGTGAAAAAGAATGTAAGGGTGAAAGGGGATTTTCTGTCAAGTGATACACAATTACCCATTGGATATTTTGATGGGTTTGATTTGTGACATCTTTTTTAAGCTGTGGCTCATGGCAGGTTAGGCAAAGTCATCTAGGCATTTTCCACACTCTGTGCTCTGCAGCATATCTTTTTCCATTATATTTGACCTCAATAAAATGATACATTGTGTTCTTTCTTCTCCAAGCTGAGGGCACTTTTGCCATAGCACCAAAGGAATTTCTTTCTTCTTTACATTGAGCTGTCTTTTCTACCTGTTACAACAATTTGCCAGAATAAACAAAAGAGATGAGAACATTTGTGATTGTTATGGGAGCATATTTTTTACCTGATTTTGACACTAAGCTGTACTTCATATTTGTGTGTAATCTTGATTAGATTTTGCTTATTTCTCATATCAGTTATAAAATTATCCATATTTTCCATTTATTTGCTGTGAAAAGCAGAAATGATAAAAATACTAATTTGTCAATTGGACGCAGACATTTTCTCTAACTCAGCTTTAAATGCATGTCTGGCAGCTGCAAAGACACCAGCAAACGTGGCCTGTATTTGCTTATCCTTTCTCTGCCACTAATATTCTGCAAAGCTATTGCTTTTCTAATACATGTACAGTTTTGAGCATTGCAGTTGCCACAAGAAGTTTCTAGTCAATATCTTTCAATTACTGTTCAATTACTCTGTTACTCCTCATTAGATGCCTTTTGCTTCTTTCTCAAGTAAGAATTTTGACTGTGAGACTTTTTTTTTTTTTTTTTTTTTTGTAGCCAAATGTGTAAACTTTATTATATATTTTCCCCCATTTTCCAAAGCCTATAAGACAAACAAACAAACAAACAACAGGCGTCATAAGTTTGGTCCAAGCTGGGAGCTTGGAAAATGAATTTTACACATACATCCTATATTTCCACAGAACAAACAAACAAATAAATCAATGTGCTTGAGAAAACTCTACATAATTCTCATGTCAACTACCAGATGTTAAAATTCAAGAATGAGTCCCTCCAGGGAGAAACCATGTGAGTGCAAGATGGAACTGTTGAACATGATGAGTCAGAGAGAGAAGCAGTGATAATATCCTGGGGAAGATGGAAAGAGGCAGAACACCTAACTTGTTACCAAAGATTGTTAAATTTTGCCAGAACAATTTAAACACAAGGCATTTTGCTGGCCAGAGTTCAGATCAGCAGTAAGTATTGCCTTGAGAAAGCCTATTTCAACTAATTTTCATTCATATACAACTACTCAGACAATTTCTTTTAAAATGAATTATCAGCATTTCTCAAATAACTGACGTCCGCGGTTCAGGCAGATAAAAAAATCACAAAACCAAATCTGCTATTGCAACCTACCTGCACTATATTTGCGGAGAAGCTACTATGAAACAACATCGCTGACACTTACACGAGTGATGGGACAGATCCAGCACCACAAGCGTTTATAATACAAGCCTGAGGGAGTAACCTTCAGCTACAATACTTTGGTCAAAAGAAAAACTAAAAGAGATGAGTTGTCTCTAGGCTGCTGCTCTAAGGGTAATTTCACTCTCAGTTGCTGGGCCTTTACTGCCACCTTCTGACTCGGGCTTCAATTGCAACACCCAAACTCGTCAAAAAATTCCTCCAGAGGCAAGGCTCTCTGTCCTTTGTTCCTTTGGTAGCTGATGTAATCAACACGGTGTTTGAATTAGAACTGTGATTAACTGCAATTGTTTTTTAAAATTTTATGTTGCTCTTTGTGGGCACGTGGGGCTTTTCTATAGAGCTACTTCTTTGTGTCTCTGTTGTGCATTTTAAATGAAGGTATTTACAGAACTCTGATTGTCTTCAGTGGGGAAGAAGTGAAAATGCAAAATTTTGGAGTTATATCAACTAAAGAAAGCATTTAATTTATAGTAGGAAAAATGTAATTAGGTATAATAGCCAGATGTGGATTCAAGACATAATTTTTAATGGATATGCTGACCCTATGCACTATGATTGTAATGTGCAGTTGTTTTCCTTGGCCTTCTGTTTTTGAGTTGAGGTACAAGTTACCTGTTTGAAAATCCTTTATGACCATGAAGGTCTTCAAATTATATTTAGGTTCCACTGTCTCCCAGTGCCGTATATTTATTTTGAAGTAAGCTGTACATGAATGATTGGAATAAAAAGCTGTTAGACTGATTTCAACAGATCTGCTTAGTAACTACTAGTGGGATGCAGACATCAGCACAACCAGTCCTGGGCCTTTCTAAGAGCTGCATACCTTAATGTCATCACAGCCAAATAAAGATTTTCAGTTTCTGAGAGGGAGGAGAGAAATCTTCATGCAAGAAAAGAATATCCACACATTTTCTCTGAAAACATAAATGTTTCTTAGAATCATTAAGGTGAGTAGCAGCTGCCTGATAGAGGAGCGTAGTCAGAAGCAAATTCTGTGAAGTGATTTCCTTCACCTGCGCTCATTTCTGACTTGGCATTTGCAACAAATTGAAGCATGTTGTATTTTAGTGTTTAAAAAATCTTCCACCTCCTACACAAAAACTGGTTTACTCATCTCAACTGGCATCAAAAACACAAGTGGATCAGCTGCAGAGCCTTAACAGCAAAGAAGCACCCTCTAGTGGAGTAAACAAGTCAAGTCACTAGGCCTGTGAAATGCTATCAGAAATTACAGGGCAGTACCGTTCTACAGGGAAGTCAATTAAAATCCAAACTTACCCTACCCCAGATTCTTCCTACCCTCGGCAAAACTCAGAATCTGAACAAATGCACCCACAAAGAACCAGCGATGTTGGAAAATATTAAAACAAAACCAAAACCAAATCCAAAAAACACTTTGTAAATTCACAGATCTTGGAGCACAAGGCTGAAGAGGGATCAAGAGAAAGAATGTCAAACATTGAATCTAGATCCTTTCAGAATATCTTTGTCAAAAGCCACAGGAGGCATGGATCACAGTGAGCAGCACACACAGACAGTGTGTGAGATGTCCACCATAACTACGACTAAATAATCCCACTGCTTATTAAAACCTATCACACTTAACTGTTTTTATGAATTTAAGAGTTTATCACTTATATTTACCTTTCCTCAAAGTAATAAGTGTAAGGACAAAAAGCTGTTTTACTTATTTTCCTCAAAATTAAGTTTTCAGGAAAAAAGTAAATGCTAAATTGCCATTCGTAATCCTGTTAAACAAGCACCAAATGGAATTAAGTTAAGTAAATGGAATTAAGTTAAGTAAAATGAAGAGGTTTGTAGATTAACCACAGTAGAGCAGAAAAATATCTAATTTGAGTAAGAGTTTACTCTCAAAGATATAGAACTGTTAGCAATAGGCAAACACAGTGTTAAACTAAAGGCCTGGAGGTACAGAACAGCTTTATGTTCTGAGCTCCAGGTGTACATCCTAGTGAAAGAGTTTTTGAATGAGCTTCAGTCAGACTTAGTTCAAACTGTTTGTCAGGGAGTTTGACATCTTGAGAGCTTGTTTGCTGAAATTTATTTTAAATAATTGGACACACTTTTGTTAATAAGCCTGAGAAGATTAGCTATACTTCAGTTGTCCTGTAATAGGGATTGTGTGTGAACATTTGACGTTTTTTTGACAGCATCAGCTTTAAACATCTGTTTGTAACTCAACAGTTTCTTACTCATGTTAGCCCCAGATGTAATAAAACTGAGTCAACAGATACCTGCTCAAGGGGTGAACAGAAAAACAAGAGGAACATTACTTTCCAGCCAGAAGGTATATTTATCATTTCTATATTTTTACTTTTCTGCAACGCTCTGAGCACTTTGTATGCTTTTTATTGCAATATCTCATACTTTTAGTTTAACTTTCCTCCCACACCACAGTACTGTGCATTGGGTTAGATGAATTAATGGGCAAATTTTCCCTACCTGTGTAACTGCACTCATGAGCTCAGTGAGCACTTCTATTAATGGTGTGAGAGGCACGTAATAATGAGTGCGGATTTGGGCCTGTGAGGAAGGAGACTGTGAACAAAGAGTCCTGACTCTTCTGGCAGTAGAATTATCAGCCTGTAGAGTTGATCCTGTCCATGGTGGATCCAGATGGGGCTGTGGGCAGCCTGGTCTAGTATTAAATATGGAGATTGGTGGCCCTGCCTGCAGCAATGGGATTGGAGCTTGATGATCCTTGAGGACCCTCCCAACCCAAGCCATTCTATTCTATGATTCTATGATTGCTTGGGGGTTATTAAACCTTATTTTGTAAATTAAGATCAATAAATACACATATCACATATATATAGTTTAAGTGAAAACCGCTAGCGGGGATGTTGGGGGGGGGGGGGGGGAAGAGGAAACAAGGAGGTATTTCACGGCATCAGTGGCATAAATGGGGTGTTAATGAGCTTGTCAATGGTTTTATCATAAAAGTACCTCAAAATAATTCAAAAGCTGTTATTCAATGATAATTCAGTGATAAAGGTATTCTTCATTATTTTCTCTCATAAAAAAGAACAAGCTGAGATCAAAAGTGATATTCTTTAATATCATGAAAAATATATCAGTAATAAAAACAAAACAAACAAACAAACAACAACAACAACAAAAAAACCCTAAAGTTTTTGGCATTTTAAGTTAAAAATACAAATCTGAATGCTATGCAAAATCCTAGAGCTTTGTCTCCCTCCTTCTGTCATCACTTTTCCAATCAAGTGATTTCCCATTTCCTTGTGAATTGAAGGAAATCTGGTAGCTGAAATACAGTATATTTTGAGGAAAATCTTACATACATGCAGGTCTGGATGTGTCTGTTGGTAATCATGTCTAGCATTCATTTTGTGAAAATTACTTGAACTTGTACAAAAGATTAGCAAATTCTAAGGATGGAAATATATTTTTATGTGATATTCAGAAATTCTTGTCAGTAAAATAAACATCATTCTTAACAGGCTGAAGAAGTCAAACAAAGCTATCATGATTCTTTACTTACTCATGAGGCTAGAAATCTAAATGAAATGTGATGAATTATAGTCATTATTTTCTACTTTGATCCCTTTGATCCCATATTGCATCCCTTCGCTTTTCCTCTTGTTTTCTCATCACAGAAAAGTGAGTAAATCTTGCCATCTTGTGGTCATCTGTAGATATTATGCAGTCAAGCCAAAACAGTTTAAACAGCCTATAGATGCTGTAATGACCACTGTGTGAGAAGCTATAACTTTAAATTAAAGCGGAAAAGAAAAAACAAAAAAACCCACAACTATAAAGACAGGGTCATACTTTTAGCAGTACTACAGAATAGAATCAAATCAAAACCAAAACAAACAAACAAAACAACAAGAGCTCAAAGCGAAAAGGAATGAAATAGGGTGGGCTATGAACTCCTGCATTCAGATGACAGACTCTGTTAGCCATGGAGATGCAGGGAATATTTTATTTTTGCAAATAGTTGATATTTGCCAAGCTATTCAGTCCTTGTATAAACAGACTGTCATAAAAAATCTACTCTCAGGTGAGCTATAAAAACTTCTCAAGGCTGCAATGCATCAGAAAAGTGGCTATTTTTCATATTGTCTGTGACCTTCAACCTTTTGAAATATTAGAATTCTCTCAGCGAGTAAGAGCATGGCAACAAGTATTTGTCAGGAGGAAGCTGGCAAGCTGTACTGGACACTTTCCTGCCTGAAGGGAGATTCCCAAACACCATATCCTGCACGTGGAGATTTTCTGACCAAAGCACTTCTCTGACAGCTTTTTCACTTGTTACAGTGAACAGGAAAAAAAAAAAAAAAAAAAAAAAAAAAAGCAACCTGTATTGATGCTGTGGATCTGTGGATTCCCCTGTTCACTGCAAAGGAATTGACTGGATGAGTGTTAAGGATCCCATTCAACTCAAGTGATTCTACGATTCTATGATTTCTGGTTGCTTGATTAGTCCACAGTCATAATGACTTTCACAATTTATGCAGGTGGCCAGCCTTTTTCTTCTGCCCACATCACCCACATTGCAAAACATAGAAAATCAGATTCATTTGGCTCATTCAAGGACTTGACTGATTGGTGCAACACAAAGAAATTGTTTACTCTCCTTTTCTTCTCCAACTTCAGTTTGTCTCCCCTACTACAGTCTTGTCTCTTTTTTTTTACTCAAGCCTTGCAACGTGTTCAGAGTTTGTTTGTTTGTTTGTTTGTTTGTTTTTAAGGATAAATTCTCCAACAAAATAATGGAATTCTTTTCATGCACTTCAAATGACAAGGTTTCCTTTAAGTAAATCTACATTTCTTACTGGTAGTGACACATCTTTGAGAACTTCTGGGTGCTGAAAAGATAAACATTCTGATTCCAAGAACTTGAAGGCTATTAAAGTAGTTCTTGGCTCAGAGTGCCTCCCAAACTTGGTGTCACCAACTAATTGACAGTTGATTCAAGCCAAAATCATCCTAGTGACCAATCTAACAATTTTACGTTGTGGGTGGTTGGGAACCTGAGATTATTTCCGTAGTTCAGTTCAGTGACTGTTGGGTGTATCTAAAAAAATAACACTCACAGATATAACTGAATAGCAGCAGAAAACAGTTTTTAAAAGATTTTGGAGTTGAATTCTCAAGTTAGCAGCGAGTTATGATGATTTTGTTATACAAAAAATGGGCAGAATTGCAATAATGTAAAGGAAATAATTATCAAGATTACCCGACTCACACAAAAAGAATATATTATTATTAATAATTTAAAAATAATTAAAAAAAAATAAAAATTACCTTATCCTTTTTTAGCAATTTCCTTCTTAGGAAAAAAAAAAAAAAAAAAAGCTGAGAATTCTGTTGTGTGCGAAAAAGAAATGTGTGTGGTACAGATCAAAGGTACCATCATTTTTTCTCTGTTAGTGTGCTGAAGAAGGTGTTGTTTTTGGTTTTTTTTTTTTTTTCCTTGCATTGCTTTAATGTCTATCATAGCATAACAATTAAAGGTTAGGACATGAAAGTCTGCAGATAACATTCTGTTTTTTGAGCTCTGCTCAAGTATAGTGGGGGGGAAAAAAAAAAAAAAAAAAAAAAAGAAAATTCTTAGCACTTCCAAATTGTTAACTAAAGAAAAGACACATTGCCAGTGAAATACTCAAAACCTTTCCAAAAAAACTTGATGCAGTCTACTGTGCCTAGAGACAACAGTAGGCAAGACAACATACTAGTTTCTAGAAAATTTGTAAGGTTCATGAAATTTCTATTATAAAATTGAGCAAGTACTATAACAACAGTGCTGAAATGGAAGCAGAGGTAAGTTATTTGCAATAATAAGTAATGCTGTTACAGTGAATCAAGTTGTGTAAGGATTGTGTGGGTTATCCTTGAATTGTGGATTCAACCAAATTTCTATCCTAGCAGTTGTCTCCATGTATATTAAGAAGAATCTGGTATTCTGAATAAAGGTAGTGATTTCTGAGCCTCAAAACTTGTTGCAGCTGGGACATAACTAATCACTTATCTGAATAATTCATTCGAAAGCTGTGAAGCTTCATTTTTAGATACTAACAACTATATGCCAACACATAACCAGAGCCATATTTGCTTATGATTAATTTTAACAATTACTTGCACATCAGAAAGAGTCCAAAGAATACAATACAGTCACTACCAGAAATATCCTTGTGGTGATGTATAAAAATATTATCTATCAGTCAATCTCAATGGCTTCAATTCCTTACACCTTGGTAGCATGGTACTTACCAAGCAAATATGAATTCCTCCAGTGAGCTTTGCAGATTCAAATTGTCAAGGAATTACCATACATGTTGATTATTATTAAACATATCTAGCAAAATTCATTACTAGTTGCTATGTAGGTTACACTGTACCAGAATCTTAAGAAGTCTATGTCACCTGCTAGCTTGGTGCAGCATATAAAATCTGAGCAATACATGAAACATTCCTCCCTGGAACAGGTTGCCCAGGGAGATGTTTGAGTCACCATCCCTGGAACTGTTCAAGAAATATTTAGATGTACTGAGGGACATGGTTTAGTGAGGAAATATTGGTGGTAGCTAGACTGTTGGACTGGATGATCTTGGAGGTCTTTTCCAACCTTGGTGATTCTGTGATTCTATGATCCTAATTAAAGCTTGTTATTACTAAGCATGCATATGCTCTTGATACAATGTAAGCATATAACATAATTAAAACATTTGATCACTGAGAATTGAGAAATAATAAAAATACAACCACCAACCTGGAAAAACAGCTAAGAAATTACTCATAGAGTTGATAATTTTTCATTCACCTGTTCCTTCATAACACTCTTAGCTGTTTTCAACTTGCACATATATAGGCACACTTTGGTACTCAGATCTCCAAAATATTCTTCAAATCCCTCGCTGTAATGCTGCAAGGTAAATGTCTTGAAGAGCAATTAATATTTTTGTATGAGGATTTTTGTATAGGAATGAGCTGTGGGATGGCCAAGAAGTACAATTATTGGAGATCTTGTTTCCATCCATTCCATTCTTAATAAGCAATAGCTTTGACTGAAAATGAATTACTAGGCAATGAAAAATGAACAAAACAAAACAAAACAAAACAAAAGGAAAAAAATAAAGAAAATTTTAAAAAGAAGAAAAGAAGAGAAAAAGAAAACAGGAAAAAAAAAAAAGAAAAAAAAAACACAAAGAAAAAAAGGCCCCAAATTCCACCAATCTGAAAGGCTTCAAATCTGAGGCATGTTGAACAAAGTATTTTATTTTGGGGTTTATGACAGATCAGCTATAATGGTGAGGTGCTTCCCAATGAAATGTTATTCATTGTGAAGCCTCTGTTCCTCTGCTGGAGGTAAAATTCCAGAACAAAGGGAAAGTCCTTCTTGTGTTATCACGTTTGGAGTCAAGGAACTACATGTGGGCAGACAACGTCACAACGTGAAATTTGTAAATTCTGCTGAGCTATAGGAAAAAAAAAAAAAAAAAAAGCTGCTCTCTTCTCTTGGTTTTGTAAGTATTGCTATTAGGATTTCATACATGCTGTGGTTGGAGTTGGTTACTGAATTCACCCTGTCAAAGGAAAGTGCTCCTGAATGCCAACTTAATTTTTGAAAAGTTGTCTGGCTCATCTAACTGCAAAGATAACTACTAATACTCAATTGGCTTTTCAGAGAGCTTGAAACAATGTCTCTGATAGGGGCTAATTGCCTCGATCACCACATTCAGGGCTCTCTGATCTTACTGCTCTACAAGTTAATTATTTTTCAATGTAAGAAAAACACAAAATTCAGCGTGGAGAGAGTTCATTTCATCATGGCTGAATGCCAAACATCTGTTTCTGTGCTCTGCTTCTTTGTGCCACTTTCTCTCTTTTTCTTTTTTTTTTTTTTTTTGGTTAAAAAGTACTGCTTGGGATGCACTTTCTTTTACATTTCACCATTACAAGCACAACTAAACAAAACAAAAATATGAAGTGGAAAAAAGAGCTTGGACAAATATCTATTTTGTAGGTGGAACATAAGTAGAACCAGAAGTTCAGATTTGTCGATTACACAGCTCAGGGATGGAAGAGCTGAGCCACTGAAGAACAACACAAACCTTCCATGTTGTATACATACAACATGGCAGAAAGACATTTCACTGCAGGGGTAAAGCAATCTGGCTTATAGAAGTAAGACCATGCTAATGTTCTGAAGGTACAAAAATGGGGGGGGGGGGGGGGGGGGGG
>JAPSGF010000011.1:7332329-7352586 GCA_035772895.1 Perdix hodgsoniae | reverse complement strand
TATCGCCTGGGGGTGGGGGGGGGGGGGTGGGGGGGGGATAAAAATTGCATTTGGAATTCAAAAAGTAACCTCTTTTGTAGAATGAAATCATCATTATCAGATGATTCCTTGGGTGTTATGCCAATTCTTTGCATAACTAGTCAAAAATACAAGATTGACTTAAAAATCATGGTCTATATTGAGATACGTGACTTGAGGATGTGGTAGAGCACTTTTAACACAAATTGTGTAAATAGTTTCAGTGACTGGAGAAAAAGTCACTGATGCAATTTGGATCATCAATTCCTTTTTTTTCTCCAGCAGCTTCACCAGTAGTCCTCTCTGTGTATTGTCCCAGGCTTGTATGACATATGGGCAACCTTGAAAAGAGCATGTTTTTTTTAAATTTCTCAGCTGAAGAGGGAATTGGCCACACATCTTACCTTGTAGACAATCTTTAACTCCCTCCAACCATTTGTTTCAGAGAAAACATGAGGCCATTACCTCTACACAACAACACACTTCATTTCAGAGTCTCTTGCAGGATTGGAATCCCAGTCTCGACGTGGCATAAAACATAAATTGGAATCCTTCCTCTAGTGCCTTTTGTTGTTTAAGCTCCACGTTTTTTATTTGGTGATTAGGAGCATTGAATTCCCAATTCTAACAAACCAGGCTATCCCTGTTCACCGTAAAGAGTTGTAACTTCTGAACTTTTATATAAAAACCTAATTTTTGAATTGCACTTTCAGGTACACTAATAATAATGGATCATCCACAGATTTCTTCGTAGGACTGGCCTTTCTTAGACCTCGAAGTTCTCTAGAGCCTGTAATATTAGAGCAAATGTAGTTGAAAATTACATCACGTGGTGGCAGCAAAGGACCTTCAAATGTTTGGCCTTCAGTTGCAAGTATTCATCCTGCTTTATTTTCAAGTACTACATATGATTAGAAGTAAACAACCGACATATGTTTCAGAAAGAGGAAAAATATCAAGCACGAGGTTTATTGCTTATTTCTGGGAAAAAAACAAAACAAAACAAAAAACCTTTTTAAATTGGATGTAACTCTCAAAGAACTTTAAAATAAAAGAAAAAAATGGATACATAAAAGAAAGCAAAACACAGAAGAAAACGGAAGAACTTAGTAAGCCACCAGAAAATGAGAACTTCATTGGATGCTTATATTTTGTTGTTAAAACAAATTCTAACATTGATTGTGTTATTATCAAAACTAAGATTATCAGTACTTATCATTGACATGGCATGGACCAATACTAATAAAACAGATAGGACTCTTCTGGTGAACTTGCTAGGTCTCATTTGCAAGCAAAGCATCAAACCTAAGTCTAGAATCTGTAGGGCATAGGAAATTTTCATTATTTATTGAAGAGGTTTCCTAATCTAAGAGGCTGAAAGTGGATCATCCTCTTCAATATTACTGTTTTGCATATTGGTTGGACCCTGGAAGAGGCTCCTCGTGGCAGCAGTCACAGCCCCATGCTGCTGGAGTTCAAGAAGTGATTAGACAACATTCTCTGACATGTGGTTTGATTTTGGGTGGTGCTGTGTGGAGCCAGCAGTTGAATTCCATGATTCTTGTGGGCCCCTTCCAACTTGGTATATTCTATGATTCTATGATTATCCTACAGCTCTATTAGCACAGCTGTGGCAGAAAATTAACAGCAAGATCAGATGTTGCCCAGAAGAGACTTGAAAAGAGATTCAGGAGAAGAGAAAGACAGAAGAAAAGAGTATCAAATTACAGCAGAAATATTGAGAGAATAATGAAAAGAAAAATAGTATTGAAGACAGCTGACTACTCTGTCAGCTGAATACAGCTCACATCACACTACACTAATATGCACCAAAATAATCCTTTCCAGCTAATAGTCATATCTCTGCCTTACATTTATTGAGTTTGGCTCAATCTCTTTTGGCATAATTGTGTGAGGACTGCTCCCAAAGTCATGCCTCCTATTTTATTATGTTGGCCCACAATGTTGGAGGAAGATGTTGGTCGTATGGTGGAAGAGGTTGAACCTTCCCACAATATTTCATTATATTTTATTGCCGAGTGATAGATGACATCAAAGGGAAAATCTGTCAACATGGTCTCTGACATGGAAGTGCATATGAAGAAAAGGTGTGAATTCCTCTACGTGGTAAAAATGATACCCATTGATATTCATCAACCAAACCAGTAGATGTGAGCACAGTGAGGTGGTGGATGGTGCTGCATTTCAGTAGTGGCAACACTAAATGTGGATCACCTTTCTTGGTGTAAATATTTATGAGCCCAGCATGCAGGCTCCTGTTCATCGTTGACTAAAATGCAATCCTAGTATTGGTGACAATGCTGAAAAATAGTGTTTTGTAGCTCATAATTTGCTCTATCAAACATTGTTTTTGTGCTCTTTGTATCTCTTGCCATTTCCATGGAAATAAATAGGAACCATTGCTTTTAGAGCTACTGATATAAAGTTTCAAAAAATAAATATGATGCAGGAAATTACTTTGGTGTGGCTTGGCATATATGCTGGCATAGAGCTTTAGCAACTTCAGAGAGTGTGTAGGAGCCACACTGGCCATGCAGAGTAAGCTAGATGATTGAGACTGTATATCCTTTCCAATTTATATTGTCTTTTTGCCTGTATTCAGCAAATTCCAAATTATTGATAGAGGACAAAACCACACTGTTGCCCCTATAAAGTGAACTCGCTGAATCCATCACAGGATGCCTGCATCTCTGCCTCTGCATGCTAGATTTCCATCCTAAATACGTACACTACCTGATATCAGCCTCTCACCCTCTACATTTTAAAGATTTAATGACAGTTTCTATAGATGTTCATGATTAAGGTTTTTGTGCTCTCATTGACAAAATCTCTGCCGCTCTAATAGTATCAGTACCCATTGCCTTTCGTCTCACTTTTTCTCTGACTCATGCATATTTCTGCTGCTTCAGTCTTTCTGTAATACTGTCCCCATCTCTTCTTTATTGCCTCATCTTCTCTGTCATATTTGGGTGGCAGGATTTTAGTGGGTTTCTGAAATTCCGGTGCTTTTGTTTTTAGAGGAAAATGCCATATAAGATATCAGTGCAGTGAAATGAATGAAAGAATTAATTATCTTGATCTATTAAATATGACACCAAAACAGCTGGTTATAGAAGATGCTGGGTCTGGTAACTCAATTCAAGAAAAATAATCATTTCCTGTGGTCTTCTTTGTATTTTAGACTTTTTTTTCCAGATCTGCAATGTTCTTCCCACTGCTGCTTAATTCACTCTCCTAGACTGGAGTTGGTGAAACATACAAATATTCACAAATGGCATCCAAACAGATTATCAAATTATCAAACCCCAGCTACTTTGACTAGTGATTCAGCCACGCCTGAAGATCTGCTACAGTTGTTTTCATAGATCCATTCTGTTGAACAGAGCTGAATATTATCTCTCTGTAGCATGAAAGTTGGCACTTTTAAACTGCTATCATACGTTCCCCTCCCTGAAAAATGGTACCTTGAGTCTGACTCAGACCCTGTGCATTCTGTATACCCCAAGTAGCCTATCTGATTTTTTTTCTTCCCTCTACATTGTTACAGCTCTAATAACATCTGTACTATGATATCAAATAGCTAACATACTGAGAAGAAAGATCCCCCATCCTGCATCTGTTTCTCCACTGTTTCCCCATCTACACAAGGGAGCAGCTGGACTCCCTGCTCAGACACCTTTGATGACTTTGGACACTTCCATAAAACTTCGTATAAGGCAGCTCTGCTGAGCATGAATAAAGTGGTGAGGAAGCAAGGTGCTCTGAACACAAGTAGCAAGTTCAAATCCACTACAATGAAATTAGATAATCTTTCCCTCATTATGAATATGCCTAACAGTGAAGTGTTTGAAGATCAAGCAAAAGCATTCTCTTCTACTCTACTGATTTACCAAAGACCTCAATAAGACTAAAAAAATCTTAACAAATCTTAACAGGACATTCCACAGGATTTTATTAACAGAACGTACAAAGTGCTTAACAAAATACGGAGTTCCACTTAGCACCATAATGCATCCAGACTGGATGAAAATCAATAAAAAACAAGGCCAATATATGTTGCATCTTAACCGATCTGATTAAAAAGATAAAATAAAAATTTCTCATTCTTCTAAATTACTTCATTTTATTTTGCACATGCTATTAGTTTGCTCTATGCAAGCAATGATGCATATGTAGTTCATACCATAAGAACAACAAGATTACATTAAAGTGTAAAAGAGCTATGGTAATGGCACTAGAAATAAGATATGCATGCATTTTTAAATTCCATGGACAGAAAATAACACGAAAATAATAGTAAACAGGGACCAGAAATGGAATTTAGCACCCTCAGTCATTGCCTGAAACAATTCAGACAGAAAAGAGTCTGTTTCAGATACAGATAAAACATTTCAGATATCCTGGAGAAAACCCAGAACACAGATACTACTAATAGGGTCAAGTGATGCAATTTTATATGGTTCTAAAAAAATGTCACATTTGGGGATCTCTGAAGTCTTGCACTTGATGACACAGTATAACCTATTACTGTCTTGGCAGTTTTATGTAACAAGGGGGCAGCAGGGGAAAGCTTAGAAATTGTTGGGAGCCTAAAAATAGAACTAATCTAGAGTCTTTAAATTAGGCCATATGGCTTCAGAAATAATTAGGTTAAACAGTGTCATAAACCACCATACAAAACATACAAGTCTGCATGTCACCAAGAATTATCATCAGAAATTGGAAAAGATTTGCAAGGGAATAATTAAATTCCTACCTGAGAACGACCTGGAAGTCATTAAACTCTCTACAGATATAGACACTGCTGAGAATCTTTGTAGGTATGACTAATAGGGACAAAAAATCTTTGCAAGAATTGGGGATGATTTCAAGCTCCTTTCAACGGGAGAAAGAGTAAGTAAGGAAGAGAACAGCATTATTTTTTCATTTTGAAAGCTTGTGTGCTCTCACTAAACATTACATTTTTTTCTTGGTGCTGGATGTTCCATTTTTCTCAAAGTTAGCAACACTGAAGAGGCAATATAAGTATTGGAAATATTTTCTAGAGAAGAAAGTATAGACTTATTTACTCTGGGCAAAGGTAAACCACTCAGAAGTGTCACATAATCATAAACATTCAGGTTTTGAAGATTTAAAGCAAATTTCAGATTTTTTCTATTCAAGGAGCTGAGTCTGCAATACGACTGTGAAATTTCCCAAAGCTGCCGAAAGGAAAGTATACACAGCTCTGAAGTACTACTGACCAAAACTCGACCATGACTTCAAGGTCATATGAACAAAATGAGCCTCTTCTGCAGTCTGACACAATATCTATGTATATGTGTATTTCTGTATATGTGTATGTTAACCTACATACATATATGTAGATACATATACATTACAATGAAAGGGAGGTTTAAACTGCCTTACCTCACTAACCAACTTTTCTAAAACATTTTTTATCAGTACATTTTAAAACTGTGAAAGGAAGCCTTATTAAAATTTTTAAAGCACTTACATAGTGATTTTTTTTTGCTGAGAGGCTGAAACACTCATCATTTCTTTCCATCACTATCATTAGTCTTTACCAGAAATTTGCCACCTCAAGACTGCCTCTTCTTCGAAAAATCTTAACACCAAATCTTAACACCAGTCACTCTAAGATTATGTCTGTCTGTCTGTCTATCTCCATCTTTCTATCCATTCATCCATCTGTCCATCCATATCTGTATCCCTTGATAACAGGCAAGCTAAACTCAAAATCAAACTAAACAAAAATATGACAATATTAAGGATTGTTTGGCATTGGAAACCCTAAATGCCCTAAAAGCTCTCTTCTGGAGAAACAAAATGCAGAAATGTTGTTTACAGACAAACATGGCAAATCGGGATTCACGGAGATTCATTAGTGATATTTATTCCTCTGACTTCTAAATATTCTGACCACTCCCCTGGAGACTGACCTGTCCTGACCTGTCTGCCATGAGCAGATCATACATAAGACATGAGGCATTATTGACAGCAATGGGTATGAATAACAGCAGCTTTCCATGCTTATCATAGAGTCATTTTTGGTCATCTGCAAGAAGCAAGCTTAAGTCTAGTTTATAAAATTTATAAAATTTGAAAGATAATTGCAGATGCTCATGAATTTAAGTTTGTTTCTGTTCCACAAAGGAAATAATGGATCCTCTGTGTTCTCAGGATGACAGACAGCCTACGATGACACTGAAAATGAGCCTTCTGTACATAGTCTGGGTGCTGCAACATTGTTCCAGTCTGTGTCGGACAGGAACAACCAGGCAGCGGAAGTACAGAGGTCTTTTTGAAGGAAGCATCTTTGGTACCTTTGAACAAAGTATCAAATCTCTTGGGAAGGCCAGATATGAGATTTGTGTCTCTCTTTGATATTAACAATGTGTTTACTTAGACATTCTGCAGCATGCACTGCCAACTGCTATAAATCGCTTTGCAATACCCTTGGCTTTATTTCCATATTGCAGAAGTGCAATAGTTGCATAGTGCCCCAGGCAGCACTATGGAGATCCCATGGGAGTCAGATGAAGTGCAGGTATTGCAAACTTTTCCTATTGCCCCTACTCACACTGTGGATCTGATCCCTATGCCTTCTGTAACTCAATCATCCATTTTTGAAGGCAGCTGCACTTTTCCCCAAATAATTAAATGAACTAAAGATTGCAGAATATTGGAATACCAGAGTAACGGAGAGTCATTTAAGTGCTTTGGCTAGAAAGACAAGGAAAAGCCACCAATTCCTGATACAAACAGTACCCATAAAATGTGTTACACGTAGTGCTTTATGCTAAATATTTCATCAGGAGAAAGTGTGGGGCAAGAAACCATGGGGATAGTCTACTAATTAGTGAGTAATTATTTCAGAGTGTAATCTATTCCCACTGAGAACAATGTACTTTTCTCTGCAGGACTCCTAGAAAAATAGAAAATAATAGAGTCTCATAATTGCAATAGGTAGGTATCCACCTTGGTGCTCAAATGCATAATTACTTTCCTGCTTTACTGGTATTAATCTACTATCTCTACACCTTGGCAGATCTGAAGCTTTCTCCAGCCTGAAAATATCACAGGAACTGTTAGCACTCTCTCAACAAGCAGCTCTAAAGATGGGTCTAAGGGGTCCATCCTTTGAGCAAAAATTTCAGTTTTAATGGGAAATGAGCAATTTCTGTAATTAAGAGGGAGAAAGTATAGCCAGCAGCATCAGTAAGAACCAGTGCTGCTCTGTCTGCCCTTTCTTTCATATAAAAACATAGGTTGTGGTGAAGGATGACTCTTCAATAGAGCTGCATAAAAAATAAACATGATGTGGGTCACACTCTTATGTATTTGGGAGTCTTTGTCCAAAAAGATATTTTGGAAGCATAAGATTACTAGTTAGACAACTGTACCAAGTGAAATCACACCAACACATTGAAAACATATAATCAGTAAATTTCAGCCAATTAATCTAATACTTGCATACACACAGGTACTGTTCTTGAAAGTTTGTTTTCTCACATAATCTAGACATTATTTGAAAGCTGTCGTTTCTCTGCAAAACTTGGAGGGTTGATGACATGGCCAGAAGCTGTGATATGAAAAATATCATTCTTTTTTTTTTCTACAAACAGTCTGTATGAGGCTTTCCATTGATAGAATATCATGAAATCGTACATTTGGAGGTCATGCATTTAATGACACGAAGTACACATTAACTGCCTTTGAGCTTTCTCACCTTGCACTTTACTTTCCCTATGAATGTATTACAGTGCCACCAAAACATAATTTCTACCAGGTATTACACTCATTTATTAAACATATTTGAACCTATATTTAGTAGAACTTAGAGTGACCTTTCCACTGCATATAGCTGCTACGTGAAGATTCTCAGAATAGCAATGTGAGAAAAAAGAGCCTCCATGGAAACACAACTGCCACAACAAACACAATATTGAACAAAACAGATTATCTGATACTACGAATATGAACAAATGGAAAGGTCATGAAGTGTTTTTGTTTTGTTTTGCTTTGTTTTATTTTTTGTGGGGATGATGACTATTGAAATGGCAGCCTAGCTTGCAAGCCCTTCTGAGGGTATCTATAGATTCTCCAGTTGTGCCCAGGCACCTCTCAGATCGGCTTCAGAAGCACTTATCGGAATTCCTGCTGAGTTGCCTTTTTCAAATGCCCTAAATACAAAAGTTCTTTGTGAGTCATAGAAAACACCTTCATAAGAAATGAGGTCATACTGACAACCTAGCAAAGCATTTCATCAGGCTGACCTGACATGTACTGCTGTAAATTTAACAGGCTGTGTTTTATTTCTGCCCTTCTTGTTTAGGTTATGTGTAACCATTTTGTGAATAAAGTCAGTGAAAGTTGTCTTGGAGATAATATTATGCTTCTTGTGAATTCAACCATATTTAAACCCAATTGGTTCCCTCAAAAATGTTCTGAGGGGATCTCAATTGTTAATTGGCAGCTACATTGTTGGAAAGCATTTCAGATCACTGAAAATTGATTCTCCCTTGCTGTTGTTTAATGTTAAATTCATTTTTAATATATCATTTCATAAAGCTGATTGAGTTGTAACCCGTAGCACAAAATAAGCTGTTTGGAAATCATTACTTAAGTACAGCACTGGAGGATGTGAAAACAAACAAAAAAAAAACTATTACAAATTTTCTAATATTCAATATTGTGCCTTAAAATTTCATACTTGTGAGTAAAATTTGAGTTGATTTGTGCATGTTACTCCACTGCAGTAAACAACAGCTTGGTGTCCAATAGGACAACCTCCACTTTTGAGGTAGTGCAGGAAAACTGGTCAGGGAAGAACAGGGAAAACGACACAAGGGAAATACTGAAAGATCTAATGTCTTTCACTTAGAAAAAGGAAGAAAGGGACATTTGAAACTCCAAATATTAAAAATAAAGAATCTGAAGTGTTATTTATGCCCACACAGAACATAAGAAGATGTAATCCATTTAATTTACATAAATAGGTTTCATGTGACATATTCAATTTTTTTTAATGTATTTCCTAGGGGAACAATGGAATTCTCCTTATTGCTAGTGCAAGGCATGAAGCAGATGGATGCCAAGGATTTACCAGAAGTGCTGATTCATACTCAGAGTAGGAAAATGGACTTCCTAAGAGACTTTACAGGATAAGATTTTTTTGATCCTGTCAGTTAGGAAAATCCTGTTAAACTGGGTCATTTCTTCTCTTTTGTTTACTGTGGTCTGGTATTCCCACCTAGGATCTATCCATCTGATCCATAGATGTTCTATTTCAGTGTTTTTCTTGGGAAAGGGACAAACTTTGGGCATTAATAGAAAAACAAAGTGTTCCTACCTTCTCTCCCTCCCACCAGGCTCCCACCTGCTAGAGAAACTGTACAGAAACATGGTCTATGTGAAAACTATGTGATCTTTGTGAAGTAAGAGATTCCATATGAAAATCTGCTATTACTGTAATTAGGCACCCTGTCTTTGATTCCTCTTTGGCATTTAATAAAGATACTAGACCTGATGTGATAACTTAAAGTGATCTGATACAGGTTAAGTAGAAGTACAGGATACCAAAGAAGCCATCAGGATAAGTTCTTTTTTGGAAACAAGGATGATAATTTTCCCATAATAGAATACTGAAGAGTTTGAAACTGGTGTAGCTGAAAGATTTGGTATAGTACCAGCACACAGTTTTGGAGTTTGAGGCCAAATTTTATTTCTTTGATATTGTGAAATTCTCCAATATAAAAAGAAGATTAATTTGTATAAAATAGAGTTTTCTTCAAGATCACAATTTGACTGTGAAAATACCTTGGAATAAGCAGAAAATTCACAGATTTCCATTCCAATTACCAAAATAAATCTTGTTTATAATAAGAACAAGAATGGCAGTATGCATATATAGTACCACCTCTCAGTCCGTGTTCCACTACTTGCAGGTTCATTTTCCTTTACAAAGATGAGAAAGGGAAAGAGTGGGTGACTCGAAACAGAAACCTTTCACACTACTGCAAAACCGAAACATGTTTTAACAGTACAGGGTTGTGCACAAGTGCTAATCTAAAACTGAAATACTCACATCGAGTCCATACTTATAAGTAGTCCCTTCCAATTCAAACCAGTCTACGATTCTACAATTGTAAGCTAAGTGACAGACATTGATGATTTAATTATTATTCATTTCAACTGGAATCACTGGATAAATCACCTACTAGAAAATGTTGAGTATTGTGTAGTAGAAAAGCAGAGACTAAAAGAAAGCCCTCATTTTGAAATAAAATTTCTATTAAGAGCTACAATTGCCAAATAATTATATACATGTTATACTATACACTGAAATGTATCAGAACTTAAGGAAAAACATAACAGCAGGTTGTGAGGTCTGTTTCACACAGTCATTAACACAAACTTATCATCAGTATGATATTGCCTTGAGCATACAAAATTGCACTGATTTTGACCCTGAAAGTAGATGTAATATCCTGGTTATTCATGCATCGTGAAGTTGTAAGTGAACATTACTTCAATTATTTTGTCCTTCACAACATGTTTTTTCACTGAAATCATTTAGAGCTTTTTCAAACACAGGGAGAACTATAAACCTTTTTCCATCTCTTCCCCACTGCTATGTTAACATCCAGGAACAAGGCATCAGAAGGTTATTGCTCAGACTTCTAGATCCAGTTGTCCATGACTTGTAAACAACTCTGTTAATAAAAAAGTGTTTATGTAAGGTTACTTTCCAAACAAAAACATTTCCTATATGGAAGTGTAGTTTTAATGATTTATTTCTGCTTCAATGAAATAAATTCAATGAAACAGTCTGCAGATTAGGATTTGGATTCAAATAGACTGGAAGCTTGCATTAAAAAGGTTATAGGAGCATCTAATAAAATGAGAGCTAATTCTTCAGTGTGACCTGAAAGTTCTACTGGTGCCAAATTCTTCTGATTAAATTGTTATCTGTTACAGGCCTGTAGATGTCACAGTGGTCTGTTTTGGTCACAGTGTTATTATTATCTTCACTTTCAAACTCTGCTCCATTTGGCTCATTGATTTCTTCTGTTCATGTGCATTGCCACACAATAATCAGACATAAAAAATAGTTATTGAAAGGACAAAATAATTCACTTTAAATGAAAACTACTATTCTGAAAGGTTTCATAAGCTTTAATTGAAAAGCTTCAGCAATTTGGCAGTCATATGGTTAAAATGTCTATAAATCTTTTGACTACCTGCAAATACAAATGTGCACTATGCAAGCCCATATTTATGAAGAACACAGTGCAGTATTATACAATACATATGTTCTGTATATCAGGTCAAGGAAGATGTGGACCCTCTCCTGAAGGAAAATGGAGACCTGGTCACAAGGGATATGGTGAAAACTGAAGCGTTCACTGACTTATTTGCCTCAGTCTTCACTGGCAAGGGCTCTATCCACACCACCCAAGCTGCAAAGGTAAGAACTGGCAGAAGGCAGATCTGTCTGCTGTAAGCGAAGATTAGGTTCAAGACTATGTAAAGAACCTGAAGGTGCACAAGTCCATGGGACCTGATGAGATCCATTCACAGGTTCTGAGGGAAGTGGCAGATGAAGTGGCCAAGCTGCTATCCATCATATTTGAAAGGCCGTGGCAGTCTGGCAAAGTTCCCACTGATTGAAAAAGGAGGAACATAACCCCCATTTTCAAGGACTAGATGACCTTAGTGGTTTTTTCCAACTTAAATGATTCTATGATTCTATCCAGAGAACTACAGGCCAGTCAGTCTCACCTCTGTGCCTGGCAAGATCATGGAGCAGATCCTCCTGAAGGCCCTACCAAGGCACATGGAAAATAAAGACAAGGTGATTGGCGGTAACCAACACGGCTTCACCAAGGGCAAATTGTGCCTGAGAAACTTGGTGGCCTTTTATGATGGAGTTACAGAGTCAATGGATAAAGGAGGAGCAACTGATGCCATCTTCCTGAAATTGTGCGAAGCATTTGACACTGTCCTGCATGACATTCTGGTCTCTAAATTGGATGGACCACCTACTGGATAAGTAACTGGCTGGATGGTTGCACTCAGAGAGTTGCAGTCAGTGGCTCAATGTCCAAGTGGAGACCAGTGACTAGCAGAATTCCTCAGGGACTGTTGTCAAGACCAGTGTTATTTAACACCTTTGTAGGCAATATAAACCTTGGGAACTTCAGCAAGCTTGCAGATGATGCCATGCTGAACAGTGTAGATACCACACTAGAGTGAAGGGATGCTATCCAGAGAGATCTGGACAGGCCTGAGAGATGGGCCTATACCAACCTCATGGAGTTCAACAAGGTCAAGAGCAAGGTCCTGCATCTGGGTCACAGCAACACCAAGCACAGACAGACTGGGAGGAGAATGGCTTGAGAGCAGCTTCGAGGAGAAGGATTTGAGGGTGTTCGTTGGAGAAATATTCAACATGAGCCAACTGTATCCTGGGCTGCATCAAGAGAAGTGTGACCAGCATGTCAAGGGAGGTGATTATGCCCCTCTATTCTGCTCTTGTGTGAGACCCAATGTGGAGTACGACATTCAGTTCAGGGGCCCCCAACACAAGAAGGTCATGGAGCTGTTGGAGTGGGCCCAGGGGAGGACCATGAAGATTATCAGAGGGCTGGGAAACCTCCCCTATGAGAAACAGCTGAGAGAGCAGAGGCTTCAGCCTAGAGAAGAGAAAGTTCTAGAAAACCTTATAGTGGCCTTCTGGCACTTCAGAGGGGTCTACAAAAAAGCTGTGGAGAAACTTCTATAAGGGCATGTAGTGATAGGACAAGAGGAAATGATTTTAAACTGGAAGAAGGTAGGTTTAGACCAGACATTAGGAAGAAATTCTTTACTGTGGGGGTCGTGAGACACTGGAAGAGGTTGCCCAGAGAAGCTGTGAATGCTCCCACCATGGAGGTGTTCAAGGCCAGGCTGGATGGGGTTTTGAGCAATCTGGTCTAGAAGGAGGTGTTCCTGCCTATAGAAAGGGATTGGAACTAGGTAATCTTAAACATCCCTTCCAACTAAAACCGTTCTATTCTATAATAACTTTGTATTGAGGGATACTGAAAGTAATATAATTACAGATTTAAGAACTGAATCAGATTAAGAAAAGTTTGCTAAGATAACTTTTTTTTTTCTGTGTTGACAATGCCAGTAGGTTTTAGTGTTCATTGCACTGTAATATCACATATTTAGTCCTAAGCTATTTCTTACTATATAAAAAAGAAAATTGTTTCCTGTTTTAAAAACCAAAAGTTGTCAGCCTGATCAAACAGATGAAATGAAATGGTTCACTATCTTTTTCCCTTTCTTTTCTTCCCCTCCCACCCCCAGAAAACAAACCAAAACAAACAAACCAAAAAGAAAAACAAACAGCTTTTGAGCTGTAGAGACCAATTCATCAGTGAGCACTGCAAGCTTAAATAATGTGCATTTGGTTTGAATAGTATTAAAATGTCTATAGCACCCTTAAGCAAAAAGGCTTCAGATCTTCCAAACTCCCAGCTCTTGATTACACTGGAAGACTTTTAACTCTCCAGAATTTCAATATTTAGAAATCTATCCTTCATGCCTAGAAGAACTTCTGTATGCACTTGGAGAAATCTGCCATGTGAAAGGGTCTAATTCCTTGCTATATTTGGCGGCATCATTTGATCATTATATGTGGCAGCATCATTCAATCCCTTTTGTAAATGTATCAAACTCCTGTTCAAAAACTTATCAGATAACTGGAAATATAAGAAGAAAGTAATGAAGGCGAGTGTAACTGTTGACAGTTACACAGGAGTCTTGGATAAAGAAATCCCAGTACCTCACTTCTGTGAGAATTGAGAATAACAGATGTACAAAAAGGCGTCCTTTGGTAACTTATCTTGTTGCAGTTTTTAATATACTTTTTTTTGTTTGTTTGTTTGTTTCAGATTTAGTTTAATATTATTTTGCCTGGACAAACTTAATAAGAAATCTTATACAGATGGCCAGCACACAAAGGCTACTTTTCAGCTAGGTCAGATTTGCTTTATTTCTTTGCAGCCCAAATTTGTATACTTGGTCCAAATGTATACTTGGCCTCCCTATTAGTTTCCAGTAAACAAAAAATGTGTTCTGTTTTAAAAAGCAGTCATGCAAATCCATGTCTTAGCACATGGAGCTATGTGACTTTCTTTTTATCTCTTATTTCACCAGTAGGATTCACCAGAAATGTGAATTTTGTTTCTGCAATGAAAAAGCAAATGAATGTTGTATTTTATTATTATTATTATTATTTTTCTCATGGGATGGCTGCTTTTCTCTTTCACTCCTAGCTTGCCCTTGCACAAACTCCAATATCATAAAATATATTATTTTTAAAATAAACACTATATTGTAGTTATTCATTAAAGATAGTCAGTAGGTTTTTATACTCTCATGTAATACCTGAACAATAACTACTTTTTTTTTTTTTTTTTTTTTTTTAATGAAAACTCTGAATCACAAATACCTCTTAATATATTTGGGAATATAAAAATAAAAAGTGAGGTTTCATACATACAATGTGAACTCAATATCGCTGAGCTTTGCAGCTGAAAAACAGTAGATACACTGCAATGTCTTATATTTTGAAAGTAACACATCAGCAAAGTATCAGTATAATAATAAATGTTTCACAGCTGCAATATTATTACTGAAGGGGCAAGAAATACATCAGAAAGACACTTGGCTGAATAAGGATGTCTCTTTCATTAGGAGACACTCAGTTGTATGAGGATTCAGCCTGCCTGTTCCCAATACACAAAGTTTTTGAGGAATTTATGACAGTTGTGACAAAAACAAGGGAATATTCAAATTATATTTATTAGTCAGTCTAAATAGTTTTTAAAATATGCATACAAAAAAAATATGCACAAATGTCTAAACAGTTAGTCAAAATGTAAAAGAAAAACCATAATAATCATGAAATAATTGTTGCTTATTTAATATGAGAATCTTTTAATTTCCTCTCTCACAAAAGTTATTTTGTTACTACAGGTCAGGGTTTTGAAACCGTGTTAAATAGCAGTGAGGAACTTGGCTGGGAGGAGAAAGAGCATATAGGAAAGTGAAGATACTGTTATGATGTAGCATAAGAGCTATGACAGCTCTGACAAGCTATGACTACTAAGTCCCAGATGAAGAGTCATGTATTTGAGGTTTACCAGATTCTCTAAGACTCCAGCTCCAGCTGAATTCTTACTTCAAATGAAAACAAGACCAAAACACATGCTTTAGATTTTCCTTTCGTCCTCTTTCTCTGGAAAAAGTGATGAGTTCAGAGAGTAAAAATCACTAGAATCCATCTCAAAGAGATGGTTTATTTCCCCGATTTCATAGCAAATATTGCAGATAACCCGAGAACTTCAGTAAATAGGAAAACAACAGTCTGTCATCTGTCACTGGAAGTCATGTCCTAGAGGCACGCTTACAGAGTGTCACCCTTTTCCCCAGGGAAGCAGCGTAGACCAGGTCATTCTCAGAGCCTGCCTTGTCCATTTCATGGAAGTGACATACAGAACTCTATCCTCTGACACAGCATGCAGTTACATTCCTCACCTAGCTCAGTGGTGTTGGAGGTCCCTCCATAAAGGTACTGTATGAATTTTTATGGTGAGTCCCATCTAAGTGGTGCAGGCTGATGAAAACCACTATCCTTCCAGAGGCTTTTTCTTTATTTTCTTCTTCTCCCACACTCATTCCTATTCCTTGGAAGGGAATATTCCCTGAATTGCTTTATGCATGTTCCTTAAAAACTCAAACATTATCAAACACAAGATCAACACTTGGATGTGAATTCTTTTATTTGTATCCAGCCATTCCAAATCTCTTATAGTTGAAACATGTCAGCCCAAGATACTGGTCAGCAAAAAGTTGCTGATCAAGAAGCAATAAAGATCACTGCCACAGTGATAGCACTGTTGGTAGCAACCAAAAGCTTCAGAAATGTTCTCTTCAGATATCATTCTGGAACATACATGAGCTAAATTTAGAAAATTTCATTAACCTGCATATTTCTTAATTCAGTGTGACATTAAGTATATTGAGGTATAATTTATATTGAGATCACCAATGAATTCTGAAAAATACATACAGAAATACATATACTCTGTGAAATACTTTCTGAATTTACTTTCTTGATTACTCATTCATGCTGCTGGCCAGTGAGCTAACAGCCCTATCTCTGTAGCTCTGCCTACTTTCTCTCAGTTTTCACACAAGGGTATTTATACAGTACAACTCACTGAAAAATTAGACCTTTATTCATTCACATGATACTGTTTGGTCTTATTCCCCAAGTGAACTGTAATTCTGGATTCAAAACATAGTCATTGGTAATAGTTATAATGAAGATATTTATCTTCTGTAATAATTACTAATTATGGAAGAGTTTATGTATTACAACAGCTTTAGAAATAATTCAATTTCTTATTTAGCAGACTAGTAATATACTGCATACTTAGATGCAGTAACCGTGTTAGTTACAAAGGAAGAGCTGTGTTAGTTCACAAAAACTTCTACCTTTTTATTTTCCACCTTTGTCAGCTTTTAAGCTGCCTCTTTTAAGGATGAAAAATAAATGGTCAATTTTGAGCAATTTAGAATAATACATGTTAGTTGATTAGTTACAAGTCCAACTTGTTTAATATTTTTAACCTTTCTCTGAATTTTCAGTGCCATTTTAGGAAGAATTAAAAATATAATGACCTGAACTTTTCTAAAATCATGTCATGTGTACAAATTAAGAGCAGAACTTTCCAATCACAGAGAAATGTATATTATTAATAATACACCATACCTCTTGGAGCCAAAGCTTTTATGATGCATGCCCTCTTCATTTCTCCATGTCACTAGATTCTCTCATTAGAACGAAAACCATTCATCATCCTCAATGTACAGATAATATGATGATTGATGGCTTTGCAACCAGCTGTATAATATGCAAATATATGATTTTTTAACATTTTTACAAAATATGCCACGCTGTTATGGTTGTTTTTATCTCTTTAACTCTCAGAAAATAAGTGTCCCATGCAACATTGTCACAGTAGGGTTACTGGACCCTCTCTTAAAAACTAGACATTATTTCAATAATAATCCAATATACTGGTTGCTTTTCAGTTTTTTGTTTGTTTGTTTTGTTGTTGTTTTTGTTTCTTTTTTTTTTTTCTCGTTTGCATTTTCACTGTGTACTTTGGTAGCAGTTCTGTAACTGTAATTATATTCTCTCCAACACATGCAAAACCTCATCTTCACTATGAGTAGGTTGATTAAAATGTTCCATGTTATTAAGACTGTACATATTTGCCTTCACTAAATACTAGAATGTCCTTCCACCAGATCAGCTATAGCTAAATGATGAACTGATGTAAGGGCCATACGGAAACAGTGACCTAACCTATGGGAGTCAGTCACTGCCCCTACCTAGTAGAAGGGCAATAGGGAATGCCTTCTTCATTCTAAAGAAAAGATGGAAGAAGAAGCTGACTTTATAGAGCCCAGCATTCAAGGAAGTTGGTCCATCTGGATCAGGAATTGATGAGAAAACAAGGAGATTCAAAAAGTTAGAAAACTCTATCACTTTTCTAATGTCTTTGAGGTCCAATAGAGTAGTCCTAGAGATCAAATCTAGAAACAAAAAAGTGACTTCTATGACAGTCAAAAATATGCACTTTCGCTTTGTAGAGCTTCAGCTTTAGGGGAAGGTGTGAATATACTAATCCTTATTTCCTCCCATTTTGCCATGTATGGTACCTCCAAGGAATTTCAAGAACAATATTATGAAAGAATAAATTATCACTGTAGATGCAGAATTACAGAATCATTCAGGTTGGAATAGATCTTAAAGATTATCAAAGCTGATCTACTGAGTCTAATTATTTTACCACTTCCGTTAGTGCCACAAACATCTCTTAAAGACTTCCAAGGATGGTGATTCCATCACTTCCTTGGGCAGCCTGTTCAATGCTTGAGCAAATTCTTCCTAATACCCAGTTTAAACCTCCCCTGGAACAACTGCAGACAATTTACTCTCATAATATCACTTCTTACCTAAGAAAATAATATGACACTCTTCACTGCAATGCCCTTTCAGATAGTTGTAAAGAGTGAAAAGGCCTACCCTCAACTTCCATTCCCTCAAACTAAATATTCCCCATTCTTTCAGCTCTCCTGTTAAGCCCTGTTTTGTTTTGTCCCTTCACTAGCTTTGTTGTTCTTCTCTCTTCATGCTCAAACACCCCAATATTCTTTTAGTAGTGAAGGTCCCAAAACGAGTATAAACATGTCTACTGGAGAATTACTCACTTCCTCTTTTTTCCTTTTTTTTTTTTTTTTTTTTGGTTTAATCTCAACTGCACCCGATCTGTACAGCCAAAGTGATTTTGTTTTGTGGAAACAACAGGAGTTGTATTGATCTATTTTACCAAGCTTTACTGCAGGTCTCCCTTTGAGTCTTCAAGATTCTTTATGTATCTTTAAGGATTTTAGGCTTTTCATTTCTCCATGGACAACTTTATGACTTCTAGCTTTATGCCGAAAAGGCAAAGATTATGCTCTCTTAACAGATGGTGAACACTTTAAATTGTTGGGCATTTTTATATGGACTGACACTTTAAATTTCACTGGGACATTTTCTAATGCACCCAAATCCCACAATGGGTATGAACTAGAAGTTACAAGAGATCCATGTATCAGCAGGGTTCCAGCATGATAGAACACTCTCAATGGCCCATATCCTCACAGCTTCAAGATCTGCCTGAGATTGTATCTTGACACAAACGTATTCCCAAATGTATATGTTGTACAAGAATGTCTTCAAATTCTTTCAACTCAGTATAAATATGACTTCTGAAACTGTCAGTTCTGTCCTAAAACCCATCTACTTTACATCCTCTGCTGTTCCTGTCAAAGAAGACATTGGGAATACAGGCAAATAGTTTGGTTTTTTTTAGGTTGAATGTCAGGGGGAAGTTCTTTACTGTGAGAGTGGTGAGGTGCTGGAACAGGTTGCCCAGAGAGGCTTGTCTGCAAATTCCAGGTAGAGAAGATCTAATATTTAATATAGCTTCTACTTAGAACACTAAACTAGTCTTAAGGAAAACAAACAAACAAAAAAAACAAACCAAACAAAAAAAACCTTCATGAATCAGGAATATCACTTAGGGTTGAAATTTTTAACTAATTATTTCTTCAGAAACATTACTTAGCAACTCTGATCTAATTACATTTGAAGACAATGTTGCTGCATGTATTCTCTTCACTTTCTGAATTAATATGTTTTCAAGTATTCTACAGTTCATATGGTCTGAAAATTACATAATTTAAATATTTCTTGTTCCATACTAATTTGACATTAAATCACATTATTCTAAAAATAAGGAACAGCAATACATTTTTCTTTCTTCTCATTGATCATGTGACATGGTCAAATGAATTCAAACAATTTGTAATATTTTTTTACTTAGCACAAAAACCTCTGTTTCTAGCATTTCACCAGAATCTTGGTTTTTCATTCTCTCTTTTCTTTACAAAAAATAGATTTCTAAGTATAAACTACTTAAAAAAAAAAAAAAAGAAAAAAAAAAGAAAAAAAGAAATTATGCAATGAAATAAAAAAAAAGGGGGGACAAAAAGCCTCAGAATTTTCTATTTTACCTATAAAATTTGTGAATAAGAATGCTAATGTAGCTTTTAAAATATAAGAACAGATGTCCTTCAACCTTCAAATCAAGGCTTATGAAGCAAAATACCCATATAGAAATTCAGTGAATGTTGCCTAAATGTACACTGAAATAATACTGATGAGACCTTACCCTGTTAAGCAAACTGACTTCTTGGACAACAACAGACAAATGGCCATCTCTTCTCTCTTTCACAGTGTAAATACAGTATGTAAAGCAAAGTGTTATAAAACAAGCAAACAATTTTTATATGGTTCTCACTATCAATTAATCTGAATAAAGGCTTTGTTTTCTTAGTAAAGTAATTTCATTAGTTTTTGATATACAATCACAAATGGCATTAATTCACATTGGAAGAGATAAAGAGTCCCTTCTATGAGAAATATGCTTATTATATATATTTCTAAGATGGTGGTTTTCTATAATATATTACAATATATAATTATTATAATCTATTATCTCCTTCCTTCCTTCCTTCCTTCCTTCCTTCCTTCCTTCCT
>JAPSGF010000011.1:7292278-7325935 GCA_035772895.1 Perdix hodgsoniae | reverse complement strand
TAATATATAATATATAATATATAATATATAATATATAATATATAATAATATATGATAATGGAAAAGTGTCTGAATGCACCATATGTAGTATGTTTGGGTGTAACAGAGTTACAAACCAATGAAGAATGAGCAAAACTAAAAAAGTGCATTAGAAAACATATAAAAATGATCCACGGTCATCTTACAGTTAAGGAAAGAACATCAGCATCATATTCCTCCCAGCAAAGGAGTCCAGATGACAACAACTTGCTGTAAACCTCCTGACCAGACTGAAACCTGAGGATCCAGGGAAATAGCACACTAAGAAGAAAAAGATGTGTAAAAGAGCAAGTATATGTATGCAGCAATTTTAATTCTATTATTGAGGCTATAAAATCCAGATGAAAAACAATTCTATGATTGGACTGTTCAATTTTCAGTTTTACTAACAGTAAATTCTTGTATTCATAAACATGATGTATGTCCTTTTTGCCCATAAACAAAGTTCTGAGTAACAGCTACACTATGAGTACCCTACGCGTCTTCAGGTCTCAGGCTTTTCTGCTAATTATCACCTCTTTCCACGTGTTTCCTAATATTTCAGTACAGGAGAGACATGGTCCTGTTAGAGCACATCCAGAGGAGGGCATGGTCCAAGGGGTGGAATACCTCCTCTAGGAGATCAGATTCTGTTCAACTTGGAGAAGAGAAGGCTCAGGGGAGACCTGTGAGCTGTCTTTCAGTGTAGGGGGGCTATAAGAAAGAAGGGGACAGACTCTTCAGCAGAGTCTGCTGTGACAGAAGAAGGGGAAATGGTTTCAAACTAAATCTCCCCTCTTTTAAACTGGATATAAGGAAAAAAAAAAAATACAATGAGGGTAGTAAATCACAGGAACAGGATGCCCAGAGAGGTGGTGGATGCTCCATCCTTGGGGACATTCAAGATCAGGCTGGATAAGGCTCTGAGCAACCTGACTGAGCTGTAGGTGTCTCTGTTCATTGCATGGGATTGGAGTAGTAGGCCTTTAAAGGTCTCTTCCAACTGAAACAATTCTATCACTCTGTGATTCTTATTCTGTGATCTCATAAGTATCAGTATTAGAGATATACAAGTACAATTTCAGACTGTGCACTCTTGTCAGCAGTTGAAAACCAACTTTCCTCCAACCCCTGGTGGAAATGCAGCCATAAATGCTAAAGCCTCACTCAGAACTCTATATTTAGTAAGCTTAGCTAAAATGCCATAGAAAATCAGTCTGCTCCTTAAAGAAACAATAAATGCTTTTCTAAAGACTTCAGATCAAATACCACCTCCTCCATGCCAAACAGCAAAGACAAAGCAGTAAACTACACATTGTTTTATTGTTTTCCATGAAGTTGGCCTTTTTTATACTTCAGTAGGACTGGGAAAACAAACAAACAAACAAACCCACATTAATATCCTTTCACTGGAAACCACTTCAGGTAAAAAGATGTCATCCAGAGGAACCTCAACAGACTCGAAAGTTGGAGAAACCTCAACGAAACTCGAAAGAAGGCCTGTGTGAACCTAATGAGGTTCAACATAGCAAAATGCAAGGTTCTGCATTTGGGTTGGAGTAATCCTACATACATACACAGATTTGGAGAATTCCTTGAGAGTAGCCATGCAGAGAAGAAACTGGTGGTCCTGGTGAATGAAAAACTGAACATGAGTCAGCAGTGTGCTCCTGCAGCTCAGAAGGCCAGTGGTATCCTGGCTTCATCAGAAGAGCGGTGGCCAGTAGGGTCAGGGAGATGATTGTCCCTCTCTACTCTGCCTTCATGAGGAGTCTGGAGCACTGTGTCCAGGTCTGGGGTCCCCAATACAGGAAAGATGTGGAGCTGTTGTTCAGAGGATGGCCACAAAGATGATCAGAGGGCTGAAGCATTTCCCATGTGAAGATAGCTGAGGGAGCTGGTCTTGCTCAGAGAAGGATGTGGGGTGACCTCACTACAGCCTTCCAGTATTTAAAAGAAGATTATAAAAAGGAGGGGAATCAACTTTTTACTAGGGTAGATAGTGATAGAATGAAAGGAAACAGGCTGCCAAGAGAGGCAGAGGATGCTCTGTCCCTGAATGTGTCCAAGACCAGGTCAGATGGGGCCCTGGAGGTTTGTGATCCTGTCTGTGGCAGGGGGTTGGAGCTTGATGATCCTTCAGGTCCCTTCCAACCCAAGCCATTCTATGATTCTATGATTCTATGTCACCTGAAGACACTGTAATCTTTCATAACGCTATGAATGTTAAAAATGCCTATGGGCAATCATACAAAGGAGTGAAATCAACAGCAGCCATAACTTTGCTATCTGTGGACCTGTAGGAGTCTGATGCTCCGTCATACTTCTGCATTGCTTTGCCTTTAAGGTACACCAAATAAGTATGCCTTACACAGTGCGCCATAAGAAAATAAACTTCTGGCATTTAAGGAAATCTACTTAAACAAAGATAATCAGCGGACTGGAGCACCTCCCCTACAAAGACAGGCTGAGGGAGCTGGGCTTGTTCGGCCTGGAGAAAAGAAGGCTGCGGGGTTACCTCGCTGCAGCCTTTCAGTATTTAAAAGATTATAAAAAGGAAGGGAATCAGCTCTTTGAAAAGGGTAGATAACAGCAGAAGAAGGGGACATGGTTCTAAGTTGATGGAGGGAAGATTTAGGTTGGATGTCAGGGGGAAATTCTTTAGAGATTGTGGTGAGGTGCTGGAATGGGCTGCCCCATCTCTGGAAATGTTCAAGGTCAGGCTGGATGGGGCCCTGGGCAGCCTGGTCTAGAATTAAATGGGGAGGTTGATGGCCCTGCAAGTCGCAGGGGGGTTGGAGATTCATGATTCTTCAGGTCCCTTCAAACCCTGGCCATTCTGTGATTCTGTGATCTGGAAGTGACTGAGGAAACCCACATTATGTAATGGAGGTCTGAATTTTAATCCTCTGTTCTTTAAACAATATAAGAATTTGCTTTGAGGAACAACTTGGTATGCAAACAGGGCTATTAGGATCTTCCGAACAACCCTGAAACTGGAAACGTGTGAAGGCATCCCTGTATTTTCTTTTCTGCCATCTATCAAAGAATTTAGTGTATTTCTCTCTGTCTTTCTCTTGTTGAAACAGGGTCAGCATATTTCAGGCTGCAAAACTCACTTTCACCTTCTGTCAACTACAAACTTACACTGGCCTGTCACAAACTTCCCTATGAGCCTTCATGACTGATTAATGGGAAGGAGCAGATGTCCAAGTCTGTATCCATCACACCAGACAGCTCTCTCTGTTATTTACCTGCATGACAAGCGTGGCCCTTCCTCATGCCAGAGAGCCCAGCACTTGAAAGGAGAGCACTGTATTGACCGAGCTGTCCACCTACACCTACGTGCTGAAAGTGCACATCTGCTGCTGCAGCTGCAAGGAAGTAACTAATTATAGACTAGCACCAGTACCTGAAAGAGAGCAGAAATACTACCACTGTGATAAATACTCTTTGAAAAAAATCCACATTTACCTTTTCTTTTAGAAGTGAAGTATCACTCGTGTAGGTGTTTAAATGTTTCAATCTGAATTCAGCATTTATACATAGTTTCCACATCCTTTTAATAATATTCCAACATAGGATATCTGAATAAAATTTATGAAAACAAACAGGCAGTGGCAAGCTGCCATGCCATTTATAGCCCGAGAAACAGCAAAAAGAAAAATATATCATGGAAGCAGCTGTGTACAAGGACTGCTCTGAAAGTAACGCCTCCTATTTTATGTTGGCTCATGACATCAGAGACGCATGTTGGTGGTATGGCAGCAGAAGCTGAACTTTTTCAACAATACTCCACGACATGCTGTTGCTATGTGACAGATGGCAGCAGAGGGGTAGTCTGATAAAATGGCATCTGACAATGGAAGTGAGTATGATGCAAAGGTGTGTCACTGGATTCATTCATGAAGAAAAAATGACACCCACTGACATTCATCAACACTTGCTGAATGTTTATGGAGACAAAACAGTGGATGTGAGTACACTGAGGTGGCCAGTAGTGCGTTTCAGCAGTGGAAACGGCAACTTGAAGGACAAGACACAATTTGGACATTCATGTAGATTTTTCTGAGGACAGGATGCAGGCTTTTGTTCATCACCAGTGAAAATGGTGGTGACTGAAAAACTGAAAAACAGTGTTTTTTAGCCAAGAATTTGCTCTAGCAGTGTTATCACGGTCTTTATATCCTTTGTAGTTTCCAGGGAAATAAATAGGAGGCACTACTTCTGGAATGACCTGCATTGGGTTATAATTGCATTAACTCTAATGACTCACTCATAATGACTGCTAGAAGAAATCAATTTTTGCCCACATTTTTCTGGCTACTCAGGAGAATCTAATGAAGACTTACTCATCCAGTTCTAATTTAAACGAGTCCTTTTTGTTCAAGAATTTCTAGAAATACTTTTGTTAAGTAACAAAAACATATGGAGAGCTTTCAAGTCTGTTTTAAGTCCGATTTTTTTTTTTTTTTTTTAATGAATCAAGTAAGGGACATTTTAATACATATAAAAGAAATTATAAAAGCAAATGACCCTGGTAACTGCTGCACTCAAATAAATTAATCATTTCTGTATAAAGTACTATTTCATCTAAATATGTTTTTGATTGAAAATATTTTATGGAGATTTATTTGAAAGAAGTTTTTAGTCATATACTCTTGGAGGAAGTGCATCTGTAGAAATGGAAGTTTCAAGGACTGTCTTTACTTTTCTGTGAGCTTCACTGAGATTGATTAAGGATCGAGATATAAGAGCTTTGACTTAGCAGAACCAGAGATTTGAACTAGAATCTGTCATTATGCTTTATAGCAAAGGTTGCCATACATCTTTTCCAGATTTTAAAACCTGTCATCAGAACTATAATTGTCTCTGGTGAATTCTGGTCCAGCTCTCATTTCAAGGCCATTGTAGGTAATGTTTACACTCAGATTTCCAAATAAATATTTAATTTTGATAAAAGAATGCTGGTGATATTTTGGAATAGAGTTCAGACATTTAAGCTGTTCATTCTTGGGCTCAGACTGGAGATGACTGATTATGCATACAGAGGCTGCTAGAATAAAGACCAGCACAAACATTTTGCTATTAGGGTCTATGTGTGAAAACAAACGGTGGACTATATACAATCTTCTTAAGGGCAAGGCCAGAATTAGTCCCCAAAGAGGTAACGCTGGAACCTCATTGAGAGAATATCTCCATATTCTTACTAAGGAGAATGGGGGTTGATTAACAGGGCAGAAGAAAACAGTTTCATAAATTAAAAGTGAAACAATAGTCATTTTCTAAGGGCAAAGATTACAAAGCTGTTGGCTGATCAAGTGTTGCAGAAGTCTACCTGCATACCTCATTCAACCATAAGTTGTGTATAGTTGCCTCAATACATGGTGGGTTTTTGTTTTGTTTTGTTTTGTTTTCTGAGAGAGAATTCATTAAATAGAGTCTCAGGGTTAATCAATATCTGGCTGTTCTTCACAATTTAGATGCTTTACAGGTCAAGAATGGAAGCCATGCTTTGGGAGAGTGATCATACAAAGGGAAGATAACTTATACTTAAATCAGTACTTGCTGAAGAAGCATGACTGTATCAGGAAAAAACAGATAATTCCAAAGCAGAAGTTAATGAAAGGTATCAAATAGCAAAAGGCTGCTTCAGAGAAGGACTAACCAGTTTTCTGTGTCCACGTGGACAAGCAGAGAAGTTGTGAGTTCAAGTCACAGACAACAAGAGAAGACTTCAGAGAAGTCATTATAAGCTTCTTACAGTAAACATTAAAAAAAAAGAAAAGAAAAAGCAGAAAAAGCAAAACAAACAACTGCAACAGAAATGGGAAGTTTTGAAGTCCTTATCCTGCCCACTCTTAACTCTGTAAAATTATTTAAGATGCTTAAGGCTTGGTTAGAGTGTCCTAAAAATATGTCTCGGGAATAATACAGATCTTGTCTTATGAATGAAAATGTAATGAGATAAGCTCTTGAGATGCTTTCCCACTTCAAGAGATCTTTAAGTTAGTAAACACTGACTCTTCAGATTCTTTATTTTGCTAAAATCATTTGCACAATCCAGTGATGAAGGTGCCCTTTTACGTGATTTAAAAAGAAACAGTATGACATTAGAAAAGAAAAAACAAAATCAAAAAACACAACAAAACCCACACATAAAATTTCACTACTTAAATAGTTCCTTAATTTTAACCCAGTACAGACAAATCTGTTGTGTTACAGAAAGTATGCTTCTAAGTGTATGAATTCTTCTCAAAATTATCTTCCTTTCAGTATTACAATAGATACTTAAAATATTTCTCTAACTCTTCCCAACTTTTCCAATGTTCAACAAAAGTACAATGCTGGAAACTTCAATTGCACTAAAATCCATTTGACTGGCCCACAGTATAAACCTTATTTTCAAGAGGCTTCAGCTGCTCTAGTGAAACAAGAAACAAGGGCTCTTACAAACCTCAGCCTCTACTGCTAGGATTGTGGGAGTAAAGTTCAGGCTGAAAGAAGATCTATTTTAGTCATTATCAGCTGTGTTTTCTGGTCTTTAGAGTGAATACACAGTTTAAATTAATCAAGTGGTAGGGGAAAGAAAAAGAAAAAAAAAAGAATAAAAAAAAAAGAATAGTAGCCAAAGATGTTAATGAGTGAGCTGTGTGCCCTGAACACATTGCTAGGATGTGCTTGTTGTAAAGTAACCTCATTGTGGGATATGTCACAGTTCACAAAAGGGAAGTATGACCATTTATTGGTTGTCTGAATTATACTCTTCAAAAGAGAGATTGGCCAATGGTTTAAGGGATACCTCTGACACAGAGAATGCTCTTTATTTATAAGTTTTTTTCTAAATCAGGAAATGCAGAAAACTATTTTACCCTAATCTGTATTTTAACATGTAAAGGGAGGAGTTTCAATTTCAGCATAGGAGTTGAGTGCGGCAAAGACAGCTTTGCTTGCCCTTGGCCCAAAATAAAGGACATAACAACCAGTTCTTGTTTAATGTAAATTAAAGGCAGTGTCTTTAACTGTTTTGGACATAATTTCCCCTCTATTCCATGGTGCTAAAACACACCATGTTTGAGATTACTTGCTGTACATCTCTGCTATCGTACAGACAGTACAGCATTATTACAGGACCTTGAAGATATTATCTCAGTGACAGTACAGTCATTAAGTTCCCTGGCCACATTAGGAGCAATGAGAAGACCCAAGCAGAAGAGCCTTCTCCCATCAGGAAAGAAAGCACTCTTTTAGCTCTAATGAAGGAACATAGTGCATGTAAAATATTTAACCCATTATTTTAGCAGGATGCCTATGATGCATTTGTTGTTGATGAGACTTGAAAGCAGTAACGGACTTTGTAAAGTGACCTTTCTCAATAAATTGATTTACTGTTAGTTTGGCCAGACATTTAATTCATTTGACTTTCTGTCACTTGCTAATGAGCCCACACTTCTTTAGATGTTTCCATGTAATTCGAAATTACTTAATAGGCACAATGATACTACCTTAGTTTGGAAACATTCTAAAGTAACCTGTCATCATTAATTCATGTGGTTTTCATTTTAATATTAATCATGATAAAATAATTCATTTTACAGTTATGTGTGATATGTAACAATTTACAAGAGTTGCTTAGTAATTCTGCAATTAAAATGCCATTATCTTAAAGTGTTATGTAGCATTTTATCCCTATTTTTTTTGAGATTTTGTTTTTGTTTTTAGGTGTTTTTTTTTGTTGTTGTTGTTGCTGTTGCTTTGGTTTTATTTTTCCATAAATGAAAAGAGATTAGCAAAATTTGCAGTTAATAATGCAGCATAAGCATAAGCTCTTCTGCAGGAATATTCTAATCAAGTTCTAGGAGCAGCAGTCAGGGAAATTTTGAAAAGGCAACTCAATGGACAAGCAAATATAAAAATAGTTAGGAAAACTATTCTATGTCACTAATGTTCGTCCAGTACCAATAAATGTTTTCCAGGGTGCAGGAAGAAGGGAGAATAATGCACAACTGACCATGCAGCAAAACATTTATCACAAAATACTTCAGATAAGGTGATTCCAAATATGAAGCTTTTGGTTAACCTCAGTGACTGCTGTAGTCCTATGTATAGTCATTAGCTTGACCTTAACATTTCATCTTAATAAAAATAAATGACTAAAGACACTTCAAACTTAATTTAAATGAACATCTTCTATACTGTCAGGGTCTAGATGGGACATTTCTCTTATTTCCACCTATAAATTTATGTTTCATGAGTCTTAACTCTAACCACTCAAGTTTACAAAAGCGAAGAAAAAGAGATTTCAATAGATTTTGTAAGTAATAAATAAAGATAATGAACATACTATTTTATATGCATTTTTCACCTGGGTGATTTAGTTGCATTCATATTTAGGTATTGGAAATCTTAAAGAAAATGGAACAGTAATATAACAAGTGGTATTCTAGCAAAATTGATTTGAAAGCCAAGCTCTTCGAAGAACAACAAAATTTAATAACTGATGTTACAGTTATTAAATTACTTACTATTATTCCCTTGTTTCTAGCAACAAGGGAAACACAGAAAATAACTTGTACACGGATGAAATGAATAAGACACCAACATAAGATAGCCAATGAGGCCTCTATTGCTTAACTGCCTGGCAACAGCTGTTACCATTAGAGTCCCAGCAGATCTTTGGATTATTTTTTCCCCCTTTTCTCCCTATGAAACACATTTCATTTCATAAAGGTGTGTAAGATTAACCAAGCAATTTTGTTTCCTACTTCGCTGTCATATTTGAGCTTGTGTTTTTTTTTTGTTTGTTTTTATTTGTTTTCCTACTGACTGAAAACCAATCATTATTCTATTTTCAGCATTGTGAAAAATGTCTGTGTTTTCAAATCCATATGAAAATCAGATATTTTTTTCTGATGAAAAGAACTGGTTTTGACTTTGCAGAAGCTAACAGCCCTGTAATTGGGGCAGTTGAAAATTGAGAAAGACAGATTCAAGTCTCTATTGTGTCAGTCAGATTGGGGACTTCAATCCAGGTCAGTGCCTAAAATAGTAAGACTCTTGCTTTAGAGTATGAGTCTCTCTTTCCTCACAAAAATGGACATATCTCGAATTTCCAGGGGAATATAGGGAAGGCATGGAACCTATCTTTAGACAAGATGACCTTTATGGGCAAAGTTTCATAGCAACTGCTACGTCTGTGCTGAAAAGACTCAGCTTTAATGACAGCCTTTTACAATTTTAAAACCCATAGAAATTATTTCTTGTAGTAACTTCTCAGAGGAAGCCTCCCACAGTGTCTTCTGGGTTAATGATTACGAGGAGGAATAATCTAAAAATATGAAGTATTCTAAGACTACAGTTTTCGATCTATAGTGCGCTGAGTCTATGCACACTGTTTTCTTGTTCAAGTATGGCTCATGCACAGTTAAGAATCAATTCCATGTAAATGTGTAAAAATGCAAAAAATCCAGAAAGTAGATCTCTTGCTCCTTATTCTGTAAATCTATGTTTAAATATCTAGAGGAAAAGGTAGGTCTCCAGGTAGACACAATTTCACCTCTAAAGTTCTCTCCATTCTACCTCACAAATTTGCATACAGTTTGTCTACTAAAATATTTGTCAATTTTCCAGTGAAAACCAGCTGTGGTTAAAAGAGCCTTGAAGTAGCCCAACTGGCAACCCTTTTTTCTTCTTCCCAGGAAATAGCTCTTTGACACACTTTAAATATGACTACTATAGAGTCATAGCTTTTATTACAGAAGAAATATGCTGAGCAGTAGTCAATTTTTAGACCAAATGATATATAAAGGTCACAAAGAAAGAAAAAGTCTAAAGCTTTTATCTGAATAAGGATCTGAATTGAGTACGGTCCAAAGAACATTTTGGCATTACAGGTGCATTAAGATATTTCACCAGGAATCACTCTGGCAAATATTCATTTTAACTCTTGTGGATGGCCCAATTACCTTTATTTTCACCTAATCACATCAGAAAACCTCTTGAAGATTACATTTCTCTCTTTAAATACAACTGCATCCTGAAAGACCATTACCTGAGTTCAATGGTAGCATCATTTTGCTTATGAGCTGCATATAACAGGTAAGCTCCTGGCTCCAGACATTTTGCAGTGATACTCCAGGAAGTCCATTCTTTTCTGCGGCTATCCTTACTGCTTGATTGAAGAGATAGACTGTATGATTTCAAATCCTTCTTATTTTTTCATTTGTAGGATAAAGTGATGCAACACCTGAGAGCTCTTGATGAAACTAGATTTATTCTTGAGCTCATTGAAATCAATTGTGTTTTTTCTATGGAGATTGACTTCAGTATCCTTAAACACATTCACAGATTTTGCAGAAGTGAAAAGCAGATTGAGCCTCATGTGAATGACTTTCGTGTTCTAGAGATGCCTTCTAATACAAAATCTTTGTTAAGTGATGAACATTAATAATCAATAGTTATAACTATATTTTAGAAGAAGTAATTAATTATTTAGGACAGTAGTAGATTTCTTCTCCTAGCTGAAATGATTCAGCAATAAAATAATGAAGCAAATCTCTGCTATGATTCCTGTAAGTTGTATTTCAAATAAGAGCTGGATTTGGTTAATTGTAATAGAAATTTTGAACTATTCTTTACTCAGAGAGAGTAGCTGAAATGTTCAAAATATCCAGAAAATGTATTTAATTTCTAATATTATTTGTCATCATTCAACATCCAAAGCAATCACATTGCATCTATGAACTCTAACTTGTCAGTGTCCAGATAAAGTTTAGCAATGAGTGGTATCCCGCCCCAGTGTTCAGTACTGGGACTAATGCTCTTTAATGTCTTCAGTGACATTAACATTGGGATTGAGTGCAAGCTCAGCAGATTTGCAGATGGCATGAAGCTGTGTGATGTGATTGACACACTTGAGGGATGGGATGCCATCCAGAGAGACCTAGACAGACATAAGTCGTACCAAGTGAATCTCATGAGATTCATCTAAGGCAATTGGAAGGTCAGGCACCTGGGTCATGGCAACTCCCACTATCAATACAAGCTAGGGGATGAAAGGATTGAGCATAGCCCTGATGAAAAGGACCAGGGGGTAATGGTGCATAGCAAGCTAGATGTGAGCCAACAATGTGCCCTTGTAGCCTAAAAAGCCAACTGTATCCAGGGCTGCATCAAGAGAATCGTAGCCAGCAGATCAAGGGAAGTGATCCTGCTCTTCACTTGTGAAGCTTCACTTGGAGTACTGTGCCCAGACGTGGAGTGCTTAGTACAGGAGAGATGTGGACCAGTTGGACTGTGTCCAGAGGAGGGCCACAAAAATGATCCAATGGAAGAAACACGTTCTCTTTGAGGACAGAGCAAGAGATCTGGGGTTGTTCAGGCTGGATAAGAAAAGGTTCTTATCTTATCTGAGAGCGGCCTTTCAGTATCTAAAGATGGGCTACAAGAAAAAAGGGGACAGACTCTTCAGCAGGGTCTGCTGTGATAGAACAAGGGGAAATGGTTTCAAACTAAATCTCCCCTCTTTTAGACTGGATATAAGGTATAATTTTTTTAGCAATAAGGGTAGTGAATCACAGGAACAGCTTGCTCAGAGAAGTGTGGATGCTCCATCCCTGGAGACACTCAAGATCGGACTGGACAGGGCTCTGAGAAAATTTATCTAGCTGTCGGTGTCCCTTTTCATTGCAGGGGAGTTGGACCTTTAAAAGTTCCTTTCAATTGAAATGATTCTATGATTCTATGAAAAGCAAATAGAAATTTAAAAAAAAAAAAAAGTTGAAAGAAATTTTGGTATGGTAAGCTTAGGAATAATATATCCAGAACATGATACAGAAATACTGCCATCAATAGTCACAATAGAGAAATATTTGTCAAATCTATCCTACACTTCTTTCAGCAAAATCAAGTTATAGCAGATCAAGACTGATACTCTGTCAAATAAATTCAAGTTTAGGTGTGATGAATTTATTTCTAGGATAGAGCATGTGTACTGAGTCTGACATGCGTGGGATGTATCAGCCCAACTTTATTTCAGTTTCACAGATGGTTCTACAATAAAGCCGAGTGATTTAGCACTTTTTCCATTCAGGTAGAATATCCATGCAGGGTGCATTCATAAATTTCGAAGTTCCCAGATGTGTTGGACTTTGTGCACAAATACAATCAAATTATCTTCTGTCACTGTCCTGACTGAATTTTAACCAGGTTAGGGAAACTAAGGCAATAGCAACCTTTAACATGGCAAGAGCCACTTACATATCAATGGCAAAGCAGAAACTAGAATAACGTATGTGCAGATTAATGTATTTGGCCTAGTCATGATGGTAGTATACCGTGCAGTTGACAGAATTTGATAATCCAAGTAAATGGTCTTGTGTTACCTTTATTATATATATATATTTCTTCTATTTAGTGATAGCTCTTAGCACTGTCCAGTGTTACTAATTTTTTCCCACTAAACTCTAAGTTCCTGTTTCTCTCTCCCAAAAAGCAGTTTTCTGAAGGCATGCTTGAGCAGGAAGACTGTAGTTAGAATATCAGGAGGTTCTTTCCAACATAAACTACTCTGTGATCCTGTGATTCTGCTGAGTACTCTGTCCAAGATGAGATATTTACATTCTGCTCTGCTGGACAATCACTGTCTGTCAAATCTTTCCAGCTAGGCTCTTCAGCCAAGGACCTATCTTCGAAACGCCTACCTCCTAAACATATGTATATCTATTGAATGCATCATGCCATTGCTTCAGCAAGCTCTAGTGTTTCCAAAGGATTCAATTATGCAAGGAAAATGATGTTAAAGAAGGCCCTGGTAAGGATTACTCCTCCTTGCTTGATGAGGAGCATGCACAGCTGAGCTATGCTGTGATATGTTCTTTGTGAACTCCAAACCAGCTGGAACACTTATTTTTGCATGGTGATTTCATTCATAGGTGCAGCATATAATTCTGCCTGAGGGTCACAGAGGTGCGCATCACTGTGGACAAGTTTAAACCTAATGTGACAGGGTAGAGAATCATTCGAAGCATACTGAGAAATAGTAGTTTTTTGGATCTCTGCCTCTTTCAGTGTCTAAAAGTGATAGTACTTCTGGAAGCAGCAGAAGTTCAGTAAAACAACAATACTGCTGACTGTATCATCTAAAGGCAGATGCAGTCAGTGGAGAACGAAATCTCAGGATTAGGAATTTTTAAAAGTCTTTCTTCTTTGCCCAGATCAACCTTCCTAAACCTCTGCTAAAAAATTCATCTTCCCTCACCTTCTTATCTTTCATAAAACTGAGGTGAGGGGAAAGATTATTTAGTGCAATTTGAGAGCAATGTTGAGCGCTTTAGAACTAGACATTTACCATATACTGTTGGTAGTGTTCACAATTACCTTCAGCATATCATAGACCTTTCAATAGGATAATGAAAAAGAACAGGTCTAGTTACAAAATAAGTGAGTTTTTGAAGAAATTATCACATTTGCCAGTCTGTATCCTTAACATCTTTCTGAGAGAAAAGTATTCCTATATTAAAAGAGTTTAGTTGCTGCCTGCTGTTTTCCAGGGTTATTTCTGTTGCCTTGGATTCCTACATTTGCCTGAAACTCAGCAAGGAAGGGCAGATAACAATACTACTGAGATGCAGTTAGTGTCTGCTAGCTGTTCAAATAGCTTATAAAGCAGAGTATTTCCAAATTATTTTCCTCTCGTTTTCATCACTTGCTATTTCATGCCCTCTTTTCAACAGTATCCTCTAACATCTTTCACAGCTACCTCCCAGCAATCCATACAAGCCCACAGCTTCCTTAGAAGATAAGCCTGCACTTCCCCACTCCCTATTCCAGGATGAAATGGAGCAAGCTGTATTCATACATCTCTCTCACTGCCCTAGGCTCCCAACTTCCCGTTTCCCCAGTTTCTTTCTTTACTCTTCTCTACGTCTGCCCACCACAGGAGGGTAAGGACCAATTTTTCGTCAAGATCACCCAGCGGCTCCCCATGTTATGACTTGTACCACACAAAGCACTCATCTCCAGGCACCTGTAAGGCTGCCTCTGCCTCTGACTCATAAGACAATCAATGAACAAGCTGGAAACACTTCCTTCTTTTTCTGTTGTGGTTCAGTCTATCTAGTTTCATGGACTAGACAGGATACTGAATAAACCAGAGTTTAAATACAATTTATAGGGAGTGTTGTACTCTGTAGGAATTTTACATACCTAGGTGAAATAAGTTTTCTGGAGGAGAATTTAAAAGAAAGAGGGGATCAGCTTACATTGTTGAGACTTAGGGATATCTATGCCCTAAGTTATTTTTCTCTCTTAAAATGAGAAAGACCATAATCAATACCAGAGTGGAACACACAGAGTAGAAAAGATGAAGTAGATTCTTGACATGAACGCTATCCTATGAATGCTAAAATTCATGTCTAGTAACAAAGCATAAAACAGTATATAAATCAGAAAGAAAAAAGTAAAAAGTAAAAAGAAAAAAAAAACAATTTTAAGTTAGAGGCATAGATTTAGCAAAATCAGTTGCTGAGCTGTATGACTGAATAGAGCAGAACGCTTGGATTTTAATATATACATTTTAGCTTTTTTTAATGACACCTTGTAAGGAGTGAAGAGAAGAGGCAGAGTATCAGGCTTAGGCCAAAAAAGTCTGTTCTTCTCTATACCCATCAAACTGTCTTACCTATAGTTTTTATGCTTATTTTCACAGCTCTTTAAAAATAGCTCCTTTTGTCATCTGCCCTGGCTGTGCAAACCATGGCCAAATAGTGCTCTCTTGATGCTTTGCTGCATCAGGTTCTATGGACAAAATATGCCTGTCAGTGAAGAATGTTTTGAAGGTGCTGATTCAGCCCTGGGGGCGTAAGTACAATACAGTAGTGATAGGTAGCAGTTAATAAAAAACTTACCTAAGCTACTTTTTATAAAGCTTGAGTTTATAGTCACAAGGGGGCCCTTGGCAGGCCTACTCTTATGTCAGAATAAACACAAATGGATATAAATATTCAACAGATAAAGAGTGTTGCAAGAAAAAACAGGTATATTCCCCTTGCAAACTTAATATCCATAACTACTTTATGGCAATAACTTTTTAAATTTAATGAACAGAAGTGAAGGGTGAAGTATGGTGTACCTTAAGGGGTCTAAAAATGCCATAATATTCATACAGAAGAGTTCAAAGTTTTTCTGGAATCTAAGTAAATAGAAAGGACAGAAGAGAAATGTTAAATATTTCAGTCAAGTTGGCTTGCTGCTCCTGGATGTACTGACCTTTCTCAGCCAACGGTTGCCCTGGGAATGAGACCATACTTTCCTGCAATTGTCCACTTGACCTTTGTACTGACAATAAAAGAAAAAAGGAAAAGCCTTGGAAAGTCTCACTTTTCCTGCAAGCTTTGAATAAGATTGACTGCCAGTTAAAATATGTAATCTGTTCAACATCTGACATGAACATATATTTTTCATTAGTTCAAAGGGAATAGCATCATATAAACTAAAAACAATAAATATACTAAAATAAATGAAGTAAAAAAGCAAGGCAACTCCGAAAAGAAGTGGATGAGACGTAGTCAAGAATTCCTTATTCAACATTTTTCCAGCTACTACTTATGTTCTGCATTTTTTCAAATGTCCTTTCACCCCCTCATCACATTGTCATTCCCTACATTTAAACAAGTTGCAGTCAACCTGAACCAGCGTCTGGAATGTGTTTTGAATATCTGCATCATTTTCAGCTGACAGAAGTTCTTGCTCCCAAGGGTGACTACCCTTGGGCTTCTGGGTTGCTGGGAAGGACATATTGCATGTCAAATTAAAACTTTAGGACTTTCCCACCTTTTCTGAGTGTGAAGTCAATGAAGAACTTTTACAATACCTTAAGCACACAGCATGGTCACAGACAAAATTTTTGATAAAATTTGCAGGGAATGGGAGAAAAATAACAGGATCAAAACCAAACCAGCACTTGACAATACCAGAAATGCACAGACATTTACATTCCGTTCAGAAAAAAAAAGAGGAGAGAAAAATGAAGGGGACCAAACAAAATGTTACTACTTTCAGAGTCTTCCATCAGACAGAAGTTTGCCTGCTGAATCTTTACCTTGCCATTTCTAAACCACCAGCCTGTGATGGGCTACAGCATAAACAGGAAGCTCCTAAAGATTTCTGCTGACTGGCGAAATCATTGAGAGGCATCCACAGCTATGAGAAAAGCAATGGGTGTGTTTTCACCCAGATGTGGGGCTGGGAGGGGTGCAAAGCTGACTGAAAGGCACAAAATGATTGATATGGGGCTGAGAGATGCATAATTAATTAGTGGTGGTATACTAAGAATGTATAATAAATTGATGTAGGTCTAGAGGGACACAGATTAATTAATTGGGGCTTGGGGAGAAACTGGTGCTGTTAGTACCATTGGGCAATATTTCATGCAAATATGTGTAATGTTATGCAAATTAAAAATCTGCTGGGATTTTTGTGTCATAAGATGTTGGCAGAGATGTGCCTGCATTGTTAAATAAATCCCCTTTGCAGCTACAATCTGACTACAACTGGGTGAAGAAAGGAAACACATATTTTCAAATATTATAATTTGCAATATAACATATTAAAAATACTTTTTATCCAGTTTCACACAAAAGCATATTGCTTTCCAAATATGCGAATGTGCAATAGCTAACTGAAAAAAAAGTAGTAATGAAACATTTCAAATTAGTTGAAGACCACTGTGTGGCTAAGCTCTCATCTTGCAAGTTCTGATACTTGAGAAGAGAAATTACAGCATGCCCATGAGGGGAACAGCATTTCAGGGTAATGTGAGAGGACTGTAATTGCTGCACTCTGATATAAGGGGAAGAGAAAGACTCCTGGCTGCAACTACTAAAATAAGGTTCTGAAATATGAGGGCAGTAAAATCCTAATCTTTTCTGACCTGCTGTCGTCCCAGACACACAATAAAGAACCATCAGGAATTAATCATTTGAGGAAGGAATTCTGGAAGAACTGCTGTATTTTCTGTTAAATTTTGCAAGGCTTCTCAGAAGAGAAAACATTCAGAGATGTGGTGGATTTGTGAACATCAACTGATGTACTGCAGTAATTTAAAGCAGAACAGAGCTACTAAAGAAGAATGAGATCACTAATGGAAGTTTCAAGAAGTAGTGGTTCTAGCAAGAACAATATACTTTTTCCAAGCAAATTTGATTGTAACCTTTTTGCACCAGGGTTAATTTCATGCTAACAAAAAACACTTAACATATTAAGATTGTATTAAGATATTGGCATTATTATGTGGGTTTTTTTTGTATCTTTTTTCCTAAGGACAAATAGTTTTGTGGCTATAATGGTCAGACAGTTGAGTGCAAATATGTCTCTGCTTGTCTGGAATGAAAAAGTATGTTGTAATAAAATAAATGTTATTTGCTTGATCCTTTGTTTTTGTGGTACAGAAAGCTAAAACTGATCTTATTAGCAAGTTTTCTGATTTCTCACAGATTTTTTTACCAATCACGTTAATAGCTACTTGAATATATATACATAAATAAAAGCTGATAAGAAATAGGAAAAACTGTTATTCTTCGGTATAAAAAGATCTGTTTTCTGAATCCCATCTACCTCATCATTAATTTTATTGTAAAGGCCACAGGGAAAAAACTATTTGTTTTTGCTGGCTAGATCAAACCAAGCTTGTCATTAGCTGGTTATTGCTAATCTAATTTCCAAAGGTGCTGACACAACAAGACTATTTGTGTAATATCTATAGATTTGTTATTAATATCAGGCATGAATCACTAGAGACCTTAACAAAATTAAAAGCCTCACTTTTTTTTTACTTTTTTTTTCTAGATTTATTTATCCAAAGAGATAACAGAAGCTCTGTCTTTAGAGGTTTCCATCACTGGTCAGGACAAAGCCCTGAGCAATCTGATCTGAATTCAGTGTTGTCCTTGCTTTAAGCAGGAACTCGGGATTGGTCATTTCTAACATAAAACAGTCTGTAAATCTCTATGTTGCTTCTGAACCATTTCAGCAGTAAAAAAAAATGTAGTTAGCATTTAGCAAAAATACTGCCTTTGGTACTTCCTACTTTAGTATTTCCTGTTAAGTCTATAACTGTTTATTAAAAGAAGTTAAACTCTTTTCCTAAAACTACAACTTACATTCTTGCTTATATATTGCAATGGACCAAAATTAGCCTTTTTCTTCTTTTTTCATATAGAACTCCAGAGCAGCTTACCTAAGACTTGAACAAGCTAATGTGAAACTGTCTAAATGGCATCTAAAACTGTCAGAAATAATATGTATGTGCCAAAGCTGCAAGGGTCTTAAGAGATCAATATCATTTGACCAATTTCTGTGTAGGCATCACCCCTTAAGCTGACCAATTTCTATGTAGAAGTCAGTACTCTTAACACAAAAAGAGAATATGTACATGTGGATGCCTCTATCAATTACCTCAAAATTACATTGGCTGAATCTGGGTCCTGGTGAATTCAGATTACGTAAGCATCACAGTGTACTTGTATGACCGTACTGAAATCTTGGCTACATCAACAAAACTGAGTTAATTCATCTCTCATTTACTCTTGCAGGATGTTTCTGTGACTTATTAAGAATGACCTAAAAACCTTGGACAGATCAGCAGAATACAGTCTAGTTTGGTACAATAAACAGAACTTCCTTAGATTAATTCTGGGGTAAAAAATGTCACATCTAACATCTAATGCTTACTTCTGAAATTTTGATTAATACTCTTGGTAAGCTGTTTCTAATGCTCTCATAGATGTGGTCTGTTTCGAGGTTCACTTGTTCTCACTTCATCTTCCACCCTTCAGATTTTGTTACAACTTTTTATTCCATGCTGAAGAACTCATCATCAAAGTGTTAGATGCTATACTTAAAGAAGCAACACTTCTACTCCATCCATTATTATTTTCTATTTTGATATCAATGTCCTGTTTTCTTTGTCTCCAGGCTGAGCATCTTTGTGCCATCTACAGAACTCATCAATGATTTCTGTTCTTTTTTAGATTGTGAGAAGGAATGATTAAAAATCTGATTCTACCACGACCTGCACAAATGACATACACTCGCTGTACAATTACTTCCCACTTACAAGTCTTTTGAGATTAGTTTTTAATCCTTTTGGCATTTGCCATACCAGTGTCATAAGATACTTCCTTAATCAAATTTCCACTTGGAACGAATCAAGTACCTTGCAGAAATTTGTTATATCAATTCAACATTATTACCTGATGTTGGAATGCACATTAGAAAAAGGGATGTATCTTGAATTTCTACAGAGCTATTTTCACTAAAGTCATGTTGACATTAGTAACATTATCCCCACGCTCATTCTTGATTAGTCAAGCCCTGTGCTAGGAATTTCATTACTCATCCCTTACAGTTTAAAACAATTATAATAGGACTGTTATTATGCAGCCTGGCCTTTTTTACCATCTTAAATTATTTACATAAAGTTCAAATTCTTCTCATGCCCACGGGGCTGATCCTTGGCAAAGAGACCAGGATTGCAGCAGACAAAACATGAAAAGTGTAAGGGTAGTGAGGTGTGGGACACCAAACTTCCTGAGGAAGTATTTGCCCAAAAGTAATCTTGGTAAACAGGAAGGCAGACATCAGTTGAATTAAACAGCAACTGAAGTATTTGGTTTAACTGACTAAGCTAAACAGCAGTACAAGAGAAACGAGAATTTGTAGTGAGCAGGAGAAGAAGGGAGTAGAACAGCAGAAGGTCTGGAGGGATTCTGTCAGATCTGGCCCCATGGCACTGGGGGCTCTGCTTGAACTTGGCAGTGTGGGCTCTCCTTAGGCAATCCCTGTCACTGCCTTCAGCTCTCCCATGGCTGGCATGGGGCACTCTGGGACTTGCACCCTGGACCTGCAGGGGCACCCCGTGGGGGCTTCACCTGCCTCTGAGATGGAATGTCAGAATGTCAAGGGGAAACTCTTTACAGAGAGAGTGGTGAGGTGCTGGAATGGGCTGCCAGAGAGGTTGTGGCTGCCCCGTCTCTGGAAGTGTTCAAGGCCAGATTGGATGGGGCCCTGGGCAGCCTGGTCTAGTATTAAATGGGGAGGTTGGTGGCCCTGTATGTGGCAGGGGAGTTGGAGATTCATGATCCTTGAGGTCCCTTCCAACCCTGGTCATTCTGTGATTATGTGATTCTGTGAATGGTTGGTTTGGGCACCCACATCTTCCAGAGCAGGGGGTTGCTTTGCTGGAATTAGCTTTAGGAGAAGATTTAGAAATCTTGAAGCATTTGTTAACATTTAGGGAATGTCTAGCATCCCACTGCTGATGCTGGTATTGGTCATGAGTTCAAATTTGTCTTTAACAAAACAATAAGCTGCTTCAATCCAGATTTGCTTTAAATTATATTAACTCAGCCATTAATCCCTGGAAAAGTTCCACCTTTCTGTAACTTTTACACCAGTTCTTGCTGAACACAGTCCTCAGAACATTAGTAGTTTAGAGCCTCTCTGGAAAACCTCCCCATCAGCTCTTTAGAAACTTCAAGATGAAAATTAATTTGACCTCAGGATTTTAAGATAACATTCTTTACAGCTCTCTTTTTTTACAGGTTGGATGAGGCCCTGGGCAATCTGATCTAGTACTTGACCTACTGGTGGCAACACTGCCTGTGGCAGAGGTGTTGGAACTTGATCCATGGGGTCCTTCTCAACACAAGCCATTCTGATTCTATGAAACCATGTAATCTTCATTCTGTGATTTGAATGTATCTAGCAATTTTAAGACACAGAAGGAAAAGTCCTAAACATACAGCTATATTTAAAACAAAAGAAAAAATAAGCCCACACATTTATGGCTAGGAATTAACTGACCACCTTCTCTCAAATTCTCTATTCCTTATGCTTTAGCTACTCATAAATCTAGTATACATCTTCTATTGTTTCAATTACTAAGCTTTCTCAAATTGTGCTTTTTATGTGGTGCAATTTTAGGCACACCAGCTTTTTTTCATGATTATTTCTCTTTTGGCAACTATTGAAATATTTTTATTGTTCTTCTTTTCATTTTCCCATTTCAGCTCTTTCTCCAAATTGAGCTGACTCATATCTATTTTCAAGGTTCATGAAATTAGCCTTTACGGGCAACAAATATAATAAGTATGATCAGCTTGTGAGCATTTGTATTTAAACAATTACTGCATTTTTGTTCCATAATTGGTTGTTCTCTATCAATACTGATTTTTTTTTTTTTCCCAATAGACTCTAGAATTAGGAAACTGCCTTTTGCAACAGATAGAAATTTGGCTTGAATTCAAGTAAAACATGAGAAGACTCAATGGGGTCCTACTTACTGCCCTCTTACAAGATTTGATATTTTATTCTTTTTTGTATTATTTAATATATATTAAAAATAAATTAAATCTAGATTCTTGAAGGACACTGAGACAGTCTCCTTTTGCCATGACATCAAGAGCATAATAACATGTAGTCTGAAGGAAATTTTTTGGATTCAGAATGTCATACTACAGAACACACTTTTCTCTGCTGATTTCATCCTAGATATATTAGAATGAGTGCTAAGCAATCATTAGTAAGCACTTTTCATGTCTTCATATTTCAGAAAATGCCAATTTGATGAGTGGTTAGATGACTAGCTTTCATTTCTGTGGGCATAAAGAAATCGTATGCCAAAATGAGTACAAAATATGGTAGCCATCCTTTCTTTGGGATTTTCATTGTCTCAGCTCATGAATTTTACAACTTCTTATAAATTCTAAGAACAATTTGACATTTTGTGCTAGTATCACAGAAGATTCCAGTGAATACTAATGAACTTGAACTGAAATAAATATGCATACAGTGGTGATGTAGTTCACAGTTGAAGAAACTCACAATAGATACATATATTGCATACCACCAACATTTGAAAGAGATGGTTTGGAGTATTATTGGTAATTTAAAAATAGTTACTTAAAAAAAAAAAAAAAGATTAGTTTTGAATTACTATTGCTGGAATGTCCTTTGCTTTTCTGTGGGAACAAATAATGATGGACAAGAGGAGTACTTAACTTCTGTGATAGCTAAAACTGCTGTCTTGTTCCCAAGACAGGGTAAATCCATTGGTACCTGCAATACCAGACTAAACCCTTAACTCAACAACTTTTTGGGCATTCCTTCCAAGTCAGTGCATAACTCCAGAAGGAAAAGACATAAAGATGCAATAAATCACAATTCTTCACAGTTCTGTTCTGTACACAGTTCCTGTTAGCTGAATATGAAACACAGAAAAATGAAGTCACGTAGTTATTTTTTTTACCAAGCATTCCTGACTGGTTTATGTCATGTTGTTCCAACAAAACTGATTTTTTTTTTTATTATTATTTTGCTTTTGTAAAATGATAACAGAGTATTGTTACTACAAGGAAATTGAATTTAATGTGTCCCTTGTCATATCATCATTCTTTCTTTATTTCTATTTTTCTTTCTTTCTTCCTTTCTTTCTATTTCTCTCCCTCTTCTTTTTTTAGACATCCTTATACACCAGAACTTTACCTCAAATCAATGCAGTTTACAATTGTCAGCAAAACAGATCAAAATTTCTACTTCATCTTGCACAACAGAAGAGCAAAGAAAAAAACATAACCACTTTGATTATTTACATCAAAAAAATGACATTTTGCCCTGCCTTTTCTTCTTTGCCAGCATGTGGATTTAAATGCATTAAAAACAAAATTTAAGAGTATGAAAGAAATAAAACAGCAGTAAGTGTCAATTAACAGAAAATAAAGACCTTAAAAGCAAGCCTGTGAAAATTCATGACTGTTCTTCCAGCTGCTATGATGCTGTTGTGAGTGTTAATTTTATCTTCTGGAATTTGATTGTTTACGTTCAGCTTCTCTTTACTACTTTTGAACAAAATCTGCCCAAAAAACAAAATGAACACTAAGAAAGCAAAAATCTAGAACAATGACCAACCCCTTACCTATAAAATTAACCTGTCCTTCATCAAAGTGGCAGCAGGAAGTAATTCCAGCAACTCAGCTTTCACATTCCTTTGAAAATGTTATTATGGTTGCTACTTCAAAAGTAAAATCTCCTATTTTATTAGGTTGGCCCACGACTTCAGAGGCAGATGCTGGTTGCATGCACTGGAAGTTGAACCTTTTCACCATTATTCTCTTATATTTTGTTACTGGGTGACAGATGGCAGAAGAGGGGCAGCCTGACACAATGGCGTCTGACATAGAATTGTGTCTGAAGCAAAGGTATGTCCCTGAATTCCTGATGTGGCAAAAATGGCACCTGTAGGCATTCACTGACACTTGCTGAATGTTTATGGAAACCAAACAGTGGATATGAGCACAGTGAGGCAGTGGGTGGTGTCTTTCAGTAGTGGTGACAGCAATGTGGAACAAGTCACATTCTGGATGGCCATACACAGCTGTCACATCATGAAATTGTCTCGATCAATTCATCAGCATGAACTGATGGAATACAACCAGAGAAGTGAGTGTGGAGCTGAATTTTGGCTTCAGTGCATTGAAAACTATGGTGGCAACACTGGAATACCACAAAGTTTATGCCACCTGTGTCCTATAAATGCTCACACAGAAACATCAAGAACACTGTTTGTCAGGATCTATTGAGCCAATACAAAGTTGAAGGTGACAGTTTCCTGGATTGCATCATTACTGGTGACGAGACGGGATGTCACAACCTCAACCCAGAGTCAAAAAGGCAGTCCATGGAGTGGCAGTGTGAATCTCTCATTGAAGAATAAGTTCAAGACCCAGCCCTCAGCAAGTAAAATGATGTGCACTGCTTTTTGGGATTAGGAAGGGGTGACCCTTCTGTATTTCCTGGAAAAGACCATCAACTCTGACTGCTACACTGTGATGCTGACTATGCTGAAGGCTTCAACTTCCAGCATTAGGCTGGAGAAGGCATTCTTTCTTCCGCAACACAATAATGCCAGGTCCCACAAGATTTTGAAGAGAAGTTAGACTAAATATGATCTCTTCCAGACTAAACTGTTCAATAATTTAACAGTTCTATGACAGGATTATATCAAGAGATAAAGTCTTGCTAAACAAATCATAGAAAACAGAACAAAATTTGAGATACTGTTTTGTCACATAGCTGAGAAAGGAATCGCACCTGAAACCTTCAGATTTTGCAAGCAAGCATTTTGCTGAATTTACTAGCTACTATAAATTTGCTTGGTTCAAACTTGCCATTTTTACACAAAGTTTGTGTTTCTTGCCTGAAAGACATAATTAAACAAATATAAATTTCATGAAGGAAACTTAATATAGCAGTAAAACTAGAAAACATTGTAGACCTCCCAAATGAAAAGACTTCCTCCTACACTTCAGACTTACTGAAGTTCTGTTCCTTTCCCTTTCATATTTGTATGAAGCATCAGGAGCAAAATGAAAGGAAACACAAAAGAATTTGCCGTTTAACTGCAAATAGGAGAAGTGGTACAGATATCTGCAGCAAATTACCACAGCAGCCAATTTGAAATCATCTCTTTTCAATGAGATTTTAACAATGCTTAGGAACAACTATGATCATAACAAAAGCGTTTGAACAATACCATATCAGTGAGCACTCACATGGGGGAGAAGGCTAGATAAACAAGGAACAGAACTAGACTGAGATACTAAATAGTATTAATACTAAAATAGCATTACTCTGTTCTGTCATCCTTTCTATTCTGAATACCTGATAAAAAGCAAACATACTTCCAATTGCAGATTAGAAAGGTAAATATTAACAAGGCAGACTTGGATGATAAATCATACGACTTGTGTATTTCCTATACATCCTTGAGCAGATAAAAATATTTCCATGTGCCTTTTAGAACAAGGTCAACATGTGAAATGTTTTAACAAAAGAATGAGAAAATGTGGAGATATGATAGGCACCAAATGACCAAATGAGGACTAAATACTGAACTACTGGAAACTCCAAGGCAATGTTGGCTAAGATTTTGTAAAAGTATTTATGGGGTTACAATGGATATGTCTGACCAAGTAAATGTTTTTTGCAAGTGCATGTAAGAGATTAAAAGTGTAGCTTTTTATGAAAGCCAGTGGTGATCTGATGAGGGAAGTTGCACCCTGTTACACACACATCAAGCAGCAAACAAGGACAATGAAAGTGTTTGTAATAGCATGTTGACCATAATTTTAAGGATGAAGAAGACATAGTCTGATGTATATATGCATTATATACATATACTGTCTTGACTGTAAACTTTCCTTATATTTGCTGATAGCAAGTAATCATTATTGCAAGCAGGCATTATTCAGAACACAGAACTCTGTGCCAGGCACAACTCTATATTTATAATATTTAGCAATATGTGAACAGTTTCACAAAGGATCTCAAGCACTGAAAAGTTAAGATATTCTCTCATAGGTTCATCTGATAGCTACAACTTATTTCTCAGTATGTACTTGGTACTTTTCTGAACAGGTAAAAATTTTAATTCTGCCAGAATGCCAGATCTAAATTGGAGTTTTGGTTTTCATAATTCAAGTGATCGAGTCCCAGTAAGAGCAAAACAGAGTATTTTGTTACACATAAGGACTAAAACTCATTCTCATTCTAGCTATTGTCAGTCTATGAGATAGGCTAATTCCATTAAAATATGAATTTAATTGCATGATGAAAGATTCATTCTGCCCTTCTGGAAAAAGGCATACATTAGTTGTGCAATAGTGTCCTACCCTGAACAGTTGATTGATGATTGTTAAAAATAACTCTTCTTTCCTTTATGAGTTGCTTTATATGCATGGATAGCACCTGAAATTGTTCACTTCAGTGTTACTATAGGAAGGATGAGAATACTGATTAAAACAATAGCAATAACAACAAAAAAATCAATTGATCAATCTAATAGGACTGTGGAGAGATGACTAGGGTTAATCATCTTTTTGGTTTCAAGAACATAAAGTAAATTGGATTGCATCACTGTAACATAGTTATGGATGAAGCATATAGTCACACTGAATTTTACTGATGTAACAGTAAACTGAGTCATAGTTCTGGCCCAATTTGGCCTGGTACTGTGACTAATGGGGTAGAGGGACCCATGGAGTGCTGCTCTGGAAGAAAGGGAAGGGAAAAGGTAGGGAGATTGGTCTAAAAACAAAATAGTGGCAACAAGCTAATACTGTTAAGCGCTCAGTGAGAACAAAGTGTGCAATGGGAATGAACATACAGAAATTATCCACTATCAGAAGATCCCAACAAGCAATGATCAGTGGTTGTATCCATGATACTCTAACAGTGAGACTTCATATTAATGTCAGCTGTTATATACGATAGGGTCACAGTAGGCATCAAAAAGGTGGAGACCTATGAATGGACTTAGGCAGAATCCCTATTCCTGCATACAAGAATAAGATGAGAAAGGATCACCCTTTTCACAAATATCAGAAGAGATTGAAAATAAAATTAAAAAGTTAATTATAGTGGGTAAAATCTGACCTTTGAACTAAGTTGCGGAAGAGTAATTTTTCAGAAGTTCTGTAATAGTCTGTTCATGCTCGAGGGCTGGATGATGAGGAAATACTCTACACTCACACAGCTATATCCTGCTGTTATAATAGCTGGAGACAAGTAAGTAGCAGGATTGTTTCCATACATCATGAGTTACAGTTGTACAAATAAAAATCTAGGATTGTTGTACTTGCATGATACTGACTGAAAGATGATGACAAAGTTAAAACTGAACAATTGCTAATTCAATTTTGAATTTTCTATCTAAAGAAAGTTTTGTTGTGAAAGAAATTGAATAAACGTCAGTTTTCAAGCCAAAGTTAATTATTTAACAAATAAGTTTACTAAAGCAGTGTAAGTATTCTTTCTGCATACAAACAGTCATGACATAATTAATGTAGTCTGGAACTTCAGACTGAAATAAAGAGTTGCTTCACTCTGAGAAGTTCTAGTTCTACAAATACTTAGTTAAGCCCCTCAGTGTTGCAAGACATAACAATTATAAAATAGAGAAGATCTGTTTTGAGTAGAAGCAAGGGAAACAAAAGGAAAAATAGTCCTGTTGTCACATCAATTCAATTTACAACAAAGGTATATGTCAAGTCTCTCTAAAGGCTCTGTTTATTACCTTCTCTCCTCTTTGGATATTTTCTACTGGGTAGTCATCATTTAGAAAGCCCCTGCGGGACTTCTGTTCTTCTCAGAAGAATGTGCAATAGAGTATATCACCCAAAATAATTATCTGAAACAACCATCTTACCCGAGGCTGTATGTCAGTATATGCTCACTTGGAGACTGCATCTAATTTAGACCTGAAGGCAGATATACATGAATAATACTTACAGCAACAGAACAGGATTTAAGTTACATTGGAACTAATTTATTACTTAAAAAGGGCATCAACTCAAGACCTACAGTGCCTTCTGCACTCTTTTTACTTTCACTCAGCAATTGAAAATGATACTCTACAGTGACTTAAAAACAACAGCAGACATAAAAGCTTCCAAGCCAAGGAACATCTAATTTACTTTCTCATGGAGCCTCTGAAGGTGGCTTGGCCCTTATTCTGGTCCAAATGAAAAACTTGTTCTGCGGTTAAAATGTGAAAAAATGTGTGCGAGTAAGAAAACAAATGTGCCATATAATTATGAAATATAAGTCTATGAACTTTAAACTAATCAAAGATTACATTATATACATTATGATCCCGGAATTACAGAATTGCAGGGGTTGGAAGAGACGCCCTACTCATAGGTTCCCTAAGGTAGATTGCACAGGAAATTGTCCAAGAAGCTTGTGAATACCCAGTCTCTCTGGACAGCTTGTTCCAATGTTCTGTAACCTTTTAAAAAAAGTTTTTCCTCATGTTCAGATGGAACTTCCTGTGTTCCAGTTTGTGCTGATTTATTGACCCTTGTTCTGTCACTGGGCACCACCAAAAAGAGCCTGAGGCCATCCAATTGACTCCTGTCCAGTAGATTTTTATTAGCATTGATAAGATTCCTCCTCTCTCTTTTCCAGACTGAACAGCTTCAGTTCTCTCAGCTTTTCCTCATAACAGAGATACTACAGATCCCTTTGTGGCCCTCTGTTGGACAAAATACTCCAGATCTGACTTCACCAGGGCAGAGCAGAGGGGAAGATCACCTCCCTCGATCTAATGGCCACACTCTTTTTAATGCAGAGCAGAGGGGAAGATCACCTCCCTCGATCTAATGGCCACACTCTTTTTAATGCACCTCAGTATGCCATTGGCCTTCTTGGCCACAAGGGCACACTGCTGACTCACAGACAGCCTGTTGTCCACCAGGACATCCAGGTCCTTTTCTGCAGAGCTTCTCCCAGCAAGTCAGACCCTGACCTGTACTGATGTGTACGGTTATTCCTCCCCAGGTGGAAGACTTTTCTTTGGAGCAAGCAGGTCTCTGGTCATCCTCTCACCATAGATGTGTAGAGGTCATGGAGAAACATGGTATTTCTTCAGAATAATTCCTGCTCACACTGTCTCTGCCCCATGTGGAAAAGAGGTAACTTGAAGATATGTTTAAATAGATAAAAACTTTTGAGGGAGAGAAGATTTAGTGACTGTGTTGCTACAACTGAAAACATAATTTGCAGTTTTTATATCAATCTGAAACCCTTCTTGGTTCCAGTGTGAAGGAATTCACAAACTTATCACTGAGAAATAGTCTCCCGTCCCTAATACTGACCTGTCCCTGTTTTGCTGTACGTCAGGAAAAAGAATACCTTTGAAGACATAATATCACTTCAAGAAAGTGCATGAGCTTTGTGATAAGTACTTTAAGGACCCTTTCTCACAGATTTTCAGCGCATGTTGTACTTCATGAATCAGAAATCATGGAAAGAACCACATAGCTCATGTATTCCACTTCCCTGAAGCAATATCCATGGATGGAGTAGCCATAACACAACAGTGGTTACACCAATTATACAGGTAGGAAATTGAGAGTTGCATGAGGAGATGAGCAGGCCAATGATGACCCATACAAAAGCTAGCAAGTGCTGCCAGTGCTTTAGATTTGTACCTGAAAGGAATGTTTTAAACAAAACACCTTGTCGTGTACCTGTAGGCCTTATATGTTTAAGCCTGTGCTTTGGAACACCCCACAAGACATATTTAGAAAGGACTCTAATGCACTTTCATGCAGTTCCTTTGCCTAAAACCGGATTGGAAGAAGATCATTACTAGTGAACACTGGTATATAGCCATGGGAATTTATAGGTTCAATTTTTCACTTCAATTACATAGACAAAGATAATTTCTGGCTAACACTGCTAAAGCTGCTGTAAATAACATCACAATTTTGAATGGCAAGACTTTATGGAAGATGGGAACTAACATTAATTGATAATTTGCCATAAAATATAAAAGAACTGATGTAGATTCATAATACAGTCCAAATTATTCTTTCTTTTGTGAGATACTGAATACAGCTTCTATCAGGCATACAGTAAGGGATAATCTATTTCAAATGTCCATTTTTTTTTCCAAACAGCTTTTGATAACTGTCTACAAATCAGCCTTCATTATATCATTAATATACTCTAATTCCATTTAAAAGAAAATCTACCTATGCTAATAAAGTTTATCTATATATCTATAAAAGGCTTTCCTTATCCTGTTACCATATCTTGACTATTGATATAAAATAATGTTTTTCTCACAATGCAAGGCTCTCAGGACGTAGAGCTGTCTTCTTTCATCTGTAAATTATACAATCTGTAAATTATCAAGTACTTTCACAGTAGTGTGTCCACCTGCTACTTCCTTCAATTGAAAAGCACAATTTTCACATAAATTATTCTTCCTGTTCATAACTCCATGCAAATTTTATCTATCAGCTCCTCACTATTTTGAGGCAACTGTTAACATCTATTACCAATAAAAAGAAGTCATAGAAGCAGTTTGTATAAAAAGAAGTATCACTTTTACAAAATCATTTTCTTTGTCAAAAATACCAATGACAACTATATTTCTTACACAGACAATATAGGCGAAGAATGAAATATGCCATCACAAAACATTTTAATATTATACATACTTAGTACTGGATAACATTTCCATTATTATTAAAGGCTTTGCATAGTCCAAGTAATTGACAGTCCCTTGATTTACTTTACACCAAGTCCACCTGTCTTTTGTTCAAAGCACAAAAGTACTTTGAGTAGAGCAAGGGCATCTTCTTCCACAAAGCAGCTGGAACATTATAGACTCCACAAGAAAAACTAAAAGAGACTAACAACAGTAGTCATAGTAATAACAGATTTATTGCCTTAGGAAAACACATTTTAAAAAATCTGGTCAGACCAGTGTGCAAGGAGCTGTAAATAATGCACTGATGGCATTACATGGCCTATTGCTCGGAGACTACAGCTCCAGGAAACATCTTCTAATAATGCCATCTCACAGACTGACTTTGCAGCCTTGCTTTTCTCACTTGAGTTCTTTTATTTTACTCATATATATAACTTTTCCTAAAAAAGTAGTAATTGCCTCTGATATGTAATTGAATTTCTTTAATCTGTTTTTTTGGTTGTTTATTTGCATGTTTAAACCACAAACACAGGGGTTATAAAATTTAAAATTACTGTTTGGCAACTGTGACAAAATACCTAACACAAATACCTCAGTTTCTACAAGTAATCAGAAATAAAAATTTCCACAGCCCAAGAAATTGAAAATGAATAAGCCGCGCCCATTCTTTATGACCTGTTATAGCCAAAGTACTAGTTTCACATCACCTTTTCCTGGCATAACCATTACATATACGAGTTTGATTTGAGTAATATATCTCAGAGGTCTAGTGAAGTATGTCCATATGTAATATTGTCCATAATTACTATACATGTAATAGATGGGGCTAGTACTATACTCCAGCTGATTTCATCATTGCCAGCCTGCATATCTAAATGCTAATTGTTTTCTAAGATGACAGTTTTCAATAATGTCATAGTTTCAACTGGGATGAAATTGTTTACTTCGGAGTTTTTGGTATGATGTTATGTTTAGGTGAAAAACACTAATGTTTATAGTCGCTGCTAAGTAATGTTGTACAGAGCCAAGGCCATTTCCAGTAACGGATCCGAGGAGCTGGGAAGAAACAGAATTAGGACAACTGACTAAAACCAGCCAAAGGGATATTCCATGCCATATGACATCAAGCAGTGTGAATTCTGAGGGGGTGGGAGTTATCTTTCTCTTTTCTATTGCTCAGAAGGTAAGGTGGGCATTGGTCAGGAGATGGTAAGAATTACTTGTGCATCACTTGTTAAATACATTCATATATTTTTATATAATTAGTCATAACTATTATCCTTTTCTAGGATAACTATATAATTATATAATTATATAATTATATATATATTATTTTATTATTATATAATTATAATTTTATATAATTAGTCATAACTATTATCCTTTTCTAGGACTAGGGGAAATGGTTTTAAGTTAAAAGAGGGAAGATTTAGGTTGGATGTTAGGGGGAAGTTCTTTACTAGGAGAGTGGTTAGGTCCTGGAATAGGCTGCCCAGGGAGGTTATGGATGCCCCGTCCTTGGAGGTGTTCAAGACCAGGTTGGACAGGGCTCTGGGCAACCTGATCTAGTAAAGGTGTATGTTTGGTGGCCCTGCTAGGCAGGGGGGTTGGAACTACATGATCCTTGAGGTCCCTTCCAACCCGGGTCATTCTGTGATTCTGTGCGTGATTTTCATTTTCTCTATCTTAGTAAATAGTTTTATCTCAAGCCACAAATTCCACTTTTTTTTTCCCCTCATTCTTTTCCCCTTCCCACTGGGAAAGGGGAGAGTAAGCAAATGACTGTGTGATGCTGAGCCACCTGCTGGGTTAAACCACAAGAAAAAGAAAAGACAGAAATACTCAATATTCATGACAAAGCACTAGAAAAAATTTAAGTTTGAAATTCAAAGGAACAGTATCTACAACATCATGTGGGAGTGACTTCAACCTGAGATTTTTGTAGTAAACTTATCTAAGTGAGTAACTACATTACAGTTTGATTTGGTACAATTTCAAGGCCTAACAAAACTCGTTCTTTTGCTTCTATCTAAAATTTGGCAAACCACTTCGCTAGATGTTATTTTAGATTCATTAAAGGCAAAACAGCCACACCTATTAGTCAAGTCTTGTTATATCACATTTTATTTACTCACAGGGATTAAGAGAAAACACTTATATTTTTTTCACCTGATTAATCATGTTCCCTGTAACGAGTTCAAATAGAGAATTATAAATCCTCAAAGCAAAACTAATATCTGGGTAGCACATAATACTTCTAAAATTCTTCCAGACCCAAAATACTGAAAACACATGTAGAGGGAACAACAGTAAAACAAACTTACTAATCTCCAAGGTAACAACAGCAGAAAATGCAGAAAGGAAAAGAAAACAGTATTTGAACTTAAGTATTGCACTTACCTAGTGGCTGCCCTGCGATGATCCTGGCATTCTCTCCTGCCACTGCAGCCCTGGCATGTCTCTCGCTCATGTACTGTACAAACGCATAACCTTTGTGCACAGAGCAGCCAACTATTTTCCCATACTTTGCAAAGATTGCTTCGATGTCACCTTTTTTGACAATGGCTGTGTTCAGGTTGCCAATGAAGACTCTAGAGTTGATGGACTTCGGGTCATTCTTATTGGTGACATTGCTGGTTTGTGTTTTGCCGGTCATGGCTGGATCACTTGGCTTTAACCCTTAAAGAAAGAACAAAGAGAATTATGTTTCATAACATGCAGTCACTCCTGGTTTGTTGAATTTTCCAGAAATAATTTCCTTTTTCTTTTTTCACTTAAGGTGCATCTTAACTCAGAAGGGTTATATATTCTAAAAAAATTACTATCAACAAATCCTAAGTAATACATGTTAAAATCTTGATAGTAAGCCAAATTATAACTTCTCATCTTACAGATATAATATATACCAAGACATTTCTTAACTTAAAGCTCTGATAGTGGAGCTCTGCTTAATCATATGTGGATTTGTGCTTGGAAGTTCAATATTGACTTTTTAAGTATCTAGAAATGGCAAAGCAAGAGAATGAGTCATAATCTTATATCAAATAAATTAACATCCAAAGCCACATGCAAAGCAAACTCAAACAATGAATGACTACTCCGCTTTTGTTTGGTGTTAGCCAGAACACATTTCTCACCAGTTAAATATCATTGACTGTTGTGTGAAGTGTGGGACAAGTAACATACAGTTCTTTACCACAATTAATAAATTTCTACTGAAAAAATTTTCCCTATTAATATAGTGAAAAAAGAAAGAAAAAAGAAAAAGAAGAAAAAGAAAAAGAAGAAAAAGAAAAAGAAAAAGAAAAAGAAAAAACAGAAAAGGAAAGAGAAAAAGAAAAAACAGAAAGGGAAAGTGAAAAAGAAAAAGAATAAACAGAAAAGGAAAGAGAAAAAACAGAAAAGGAAAGAGAAAAAGAAGAAGAATAAACAGAAAAGGAAAGAGAAAAACAGAAAAGGAAAGAGAGACAGAGACGAAAGAGAAAGAGAAAGAGAAAGAGAAAGAGAAAGAGAAAGAGAAAGAGAAAGAGAAAGAGAAAGAGAAAGAGAAAGAGAAAGAGAAAGAGAAAGAGAAAGAGAAA
>JAPSGF010000011.1:7223454-7292268 GCA_035772895.1 Perdix hodgsoniae | reverse complement strand
AGAAAGAGAAAGAGAAAGAGAAAGAGAAAGAGAAAGAGAAAGAGAAAAAGGGGGTAAGCACAAGTGCTTTATATTGCTTAAAAAAAAAAGAAAGAAAAAAAGAAAAGAAAACAAACTTCCTCAATTACATGAACACAGTTTTGGTTGCTGTTTTACTTTTCTTTCTGGGGTAACAAAACCATCTGAATCCTACCATTTCCACTAGGGAAGAAATAGGAAAGAACACTTTTTGTGTTCATCTAGCCTCAGTCTTTTGAAGTGCATTTGATTTTGTTACTATGCATGTAAATTTCACCTGCTGGTAGGTCCTTCCATTTACACTGATTTATTTAGAAGTGAAATGAAAGAAATTACCCCATGCTCTGCTGGGTTTTCTTTAGTTAAATTTGATAGCAGACATGTCAAAAATATGCACACCTTGTAAGAGTGAAAACTTTTTTTGTTAGAAGGAGACCATTTAAACAGCAGCCAAACATAGTCCAGATCTAACTGCTAAGATTTATGTTACTATTTTTTAACCTGTTCTTACTTTTGATCATATCACAGCAACAGTTCAGGCAAGAAAAGAGCCCTGTTAAATACTGCTCACAGTTAAAGCTCGGTTCTTTTCTCAAGATGAAAAGGAAAAATGAAATCTATTCTGGACACCCAAAGCTTGACATTAACTAGCAGAAATTTCATATTTAAAATCAACAGCTACCATAAGTTAAGCCAGACTGAAGGAAAAAGAAACCACTGTTAATGAACTCCACACAGTTTCTAGTGAACAAACCATCTGCAGCCATAGCTATCAGTACTTTGATTGTCTAAATCATACATGATTGAAACCCCACCCTTCTGGATAAGAACACACTATGGATATATGCTGGAAACACAAGATACTGCATAATGCACAAACTTCAACACAGAAAACCAGGAAAACTGCCTTGACCAAAAATCCCTGAGCTTTATTGCGCAGGTCACTCTCAAAATTACTCATGGAAATGATAACAAATATAAAGATACAGCTAATTCTTAGATATAAAGCACTATTTTTTGACTCCATTAGCTATGCATTTTCACCAGTGATGAACAAGAGCCTGTAAAAGACACAGAGATGGTGACCCCTGCTGACACAACTAAAACATATCACCCGCTGCCTCACTGTGCTCACATGCACTGTTTGGTCTCCATAAATGTTCAACGTTCAAAGATAAAAACTGCAGCAATCAAGTATTAGGGATTCCTTTTTTCACCAGCTATTCCCTGATGCTGCCAAAAAACACACCAGTTTGTTATGCACATACCAAGTCTTTTGGGAAAATCTCTCATGGGTAGCACTGTGTTTGTTTATGAATATCTAGCAAATAAAGTTGCTATCACTATATTATTCATAACTGTGTTACTGTTCTCTGTTCACATTTATCAAGTCATGGAGACAATGTTTAGCTTCAGGTCTTGAAAACAGTACACTCAGCTTATAGATCTTCCTCTTCTACCGACCTGCCATATGACACTCAGTGAATGACTATTTTGTACTTCTCTTGACACTTTTCAGAATTCAAACTTGAATTTTTGGCTAAGAGCTGTCTTTCCACATATTTTTATAGAACTTCTAATGCAAAGATGTCATGATCTCAGATGAGATTTCTGGCACAACTAACACAATAATAATAAAAATGACAAGGGAAAAAATCTTGAGATAATCCTCTGCCACATAGAAAATTGCATGGAAATTATAAACAAAGAATCTATTTATAATTATTGCCATCACAACTGTTTTAAAAACACCAGAGAACTACACTCTTTAGTTGCTCTATTATTTCACCATTTTAAATAGGACTTACTATTCATTTTTATTTCCTAAAAAATCTCATTTTATTTTGCCTGCTTTTGCTGTTCAGTAATTTAAATTGACTTTGAATAGTATGTTGAACAATTCTATAGTAGTTTTTCTTTGCAATGCAAATTCACAGCATGTTTTTTTTTTTTTTTAACACAAAGGAAAATAGTTTTCTGGTGGGTTCTCTTATATGCAAATGAAAAATCAGAAAATGTACTGCAAAAATTCCAAGGGTAAGAATACTATGGGTGAGAATAATATTAACGTGTGAATAATTTAGATCCGATTGCATTGCTTGGCTACATACAATACTACTGTGAATATTTTATGAAATCAAAGATACATATGATCTTCATTGCAATGAGAAAGAACAATGCAAGTTTTACACCTCACATTTTACACCTTGCATCTCTGAATACTGAATTATATCTATATTCCCTGTGCTATCAATAACATCACAAAAATAGCAACTCTTATAACCCCAGAAGTAAATGAAATAGCAAGAAAAAACATATCTAAAATCATCTAATTTCTCTGCAGCCTTGTTGAAGACTTATCAAAGGTATCTTGCTAATTTCTTATCATTATAATGATTCTTTCTGGTAATAAATATCTTCTATAATACAAAACATATCTTTTAAGGAATGCTTTACAGATAATAGATAATATGAAATACACTTCATTATATTGTTTCATGATGTAGCTGATTTAATTATTCTACTCAGATCTAGCTAGTGTCCTGGTATACTTGAGTCCTGGCATACTTGAACATAGAAGTTATAAACTACACTGTTTCCATTATTAAACTACACTGTTTCCATTATTAATTAGATCTCAGGTTCAAAAAGTAAAGTTTGTAAACTTGTTTGAAACTTTTTTTTTCTTTTTTTCTTTTTTTTTCTTTTTTTTTTTTTTTTCCTATCACAGGAATGTAAATGACTAAAATGAGATTCTTATAGCAGAGTACACAAATTTGGTAAATCTAAATGGGTATCATGAAGTGCTTAAGTGAAGGATTGATTTTAAGTCACGGCAGCTTCCTTTACATTTCCAGCATTTTCATATGAATTTCAGTTAAATACCAGCACAACAAAGCACTGGTTTTGGGCTTTGAACCTTCAGTCCATAAAATGAAAAGCTGAATCTTGAGCTCTTATTTCATAGGAGATGCTGCTCTTATAGGCACTGTAGCTAATCCCACAATGTTGAAAACAATGTCACCATTTACAGCTGTGTGCTGTTCTGATGCAGAGAGGAGCACAAGACCAGAAGCAATGGGCAACTGTCCAATTCAACCTCTCAGTAATTCTCTGGCATTTCCTTGGGAAGTCCAGGTGAGAAGGGACCATTATTATTGGTCCCCAGTTCCCAGTGCTGCTTATAAATATTACCAATGACGCTTCACAGGAAAATGAAAAACCTCTCTTTGAAAAGACAGAATTTTGGTCAATACACAAAATAATTTGGGATGTATATAGACACTTGAAGACTTAAGCTGTTAGAAGGGACTTTTATCAACAGTCTAGTTATACAACAGATGCTCATCATAAATGAGTGACTGAAACTCTCTAAGCCAAACTCTAACAATTCTGTTTGGGGGAAAAAAAAAAAAAAGCTCAAATAAATCTCTTTAAAGAATATAGAAGAAAATTACATTTGATGGTTTGAAGATATATTATAGTAAGATCTATACTTAGTTTCACTAAAAATTCACCTTCAACAAGGTAAGCAATATTTCAAGGAGCTTCTAAGTATTAATGTGCTTTTATCTTGGAGTTATTTTATTGTAAATAAAACATTTGGTTCCTTTAAACAAATAATTAAAAAAAAAAAAAAGTCCAGATATTTTGAATGAATTAAATATTTCTCACAGTGACTTGAGGAATTATTAGGGCAGGAATACTATTTTTTTTTTTCAAAAACATCTGAAATGTTTTCTGAAAATATGTAGGCTACTCTGAAAGTAATGCCTATTCAATTTCCATGGAAACTACAACAGACATAATACGCACAGTAACTATTTGACAGTGCAATAAACAAGGGTCTACACGCTATGCTTGTAAAAATCTGCACCAGCAGGGGTGACCCGGTGTTTCACAGCTGCTAGTGGTGACGCCGTTGGTAGGAAGATGTTACCCATGCAGTCCACCTTTCATCAGCCCAAACAGATGGAAGTCAAAAGTTGTCAAATCTGGATGGTATTGTGGGTGTGGTAGAACTGTTCAGCCAAGACTGGCAATGTGCTCCATGATCTCCAAAGTGGTATGGGGCCTGGTGTTACTGTGTTGCAAGAAAAAGGTTGCCTTCTTCTCCAGCCTGAGGCTGGAAGTTGGAGCCTTTAACTCAGTCAGTGTCACAATGTCAGAGTTGATGGTTTGTTCCAGGAAATTCATACCAATCACCCCTTTTTTTCATCCAAAAGACACCACACATCACTTCACCTACTGTGTCTAGAACTTTTCTTTTACAGGAAATTCAGACATCTCCACTCCATGGACTCCTGTTTCGACTCCTACTCATACAGTGATCCCACATCTTGTCATCCATCAGTAATGATGTACTCCAGGAAACTGCCACCTTCAGCATTTTACTGGTTCAATAGGTTCTGAGAAACCTGGATATTCAAAGACACTCTTCATCTTGTGGTGTGACAGCTGTGCATGTCTATTCAAAACACTGCCTGTCTTTCATGTTTCTGTTGCCAATGCTGAAAGGTACCGCTCACCAACTCATTGCTCACATCCACTGTTTCGTCTCCATAAATGCTTAGGTAAGCGCTAATGAATGACAGCGGGTGCCATTTTTTTCTTCAAGAAGGAATTCAATGGTGCACCTTTGCTTCATATGCACTTCCATGTCAGATGCCATTTTGTCACATTGCCCCTCTGCTGCCATCTGTTGCACAACAATGAAATTTAATGGAATACTGTAGGGAAGATCGACGGTTGGACTAGGTGTTCTTAGAGGTTTTTCTTGGTGATTCTATAAGATTTGATGTCTGCTGTCATACCACCAACATCAGTTTATGTTACTTTACACATACAGAGTTTTAATACTATGGTTCTGTGTACTTACTACACTTACAAAAAGTGAAACATTCTGTCCCATCAAACACAAATTCAATTTGAGATGATTCAGCTGTGTCAGAAAATAATTACTATTCTGATTTTGATCTCTGTGATGACTTAGAAGCCTGAAATGATGACTTATTATATGGAGAACTATTCTTAACTATAAAATTCTTGTCACTGGCAATTTATTTCTAAGCAATTAAATGCCAGATCTCATTCAATAGTGAAGTTTGCATAGTAAAATGCAGAGTATACATCCGTGAAACACAAATCCTTCCAAGACAGAGGGGAAAAGACATAGGCAGACAACTGGTTGTCCAGTGATAGCTGTCTTAATAAGGTATTCATAGTAAAAATTATAGCCTATAAGATTAATTGCTCAGATGCTTAGGATTTCATCTGTAGAAGGACATTCTGGTAAATGATAAACATCATGATATCAGTCCTTAAATATGAAGTGTAGCACTACAGCAGTAGACAGTCTCTGACCTAAAATTCATAAGGTACTCTCAGGCAGTTCCAAGGAATTTATCTCTACCTTTATACTTAATTAATAATGGATCTTTTGTAAATGTCAAAATTTAATCCTTGCTTTAATAGCTGAACTTCAAATATTTAAGGTTTAAGAATCAATAAATATTTATCAAGAAAAAAAAATGCAAAGCCACAATACATTTTCTCTCCTTTCATATTGCTTTTTATCAGAACTGACAGCTTTAACACTTTTGCATTGTTACAGACAAATTTAAGGTGTTTAAACATTGAAAGTGCTCTTCTGTGGCTGAAATGTCTTGCAGCACTATCTTGCATTGGTACTGATATTTTATAGAGTGAATTCAATATTTATCTTTATTTCCAAAATAAGCACTCATTAAAAACTGTTTTATCTTTTTAGTTTTAGCTAAAATTAGCCACTGACAAACCCCTATAAAATATTACATACCGATTGAAAGTAAGAATATCAGCTATATCATAGGGAGGGAGGGAAGGAATAGGGAGAACAAAAAGTTACTAAATTAAATATATCTTGTCCTGGAAAATCCTTTCTTATTTATATTTAAAATTCATTTTTAACGAATTACTATATCTAGGTCACAAAAATAAAATAAAAAAAATAAAAAAATTCTTAAAATGGCTAGTTAAATCGACATCAAAATATTGTGCACTTTCCCAGTCCTCATTAAAGTCAAAGGATCTGCTTTTCCTCTTTCCACTCAAGATATCCTGCCTTATACATAATTTATTTATTTGTTCATCATTTATCTTTACATTTTCCTTTCAATTATTTTTAAGAATGGTTTGACGCATCATGTTTATTGCACTGACAACACACCCTTCAAGCTTGCTGACTTCTGGAGCCATATAAATGACAAAATGTGTCAACACTCACTATGCAACGTCTTTGGAAAATGAAAGACTGAAAAATAAAATGATAGATCACACTTCATCTCCTGTTACCACTCTTCTAAAAAAGACAAATAATCTGCCTCTGGGGAAGGCAAAGAAAACGTAGCTACTTTTTCTTTTTTTCTTTCTTTTTTCTTTTTTTTCTTTTTATTATTTTTTTGTTAATAAAGCAACTACCTATTAATTATAGTATATAGAAAAATACCATAAAACATTTTTGAATGTACTTTATTTATTGATGAGTTGTTTAAACATTTGAAAGATCTGTACATCTTTGGAGGAGCACCACTGCCAAGCACTACCTCCTTCTGGTAAACAGAAGCTATAGGTTCATATTGCCTCACTCTGGCTCATAGTAATGGTTCCTTCTCCTGCCTAAATGATGTGAAAAAAAAAAAAAAAAAAATTTACTAGTAGAGAGTCATGAGGATTTTCCCTGCCATTCACTTGCTCTCAGTTCTCTGAATATAGAAAGTAACTCTATGTAATGTTGCACAGAAACATGTTTCCCTGACATAACAATTTCATAAACTCAGATGAGGGCTTCTTTTCCCCATTACGTTTATCTCCTATCAAACATGAGGCTTTCTCCATTTATCACTTTGTAAAATCAAACTATAATCACATTCGTTAACAAAATAAATAAATTAAAAAAAAATCATAATTCTTTCTCATAACACATATCTGTGTAAATAATACATCAAGTTCAGGAGCTGCTGTCATTTTGATTTTTATTTTTTCACTTGGCAGCTTCATGTTATAATAGGCTGCCTAAAAACAATCTTAGATATTTTTACTGTCATATGTCATTTCAGACTAATCTCATGTTCACCAGGATTTCTTGGTTTCATTCAGCAGCATTGCTTCCTGTGTGTTTTTGCTTTCTTTTCAGCTTCATATCACTGCGAGGATCAAATGAGCCTTGGCAAGTAAGATAGTCTCCTACTATCATTTCTATATTTCTAGATTTCCTAATAGAATTCACTATGCTCTCTGCTCTCAACGATGTTTACAGTCTGAAAGTACAGCATCTTCTAACATTTTAATCAGTAAAATATTTCTGCATTTTAGAATTTGAAGCTATTACGTAAAAATAGACCTAAGAAGGATACCTGTGGCATAGTCAGATATTTCTCCTACAATAAAATTCTCATTCCAAACCTTCTTTGTTTTCATTAAGATGGTATTTTGAATGCATAAGGTTAGTCTTAGGACAATATAAATTTATTTTTAAGTAATTCTTAAGGGAAAAAGATTCTTTTCGCAAGCATGTCTTGTTCTTTTTTTTTTCTTTTTTTTTTTTTTTAAAAAAAAGAAGCATCCCATCTGCATTTCCTGTTGAATAAGTGATTCACAGATGGCAAACTTCAGCCCACTGAAACTTTCAAGAAAACTTCCCCCCCAAAAAAAACTTTAACATGGGGAAAAGTTATTTTGCTCCATTCTGTTTCCTCTATTATTTTTAAGAGTTTGAAATTGGATTTGCGGACTGTCACGGTCCAGGTTGCTGAATACCAAACAAGAAGTAAAGAGCTTCTGAACTGTAATCCTAGCTCTGGTACAGACCTGATAAGAGGCCTTATGCAAGTCACTTAATATCTCCACCTTCTTCTCTTTCTTCAGAAACTGGCAATAGTGATATTCCAACTCAGTGAGTTGTTACATGAACAAAATGAAAGCATGCAAAGCACTATATAAATGTTGCAGCACTACAGAGTTTAATAGGAAATATACATCTAGGACTTTGTTTTGAGGATTAGTGATATCTTTCCTTTTCCTGTCCATACCATGGAACTGAAATACAAATCTAACTGCTGTTAAAAAGCCTCGTATTTGGATCTGACTTGAGCTGCTTTTTTTCCACCACAATGATGCAACAATGGTCAAAGTCCTCATAAACTACATACATTGATTCTCCAAGGTATCTACCATATCATAAATAGAAATCCCAAAGTATCTGTTGAACCGTTTCTCCTCTTTCCCCATTCTGTCAGGAAGGCATTTTAAGTTTAACTGCATTTCAGTTTCTGACATTGAAACTTAAAAGTAGTCTAAGGTCCTGCAGAAGACACTGAAACATTTTAAGACTCATATTTAATACATTTTAATCTGCTGAAACTCACCAACCTTCATTGACCTGTCTTGCTTCAGAGAATATTTCAATAATTTTCCCATCTCTATTAAGGAAACAAACCTCAGCTGCAGTGCCGTCCCTCTGTTTAAGCTTATAGTTCAATGGTTAGGGACAATGGAAAACCTAATTCAATTCTCTGCTGTTGAAAATTAGAATGTGTACTCCCTGTCTCCTGAGGGTGTTGTTAGGCCCTCTTCATAGTCTTTGTAATACGCGTGCTTCAGGGTCTACATCTTTCTTCTTGGATTATCTTCAGAAACCATTTGACATTTACTTCCTAGTGAAGTCTACGGGAATTCTCATGCCAAAAACTTAATAGGCACTTATCTTTTAATGCACAAATAATTTTAATACCTACTTATTTGTTATTCAGTTCTGTGCCGAGACATGGAAATTAAATGAAACTTACTTTTGTACTGTAATTGTTACTGAGAGATCAGTTTTTACAGTTTCTACAGTATGCCCTATACAATATAAAAATGTGCCCGACAGTTTCATCACTGTTAGAAGAAATACTGTATACGATTGAGAAAGTCTTAATGGTACTATTTTTTACTTTAGAATACATTATATATACACACAAAATGTTTTCCTTTCCATCTTCATCAGTTTGTATGGCAAGGTTATTTGAAAAAAAAATTAAAAAAGAACAAAAATTGGATTAAGGTATTTTGTAATATTGTTTCGTTGTTGTCTCAGCAGATTTTTTTTTTTTTTTTTTTTTTTTTTTTCCTCTGTAGCAGGTGGATACAAATGAGATTTTATTTCAGTCTGGGAAACTAGTAAATCTTCCTAAAGTTGTCATTTTATGCTAGCAGACATCTGGTGCAAAAACACAGTGCTCATAGTCCCTGGCCAAATAATTGTTTTAAATACTTCATGAACTTTTAGAGAATAATTAAAACAAACACAGTGATAGAGCAATATGCCAAAGATTTATTTTTTAAAAACTTTATCTGAATATTAATCATACACAATAATAAAGGCATCTTTAATTCAAACAATACAAAACTGTTGTTGATGCACTTTTTCTAGCAGTATGTTATTTGAGCAGTGATTTTTCAAGACAGTATCAAATAATCTCATTGTCATGTGGAAACTGCACGTGCGACCCAAATCTTGGCATTCTTAAATGATTTAGAATTTGGTTCTGGCTTCATATTTTTTGTTTTGGTTAATTTTTACAGAGAGACACCTCAAAAAGAAAATTTATATTCACATGCAAAATCCATAATATCATTATTTTATTGCAGTGACTTGAAACAAAACTTTTGTATTTTCAGCACCTGATTTCTCAGTCACCCGCCACACATACTCTGCGCTTCTTCTCACTCTCCAGGAGCAAAATCATGATATTTCTTACTCCATATAGTCCTACCTACAGCTTTTCTTCCTTCTCAACCTTGGAAGAGCAGCACTGAAATAAATTTGTCAACAGTGCTTTTATTTCCTCTTCCCAATGGCCTGTCCAGATGCTGGCTGATTTACTTACATCACTCACACACACATTTATATATGTGTGTGTTATAAATAAGTAAACATATATTACTGGCTGTAATTCTATATTGCACCTCAAAAAGTGTGGTCTGGTAAGAACCGAGACCAACATTACCTGAGATGAACATAATCTGTCTATTGGGAATTGACTTTATTGCCTCACTGAGTGGCACTGTGGCTGTACCAAAGACAGTGGCAAAACAAACAAACAAACAAACGCACGCACACACACACACACAAAACGACCCCCTCTCCCCCCCCTGGAATTTTAAAGGCATATTTTTTAGCTGCACAGCATTTTCAAAGACCAGAAAAGAGTAACTGTGTCAAAACTGAGCATGCAGTCCTTAACTTTTTTTAACTTTTTCTTTCTACATGACAGATAAACCAGGACAGAGCACAAAAAAGAGTAAAATATTTCCCCCTAATTTTTCATAACTGTAAAGTAGATTGTGATTCAATTTGAAGCCAAAAGATGTAGGCCTCCAAAGAATTTTTAGAAACACCAGTGGAAAATAAATCACTAAAACCCAGCATATTTTACATAAATATACTTTATATTATCTCGCTTGTATCAAGGAGATAGAACAAATTTGAAAGTGAAGAGGCCTTCTTATGAATCTCATATTTAAATAATTTATTCTATTGATTACATTTAATCTCCTACATCATGTCATAGAGCTGTAAGATATCTGGTAGGAGTACAGTAAAAACCAGGTAGAGTAAATAACTTGCAATGAATAATTTATCCCTCAAATTTTCTACCGTGTAAAGATTTTTCTATAGCTCTTGCTGTCATAATATCTAACCTCTGGTCTAAAGGATGAGCTTATTAGAAGAATTCATTATTCACATAACTCTGCTTTAAACCACAGCAAATCTTTCATTGACTTAACTAGGGCAGGAAAGGGTATAAATTGAAGGGAGAGTTTTTTGATGTTTCTGTTATCCCCTCAAGTGAATATGAATAGATTCATTTCAAGCTCTTTTATTTGAGAACACGAAGAGGATTTTTCTTCTTCTTGTAAATATAAATCAGTTAAAAGCATTTCTTCTAAAGCATTTGACTTTCAATATTAAATATTCTATATTTCTTTAATTTGATCTAGTTAATCTAGATTTAATTTGTTGCAGTACATCCGATGTTATTGCTCCCATCCAAATGACTTCTACTGTGTTTCTTCCACAAGCATTTCTCTAGAAGCTCTCAAATAAATGTTCAATAGCATCCACACTGGTAAAACTTGGCTGTGAAAAATGAAATAGTAACAGCTCACAAAAGCAAATAAAGCTAATTATATGTGTGGATGAAATGTATGAAAGAAAGTTGCTTTTTAAAAAAATTATTTTGCTTACCTTAATGGTCAGCTTTGGCAGCTCAAATTGATTATTTCTAGACCATGTTATCTTACTATTCTAGATAATTACAACATGTGATACCGGTCTTGACAACACATATTAATTTGAAGAGCAGATTATTTTCTAACTAAAATATACTCAGCATGAAGCATCACTGGTCTTTCAACATGCAAATCTCAGTTTCTCAGACACATTGCATACAACATACAGTCTGATTTCCGTTAGTACTGCTAGTTATTCTCCTAATACAATTATATATTGTTAGACTATTTATATACATAAATAAGTAAATAGTCCTTATGAAACGTATCTTATTTCTTTTCAAAAGTGTATAGCTGCTTTAATAGTACAACACTAAATCCTCCATAACTCATCTAAGTAAGGAACAATAACTGTCATGTAAGGAAAGAACTTCCTCTCAATTTTTGCATGTGTTTCATCTCTCCCTTTGAAGAAAATAATCACAGGAATTATTTCAAATTCTGAGTAAGCTGTAGCTGAGTAATGTCACTATCATCAGTATGTGGTACAATAGACTTTAATTATTATTATCCATTCTTGCAAAGCAAGAACATCTAAATTTTTTCCATAAAATTGATTATGTGCTGATTACAGATGTTTTTATAAGCTATTCCGCTTCAGGTTATCAGAAAAATTTACCAGATGTGGAGTAAGAAATGAGAATGGAAGATCAACAGGTGAAAGTAATATTTTGAAGAGAAGTTGGAATACTATCACTACTGTAAGTTAATATTTGTAGCTTAAACACATTCAATTTATGTAAAAACCTGCTTTTTAAGGTACAGCATTTGATGAAACTGTTACTAGTCCCTTCCTCCTGTCTTTTATTTTAACCAATATGTGACTTTCAGAGCTATCTTTAATATTCCACACATGAAAGTTAAGTGCTATCAGCCTCCATAAAATGAACAGTGTCTTCACAATAAAACAAGCTGACTGCCACGGCTTGGAGAAGGATCTGGATGAAATTTTACCACACAGGTATTTCTCAAAAGTTGTTTCATCAGATGTTTCCAGTAGTTTTCACTGAGCTTTGACTATCTGTCAATTCTTGTAAAGGGTGTAATAAAAAATAAATGTAAGGAAACACATTTAAGAAAGAACGGAAAATTTCAGCCAGCCACCTCTATGATTTTTTGAATATATTGGTAAGCTAAGTACAACAATTTACTTGATATATTTTCCTATTTTCTGAATGTATAGACCTGAACAAGCCACCCATTTTGAAATGGCAAAGTTCTTTATTACTGATCCAAGATAAATTAAGAGTTTTTGTGTATATATATATCTTCACAACTGAGACAAATTTTGTAGTTCTGCTCTAATTCTCAATTTCCTTGCAGCAGTCGTGGACCAGAGACCTGTGAAATAATATGACTAATACCTAAGATAGAGTGCAGACTGCAGGAACAAAGGAGAGTAAAGATGTCTGGCGGAGCCTAAACTCTTGTTCTCCTTTGTTTGTTTCTGCCTGACCTATAAATCCAGAAGTTTGTAACTTACACATGTGGTCTGCTTGGCATGAGTGTGAAAGGTTACATTAATCTACTGAAAGATATGAGTTATACAGGCAGTCTAGTTACAATAGCTAACTCAGGGATTTGAAATAACCTTTCCCAGAAGAACAATTGGTTTGCAAAGCATTTAGAAGCATTTCTGCACTGTACAAACTCTGGCCACTGAAAGAATCACACCTAGAATTTTCTTAGAAAAATGAGAAAATGCCTAATGTAACATTGCTAATCTGTCCATATATTGAATATATTAAATTATTTCCCACCCTCAGATCTGGTTTCGGAAAGAGAATTACAAAACCAAAACTCCAGGAAAGGTCATCTATTCTCTGCAAGAGGAAGAACTTGCAGATCTTCACAAATGAAAATATTGTCCTCTCACTCAGTCTACTGCTAAATTACAGTTTAATTTTAAATGCCATGTAAAATAGCCATAAAATGTAATATTCTGAATCTCCTAAAATTAAACTGGCTTCTTGACCACTTGAATTCTGCAAAATAGTATTGCATCTCCTTTCTCTGGTTTCTGTGGCTATGTGAACTAAAGATAAACACCTTTAAAACAGTAGAAACTGTGTTTAGTTGTGTCTTTGCTTTAGGAAAAAAGATGGTTTGAAGTATTCAGAAATAATTCCTATTCTAATCTCTTTGATGTGGGATCCTGAAAGAAAGAAGGTTTTGGAAAGCAAAGGGTAATGGAAAAAGCACTGTTATTAACCACAATGGCATTATGAAAGGTAAAGCTTTTCACCCCATATACTACAGATTGAGAGGACAAGTCCTTTCCTCCTCAGGAAGCCATAGTTTTGGGGAAATAAGAAAAGAATTTAGAATAGAAAAGAAACCTCTGGCCATTCACAGGGAAATTGTTACAACAAAAGGTGGGGGTGTAAGAGATGAAGACGACAGCACTGTCTTTCCTATCTTCATATACACTGTTTTATCTTTGAAAAGTATCCAAAAGTAATGCTATTTATTTACACTGTTTTTTTTTTTTCCTTTTTAATTTAAATTCTGCGTAGATAAGAAAAAAAGTGGATGGGATTAATAGACTTCTCATTTTAAAACTATTCATTTCTCCCCATTTTAACAAATTCAATTTGTCAGCAGAGCTTTATTTCTGGGGCAATTATCACAAAACCACAGAATCAGTAAGGACCACTAAGATCATCAAGTCCATCAATCCACAATCACCATGCCTACTAATCCATGTTCCTTGGTGAAACATCTATGTATTTCTTGAACAATTCCAGTGATGGTAACTCCACCACTTCACTTGGCAGCCTATTCCAGTACCTGAGCACTCTTTCAGGGAAGGCTTTTTTCCTAGTACCCAACCTGAACCTCCCCTGATGGAACTTAAGGCCATTACCTCTCATACTATCCCTGTTACCTTGGAGAAACAGCTAACTCTCCTCTCATTCTACAACCTCCTTTAAGGTAGTTGTAAAGAGCAATAAAGTCTCCCCTGAGTCTCCTCTTCTCCAGAATACCTCAGACTTTCTAACTGCTTATTTTCTATAGCAAAGTTAAGCAGATGTTTGCATGTAAGTTCAAAATCAGAAACTTACCAGAAATAACTGAGAATATAAGCATGCCACCCACAAGCAAAGCATAACTTTGTGGTTGTTAAAATAGTCTAGACAGACAGACAAAAAAAAATAAAAATATATATATACACATATATATATAAAATATGATTAAAATAAATGAGATGCCCTTATTATATTTGTGTTTGAGATAGCTGAATGAATCTTCCAATATGTTCTAACTTAAAGGATTCCTAGTGCTGTGAAGAAAGCTGTAGACATTCTTTGTATATCTGTCAGTCTCAGACAAAGAAATTTACTCAGATCTCTTTCTGAGCTGGGCTGATGCATCGAGCAACATGTGAAATGCAAGACTGAAGGTATTATGAGGGATTCAGACTCCATTTAACTAAAATGTATGAAATATTATATAGAATAAAAAGACATATCTCCTGAAGTGTTTTTATTATAATCACTATTATACTCTGTTATATAATCTTTTAACCTCGAATTTTCATTCATATTAGTAAAAAAACTCAAACGTTTTATTCAGACTGTGAACTACCTTCTAGTTTACTCACCGATTTATTCCAAGTTGGGGATGTTTTGGGAAAAAAAAAAAGAAAAAAGTATCTACTACTGAAAGTGTAACAGAATTCATTATGAAGAATGCAGTGAATTTTTTTAGAAAGCATCACTGACAGAAGCATGAGCTATACATATAAAAATCATTCCTTAATTCTTTCTGTTAATGATTTCATAAATACTTTCATGTTTTTTTTTTTTTTCCTTTTACACTTCAGTAAATAAAGAACTAAGAAATAGGGCCATTCACAGACATAACTTTCTGTAATCAAAATTGTTTCCCCACAAGAAAAGAAAAGCACATTTCCACAGCATCTTTCTGAATACGTAGCTACCTTTTCAGAAAGATCTCAAGATATTATTATTATTATTATTTCCTTCATCTTACAAATTCACCAGATCTCTAAGAAAAATTCTGCAACAAATATGAAAATATCAGCTCTCTCTCAGATAATTTAATTGAAAGGATTATAAAGCAACTGCTATGAGCTTGGTTAGTGATCCTCTAAATTCAAATATACCTTCTCCTTCTTTCTTAATATAGTGTAAACAGTCAAACACATAAAACTTGGAACAGACCTTTAAAGATCATCTAGTCCAACTCCAATGCAATTAACAGGGACATCCAAGCTAGATCATGTTTACTATACAGGTACTGAAGAGAAATACAACATACTTTTTTCACCATTATTAGGAAATAATACTTATGGACACTGACATGATTTTCAAATTGAGATGCAGTTTTAGTTAGACTGCAATTATAGAATCAACTAAATGATATAGAGTATGCCAGAAACTACCCGTACCATCTGCTCTTATCTGTTGCAGGAAAAATATCAGTCTACAGAAAAATTCAAAGTTATTTTATAAAGCATCCAGATATTTATTTTTATTCTTTCTACATTTTTTAAGCTGAAATAATATGATAAATTTGACATAAGCTTAAGTGAAGCCATTTGAAAATTTAGCAGTTTTTCAAGGAATGTTCCACGTTTGCACAGTTGCATTACTTCACAAACATTAATGAATTTGCCTTCACAACGTCTCCTTCTCAATAGGTTTTCTATTCCAGAATATTAATAAACCAGCAAACTTTTATAATTGACATTATTTTCTCAGAGTATTTTTATAGAGGCATGGACTCAGCCTTACATCCTGACCCAATATTGTACACAAATATAATTATGTGCAAAATATAGCCAAAGTGGTTAAAATAAAGACTAAGAACGAAGATACTTATAATATACTTATTCCATTTTAACTCCTCACATAATCCCTCTTACAACTGCTTTGTTTCACTCAATTCTGTTACATTAGCTAAATTTGCCACTGAGAACTTTTGTTACAATTTTTTTTAAAGAGCGAGAATTTTCACAGTGCTAGGGCAATTTTAAAAGGATGCAGACAATATCATCTGGTTCATCACTTGGATGAACTGTATTCCATTCTGGTCTTGCCAGTTCTGCATGGTTCAACAAAAAATATTTTTATAGAAGTGTGAGTTCAATCCTCCCCAACATTCATATAGTTTATGGCTGCACAGTATGTACTATTGGTATTTCCAGACACTGTGACATTACATAGTATTTTAAAATAAACTTCAGTACTGCAGGAACCATACCAATTGAAAGCTTACAGATGGCTGATTGTGAAAAGCCATTAGGAAGTCTGTCCATGTGGCAGCAATTTCTAACTGAAATAGTGTGATGAATTGTACCCACTGCTTATTTCATTTTGGATTTTTTCTTTCCTTCTAACAGTGTTCAAAACAGCAAGCAGCCTCCCTGTTCCTCATCACAACCCTCCATGAGAAACCAGTGGGGAAAATCTAAAAAGCAGAAAACATAGATGTAAGACTTTCCAAATAATACAGCCTCTCCCAAGTTCCAAGTGAATTTTGGACCTATCAATATTTTCACTGTTATCAGGGAATGTTTGTGGCTGGATGAGGATGATATTGCTAAATGCATCACTCTGGACAGAGAAAACAGTGAAAATGTGTCCACTGGAGCGTATGCCTACACAGTGCAAAAGGCAGCACTAACATAACTGCTTAGGAGCATTCACCATCTGCATTTTCGGCTTTCATTCCCTCTTTTCATTCCCCTTGTCTATCCTGACCAAGAAGAGAAGAACAGGAGCTCTTCACAACCCTGAGAGCACAGCATCATCCCTGGACACCCAGAGGGAAAAGGTCGTTCTTTAAAATCATGGTGGGGCAGGGTCCTCATACCCAATGTTCCTATTGAATTCTTGGGGGGTTCAGGATGCTGCTTGGTAAATATAGAACAATAAAAATAAAAACAGAAACATAACAACATTAGATAGAAAGTTTTGGGCCAACTTGATTTTTGGAAATTAAAGCGTCAGCTTTTTTATTTTTTCATTGCCATTTCCTACGTACCATCCTCATGATTTTAATTAGTGTCACAAGTTCTTTCACAAATTTTCCCTTATGACCTCTGTTTTGTCACTGGAAACACACACAGCATCTTTATTTAAAGATGTTTTCCCCTTCAGACAACTGCCACTACGGGACCCATTGAAAAGAGGTACCGAAAAAACAAGGGAATTGGCTGTAGCCAATCAACTGCCCTTTCTGAACAGCAGAAGGATATCATTGTGTCATACATTAACTATGAAAGAAGCTGCATATTAAGCACACATAATCAGAAACTTCACTGGGTTCTATTTTGTGAAGTCATCACAAAAGTTCTGGACTTCAAACAAATAACTGCAAAAGCATGATATACTGAAATCAAGCTTTGAAACACTAGAGGTCTAACTTTGAAAGGAAACAGAAAGCTCAGCACAGGGAGCATCAAAAAAAAAAAAAAGCACAGTGGAAAAACAACTTGAATTTAGGAAAAAAACATTTATAGAGGGAGCCAGATTTTCCTCTGGAGTATGAAGAAAAGAAATGCCCCTCATAGGCATTCAACTAGATTTCTAAGTGTGCTTCCCCTAACCAAGAAAAAAAAAGTTACTTTAACATCTTCAAAGTTTCTTTTTAAATCTATGTCAAGAAATATTATCCATTTGTAAAGATTCATTATGTTCAAAAGATCCTAAGTTAGAAAAGCAGTAGAGATACTAAAGTCACTGATTCATTCACACAAAGCATTTGCATTATTATTTGCTGGAGTGAATCAGGTTTTGTAATAAAATTCATTGCATTTATGATTCTTTTCTCCTTTGCAAGAACAGGCAACATAAATAAGAGGTTGCAGTACAAGTGTGAACACTTACTGAAAGAAATATCCCAGAAAACCTACTTTCTCCCCATTGTGATGCAAAATATGGTACTTAAGACAAATTTCTCTTGCCACATAACCGTCAGTTCTCAACTTCTCATTGCAAATATGGTAAACTTTAGCCTTACTCTAATTTTCTGTTGTATTTATAGTGTTTTGTTTGTTTGTTTGTTTAATATTTTTCCCTCCTTTTCTAGGTTAAATACATTGAAGTGGGAAGGCCTGGATAATGAAGAATCTAGTGTAAATGACTCAAATTTTGATTCAAAAGTAGTAAAAACTTCTGATCTCTACCATTTCTGCAACTGTTTGAAGAAAAAAATAGAATAATGAACTCCCCCAACAATACAGCACAAAAACATTTTCTGTGCAGGGCTCAGCTAACATCAGTGCCTTAAGCAGCTCATGCAGAAATGAAAAATTCTGTATTTGAAGAGTGTTTTGAATGCAAAAGAGAGAGAAAAATTAAAAAATATTGACTACTGGTAACTAACTGAAGGCTCTCATCTATCCTGGGCACTGAATATAGTGGGGATATTGTAGCAAGAAGTTAAATGGAATAATTTAACCAAAATTTAATCTTAATGACAAATAGCCCAACACAGGGCAAATCAGAATTGAAGTACAGTGAAAGATCTTTCCAATTTCTGACACCAACTATGGATCCTAGCTAGAAATAAAGAAACAAAATTCTAATAGATCTCTGAAGACACAATTACTTCAAGCAATAACACTGGTACTAAATTTTATAAAGCAGAATCCAAGCTTCTCAAGTGCAGCAGTAGTTAAAAACAGTGATTTTGAACAGTGATTTGAAATGCTTTTTAAAGCTACATATGATTTTCAAACACATGCAAATATATTTTTTAAACTTAAGACAGAAGTTGGTAAGGATTTCATAAAAGCAAATCTATTTAAGCCTTTCTGTGAATGTCATATAAAGAAAAGTTTTGCACAGACAGATCCTGACATTGACAATACCAACAACTCTTGTAGAAACATTTTGTTTTTCTCAAAATGAATGAAACTTTTTTTTTTTAATATATATATATTTTTATATATTAATGGCTTTGGATGAAACTGCTTATTCCAGCAGGGCTTAAAATGCAAAAACAGGATTAAAATAAATATATATATCTCATGCTATAAGGTGAGGTGCAAAAGAAAAACATAAACATATCAGAGACGTTTTAATAAAATTTGTATTTTTCAGCAATAAAAGCCAAACACAGAGAATCCACAGTAATTCAGATCTATAGATCTTAATATATAGATATGGCAATGTGGATCAAAATATACCTTATTAACTTAAAAAAAACAAACACATAGTGGACTTCGACCTGGTAATAAAAGCTAAGCAAATTCAGTATTCATGATAGATATCAAAGGTGCAATCTTCAAATTTTATCTTATTTTCACAGATGATTGAAGATCTGTATTACAGCACAGTGATAATTTGGGGAATCAGGTTACACAGTAACACTTTTAACCTTCAGGTACCCACCTAAATCTTTCTAAAATTCATTTCAGCTCAGTCCATGCTCCTTCTACTGTTACCCTAAATTTCACTGAAATACTTTTAGTTAATCACTGGAAATTGAGACTGAACTGGAAATACATACTTTTTAATAGAATCATTAAGGTTGGAAAACACCTCTAAGATCATCTAGATCAACTATCAGCCCATCCCCACCATGCCCACTAACCATGTCCCTTGATGCCATATCTATACATTTCTTTATTACAACACGGTGTGTCAGAGTGTAGGCAATAAGGATCTGTTCATGAAGACATCAATTTTTCACCACAGGAATCAATGTTTCACACACATCTCAGTGTGTTTTTTTTTTAATATGGGTACTAAATAAGTTCCTTCAGATCTTGACTCTACTCAAAATTCCTTTGTCCTGACAAAAGCATCCTTTATTTGCACCCTAGTGTTCTTCTTCTATCAGGTGTGTCTCTGAAAGAGCAACAAACAATAGAAGTAACTGTTTAGATCTGTACAAAAACTGTATCTCTCTCTAGAGTTTACTCACAGAAAAATGGCCAAAAGAAGCAAAGAACAATTAGAAAATAATCTGCAATAGGCCTTTTACATCTCTTACTTTCAAAGACATCAGGCTACTTTTTATACATACAAATCTGAAATACTGAATAAAGTCTCATTTAGAGAAGGACAGTTGAGACTAGAATTAATTAATATGTTGAAATTTATAAGGCATAGTGAGATTGGCATTGCCGATTTTTACCTTTCTAAAAGGAGTCCCAACCAGGAGCTGTGCAGAGTGCCGAAATTGGTCAGAGTGCACAGCAGCGAGCCCAGGCTCCTTGTATAGATGACAGTTTTGGAAAAGCATTTGCCAGTATAAAAACTGCATCTCTCTACTGTAGATCATAACAATTACGTAGCTTAAATTCTATTTTAGCTTGAACGTTAAAAGGGCACCTTATTGGAAGTTGAAAAAATTCCACAATGTGATTTTAGAATCCAAACAGTCACATTCATATTACTAGACACATAAAAATTACCTTCCTAATTATTCCTTTTGATTTCATAACATTGGAGATCACTAAATTTATAGAGATGCAATTTAGATTTACTGGATAACAAACGGAATGGTACCTGCAAATCTCTAGGAGAGCTATTACAACTCTTGTACAATAAATAAATAAATAAATAAATAAATAAATAAATAAATAAATAAATGAATGAATAATGCTCTGAAGAGATGTGTACATAGATCATGCTGTGACCACAGGACATCTATAATGGGATAACTGATACCAGCAATCATGATATTTGTGATGTCACCATTTCTTTGAGCAATAGTGTGGATTAAAGCCCTCTTCCAAGAGGAAGAAAACAGGTTTTTATTTTCTTTTTAGTGTGTGGGTCATTTAACTCAAGAACAATTATGCTGTACCTTAATCTCTCATTTTAGGCAATAGAAGTGCTACCTTCTTGTATTTAAATCATCATTAAAAGCTCAGGCTATGTTTCCCAAATAGATATTGCCAAACACTAAGTTTTACTTGCAAGTAGCAAGGGATAATAATTATAATTGCATAGGCTAACAGTAAATCCAGCACTGCCATACATGAATTACCTTTTCCATAAGAACTAGGAAATCAGTTCTGCTACCATTCAGTCATGCTGAATTACAGTTTGCTGCACAATCCCTGTTACTTCAGTGGGACTATAGAGTATGACTGAGTTTAGTCTGGGTACAAGCTGCAGGATCTAGCTAGTTATGCAATTTTAATAACTGGGGCAGGATAGAGGAAAATCAAAGGAAAGTGAAGGAATATTTGTTTCACTTAAAACATATGAGATCATAAGACACTAAGCAGAAAGGTATTGTAACAGAAAATACAGATTAGTCACCATAAAACATCATCCTAGAACTTCAAGAAATTTTCAAAAATCAAATTAGTCTTTCATACATGTGAATTAATACTGTTTTGCTTTCTCTAAACTGGATGAATAGTAATCTTATTTTTGTGATCACCATTCCCAAAATAACTGCATGAACACACACACAAACATGCATTGGTCTCATGGTCCGTGTTGGCATTGTATAGCACCCTGCTTGGAAATTGCTAAGGGATCTGGTGGATAGACATCAGCAAACACAACATGATGTGACCACAGTGGCCAATTCACAAAGCAGTCAGTCAGTTACAACCATTAAACTTCAAACTGCACAGGGAACACATCCACAGTAATTTGCAAATATTATTCTGGTAATGTATTCACAATAGGTAATTTGAACAGCTCTCTATCATACATGAACACAGAGATCACAGCAGAATGCGGAATGATACTTTTGAACTCAGTAACTTGCAGTGATAAAGGCAGAGATGAAATCATTATATTTATTCTACTGACATTTTTCAACTAACATGTTTGAATATATAAATATAATACCAAAAACTGAAATTTAAAGCGAATGTGTTCTTTGTAGCAAATGGGACAGCTAGTCAGGACATCTAGTTTACACAAGGACTGAAAACAACTGGCAACTGGGTATGGCATTCTGTTCTGCTCTATTTTTAATAGGAGCCTACTTGTAGTAGGCACATTCTGTTTATTTTTAAAGAGACACTTAAACTATGTTGAATCATAACTATAGAACTAGTAGTGCTAATTATACAGGACACATTTTTTAATGTATTTTTAAAAATGATTTCTTTCAGTAGCAGCTTATTTCTTTGCTTTCTGGCACTCTCAAAGGTTGGGGAAATACAACCGATTTACCCATCCAGAGCAGCACAGTCAGGTGCTGGAGTAGAAAAAAGACCAATTTGATTCACACTTGTCTAGCTGAAAATATGTAAAACATGTCACTGAAATAAAAAAAAAAATCTCAAAATCAAAGACCAGGCTAGTTTAATGAATTAACATATTTTAGACTTCAAAATATCCTGTAGTGTCATTTAAATTGCTATTAGACATGCATTGAAGAAAAATAGGCTATGAAAATTTAAAATCTAAGACAATGTATAAATTATCTAGTACATATGAAAGTATGATGATACTACACAGTAGGGCCCTTTGAATCCCCAGGTTTATCAGAGCAGTAGATACTCTTTTTTTTTTTCTTTCTTTCTTTTCCTTTTTTTCTTGGTTTGTTTGTTTTAATGCAGTGTCTTAACAGTTCTTGTCTTAACAGAAATGAACAACAGAAGGCTGGCACAACAACAACATCAGCAGCAACAATATCATCATCAACAATAACAACAACAACAACAGCAAAAAGAAGTCGATAGAGTGCTGCACAGACTATTGTCCTGTGTTTGCTTTCTTGCTGGCCAAATTCTTAACAACCAGTGTAGAAGATATTGCATATATTATTTATCTGATTCGTTCTGTCAGACACAACATTATTCTAATGCCTATTGGTAAGCCTCATTCAGACTTGGATTTTGGCTCAGTTCTTACTACCCATAGATTATGACTTTCTATTCGTAACGTCAGGGAAGAAAAAACAACAACAAAATCAACACTTCTTTATACTGTACTCATTATTTCACTATTATTAAAAAAAAAATAAAATCTCTTTTAAATTACTTTGGAATGTGGGAATCAAATGTTGTTTCTGCATTAGAACAAGATAAGAATTTTGTTAATTTCGTGGCCTCTGCTACCATTTGCTGCCCTTAATTAGAACTAATAGTTCTTTTCAGGGATTTTTCTACTTTATTGGGGTTCTCTGATGGTTTTCATTGTTTATCTTCCAGATAAACCTTCCCCAGCAACGCATACTCAGTATATAAGTGATGTAATACAAACATATATATCCATAGAGATTAGATAGATGGAGTAAGTTAAAAGCACAAAGACTGAAGCTCCGGTCTGCCCAGTCATCTGAAAAACTTCTGGGTATTCAGTTAAAGGCAAGCTAGATGTAACAAATAACTTTACAAATCAGATACCCCTTGATGTTGGAAAACTACTAGCTTTTGGTGCTGGATAGACAGGACCTGACTAATAAAGAATTAAAGGCGAAGATAAATAATAAACAACATAAACAACATACTTATATAAGCTAGTAACAACTTACGTATAGTCAGCATGAAAATGTATAGGGAGTGCCTGAAGAAGGTATAGAGGAAGATCTGGCACCCCTCTCTCTCCCCCCCCCCCCCCCGCCCCATATGAAGAAAATCACCATATTAATACAAACAAGAAGAGTACCGAGACATCTTGGAAACAACTGGACAGCTACTGACTGACACCAGATAACACATGAATTAACAAGTAATTAACAAATGTAAACCCTTTGATAAGATGGTGAACCTGGAGTACTCAGCCAATGGGGAAACAGGGGAGAGGGGAAAGCAAGGAGAAGAAACAAGGTACAAAAGCTGTCATATTGTGTCTGTAAGTGCGCTCTCCTGCTTCCTTGTGGGATACCTGCCATTGCAATCACAAATAAAATCTGCCTTTATCAGAGATACTATCCTGACAAAATTATTTGGATATTTCCAACAGGAATAACCTATTTTGAATGTTATAGCTACTCATGCAACTTTGCACACTGAACCCCAACCGACATTCCAGACATCACAGAGAATGACTATGTTGTTGAAAAATAAGCATCCAAAAATTCGTATTCCTTCCAAAATCTAAACTGAAGAGTGTATTCCAAACAAAGAAGTAATGATTTTTATCACTCTGACACTTTCTCTAACACCATACAGTTTATCTTTCCATGCTTCAATAAACCCAGATTTGTGCACAGTCAAAGCAAAGAGCCCAGGGGTCATGGCTACGGGCAGTCCTCTCACCCACTTCTATTTCTGCACTCTAATTATGTAATCATTAGAATATAACCAGTAGCATGTCTTCCTGAGGGGTATCCATTCATTAATGCAGACAGATAAGACTGTTGTCCATTGAAAGTAATGAAGTGGAAACATCCACATTAGTTCTAAAGCCCTTGAGACCATGCCCGTAATATCCTCTGCGGTCCATGAAACACTGTCAAGCACCTCTTGTTATAAATATGCAAGTGAAATAATTATCTGCACTGTTTATGACTCTGGATTTTACTAGGTTGGAAGGAAGATCAGTGTCTTTCTGCTTTCTTTACCCCGCCTTTACTCCAAACTTCTTTATCTCCCCTCATTGTCTATTTTATTGATTAATATTTTTAAAGCACCCAGTTGCTCCGATTTGCTATTTGGAGTTAATTCACAACCAAGTGAAGGTAACCAAGTGGGAAGCAACTTCAATTACATAAAAGGTATCTGCTATAAAAGGAAATTATATAATCTCCAGATCCCTGGAAAGGATAAGAAACTTTAGGTTAAATTACAACAAGGAATGCAAATTATAATATCAGAAAAAAATTATAATGAAAATGATGTAAATGTGCACTAAAGCACTGGAACATATCTGTCTTGTGGGATCTCTATCACTGGAGGTCTTTAAGATTAGACGTATATCAATGTAATTCTTGACAAATATACTTTAACCTTGTTTCAGAGTAAGGGAACAGATTATATGATCTCAAAATGCCATCTGGATCTATTTTCCATACTTTCATGATTATTTACTGTTATGGCAACATCAGAAAACTCCATTAAAGTTCAGCCCCCCTGAGCTCTAATCACTGTCTAAGTGCTATTTTAAGAGACAGTCCAGACCTTTCCTTGGAGAATTTATGATCTCATTTCAGATAAGACACAAGGAGAGGTTATAACAATTGAAGGAATGGTGAATGGCACAACAGTGACAGGACACTAACTGGACAATTTGTTATTTTCAAAGTGCAATTTGTGCTTTCAATCATGTAAAAGCTCTTAGAAAAGATGCTTTCATGAAATAGTCATTGATCTGCCAAACATGTACCTCTGAATGATGGGTGACTGGCAAAATTCATGCAAGCAGTGCCTATTCTGACAAATAGTCCTGCTAGCTTGAGGAGGAGTGTTGAGAACCAAAAGGGAATATTTTCCATTTAGTTTTTGCTGGAATATCACAATAGGCCGAAATGTGCCTGCTCCCACTACCCACACCTTACATACCTAACTGCTTCTCCAAGTTCTGCAGTCAGGTTGGGCAGAAGCTCAATTCTGGAGCTCTGAATTGCTCTCTAGAGGAGAGTCTCCCTCCTCACAGACAAGTCAAGCAGACTAAATGGATTGACAATGAGCTCCTTAGTACTTGCTAAAGTTCCATTTCAAAAAGGTTGTTCTTTCCCAGGGTGTAATTAAAAGCCACAGGAAGTCTGCATTTTGTTTAAAAGTATCTTTTTACAATACTAAAGGACCATTTCTTAGCAAAGTTTCGTTCTGTTATGTAAGACCTTCCACCATCATTCACAGTTCTCATGTAGAAATAATTTTGCATCAAGAACAATACAAAAAGGAGTCTGATTCTAGAAAGGTTACCCAAAACACTTTCCACCACCTAAACACACACAGCAAAACATGCAATTTGGGAACTGTTAACTTCTGATAGACTAGTGGTTTTTGTTTTTATAAAGATAAAAATAATAATTTTATCTGAGAAGAAACATTTTCTCAGTAGATGTTCCCAGATTGAGAATAAAAAGAGCCTTTTAGAAGATTATAAACTGTGATTTTCAACAATTTGCTACAAACAATCATTTCATCCCTCAATATCTTAATGTTCCTGTTTATAAAGATATAGGTACTGTTAACTCTATTCTCCCATCTATTTTAACCTCTCGTGTTGAAATTCTCCTCATATAAGAATTTATTTCATTGTGAAATCTCCATTTTCTATAGCTCCAATTTTTTTTGTTCATCTTAGTGGTTATACTGGTAGAAAGGCACAAATCCAATTAGCCAGGAAGAAAATAAAGCAGTCCTTCATACTGCTAAACACACTCACAGTAAAACAGATCTGTGACGTAGCCCATAATATCAGAACTAAGAAAAATTTCTTGTGAAAAGATCCAATTTTTTTTATTATGCGATTATAAAAAGGCTTAGAATTAATTATTCTGCTTAATATAAAAAGCCTGAAAACTTTCTTGGGAAGAGGACTGGTTTGCATAATATGTAGATTATTTCAGCTGCTTGATCACTGTAATAAATGCCAGAGAAGATAAACAAGCACTCCTTGCAAACGAAGCATTGCATGCAAATTTCATTTTTTATTGGAGTGACACTTGGTGACCTATTCTGGAACCTTAAATTGATGAGATTTTCCTAACCAGGCATGCTTTCTAATATTCGGTTAATGAATATAAAAAAAAACTCCATGATTTTTATTTAAAAAAAATACATACATAAAAAATCTCATTAAAAACTTGGGATAGAGAATATCACATTAAAAATGCTTGAATAGACAGAGATTATTACAAAGCACAGAAGAGCAACATTTCATGAATAAATCAAAAGGTATTAAGATTAAACAAACATGTAAAGTTTGAAAATCAAAGAAGGTCAATTAATGAAAGCAACAAATTAATTCAATTTTCATTCAAGCACTTGACATTAAACTTGCTACTGTATGAATAAAGTGAATTTCAATCTGTTTGATGTAGAAACCCATGTTACAAGAACATCAGAATTTGTCTCAAAACTTCAGTTCCTTGATTGCTAAGGTTAGACAAGACATACTATCGTTCTGAGTGGTAGTAGGATGCCAGACTAAAATCATATTACATTTAAATCAATCCTCATTTCATATTAAAGAAAATGAGAAAAACACATTGAGAACCTCAGAACATACCTACTCCAAGTGGAAAAACTGCTGTGTATGACATAGAATATACTCCTTTTAGATATCTATGTAGGCACAACAGTATTTGAAATTAATTTAAAGTGCATTTCTGATGCTCCATGCTCAGGAAAAGCATGAAAGCACATCAGCCCTGAGAAGCAACACAAGGATGTTTATGTGCATGGAGAAAAAACTCCCTGAGCCAAATATATGTAATGTTGCTGTAGAAGGAACTTCCTCAGAAAGGCCTCTGTGTCAACTTTTTCTCCTTTTCTACTGTTATGGAAGTGTCATATGATGTGAGACCAGGAGCCATAGTTCCTCAGTAGATGTGATTCTTTGCTGTGCAGATGGCACTCCAGAACAAAAAAAGAACAAATCTTTCTATGCAGCAAACCCAAGAAACTGCGCAATTGCAGAACTGGCAAGTGTTTCTTTTAGTCCTCGTCCATATAAAGTTCATGATGGACAGCTCCCATTTATCCAAAATTTAAAGTGGAAAGAGGTGGAAGTTTGCATTTGATCTTTCAACCACTGCAAATAACTTATCTGGTCCTCATAAAACACTTTTTTCTAAAATATGATATACTAGTAAAGATTTTTTTTTTCCACTGACATGAATAATATATTTGAAAAGAGCTAGTAAGGAGAGAGTGACAACACTTTTCCTTAGGCTTCATCATATTTTAGGTCATACAAATGATCTCCCCGAAATAGTAAATGACAAAGACATTCATCTGAATTTGACTTCCTCCTGTTCTTGCAGCAGAGATACCACCTACTCAAAAACACGTCTGGTCAACAGCAAAAGAATGCATTTGAGTCTAGATGTCAATCCAAATATTTGCTCACTCACACTAAGCAGCTGCCTCTGGGAATGGATACAACACTGATGTTATGATTTGTTGTTCACTTTGATAAAGAGCATTTCAGATTTTAATTAGATCACTACCACTTGAAAAAATAGTTATCTATTAAATTTGTAGTGTATTGAAAATCACCAGACCTTCAGACTCACATTCAGCAAACATGGGACCGCCTAAAATTGCCATTACTTATCAAGTTTGTGAAGGCTTTCTCAGTACAGATATGCAAACATTAAGTACTAATGTTAATCATTTCCTGTCCTCTGGCTTAAATTGTGGAGCTTTTTTTTTTAATATATATATTTATTCCTTCATAGATTTCCTTTATGTATTCACTCTAATTGTATGGTTAAATTCTTCATTTTCACTGGAAAAAAGTTATGCATTTTTATTTGCATGAGCTGTTACAGCTGTACAGTATTCATGTGTTCATCCTAAGAGTCTGAGAGGGTATAAAACCCAGCAGATACTGTTCAGCTTTACAGAAGAGAAGCAATATTGAAAAGCATAACAAAGTCCTCTCTGGAATACATCTACAGTGTCTGAGTTGGGTAGCTTGAAATGCTAACAAAATGCCATCTGTGTTTTAGTGAGGGTTAGCTACTGCTTAAATGATTGTGATTAACAGCCAGAGCTTTATACACTAACAAGCCAAGTTTGATTGTAATTCTTTGGAGTGTAATCATCACTCTACCCTGCAATTATACACAATGTGCGTTGAATTAGAAGCAAAGAAACAGAACATGAAACTTTCAGACTTGGAAAAGCCTGCTATTGAACACAAGCCAAAGGTGAGATGACTCGTGAGAACAGTGAGTCATTGTAATATTGCTGATATACAATACAGAGATTGTGGGAATTGATAATTTGAAGAGTCACTGCAGAAAAAAAAAAAAAATATATGCATCAGTAGCATAACTTAGATTAAGCAGGCAGAGAAGCAGGCTGTAACTTCAGAAAAACATAAACATTTGATTTTACAACAGAAGTTTTAACTATAGAAAACTTTTTATTTTACCTCATTCCTTTTGCTGAAAGCTAAGTGCTATCTGACTAATTTCACTTGTGCCCACTCTCAACAGATGTGCTCTTGCTTTCACTTTCATCTTGATCTAAAGCTGCAATAAGTAAGGTTTAAAAACTATACAAAATTTCATTGAAATTTCTAAATACTGGCTCATTTTGTTGGTGAAGGAGGAAGAAGAATACTAATAGCCAAGAAGGTGGCTTTTGAACAGAAAATTAGCCCTACTTATAATAAAGACACTAAGGAATATATTTTCAAAAGTGAGACAGCATAAATATATTTATACATCTGTTTAAAGAACATTTAAGAAATAGGCAACAGCATCTCATAACTGCACAGCATTCTTCTGTGACAGACTATAATTCAGGTTACACTGCACACAGACTAGAAATCATATATGTAACTCTGAAGGAGATCTGGATTCACAAAAGGACTTGCAAAATGTTTATCAATTTCCACCTGAGCTTTCAAAGCAAACAGCGCTGTAAAACCTGCGTTTGAAAGATTCAAGTGGAATATTTAGTCTAGCAGAGCGAAAATACTCTGCCTGAAGCATATGCTTCTACTGTATCCCTAGGCAAGGCTTTTCCTCATTTTAAAGTGACTATTTCCAATCTTACAGAACCATTTTCAACTTTTTCCTATTCTATAATTCATTCCAAATAATTTTTTCTTCATGTGCTTTCATGCTGTGAGACCCAGATGAAGGCAGCATTGCATTCTACTGCTTCAGAGACTGTCCTTGTTGATGTTATCCTAAGAAGGAAAAGAAGCTGCAGATAGAGCAAGGCAAAGAAAAAAAAAGAAAAAAAAGGTATAGTGAGAGACACAGGGTAAGGTTAACTACAACCAGCTGGTAGAGTAGGTAGAACAGGGAGGCATATCCATCCCACATTTGCAATCTTCTCCACATTTCACTGAATTATAGAATATCCCAAGTTGGGAAGGGACCCATAAGGATCACTGAGTCAATTTTCTGCCTTCAAGAGAAAAACTGGCACCCGGCTGCCTTTGTATGGCTCTAACACAGATAAGGCACGGGTTTGGCCCAACTTGAAGCGGCTTCACAGTTCAAAGCTTCCAGTAGATCTTCTGCTCCCTTCTCTCCCATATCCATCTCATGTTCATGCCATCACAATGCACTCTCCCTACTTACAGTCTTGCTACCTCAAGTCAGATACAACGGTTAAAGAAGTGGTTATAAGCTACATCTGTTCTCTAGATTTTTTCTTCAGAGACATAAGCAGCTTTTGCCTAGGTCCCTAATCATCCATAATCTTATCCTTCCTGCCTGATTAGCTACTATTCTGCAAATTGATGCTTTTCTTGAATACCCACTCCATCACTCTCTACTTCTCTAACAGCCTGTAGAGAAAGAAACACTTTTTCATTTTTTTTCTCTTCATTTCCTTTTTTTTTTTCTTTTTCCTTTCTTTGATCTTTCTTGAATTTACATGTGGCAACTCTTATGAAAGCTCATTTTAAAATGCAAAGGAAACAAAATGAACTAATTTTACCCATCTATCAGCTACTTCATATATGCAAAATCCAAATCTTTCTTCAATCTGTACGTTCTTTTACAAAATGAATTTACTGGAACTGGGAATTCTTCTTTATTTCCTTCATATTGATGACACAACTTGGAGATTTTTCTTATAATATGAAAGAACTCTGCCTTTTTCACTCTCTTCATTTAGTAGGCAACATGTTCCTCTGATAGCTGGCTTGATAGTATGTCTGCAACTCTTATACCTGTAGAAGCTCTAAGGTTTCTGAGATGCACTGTTCATCTTCAGAGCTTTATTTATTTACTTCTTTATATTTAGGATTATTCTTCACAAGATCTTTATAAAGTGTGCCAGAACCACCATTATACTTCAAAATTTAACTGTTACAAACACAAAAGGAAAACAAGTAGAAATACAGTTTTAAAGAGAGAATCGAAAGCTCATCTTTGATTACTTTTTAGAATTCTAAAGTCACGGTTGTATGGCTACAGTAGTGGCATGTCTGCATGTTTGGCATGGGAACTGGGGAGCACTCATGATACATGAGAATGTATTATGAGTACATAACTGTTACCTTGTCACAGTAGAAGATATAGAAAAAACTTCCAAAGTGGACAAATGTCGATGCACAAAATCAAAACCAAAATTAAATAACTCAGATCTTCTCTGATGATAGATTAACTCAGAAAGCTAAATGTCTTTTTTTCAAGTGTCAGAATAATGGAAGCACAATGGGGTTAACCCAAAAACTTCTAACTCACAAAAAGGCTATAAAGATGAAATAAACAAGAAAAATGAAAGTGTGGCAGAGAAGGCAAAGCATTTTGCAACACCCTGTTCTGCCACAAGAGCAGATACAAAGAAGAACATCACCTTTATCAGCAGAATAGCAGAGGTATGACCACTCTGCTTTATTTTCATGAAAATAAGTGAGGTTTGGTTTGCATTTCATGGTAGAATATCAAGCATTACAAAGTCTTCAGAGCTGCCATCGTAAAATATTAGATTTTCCAAAGAAGATTTCCAAAGTCAAGAAGTATCCCTCAAGAAGCTTTCCTGAATTACTACAAGTAAAATACTACAATCAACAAAGTATGACTAGACAGGTACTTCAGTTTTATATATGTAGGTCTGTATTTCTGAAAATATTTACACATATTTATACGTGTGTATACACGTGTTTGTATATATATACATACACACACACACACACTTAGGTCACTCCAGGAGTAATGCCTCCTATTTATTTCCAAGGAAGCTACAAGTACGAAGAACACAACAGCATTCACAATAGAGCAAATTATCAGCTACAAAACACTATTTTTTCAATGTAGTCACACCATTAGTTACGTATTTTCAATAACAATGAACAAGAACCTGTATGCTGCTCTTGTAAAAATCTGCACCAGTGGAGGTGACTCTCTGTCACTGTTGCCACTCCTGAAATGCAGCACCCACAGCCTTGCTGCGCTCACATCCACTACTTGGTCTCTGTAAACATTCAGACAGCAGTGATGAATGTCAATGGGTGCCACTTTTCCACATGAAGATATTCAAACCCACACCTTTGTTTCATCTGCACCTCCATTTCAGACACAATTTAGTCAGACAGCCCCATTGTTGCCATCTGTCACACAGCAACAACATGTACTGGAAAAGTGGTGGGAAGGTTCAACTTCTACTGCCATACCACCAACATCCAACTCCGACATTAGACCAAAATAACAAAATAGGCAGCATGTGTATATAAGAGAGCTGCTCTGAAAGTAATATATATGTATATATATACATGCATTAAAATACTATAAACCAGTAATGTTTTGCAGCAGTGGCCAGAGACTTTGACAATTAGTTTCTTTTCTATATAATAGCTTTTGTGTCCTAATCTTCAATTCATACTTTTCAGATAAATGAGATAATCTCTTCAGATATAGCTATTAAGTTTATAGGGGTGAAGTGATTCCATTATTGTCAGATTCCATAACAGAAAACAATCTAGCGGATAAGAACACAATTATTTTTAATCCCACGTGGGATGAATTGTAGGACAGATCTATATCTTTCACATATTTAATTTATAAATTTGATTTGATTTGGACTTCAGTGTTCACAAACCTTTCAGATCAGTGGTTTGTAATTCTTACAGAATGAAAATTTCAGCTGGTCAGGCAATCAGATATAATTCTCAATGTTTGAACCTGAGAAAATTCACAGAATCAAGGCAAGCTTATTTGCTGTATTTTATGATATTTGGGTTTTATGATATTTGTCAAAAAAAAACTAGCGTACTGAAAAAAAACAACAAACTAACCAACAAACCAAAACCAACCAACCAAACAAAAAACTCAGAAAAGAGGATTTAGCAGTGCAAAGTAGAAATTTTTAATCCATATAAATAAATTATGAAATTTCAAAATAAAAATTGTAGCAATTAGGATTAATATCCTTACTTTCAAATTTATTTTCTAATCTATTCAAAGCAAAGAAAATTTCTATTCCTTTTCCAATTATGTTTACCAAGTTGATTGTGAAGACACAATTTTTCTTTAATTCCTTTAGAACAATGTCTACATTTACAGTCAGAAGAAATAAAACCTTTTTTTCCAGAGTAGGAAAGTGAGAAAAATGATACATTTATGTATCACTGAAGCTCCCATAATTTCTGCAGGATCTATTTGAAAGCCTTTTTCCATTTCTGTAGGTTCACATTTTATGACAAGCTAACTTCTCAGAAGCATGTATGCAGCACATTTTATTTTAAAGAGTACTGTAATATCTTCTTATCTAAGTTACTAGGGAAAAGAAAACATGAGAAAATTGTAACAGTGAATTACAGTTAATATCAGGCATATTTTACTTTTCAATATGGTAAAGGTGACTGAATTAGTATACATAGGAAACTGACCAATTTAGGCTGGCATTTTGTGCAGTGGACATAACAGGCAGGACAACGACATATTCCTCATCCTCAATTTTGAGCACAGTTCCTAGGTAGTAGATCTATCACTGCCACTGGTGCGTTAAGCACAAGGCAACTTTTAAACTCTTCAGAATGAGTTTACTTAAAATGCAACAGTGGTGGAAAACATTCATAGAATCACAGAATGGCCTGGGTTGAAAAGGATCTCCAAGATTATCTAGTTTCAAACCCCTTTCTGTGTGCAGGATTGCCAACCACCAGACCAGGCTGCCCAGAGCTACATCCAGCCTGGCCTTGAATGCCTCCAGAGATAGCGCATCCACAAGCTCCTTGAGCAATCTGGTCCAGTGTGTCACCAACCTTTGGGTGAAAAACGTCCTCCTAATATCTAACTTAAACCTCCACTTCTTTAATATAAAAGCATCCCCCCTTGTCTTACCACAATCCACCCTTTTAAACAGTCGTTGCCCCTCCTGTTTATACACTCCCTTCAATTACTGGAAGACCACATTGAGGTCTCCCTGGAGCCTTCTCTTCTCCAAGCTAAAATAGCCCAGTTCCCTCAACCTTTCTTCATAGGAGCCGTGCTCCAGCCCTCTGATCATCTTAGTGGCCCTCCTCTGGACCTATTCCAGGGGCTCTACAACTTTCTTGTGCAGGGGGACCCAGGCATGGATGCTCCAGATGGGTCCTCACACGAGCTAAGCTATTCACTAGTAGCATAAATGTACACATTTGCAACTAATTTAATACACATTTAAACTAATTTTATTTTTTTGTTGTTGTTTGTTTGTTCTAAGCCAGAAGTAACACTGATATATTTTTTAAATCATTTTCTCCAAAAATATGTCACATGGTAAGACTCTTAAAATTGCAAAATAAAAAAATCAAAATTCAAACAACAGAAATGATAAATTGCCTTAAATGTTCCAAGTAAAAGATTTATTTGATGCTGACAAAGTCCAAAATACTTCTGTTTTGGTTTCCAAACAATTATAACCAAAAATTGTATATTAAAAAACCATGCCAAAATCAAAACAAACAAAAAAAAGCCCCCAGGAAATTTGGCCTGAAATTCTGCATTAAATTAAGACAAAAACATGGAGTTAAAGGCCTATAACTTCAAGCTTCCCTAATGGAGAAGAGGCTATGGAGGTGAACACCTCTCCAATAGCTGCTGTAACTCCACTATAAATAACAAACTTACATTTTCTTTTTGTGTCTATTTACAAATTACTGGTCTTAAAATGATGAGTTAAATCTAAGACTTTTGTTTATGTTTGAAAACAACCCATCTTCACTGGCTCAGAAACTTGCAATTAATATCCAGCAGTCAATATTCATAGTACAGCTTTGCTACAAACAATGCTGTGCCTACCATTTTCAGAAACATTTCTATCAATGTTTTGAGATGAATACGTGTGCATATTTTTCTAACAAGAAAGCTCTTCTTATATCTTTGCTTTAGGAATGTATTTGCAAAAAATGAACTCTGCCCCTTTCAAGATCTTCAGACACAGACAGGAATAAAATTAAATGCACCTACACAGGCAAAGTTGTGCTTTCTGGTAGAGAGACATTTGCTAATCCACTTTCTGTATGTCAGATTTAAAGGTGAGAGCATTTTGTTTAAATATGCAAATGAAAGAAGAAAGTGTATAAAAACTTTCTTGAGGACAGATTATACTGTTCTCCCCTGCATCACTAATTTAAATCTGTTGGAAAGAAGTCCATTCAAGTCCACTCAAGACCACTGCCTGAAGGCTGTTGAGAGATATTACCATTTAAAATCTAATTGCGGTCTCAGAGCAAACCCCATTCCTGTATTAGAATTTTATACCAATGAAAACTGGATGACAGAGAAAGTGAGCATATATCAGATCAGATGGAAAAAAACCAAAACCCTCCATCAGCAGAAGTCTTCAGCTATCAAATTAATTTGCTGATACTCAAATACAAAGTCTCTAACAATATTTCAGAATGGAAATCCACTAGACTTTAAGTTGGCAACAGTAAAGGCCTAGTTTTGCCCAGCTTGGCTTAGTAACGTACTTGGGTGAAGGGCAACACACGATATCCATAATTCAGTAGGTTGGGCTCTTCTGTCTGCATTATGAAATCATAGAGACAGAACGATTTGCTGCATGAAATATGCATATAAGTATTCCTACTGTGAACCATTAAATCCTCGACCCCCTCACTCTCAAAGACAAAATGAACAGAAAAAAAAAAAAAAGAAACCTAATACTGGAGTAACACAGACATCTGCTTTCAAGAATCACAACATTTCTAATCCCAACCACTACTAGCACAATAAAAGTATTGGTGCACATCAAGCACAGACATGTCCATAGCATGTGATATGAAGGGTGTACCATGAGTGCTCCCAGACCCTTGTCAGGGACTGAGCATTGTTGCAGCTGGGAGTATGCCCTCTATGTGGGCTTCAGTGGGCAAAAATCTCAGATTCAGTGTGAAGTTCCTAGTTTTCATTCAGTTTTGCTCCACTGGTATGGCATCCTTTCTGCATACTAGGTGATCTTAAAACATCTGATTTTATGAGGGCTGCTCTGAATGTAATGCTTCCTACTTTACTGTGTCAGCCAGTGATCTCAGAGGCTGACGTTGGTAGTATGGCAGTAGAAGTTGAACCTTCCCACCACTTTTCCAGTACATGTTGTTGCTGTGTGACAGATGGCAACAATGGGACTGTCTGACTAAATTGTGTCTGAAATGGAGGTGCAGATGAAACAAAGGTGTGGGTTTGAATATCTTCATGTGGAAAAGTGGCACCCATTGACATTCATCACTGCTGTCTGAATGTTTACAGAGACCAAGTAGTGGATGTGAGCGCAGCAAGGCTGTGGGTGCTGCATTTCAGGAGTGGCAACAGTGACAGAGAGTCACCTCCACTGGTGCAGATTTTTACACAGCCTGCATGCTGTATAAATGGAGGCTCTTGTTCATTGTTATTGAAAATATGTAACTAATGGTGTGACTACATTGAAAAAAAAATACATTGTTTTGTAGCTGATAATTTGCTTTATCACATAGTTTTCTTGTGATCTTTGTGCCTGTTGTAGCTTCCTTGGAAATAAATAGGAAGCATTATCATTGGAGCGACGTGCATAGCTCCTTTACACATGGTGTTTGCCTGTAAAAATGTATGGTTACCTTAGTACCTTATTTTCCTCCTCCATTTCCTTACAGTACTTTGTTTTTTTTTGTGTGTGTGTGTGCTTTATTTATTTATTTATTGACAACTCTTCCCTTTTGCTCCTTTCTGTGATGCAGATAAAGAGTGAACAGGCAGTTCTAATTCCCAAAACCAAATGTCAAATTAACATCCAGCTAAATTCACTGTTATAATTCTTTCTAATTTAAAATAGTTCTAGCCTTGTTGAATTCCAAACCACTTCCTCTTTTTTTGTGTATGTGTATTTGTAAGCGCTTTTAAGAAAATGTCACTGCACAGCGACATTTTTTTTTTTTCCCTTTCCTCAGTCACACACACACAGACAAATACTACTGTCTATAAACTACACGCAATAAAGATGTAATAAAGATAAATGTAGACTCTCTTTCCACTGCACTTTTCATTTTTCCAAAAGACTGGCCTACTGACAGACTGGCTTACTAAAAGATTTTATTTGAAATCATAAATAACTTGTATTCAGTGATCTAAATTAGAAGAATATTGTAGAGATAGCATTACGTGTGAAAATATAATGAAGAATAATGATGGCTGAACAATAGCAAGTTTGAAATATTCACCATGTAAAGAAATTATTATTCAATTTTACGTTCTTAGAGTAATTGACATTGAAAAACAAATGCCCTAAAGAGCCGTGCTTAGAAAATCAAATCTTTGAATCAATGTTAAAGCCATCCCTGTTACCACTCAGAGATTGCATGATATGCAGAAAGTGTATTCTGTTATGGATGTTACAACAGTATCAATTAATTTCATGTGCTTCCTTTTATTGACTTTTATACTATCCTGCAGCATCAAACCTGCCTGATTACCAACAAGAGCTGAGACAGCATGAAAGGCAGCACAGCTCCATTACCCCTGGAGAAACAAAAGATGCCTGAAAACAGAGGCATTCCCTGTTATGAGGTCTTTCCCCCCATTTTCAGTGTCTTTTTGAACAAAGGTACAAATGCAAACAGTCTTTTGAGAATACAATGAGAACAATTCAACTGAACAAAGACGACTTTGTACATCAATCCAGTTTTGAAGAGATATAAGTGGGGTCTTAAACAGGCCTCTATGGCTGAAGGATAACTGAGCTACAGGAATATACACAGAAGACCATCATTTTTTCTTACACTTTCACAATTACTTCCAATTTCATTTTTCCTGAGGATCATTCAGGCTAATTGGTCTTCCCTACTCTACAGGTAGCTGCTGGGCTGAGAAGCTCTACAAGTTTTGAGTAGGGCCACCAAGGCAGCCCTGTTGTTTGGACCCACAACAGCAAGGGAAGCACACTGAGCACCAAGCTGTAATTTGTTTGAAACACTTTCCTCAGGACTGGCTTACTATCCATGAAACAACAGCAATTCAACCACAGAACACCTGGCAATGGTCCCTGGAGGTTTTCTGAACACCAGTCTGTCAGGACAGAGGGTCACACTGCCCTCTGATTGCAGTATTGTTTTTCCCTACTGCTCCTGAAGCTGTAAGACTAGCCAGAGTCACTTCAGTGCCTTAATGGTTGTGTTTACCTTTTAATACAACATTTGCATTTGGACTCAACAGGAAGAAATTGAAACTCAGCAGATTTCCCAATTTTGAAAGGAAATTCTCAGCACTAAATGTTCATGGCAAGCATTTCCATGGCCATAAAATTATGGCTCTTGTTTTCACAGCTAAAAGACAACAAAATGTCAATAAAAATATTTATTTCCAAGACAATAACTGGAAACAGTTTCAGTCCAGGTACTCTGTATATTTGCTAATTAATTAGGATATGCAGTCCCTTGCAACATTTTTTCTATCTGGACACCTGCCAAATAATAACACAATTTAGAATTCAACACGGGTTACTCAGATACTAAAGAGGGTGGTTCTATCAGCATGCAATCTCCCACTATAAACATGGCAAAAGAAAAATGACAGAATTTTTGAAGACCATCTGTAACACACTACATTTTTTCCCTCTCTAATTTGCATTTTTTCATAGAAGCATTCACCAATTTAGGACCACCCTTTGGATCTGGCCTACAGCCACATGACTTAGAAAACAGGATTTACAAAGAATACATAAGTTTTAGCACAGAACTGTAGCTGAAAGTGCATTGTAAAAATGTCCTGTCTTTGGCTTGAAAGGCTATGCCTATACTGCCTAAGAAAAGCAGTTTTGAGATAGGTTTCATACTTGTGCCTACCCTAGAGTAAGAGAAGCAGTGAAATTTCTCAGAACCCAGAATTGTAGGGGCTGGAAGGGATCTCTGAAGATCATCTAGTCCAACTCTCCTGCCAAAGCTAACATCTTTGTCAGAAGATCTCTGGCAGAAGGCTCTGAGAAGACGCAGTAAAGAGTATGTTTAAATGAAGCTTATTTCTATACCAAACTAGCTACAATCCAGAGTTCTGGCACCATGAGGCAAGGCCATGCTCAGAGGTGTATGAAAAGCAAGTATAATGGCACAGACATAGTCATTCATTAATTTAAATCAGAGCTGAGCCTTAAGGGAAGCAAACCAAATCATGGGATCATGCAATTCATAGCCTTCAGAGATAACTTCCAGAGTAATAATGAATTCTCGTATCCATACAAGTATGGACAAGTCAAAGATTTCTAATTAGTGTTGCTACAATGGCTTCTATTTATTACACTTTATTTCTCAAAATGATGGAATTAAAGCTGATAAGTACGAAACTATCTGTTTTTCTGGTGTTGTGTTCTGCCTTCCTACAGTGAGTCATCATATGTTTTATAAAGCTTTATCACTTTAATCCAAGTATGGTGGGTGTCTATGAAGCCTTCTGGAGCAAGTCTAAAGCCTGTCAGCATGAATCACCTCTAGTGGGTCCAAGTGCAGTGAATTCAAAACAGCTGAAGGGCTAACAGATCCAATAATCCTACTCTAGCAGTTTACCATTCAATTTAGAGCAAAGCACCACTTTTAATTACAATTATACTAATGGACTCTGATGATCACCTAAATAATCAGGTTATATAGCCAGCTCTCTGGTGTAAATAGATATTGTCAATTTCTGCAAAAACATAAGTCACAAGTAAAGAAGCTTTAAATATTTTGTCATTTTGCCACCCCGAGTTTGCTGAGCACTAAGTTGATTTTACTTTTATGGCTAAATTTCATTTCCTGTCAAAGGTTTCTAAGGTGCTACTACTGACACTGGGAATTGTAGAGAAGGACCATTCACATCCCATTTGCTAACAAGGATCCTGAGGATGAAGAACTGATCCAGTTACTTAACCCTATCCTTCCTCTTGCAGATACAATCTATTTGGTTTCTTTCATCTCCTACTGTGGCACTGAGAAGGAATAAGCTAATTGGACTACTACTGAATGCATATATTCTCTTATGATGGCTTAGAGCTACATTTAGCTAACAGAAAGAGCAGAGTGTGGGAATTTCTGCTAGGTAGAAAGAGCACAGCTTCACAGCTGCTATGATAGCATCATTGCTAGGAAAATGTTGCCCATGCAGTCCATTTTTAAGTGGCCTGAACAGATGGAAGTCAGAAGGCAACCTAATTAAGACTATATGGTATGTGTGGTAGGACTATTCAGACAAAATTGACAGTGTGTTTCATAGCCTTCAGAATGGTGTGGGACCGCTGTTACTGTGTAGATAAAAGGTAAAGAGGTAAAGATAAAGGTTGCTTTCTTCTCTAGGGTGGCTGTAGAAATTCAAACCTTGAGCTTAGTCAGTGTCACAGTGTTGTGATCAGAGTTCATGGTTTGTCTGGATTCTGAGAAATTGAAAAGGATAACCCCTTTCCTACCCCCAAAGATAGCATACATCACTTTTTAAAAAATTTTTTTTCTTCAATGGGTTATCCACATATTGCCACTCCATGGGCTGCTGTTTTGACTGCGGCTTGTTGCAGTGACAACGTGGCTCATCACTGGTAACAGTGCAATCCAGCAAACCATCACCCTCAGCTTTATATTGGTCCAGTAGGTCCTGAAAAACTTAGATACAGTGTTCTTTCTGTTCCTGTGTGAGCATCTGTGGGACCCATCTAGTGGGAACTTTGTGATATTCCAACATTGCCACCATTGATTCCAATGCACTGAAAACAACATTCAGCTCTGTACACAGTTCCCTGGTTGCAATACACCAATTCACATGGATGAGCTGATTGCCATGCTTCATTTCATGGCATGACACCTGTGCATGGCCATCCAGATCATGGCTTGTCTTTCATGTCACTATAGCCACTGCTGAAGCACAGCACCCACTGCTTCACTGTGCTAACATCCACTGTTTGGTCTCCATAGCCATTCATCAAATATCAGTGAATGTCAACGTGTGCCATTTTTTTTCTGCATGGAGAGATTCAATGACACAGCTTTACTTCATCTGCACTTCCATGTCAGACACCATTGTGTTAGACTGCCTCTCTGTCACCCAACTGCCAGAAGGCAGCAAAATGTAACTTGTATATAATGTAACAGAATACTAAAAGGAAGGTTCAAACTCTACTGCCATATGACCAACATCCACTCTGATGTCCTGGGACAACATAACATAATAGTAAATATTACCTTCAGAGCAGTCCTTGTATGATAAACGTGAGCTCGATGTTCACAGAAACAATGCTGCCAAAGTTGCCCCTTAGAACATTGATTCAGTGCTGAAAAGCATCAAGAAAAGAACAGAAAGCCTCCTGCAAGTACAAATCATGGACATGATGCCAGTGAATTGCAGTGAAAACAAAATAATACAAACAAAACAAGCTTGATAAACTCATAATGCCAAATATTTTTCAAAGTAATACTGTACCAGAAAAAAAAAATAAAAAAAATCTGCACTGCTGCCTATGAGGCAAAACTCGTTTTGATAATCTAAATATTTGCCTGCTAGTCCCATCTGATTTGTAATAAGCAGTGTTAATGTGCTAGGAATGGCAATTAAGTGATTTTGAAAGCACTTTTTTGCATCCTTTGATATTCCAGGCATCTCTGTTGCTGTCCATGAACAAGAAAATCACATAATTACTTCTGCAAAGAGGCTTGTCATAATCCAGTGTTTAGTACAAACCTCTTTTACAATGTGGACTCTGAAATGCTAAACTCAATAGGAACAGCCAACAAATGCACACATATTTCAACAAAAATGGTCTTGCACTGACAAAATCATAGCCTGCTAATGCACCACTTAGATTGATAAATGTGAATGTGAAAGCTGAACAATGCAACTTTCCTATCAAGTTTTTCATTTACATAGGTTACCTCAAGGTCTCCATTCAAATTATTTGGTCTCTTATACAAAATCAACAAACACGAACCACTCAATTTCTCAGCACCAATTTCCCCTTGTCTCCTTCCTTCCTTCTTCTAAGCTCTTCACCTCCCCCAGAGCACTGAACCCTGTAAGATCAAAACATTTACAGCAGTTGAATTTTCTGTTAGGTAATAAAGAGAAAGGAAGGGATTCACTTAAAAAATATAAGACCAGACAATAAAAGACAGCTGGGGATGAAATAGGAACAACACATAGATCTGGCATTCCTACCGACACCATTTAGTCTGAAAGAATTAGGACTAAAGCAAAGACTCAAGGAAACATGTGCCCTAATGAAACAGTGAACATAATGTGGAAGAAATAATGAATTCACTGAAATATCCCACAACTAAATGTTTTTGAAAGCTCTACCTCATGCTAGAAGAGCTGCTGTTTGGAGCTATATTAAAATTCCTGGTTGCCAAGATTTGCTCTGTGATCTGAAAGATGAGAGGCATAGTACAGTTCCTATTCATCTGCCTAAACTCCTTCTTCCTCTCCCTTCCCAAAACAGGGTTGCTATTCCTGAACCATCCCTGTTTCATGCTGCTTCCAGACTACATCCAGGAACGTGAGGCCACAATGTAGCAGGTCACAAACCTCAAAACAGAGATGGTCTTGAAACTTGCCTCCAGCAGACAACAACAAAGCACCACTGAATTAGAAGAGCACTGGGGACAGGAAAAGCTTTTCCGTTTTCCCATGAGGCCAGGGAGCACACAAATTATTGTGCCATTTGAGAAAAGATGCTTCCTCTGTATCTCCATTCTTTATGTAAAAGTTAACTGGAAATTTAAAAGCAAACTTGTCTGGATCAATCTGGTTTTGTTCATGGAGGAGAAAAAATGGTCTCTGGAAATAAATAAATAAATAAATAATATATATATATATATATATACATATATATATACAATATATATATATATACACACAAGAGGAAAACAAGGAAAACTGTCTGCTGAAGAGAAGCAACAGCAATTTACATACAACTATGTGGCTACAGAGGCAGAGGGAGAAACAGCAAACAGATTGCTAAGATTTCAGAAAAAAAAAAGTGGAGATCTAAGTTGTGCACAGTTCTGAGTTGTTTTTCTCTGCTCTTTTAGTTGGCTTTTTTGGAGGCTCCATGCTTCCATATCCCATCACACACACAGCTTTTGCTGCTGCATTACACTCAGTTGGACAAGTCATATGGCTTCTCCACAACACAGTTGCAGCCCCTTCCATACCCAAAAACAAATTCTATGTCCTGCTTAATACAGGACAGCCCCCTTTTAGCTCTACTCTGTAAAGCCTATCCCTATCCAAAATTACAGCAAAACAGGGCATACAGAGACTACTTTTATTTTTTTTTTTCCCCACCCCAGACTGTATAATGTCTATATCAGGGATTTTATTACAGTTTTGAAATATGAACAAAATAAGCATGAAAATAATAAGGGGTGATATGAAACAAACAAAAATGGGTCTGTTTTTAAAAAGGTAAGAAACAGTCACATGGATTGCATGCAAAAGTCACAAAGACAAAAAAGAAAAGGATTTCAGTTAAATCAGCAAAGCAAGACTTAAAACAGTTTACAATAATTAAAATATGAACATGGTTGTCAGTGGTACTCACACATCCTTCTTCCACTGATAATACAAATTACCATGCTGTAGATTTATTAGAAAAATAATACAACTCTCAAATTACCAAACATGTATCGCTGAATACCTTTTAGAATTAGCTTCCATGCTTGAGTGAACTAAGCAGTTGATTTTGTAAGAAATATAAAGCTTTACCTGAAAAGTGCCAAACCTTTTATAGCCCACCAACCAATACACTACAAGCAGCCAGTGATGGCAGTCTGTAGATTCTACACAGTCGCATCAAGCAGCATAAGTGAAATAATCAGAGAATGCAGAAATGTGTGTCATTACATAAGCAATGCAAAAAATAAACTTACTGCATCTCAAGGGTCTAATCCTGGCAACAGTCATACACAAGAGTAGCTTTAGTCTAGTCTGAGCAGAGGCAATAATCTTATCCAGCAAATATTCCGGTGTGTTTCCAGAATCAGTTCCCAAATCTACACAGAAACCACGTTTAGAGCTCAGGTAGAGTTATTTTCTACATTTATACGGTTTACATATTAATAAAATGACATTAAAAGACTTGAATCTATACTAGAAAATTGTAATACTTGCTTGTTGCTTTCTTCCCTTCCCCCCACCTACCCACCTCCACTGGCTATCAAAAAGCAATTTAAAATTGAATAAAAAGGAAGACAGTATCTACACTGTAGGTGTTGTGAAAACTGTGCCAGTGAAAATTAAAATACTAGTTTGTGCTGCAGCCATAAATTACTAAACTAATTATCTAGTAGCAGGCATAACTGAATCATTCAAAGGGGTAATTAGCAATCAGACATAATGAGTACTGCTACTATTTCTTGTCATACTGTATTTAGCTTCTGTGCAGCCTTGAGGAACTGAATTATTTCCTACCCTTCTCGGAGGGCATTACTGCTATATTGAGTGCATCAGCCCATATTATTACTCCCTGTAGTTTAATTCTTCACTGGACTGCACACTTCTGATTTTTCCTGTCAAAGTTTTGCCTGATCTCCTGGGTCCACTTAGGACGGTATTATCTTCACAGTTTCCTCCTTGGCCTTACCATAAATGCAAACTACAACAGTCAAATTACATGACTCTTTTTCGGTTTGCATTTGCATCCACAAACTTTCCCTCCATCTGATAGGTAGCTCATGTTTTCTACATGACTTAGAAAACTTAGATGCCATAAGCAGTTCCCAAGTGAAAACACACACACAAAATAACATCCTAGATCTAGAGACTGTAGAGGTTTTAGACAGTTAACGTTGACCTCTCAAATGAAAAAGTGCAAGCCTAGATAAGTTGTTGGTTGAAGCCAGCTGGGAGAGAACACCTCAGGTTTTTGTTATTTTTTCCTTCAGAGTCCAATACTCATGCTTCCAAAAAAGGAAACAACCAAACCAACCAACGAAAAAAGATAGCGTAGAGAAGTCAAATTCTTCCACTAATTCTTTTTTCTTGAAGTTTGTTTCAACAGAAGTTTAATTTCTGCCATTCTCTTATTGTCAGAAGCTTCAAATTATATCTCTGATATCTCTTATTTTGCTCAATTTTTTTATACACACAAACACTCAAGAATATATCTATCATTGTAGAACCTTTCCTTCTCAAAGTCAGATTCTTCTTAAAGTCAGATTCTAACAATATCACTGCATCTTGGTGCTCAAATCAAGCTCCTTGAATTATTTTTCATTAAATAAGCTGATTACTTGGAAGCAGATGCTATAGAGAAGGAAGAAGTACAACTCTGATTAAAACACAAAGAAACAAACAAAAAATATCTAGAGTTTTAAATAAAGATTAAAAATATATCAGGTTAATAAAACTCATCATAAATAATATTAATGAATAAGAATTAATGAACAAGACTTAGAATCACAGAACTTCTCAGGTTGGAAAATACCTTAAAGATCATCGCCCAACCTCAACCTAACCATACTACCCAAATCTAACTACTCTCTGCTAAATCACTGCACTGAGCACCACATCCTAATGATTTTTAAACACATTCAGGGATGGTTACTCAACCACCTCCCTGGGAAGCCTATTCCAGTGCTTAACCACCCTTTTGGTAAATAAATTTTTCCAGATATCCAACCTAAACTTACCCTGCTGCAACTTGAGGCTATTTTCCCTCCTCCTGCCACCTGTCACCAATGAGAAGAGAACAACCACACTCTCTGTAAGCATCTTTCAGGTATTTGAAAAGAGCAATATGGTCTCCTGGCAGCCTTTTCCCCAGACTATGCAGCCTGAGTTCCTTTATTTGCTCTTCATATGTGTCAAGGCTCAAATTTTCTTTCATTATTTATAGGTTCAGGTAAAATTTTCCTCTGTTTTCATATAATGTATCAAGGGCTCTGGCTGCTTATCAGGGCTTTATGGAGTGACCAAGTCCTTACCTGCCAGAAGCTGGGCTAAAACTAAGTCACTGAGGTTGAGAGTGGCCTTGCAGTGAGCTGACACAGTACAGCAGCAACACAGAAACGGTTCAAACTATTCTCAAGAAAGTAACTCCTCACAAAATACAGTGAAGCTTGGTGACTAGGGCCCATTTGCTATTGAAGCAAGGGGGAAATTGCAATGTGTGCTTACTAGCCAGTCTGCCCACAGAAGGATTCTTCAGCACATCCATTTTCTTTTTTTGCTTTTGTCTCTACGCAAAGGGCAGGATTTGACATGCAACAGTTATGCCCATACTCCCCAAACCAGATTAACATAATTTAGTGCCAAATTAGCATTTACGGCTGAGCAAACACAGTCTGCAACCTCAGGGCTGCTCTGCTTATAAACTGGGTTTCAATGAGCTGCATCTAGGTCTAGACAGTAGTTAGGGTCAGTAATAGCCCCTTCCTGAATATACTGTTTCAGTTGTTTCCAGAAGCTGTTACTTTTATTTGAAAAAATAATCCCATCTCTAAGATATCACCCACTCCCAAACCTGTAGTGTGCACAGTGGTGTCATGGGCTAAAGAGAATTTCTTGCTTTTTATTTTTTTTTTATTTTTTATTTTTTATTTTTTTTTTTTACATTTACTATTGCAGATACATCGCATGTAAACTAAAAGTCTTCATGAGTGATGACAACAGCTTCCATTCACTGTTAATACCCTTTTCATGACTCTGGGCTGTAGATGTAGGCACAGGATTCTGCTGGTCTTTGCATCTGAGATACTACTGCCCTAACCTTGAACACATTCACTGAGGTTAAAGAGAGGGAGTTCAAAATAAGCCTGATTATTAGCTGTTCTTTTGTAACAAATACATTACATGGCAGGAAACTGATAGTTTAAACAAGGTTGTTAATATCTATAGGAAGAACTAACTTTGAAGTTACGTCATTTTTCCTCAGTCAAATTGAAAAAAAAAAAAAAAAAAAGAACCTGTTTTCCAGGTTCTTTAAATCTGTCTTCAGCAAGAGGCTGCAAATAGTAAATCAGGTTTAGTATTAACTAACTATTATAACATTTTTGTTTGGAATAATTATGATTTCATATTTCCAAGGCAGTCATTCCTGAGAAGACACTTCAAATTCCACCTCACGCATATATCTTTGCTTGTTAAGTTTCCCAAATATCCAATTTTTGCTCCCTGTTTAAAAAAATATATTTAGGTAGAATAGGTAAATGATTAAGTAAAGTTGGATGTCTATAAATAAGTTTCAAATGTCTGTGTTTGTAGTCCATTTTGGCTACATTGGAATTACTCACTGAGTTCTTAGCATCTATTTGCAGGGAAGTCTCAAATTAAATTTCAGTGTACTTACATGAACCCTCCTCAATCAATATTTTTTTAAATTTGTGCAGCCATGAAAGTTAAGTCTTTATTTTAACTGCAATTTTATGTTTATATAATCCATCCATGGACAGATTTATAAGTTTTGTTTGTTTGGTTGATTTTTGTTTTGTTTGTTTGTTTTGTTTTTAACTTCAAATGGTCACTATGAAAGCTCATATTCTTTCAGGAAACTTCCTGCTTTATTTTAGCTTCATCTCCTCACTTTTCCTGCTATCAAAAGCAGAATTAGAGCATTTTGATTCAAAATGCACATCACACAGATGGGTTAAAACTTTTCCACTTTGATCTGCTAAAAACCTCTCAAACCACTTGATCAAAGAATTCCTTTCTGAGATCTGAGTCCCGTAGCCAGTGGCTGTTTCATTGAAATTGGTGAGAACAGAACCATTCCCAGGAGTACCTCCTGCAAGTCTGGCCTTGAACACATAGATGTGGGAGGCTAACATTCACTAACTACAGATTTTCCTCTTAGTAGTTGATGTTTCCTCATCATCGGCCCTTTTGCATCTCTGGTAATTGATGTATTTCTGCTATGTAAAATCTACACGCGTACACATTTTATGAGTAGGAAGATTTAATCAGACTGTATTTTTTTTTTAATTCTACACATTTTCTCTTAAAATTCTTTTCTTCTCAGAGTGAATAGTAGATTTCATGCCCGACAGCAATGACTCAACATGTTTTCAACCAAGAGTTGATGTTCTCACCTTGAACTCATTTATTTAAAAAGGTCAGTCTTAATTAAACTGAGTCTAACAAAAAACACTGCCTTGTAATTGAAATTGAGATAAATATCTTCCTGTAAAATAAGTTTTTAGAAGGAACTGTATACACAGCTATTTACAAAATGCATACATAAAACTACAAATCCTCCAGATGAGTTATGAATGACTAGCCCAGCAAAAATATGTTAATTTACAAATAATCTACATTGCCTCTGCATTCCTGTCTACAAGATACTCTCCCAGAATTGTTCTACTTCCAGAACATTCCAATCCAGGAATGCTATGAACAATAGTAATTTGATGCTTTCTAGATACATCTTTCTAGGTAGATCACACTGAAAGTAATGCCTCCTATTTATTACTATTGAAACTACAACTGGTACAAAGAGTACAATTACACTGTTTGATAAAGCAAATTTTCAGCTACAAAACAACTTTTCCAACATAGTCACTACCATTAGCTATGCATTTTTGCTAGTAATGAACAAGAGCCTGCATGTGATGTAGCTCTGCGCAGCCTGGTCTGGTGGTTGGCGACCCTGCACATAGCAGGGGAGTTGAAACTAGGTGATTATTGTCCCTTTTCAACCCAGGCCATTCTATGATTCTATGGTACTAAGGTGTGTGTTTCTTGTTTCCCATTTCCACTCTATTAGTTTTGGTTCAAACATGACAGAATTGGCCTAAATTTCATGTCAGAAATACAGGTGTTCTTATCTAATTCCTTACATCACTACAGATGCAACTAAATATCACTGTGATAAAACAGCTGTCTCAATACCCAAAGTTATTATCTAAACTCTGTCTTATTCCAGTTACTGACCATACTGATCATTTGGTATTATTTTCTTATCTTCTTTTACACATTAAACTTTTTTTTTTTTATAAAATAGAGATCAACTCTCTACAAAGTACTCAGTCTTTCACTGATAACAAACATTAGTTTTTTGGGAGCTTTGAGTACCCAACTGCATTGGATACAATAGTTTACAGAGTATGAAGCTCTAAAAATGACTTAACTTATGGAAGCAGTCTTGGAAGTATATTTCATATTAAGTGAAGTTTCCACAGTTTTAAGTCTGTGGATAAAAAAAATAAAATCATGTTTTTTTTTTTTTTTTCATGCGACTGTTAGATGCAGTTCTGTTCTCAAATGTTTTCTTGGAAAACAAGAAAACCCACAAAACCCTTGCCTCCACCCCACTGAAAGGGTGGAAATGTTTTTGGAGATAGAGACTTTGGATTACGTTATACTCAGTCATTAAATCATGCATATTACATAGTTACAAAGAAAAGTTTATTAAAGAGCAGACAGACCACAAATTAGTGTTTTGAGATCAAGATAATCAACAAAAATATCTTAGCTTCAAACAAAGTTAAAAAATAGCCATTTCTGAATGTCATCAGGTTTTACTCTTTGTCTAAAACAATAAAAGGTACATTTAGAAGCACACTGCTAAACAACAGCTGCATTCCTTAAGACCTCTCCTGAAGTAATCTCAGTAATGTGAGTGCAACTGAAAACAGAATATCTTCTGTATTTTAAATACATAGTTCCAGTGACAAACACTTAATGCAGAAATTATGCCCTCAGATACACTTCAGCAGCTGGAGTCCAGAACATTTTATGAAGACAGAATTTGCCCATAACAAGGAGCATAAAGAGCAGTCTGATAAACTTCAAAGGGGTCACACTTAAAACCGTGGCCAAAAACAAAGAGCCAAAGCTGAGAGAACAGTAGCTGCATCAAGGTTAGGACTCATCTTGATAAATATTTTATCTACTGTATAATTTTTTTATATACTGTATAAAAAATCCCACAAATTGCTTTCTCCAGTTCTCTAAATGGGTATGATATATTAGATTTCCTATATTGGAAGTAAAAAAAAAAAGCACTTATTTTTACTATACCACACTTAAAACTTACTAAAGAATTATTATGAATGAAATTTTCACCTACTAGATTCTGGATCTGTAGCTAATCATTGCTTTAGGCACTATTCTTACATTGTTAAAGTACAAACAGCTTAACATCCTTTTTTTTCCTACAACGATTTGTCATGGGATAATTTAAAGGGGCTATTCTCACTAAAGAGGTCTAGAAATTGCAATTGGCCACATCAGTATCAGAATACAATTTTTTTTTTTTTTGATGCAAAATCTTGGAAGCTTCTAACTTAGCATGTCTTTCAGCTCTGTGCCTTTTCTAGGCCTGTTAAAAAACCTTCGGAGATTTAAATCTATTATATTCAGAAATGAAGATTCACACCATATAGGTGTGAGGAGGTTCCATATAGAACCTCCTTTCATTTGATTTCAAGTACTGCTTAAAGAAAATACACAAAGTTATCCACTATTTATACTTCAGTCTGCAAAAAGCAACAGGAAATTTGGCATAGAGATTTCAGTTATTGTCATTTTATGATAGTCACTGAATTTTAGGACACATCTAAACCAAACTCTGAACTCAACTGTTATTATTCCAAACATTATGACTGTATTGCTTGAAAAATTGACAGCTGCCTTTTCCAAGACCTGCATTTGACTGAATAACTATCCTTCAAATGATACAATATCTACATTTCCTAATGGATAATACATAGAAGTATCAGGCTGCAGGGAAGCTCAGAATACTGCTCAAAAATGCTTACTTTCAGGAAGATTTCCAGCTGCAAAATACCTGAGAGGAAGCCCTGCTTCAAGTATCTACTCCATTTGAAAGTGGTTAATCACAATAAAAGAACAACAAAAGTACTTCAATCTGAGCGTATTAAAGCCTGATTCAACGATATTCTTTTTCATGTTTTAGCAAGTAAATATTTCCTTTTTTATGTACAAAATGAAGAGTGAAGATAAAGTGAGTAAACATTCTAAATAAAAAAAATAATTATTCTATAATTATTTATTAGAAATTCAGATTCCTATTAAGGTAGAAAAAATATTGTAAGCTAAACAGTATGGTGAAACCAAGAATGAAGTAATCTTTTTGTTTGTTTCATCATTTATATTGCGTAAAGGATGTCTGAATTCTAGTTAAATTATTAACTAGTGAATGAAATTTAGAAAAAAACATGCCCCTGAATGGGGAACTTTTGTGAGTTGATTTCACTAGTTTCTGAAGTTTTCAGCTTTGAATAGGACCAGAACTGTCAACTTTCCCATATGAAGGAATTTGAAGGAATTTCCTTCCAGATTTATTTAATAGGAGTAAATAAAAACAAGTTCATTAGTCATAGGAAGACCACTAAACAGTTGAGCTTGAGCATAGTCTCAGAAACCTGGTTCCAGTGAACATCATAATAGTAGCTCCTTACGGTAGGAGCTACTATTCAGAATCACAGAATGGCCAGGGTTGGAAGGAACATCAAGGACTATGAATCTCCAACATTCATAGAACGGAGTACACTAATCACACTTCTCAAGAGTTTTGTTACATGTTTCCCATAGCACTGAATTTACTTATAGATTTTCATTAAACATTAGAATGGCAGTGGATGCTACACAAGGAAATTCAGCAATCTGAAATCCAGTGGATAGTTTACAGGAAAATAAAAAGCATATCTACATCTTTAAGCGCTGCATAAGCTTATTAGGAAATAGATTAGTTATTAAAGGACACATACACTACAAAGCATAGTTTTGAAGTTTGTAATTAACATTACCCATTACTACTATCATTATTCCTTCTACTTCAGAAGCATGAAGCAGAAACTAAAACATACTTAGCAGAAGCTGGGATGTTTACTATGAGAACAACCCTGAAATTATATTCTGCAAGCACCACTGAAATCACAGCTAAAAGGTATACACACATTTCTCTACTCAAAATATATGTAATGCTTCCAGAAGTGCAAAATAGGCACTTGAAGAAGGACACAATGTCACTCATTCAACAATTACAGAATTGCAGTGTAAGCAGGAAAGCATAAGTATTACAGGTAAATCTTCCATCTTTTTACAACTGTTCTATGATCGTTACTTCCAGGTTGCTCAAGAAGTTGAAATAACTTCAGCCTTTCAGAAACAGTTCAGTGAGTTAAATTTACCATTAAATTATAGACTGAGAACGCGCAAATAGCTCATCTCATTATTTCAGCTAGCTCTCCTATGTATGAGGACTACCTTCCACCCCACCCCCCACAGCAGAAATAAAAAGTTCCATATACACACTGATTCATTTCCAAGACTGAATAAAACAACCCACAGCATCCCCAAGAACTAATATAAGCCTTTGCTGTAAGTATTTGATCAGTTTAAATGCACGTAGCAGATTAACATCACGAAAGTAGTATAACTGCGTCAGGAGCCAGCTGAATCAGGCATTCTAATGAGAACTCATGGAGCATTTCTTTAGCATTAGGTCCTAAACCTTTACTCTGGAAGAAATTTAATCTATGAAGTGATAGCCTGTGAACTTAGTTTACTTGAAATAACCACAAAGACCTGTGACAGTTGGCGCTACAGCTAGAAAGATTATCATGATAAAAACAGGAAAAGAAACAAACAGGGAAGGAATGCTCACTTGGATCCAAAGACCTAGTTTGCAGGAAAGACTCCACAGTAGAAGGCTTGCCAGAAAGAGATCCTTTCCCCATTGCAGTCAGCCCCTAAATGGGGTCTAGGAGGGGTGGAGCCCTCCTAGGGCTCCAGATAAATTGCCTCCACCTGTGCTCCCACAGCTGACTCAGTCCTTTCCTCAGGTGATCAATCAGTGGTTCAGGCTGTGACTCAGCAGTTCCCATACAGATCTCAGCTGAGATGGAAATGAATATCCAATAAAATGTAAGCCCTGATACTGTATTAGCTGATACTAATTATTAGAAAGTTTTTGCTATGAGGTATGATGGAGTTGGAACATATTACAGAAGCACTATAAAAACAACATTAGTCAACGAAGCACTGTTTTTTAAGGTACATGCTTAGAACTTAGTCTGATTATCTCATTTCTACTTCACATCAGATGAAGGCCATCTAAAAATCAGTTGAAGATCAGAATAGGACTCAATGAGAATTAAGTAATTTTGTAAACACAAAAAAATCTAGATGAATGCTTATGTTCTCTTTAAATGAGAGTTTGAAAAAGGCTTCTGAAAATGTGCAGAAGTTGCAAGAATTTTAAAATATGCTTTCTTAAAAAAAGAATATTCTAATGAAGACATGAAATCATTCATCAAGATATTAACTAAGATCATCAGTATCTTTTCAGTACTGAACAAAAAGGATAAAATAGGATTTCTGGATGCATCAGCTCATTTAGTATTAAAACTTTATTTCAACTGTATTTTTTTACAGAATCAAAAAGAAAATATGTGAAACAATTCAGAGTTGACTTGAACTGAGCTTCTAGAACTGTCTTGGAAACCCATTAATTGAAAAGTAGAAGAAATTTTCTAAATCCTGGACAAGCACTAAACACTGAGTCCCATTTACACAATTCCACGTATAAGTTAAAAAAGTGAAATTAGAAACAACATCAGCAGAATGATGTTCATTGAACAACCAAGTAGCAAACTGCATAAAATCAATATGCTGGAGTTACTAATAATCATAACATAACAACATAAACATAGATTTCCAGATTTCTGGAGGATCTAGGAATTGAGTCCAAATTCAACAGGGAATGTGAGGACAGTAATGGAATCATTACTGTAATGATTCCAATAACCTTGTCCTCACATCTTTTCCCACCTTCAACAAAACAACATGACCATAAAACAAACAAACAAATAACAAGAGCATTTGAAGTCAAAATATTTTCTATTGAACTTTTTATTAGCACTTTGGTAAGGTCATGGTTAATTTCTAAGAACTCTCTTTTATGAAAATAATCACTGCTGAGAAGTTACAGATGAGACTGTTCCTTCAAGTTTTCCACATTTCTGAATTCCTTTCCTCCTGCCCAGTGAATACTTATTAACAAGTCTGAAATGCTACTGCTATGGTTTTAATGTTCCAATTATACATACTTCAAAAGTGTTCAGAGTAATGACTCTTGCACACTCATACCTCTCTTTCTTGTTCAGGGCATGCATCAGAACAAGTCTAAACAAAGTGCCAAGTGAGCTCTTTCTAATCATCCTTTCACTTCTTAAGACAAATTATTATTATTTTATTTTTTGCCACCTCTCAGAGTCCAAGGGCTGCATGCCCAGATTTTGATTACCTGATCATAAGGTGAAAGAACATAAATGATATGTTTATCAGTGCATGATGATGTTGGTCTTATTTTCCCATCATTTGCTAATCTGAGTGGATACAATGAACATTCACACTGAACACAGCTAATTCTGGCCAAGCAAGGAATTTGTGGGTTTTTATTCTTTCTACCCTTTTAACTTAAGTAATTGAAACATTCTGTCAAATAAGATACTTGTCATAATTATGGCTTCTAGAAAATATAAGGTGGCACCTCTCAGATATGCAGCTTCTCAGAAACTTGTTAGCATCTAGGTAACGAGCAACTAAACAAAGGAAAACAAACGTCTGAAGTCCACAGTGCTACACAGACAGATACTTTCACTGAATACTAAAAAATGAGTCATAAACACACTGAGTTTACACAACGTATGCTCATATCTCAATAGGCCAGTTGTTGCCACAAAAAAACAGGAGTTCTGCTGCTTAATGTGCTCCGTCTCATTGTGCAGGAAAAGAAATGGCAGGTTCCAAACGCCAGTTAAATAACAGACCTTTGCTGAAAACACAGCAAATGCATGTTAAGGTGTGACTCTACCTTTTCTACAGTACTACAATTAAAACAATATATAACTGCCACGAAGATAGTTCAGCATCTTGATGACATGAAGAATATTCTAATTCCTGTTGTATTTGAGATAAGAGTGCACCATCCTGATTTTAAATCTCCCAGAAGCTAATCTCACAAAACAAAACAAAACAAATTGCCCTGCTTATTTATTGCTATTATTTTTCACTTATGAAAGTAAACCTGAGATACTTCACTAACAGTTGAAGCACAGCTGACCTTCAGACCTCCTATCCAAATGCTAAACTTAGCCACCACACTGCTAATAATTGCAGCAGATGGTTAAAGGCTTAATAAGCACATGTGAACTTTTTAAGGTCTGTTCTCATCTCCACAGAAGAGACATGAAAATGTATCAAGGTCACTGAAGCCTTTTCTTTGCTCTCCAACTCAAAGTGGAGATGGGGAAGAAAGACAGGAAGGAGAAAAAAGAAAAAGTACCTGTCATAGTCTTCCTCCCTGTATCTCAGTAGCATTGAGTCTGCACCGGTCTACATACTCAGACATTCTCCTTGTTCCACTACTTGTCTTTATTTTATCTTGTTTTAAAAGGAAACTCCACCTCTTCCTCTATGAAAGGTTTCTTAACTTCATTATGAGAATTTAATAATGATTTAGCAATGATGATTATTATTGCTGCTGATAATTAGCATCAGTAAGTCTCACTTCTTCCATTCAGTAAAAGTCTCTATGATTTAGCACATGTAACACAGCTGGTTACTCACAAGTGGTTTAAATGAATTTTAAAAATCATATTAAGTTCCCTCAAGTAGTTTTTATTTTCCAACTAGTCCCTAACAGGGTTTTTCTGAACATATTGTCTATTATTTCATTTACAAATTAACTTCTCAATTTCATGGAAATCATAGAATCATAAAGGCGGGAAAAGATCTCAAAGATCGTGCAATCCAACCACCAACCCACTATCACTATGCTCACTAACCGTGCCCCTCAGAGCTATAGCCACACACCTCCAGGGACGGTGACTACACCACCTCCCTTTGTAGCCTGTTCCAAGGCATTACCACTCTTTCAGAGAATTTTTTTTTCCTAATATCCAACCTGAACATGCCCCAGTGCAACTTAAGGGCATTACCTCTCACCCTATTACTGTTACCTGGGAGAAGAGGCTGACCCTCACCTCTTTTCATAAGTTGTAAAGAGCAATATGAAATATGAGGTTATGTATCTATTAATGAATACATACCACTCTCTACATCAGACATTAAGCATTATTTTGACTATGACAGTATGCCTTATCAATATAATACATGATTAAATGTCCATTTCTGTCAGTGTTAAGGTTTCTTGACTTTCTTATCCGTTTCAAATCTGTTAGAAGTCTGTCCTACACTTAATACCTGCTGGCTAATTTAAAGAAGAAGAAAGAAGAAGAAGAAGAAGAAAAACAAAACCAAAAAAAAAACAACCACCCAAGTTTAAAAGTTTTAAGCAGCTGATAACAGCTGATTTCCTCGTATATTCTTCCAGCACATATGTAAAAACAGACTGATACAGCTGGGATGTGAAAGCACATAGACATAAGAAACAGATTCATAGGACAGGGGATTTGCCACACTGATTATATCAATGGTATAGGAAGTATGTTTATCCTCTTTTAAAGATTGGCTAATATTAGGTGCTTCCAGGCAAGTTATGAACTGCTGTATCAGACAGTTTTACAGAAAAAAAAAAAACAAAACCCAAAAAAACACTTATCTAATAAGTGTATTCCTAATCCTGCAAAGTCACCAAATGCCTGGAAGCATGACAGCTGATATTTCTTTCAGCTTTTTAATCCAATTTAAAACAGCTGAAATCAGCTTAAGGAATGAGTTAATAGAAAACAGTGGAATAATTATCTTAGATTTCAGCATAAACATTTTCTTAAAATAATGATTGAAATGTACAAAAAAAAAAAGGGGGGAGAGGGGTAAAAATTCTAGATAAAACAAACACGTGTGATAAGATAAGAAGAAAAGAATAATTTGCAAGAGGTAAGTAGGTTTGAAGAGGATGCCAAGTAGGAACAGTCAAGGAACTTCTTTCCTATTGAAGAAAAAGGCAAGTCAGAAACACTGCAGATAGCTAAATACAAAACTATCTGAAATTTGAATCTGAAGAATATTTTTATTTCTCTTCAGTTAAGGGAAAAACAAATACAGTCACACACATTATACACATATTAGCAGAGCAAAATCTAGGTAGCGGTAGAAAAGAAGAGGAAAGGAGTACTTTGGAACTTAAGCTAGAAGGGAAAAATAAATATGAACAACATATCTTCACTGCTTTTCTTTAGTCTACCATCTACAAAATCCCCTATAATTCAGCCATTGACAAAGAAACAGGTTAACATAAACTGCTCCAAAGAATCAAATTTTTCAAACACTGCTGTGACAGCTAACTTGTTGAAAGTAAAAATAGGATGGTGCCAGATTAGAGTAAAAGAAAAAAAAAAAAAAACAGCCCCAGGAGGTAATACTTAGATGGCTGCACAGACCTAAAATGAAGGAAGTAGACAAGTTTTGGGGTTGGACTGAGCTACCCGTTTCATCAGGAACAGAACTTTATTCCAAGGCTTTCATACTTCTAGTGACTTGCCAAAAAATGAAAGATCTTGAAGTCATCATGCTATTTGAATTTTAGCTGATCTATTTGTCATAAACCAAATGGAAGTGTTTCTTCTACTTTTTTTCCCTTTTTGCTACCACTGAATTAATTTTTTTTTTTTTGTTATTCTTTTTGCAATTTCCTGGATTAGACACTTAAACAAAGGGTTTCCTAAAGCATAATTAAATTAACAGAAAAAGGTAACTCATTTTAATATAGGAGTACCTTTGCCAGACTAAAGACAGCTTCCTAAGAAGTTTGGTACAGTTTGAGAAACTAAGGCACTAAACTTGTTAGACATCCTCCTCCCACAGTGATGTGTGAAAGGAATGGATGGTCGCTGTTAACTCACATCCTGAATTCCAGGTGAAGAGCAGCAACATGTCACCTCATAACAGAGCTTTGGTTTCAGTAGCATTATTATTTGCTGCAGTACTGGAGACTCTACAGCAAAATTGTCTGCAAACTGTTATAGGAAAGAATGCAAGCAAGGACAGGAAAAAACATGTTACTTGGGTGGTAAATTGGGGATTGGCTTGATCCACATCCTGGAGTACAAATTCCCTTACAGGGCAGTAGGAGAAAGACTCAAGGGCACACTGAAACTCCACAACTTTAAATGAAAAAGAAAAAATGAACACATCCATTTCATTTATTGGATCAGTATATTGTTGTTTTGTTTTAGCTCTGAGTTGAGTGCGTTTCTGTGCTTTGAGTGTTTTGAAGAGGTGAACTCTAAATGGACTTCCCACAAAGCTGTATTTCCAGCAGTGGTTGCATGCTGGCAAGATGGGGGTTGTAAATAGCTGCTGGATAAGTTAGAGGGTTAGAATAAGAGATTATAGCATATCAAAGCAGCAACAGGTGTACTTCTTAGTTAAGTTTCGCAGTGTTGCAGTGCAGCCTTGGCCAGGTGTGCATTCCTTAGTCAAAGTCCCCACACTCATGTGATTGCGTACAAGGAAGTTCCAGAAAAAAATGGAAGATGATTATCATTTTTCATCATATCTTTCTGAAGCTGCTCATTGCCTGCTGGTGCAGATTGATTATCTGTACAAGCAGTAATACCAGAACAAGAGCAAACTGCAGCAGCTCCTGTTGTGCTGAAGATAACCATTCCTATGTTCAGAAAAGGCCAGAACAGAAAGCAAGCCCTTGCCACTACTGTTTTTTAACCATAACAAAGAATCTGAAAAAGAAACAAACAGCCTGGACAGATATTCCATAATTCAGTGTCTGAGGGAGAACTGTTCATCTTTACTGGTAGTATACACTTGGGTATTTTATAACAGAGTTATGTCATCAGCTGAGTGTGATTTCTCCAAAGTCCTGTCACTAATAGCTGTGACACTCAGTGGTATTTTTCAGATTCCTCAAGGGATATAGCTCCGATCCATTTAGAGACTTCATTTTTCATGAAGTCTAGTGTCCTAGCACTTCAACAGGCCATAAAATATCTTTATGAAGTTTGGCAGTAGCACTATGCACAAACTAAAAGCTAAAGAATTTCACTTTGTCAGATTCCATGACGTAGCAGATTTATGCACAGAAGGGAAAAAACACAGCTGCTGGTTTCCTCTCCATATAGTACTATTAAACAATGCAAATATGTCTGCCCAAACTCCCTTCTATATATGCTGAGGAAAAGTGAAGTCTGTGAACACAGGCTAATACATTCTCCATAAGCAATAATTATACCAACTTGTTTTATCCTTTGTTTTTGCTCTTTTTTTAAAAAACATATGACAAAAAGTGGGACTTGAACAAAATGCACATGTATGAGCTTTAGTGTATTAATATAGGTGTGTTTCATTTTATTGTCACCTAAAAAAGCTTTAGAAAACATTTCTGCACTATAATTTATCAAAGGAGACAAGAGAGAAGTTGAACACATGAAAAAATAACATAATCTGAAGGACATCAGTTCTCACCTTCCTTGTATATGCAGGGTTCTATTAAAATTGCTGTATTGATTTAGACCATTAACTTGCCTATTCCAGTAGCCAATACTAGCTAATAGACCCCAAAAGAAACAAACAATTCCCTAGAATCCTCCTGCAGTAAATAGATTTGCTCAATAATGAATATTGTATCTTAGCTTAATGAGCAAGAAGATAACTGTTTTGAAATAAAAAGCAGTACATTATGGGGAAGCCAATAATTTACTTGTCATGATATATATATATATATATTTCTGTATGCTACATTAATAGTCTGCTAATTCTCTCTTCTGTGTAGGGTCTGTGACAACATGTAAGTTTTACTTTAAACTACAAGAAACTGCATCTTTCCACCTTTGCTTAGGTATTACAATAAGAGCAGTAGATTTTTATGTAAAAATTTGCCACAGGCAAATGTTGCTCTGCCAGAGACTGTAACTTATCTCTAGTTGTGGTTTTTCAAACATTCATTATCTACACACAACTGGACTGGAACCCTTCCAAGCTTCTCTATGTTAATAGACTTTAAGGTTGTCACTTTTTATTTTCTGTCATTAATTAATTAGGCAAGATCATGTAACAGACCTAAGTGAGATCAACAAGGACACTTGTGTATTCACAAAATATTTCATGGAAGGAGTAAACTGTACCACATGTGCAAGGCTATGAAGGCAACAGCAGCTATAGCTGCACAGGTTTGTCAGCCCACATGGAAGGACTTTCTTCCTCATCTTTCTGTGCTTTATTACAATAATGGTTACTGGACTTGCATTACATTATACTTTTAAGAGAATGCTTTGAAAACTGATTAAAGACATATGAGGGTCCTAAAAAGATTTTCTTGAGATATCCATTCACATAATAGAAGATACCACAGTTGTTAAGATACTAAAATTTAGAGAGGAATAATTTAAAAAAAAAATATATATATATATATATAAATAAAGACAATTTCTAACTGCATAGAATACCATGATCCAAAAATGCAGAACATGAATTGCCACGAGGACAGATGTACACCAGCAAAAGCTGTCAATACACAGCAAAAGGCTCAGCTTTACTCCTAGACTCTGACATTATGACCAATAGAAGGATATTTAAACAAGTACCATGTATATAGCAACGTGCAAAAAAGGCCATGCCCTGTGCTAGCCTTATTTTCCACTTGTGAAGAACTGCTTTGCCATTACAGAAACCACTGTGGTAGTGATATTGAGAATCAGCTCCCTGAGAAAAATTATTTCAGTCACACACTGGTTTGCCTTGATGATACATTATGGCATCTGTGTTGTTGACATGCAAAAAGCAGTGTAAGCAGTTCTTTGCTTTTGGCCTCCTATGATCTTACTGCACCTAAAATCTCTGACTAATAGCCGAGTAATTAAGTTCTCTTTTCCTAACTGTTTTGTATTCAGGTTATGGCTTGATTGATCATGGCAGAACATCCTGGAGAGGGATCATAAAAAATAAAGGCTACTAGTATCCTATTGGTTAAAATTTAATTAACTGAAAGCATCTTGTCCAAATTTTTAAGTATGATACCTAATTCTATCTATCCTTTGTGGGCACCAAACCATGCAAAGTTCACAGAGCAGCACTTATATCATGCTTCATCAATTACTTTAGAACAGCTTCTGGACAGATGTTGTGCAAGTTATTCGAGAATAACTCAAAATCCCACTATTATAAAAAACATCTATTATAGATTTTCTCATACTGCATCACTACATCCAGTAATCATTTTACCTACCAAAGATGTTCCACAGAGCTGTTCTCAGATTCCAGGTATTTCTTAGAATCATAGAGGTCTCTTCCAAATCTAAGGATTCTAAATATCATCTAGTCCAACTCATGTGCAACAAACAGGGACATGCACAGTTAGATCAGGTCCAGGGTCTGATCCAGCCTCACCTTGAAAGTTTCCAGGGATGAGGCATCCACCACATCTCTAGGCAACCTGTTCAAAAGCCTCTCCACCCTCGCTGCAAAGTACTTTTTCCTAATATACAAGGCAAATCTCCCCTCATTTTGCTTGAAACGATTTCCTCTTGTTTTGTCACCACTGACCCTGCTGAAGAGTCTTTTCCCTTCTTTTCTGTAGCTCCACTTTAGATACTGAAGGGCCACTGTCAGGTTACCTCACAGCCTTCTGTTCTCCAGGATGAACAGTCCCAGCTCTCTCAGCCTGTCCTCAGAGGAGAGGTTTTTCATCTCTCAGATCAGTTCTGTGGCCCTTCTCTGGATGCACTCCAACGGGTCCATGTCCCATACTGAGGACTCCACATCTGGATGCAGTACTCCAGGTGAGGCCTCACCAGTGCAGAGTAGAGGGGCAGGATCACCTCCCTCAACCTGTTGGTCATGCTTCTTTCGGTGCAGCCCAGGATACAGTTGGCTTTCTGAGCAGCAAGGGCACATTGCTGGCTCCTGTCCAAGGTCCCATCCACCAATACCCCCAGATCCTTTTTGGCAGGGCTGTACTCAATCCTTTCATCCCCCAGCTTCTATTGGTAGTGAGGGTTGCCTCGACCCAAGTGCAGAACTTTGCACTTGAATTTGTTGAACCTCATGAGCTTCACCTGGCCCCACTGATCAAGCCTGTCTAACTCTCTCTGGATGGCATCCTGTCCCTCTGGTGTGTAAAATGCACCCCCCAGCTTGGTGTCATCAGCAAACTTGATGAGGGTGCACTCGATCCCACTGTCAATGTAATTGATGAAGATATTAAAGAATATAGGTCCCAGAACTGACCCCTGAAGGACACCACTCATCACTGATCTCCATGCAGAGCCATTGATCACCACCCTCTGGACTCATTCCTTCAGCCAGCTCTTGGTCTACCGAACAGTCCACCTATTAAATCCACGTCTCTCTAATTTGATATTTGGATTTCCAAATTTATAATTATAACAAATACTCACTACTGCTATATCTGCCGAGTCTTACTTTCTGTAAACAAGCAATGTGAGTGGAGGAGGAAAAAGATTTTCCACAGTCAGAACCAGGATTGTTTATACTGATTTTTTGGATTGAAAAGAGTACATTATGAATGTTTATGTTTTATCTGTAGCATTGAAACACAGCCAAAGAATATGAATAACATTGAGCAAAGTCGCAGATCATCAATGCTGAAAGTTCTGCAAGTCCCTGTGCAAGGCAAAGGACTTTTCATTTTAAGAAGAGCTTATAATTTAATGGTCCAAGGTCATCTGACCTACAAAAGAGAAATAGATAAATGCAGTTTTAAAAACAAGGAGAGAAACAATGACATATTGGAAGAAATAGCCTGCAGCTACAAGATCTTGAGCTGTGAGCTTGTTACATATTTGTTGTGTCAGAGGCAAATAAGATCAATACTTGAGTGACAGACCAACACAAGGAATGACTGAGATGTTTCAGAAGTGTGATGGAGCTTCCATAACAAGCTTCTACTTTTCAGGTGAGATTTAAAACAACAGATTCTAAGCCTGAATATACAATAATATAAAATAAGTAATCTCATCTTTTGTGCCTCTTTGTAATTGATCGTACTATCTTTTTCCATTCCAGAGAACATTACCATCAAATAGCTGTCTTCAAACTCTTTAAGGTATTTTATACCTAGTCTTCAAAGCGTAATAGATGTCAGGTCTGATATATATAAGAGCACTGGAAAAATGAATTGGTATGGGAAGTAATAGATTCTCAGTAGAAGCATATACTTTCCCACAAACCATGAGTATTAAGTAAAAACAAATTAACAAAAGAAAAACCCACACAACCACTGCATAATAAAAATAGTGTTAAGAGTAGACAATTTCTTGTAGAGTTAAGATCATGTCTTATTTTCCAGAAGCTTGAATTGAATTTTGGTGTCATAATAACTGAATGAAGCCCAGAGGCACAGAAGATATGCTACTTTTTCTAAGAGACTGTGGCATATTATTATAGGATAACAGTGGCTATCCCATATTTAGGGACTAACATAACAGACAGTAATAACAAAGAACCTCAATTTCAAAGAACATTTTGTACTAAAGCAGATACAACTGTCCCATAATGGGGGCCAGATCTCTCTGAGTACAGCAGACTGCTCCACAATATTTTCAACAGAAATCCTAAAGTAATCAATTTATTCAGTTTGCCTTGTACCAATTAAAATGATATGGCTAACCTAATAAAGGTAAGACAGACCTATATATATTCTTATGCATACATAGCTTATTACATTTTAGAAACACAATATTTAAGATGCAAGTTTGGCACACATGTGCAACAATACCTTTAACAGGGCTTCAACTATAAATGGCTCTTACCTCGGCGTCTATCCCCACCAAACTTCATAAACACTGCTACAATTTGTTCTGCTGAATGATGAAGAGTATTAACTAAATTGAAAGGACATTACAATTTTCTCATATACAGAAATACTATCTGTGTTTCCATACAAACCCATGTTTCAGGCTTCAGTGGTAACTTCACCAGCTACCTCTAATCTGGCAGTAACAGGCATAGGGTAAACAAAATTAGAACAGAAAGGGACATACAAGAGAAAGCTCCAATGTATGGATCATATTTTGTGATTTTTTTTGTTTTCCAGTATATAGTGTTTAATTATTCTTTCATAGATAGTTTTAGACTAATCATGAATAACATATGCCATTCCATTTTTTTTTGTACAACACTCATCTGTTAAAATTCCACCACACTACACATATAAACATACACACACATACCATTAAGTTTTTTTTTCTATTGATATCTGTGCCAGCTAAAAAGCATCAGAACTGCCACTGACTTGAACACAATTCATTAATTCAATTTTTCTACCAGACAACTACAAGGAAGTAAATCAGATGCTCTGTGGTAACAGCAATGTCTGTTAACATGACAACGCTGCAGCTCCTTATGAACAAGATGATATAGTGTAATTTGAAAAGACAGGAAACACAAATGATAAAAAACCCAATTACTGGCTGATAAAAATATGTAAATACTCACTCTATACAGTCTATAAAACTGACTTGTAGCAAACTGCAAGATGAAGCTTAGGTCTCAGACATCCAATACATGACAGTTTCTTAAATTTTTCTGATTGAGCCTCTTAATAACCCACCCAAGGCTGCAGACTTTACACCTGACAGGTCATTGTTTTATAGTTTAATATATTTTCTTCCGGCAAAGCAGTGCATAAACAAGTGCTTTAGCAATTAAACAAATGTTGCAAAGGCACATAATGGTAACTATACCTCACTTCTATGAGCTTGGTTATCTGTTTAATGGACTTAATTGCTCCCATAGTGAGGGACATCATGGACTTCTGCCAGACCTATTTGAAGGAGCCTTCTATTTTGTGACCAGCATGAAAGCCAAGCAATTCTGCTGCACATGTATAGAGTCTGTCAGAATGCTTTTGTTCCCTACAGAAAGGGCAAAATAGCAGTGGCATATCTGGCTGGTCACATTAGACAGAGAAAAAAACAAATGGGCTTATTTTCTGGCTCCTCCGAGAAAAAACTATGGCTCTTGGAGTAAATTTGCCAAACTAAGACTTCTGCATTAAGATACCTTAAATTAATTTCCCTTACTTCTATGAAGTGAAAAAATAGCAGCGATGAGGAATACTCTCCCAAAGAGAATAAACACGGGCAGTGGAAGTGCATTCTCTTGCATGACTAGAATCCAGCATAAATCTAAATGCCTTGAAGAGAATAAACACTGATTTCAGCAGCAGAACTGGGAAATGTAGTGTTGTATAAGTTTGTTCCTACAACTACATCGAAGAACTCAAATTGGTTAGCCCAAAACTCCCTTCCCTTTCTTTATTTCTAAGATGATAAACAGGGTGATGATTATTAGTAGTAATCGAAGGAAAAAAGGAGGCTCTAGTAACGTAAGATAAATTTTGAGAAGAATACACAAACAAATAACAACGGGCACCAGAATGGAGAGTTTAATAAGTAAGATCAGTGCCAGGTGCCTCTGTGGTAAACAGTATCAGACAGTGGGAAGCTTCGATAAAGCCATGGATGGATTCCAGAGAAAATTCATGAAGTTGTTAGAAAAAATGAGGAGTGATTTGATAATTAAGCAAAGAGAATAGCTGCCATTGTTTGAAATAGAAACTGGATCAACATTTTCTATTGTTCAAGTGGAAAAAAAAATCATCGTTACTGCTAAGATAAAAAATTCCTGTAAACAGTACATTTCAGAAAATCAGGAAACTAACATTTAAACTCAATTATGGCATATGGAAGTGCAAGTTCTAGAATTTCAGTACTTCAGTAGCAGAAGACAAAGGTTTTAGAAGAGATAGGAGTGTCTAAATACATAAACAACTGGCACATTTAAACTACAGGAGTAGACACCATTAGTGAACGGGCATCTATCAAAGTATTTATCTTAAACTTAAGTTGCTTAGTACGGATTTGGCAATATAAACGCTGGTGCTTTCTTATATCAGTAGGAAATAAGCAATAGCTTGTGTAATGGCTCTCATTATTTTTTTGATTTCTCAGGAAACTTCCTTAAAAACTACCATACACTACCATTCCTAGTAACCTGAAGATCTTCTTCCCTACAGTACAGCATCAGCATTAAGGATGAGAGAATCACATCCCTTGAACTGTTGTCCACATTCTTTTTAATGCATCCTGGGATAGCACTGGGCCTTTGGCCATAAGGGCACACCATTGACACATGGCCAACCTGCTGCCTACCAGGACCCCCAGGTCTTTCTCCGCGGAGCTCCTTTCCATCAGGTCAGACCCTAACCTGTACTGATGCATACAGTTGTTCCTCCCCAGGTGTAAGACTCTTAATAATATAAATGTAAACATATCTGTGCATGTGTGCATAAATCTATGTATTTGTATAAATGGTTGTTAAGCACTGGAATAGTCTCCCCAGGGAGGTGGTTGAGTCACCATCCCTGGATGTGATTAAAAACCATTTGGATGTGGTGCTCAGGGACATGATTTAGCACTGAGTTGTTAGAGTTAGGTTGTGGTTGGACTCAATGATCTTTAAGGTCTTTTCCAACCTGAGTGATTCTATGATTCTATGATATATGTATTCACATATACACATACATACATTTCTGAAAGGAAGAAAAGAGAACAGCATTTTACCTAATTCGAGCACAGAAAAAAAATGAAAAGGGAAGTAGTTGTAATCTGAAATTTTCTGCTCGAAGCTTTCTGTTCAGCATTGCAGACTATGTGGCTAAGCCTGTTGACCCAACCGGGCTCAGAACCTGGCCCAAGAATCTCAGTGAAGGCTGAGGGCCTGCAGCGGTATGTATGATGTTTATGTAAAACATTCTTTCAATCAACTTTTATTACTGAACAAAATCAGTTCACTTGCAAAAAGCATTTGGTGTGTCAGCAAAATAACTTTTTGTTCAGCCTTTAAGTTTTTTAAAGGAAGGGCAGTCAACTTGTTTCTTGCCAGCAAATCAAACTGAAAAGCCATTAGAATTTTGTAGCAGTTTCAAAGGCAAACTGCCATAAAAGATTTTATACAAAGTCCCTGAGATCTGCTTTTTGTGTTGGTGAAACAGGCTGTTGAAATTTGATAAGGATCAATTCAGCAACAACAATATTCTTGTGGGCTGCAGAACACAACACTCCAATGCCATTGGCATGGCATGTTGACCTGCAGACTCTGGACACATAAATGGTCAATTCTGATGATTGATTTTTAGTCACTATTTTAGAAAGAATGGCCTTCCAGAAAGTTGAACTGTCTAGAAGTTGTGGAAAGAAGAGCAGAAACAAAGTTTGAACTTCTCTCTTAGTATCACTCTGCTATGGACTGGAAAAAGGGGAAGTGGTTTCTTTATACCAAAGTACAACACATCACAGCTTGACTCCATAGTGTATACTAAAGTTTGGTGCAGAGATGCTCTGTTAAATGGCAATGATCATGTGTAAGCAGAGTTCCCATGGAGCAATTCCTTCTTGTACTATGATGCTGACTCAAATAGCAGCTGTAAAAACCAAATTAGAGGCACATCTTTCAGTAGAAATTATCAATAGTAGTTGGACATTGTATTGTGCTGAGGTCTGTTAGCTTATGTTGCTCAGCACTTCATTCCACTGCAGGAAGTTCACTTCCTAAAGATATTTTTAATTGGCTTTATTTGAGCTTTTGTGCACTGAACATTAACTCCCAACAGAAAGCCACTGCAACAATGGCTAACAGTTCTTCAGTGTAGAGGATACAAGTGTTTAGGCAGGGTGTCTGTATACAACACTCAGATAATTGTCCTTTATTCTGTTTCTGCACTAAAAAAAATAGAAAATTGGAATGAGGTTAGAGTTAACTTGTAACATTAAGAATCTGTTTTTGATCTCACATAAAGTTCCAGGTGACTCAACTATGGCATACAGGAGTACACAGAACAGTGCTACATGAAAATAGATTTTTTTTCTTACTTCTCAGAAACAGCTGCAAATGTCATGAGTAGGACTTGGACTCTCAGCTGAACACTTGATAAACATTTAATCAATGAAAGTTAAAGCATGTGGAAAACTCTCCATTGTTAGATGCACAATTTCCAGCAAATTGATGTAGGATCGCTTTTAATCACAGTTTACTCAGCTAGATGAAGGGATCACTGAGAAAGTAATTTTGTGATCCACTATATATGACTGTACCAGAAATACTAATATTCCCTCTAACATTCAACTCCATGAACTGTGGAAGAGGGACACACTCAATTTTCTTTTCTATAGAGAAAGGTTGTCCTGGCCATGAAATCCACATAGTTTTGCTGCACCAGGAGCAATGTTTATAATCCTCACTGGGGAGGTAGTGCTGGTAACAAGAATTGAAGGCACTGCATGGGGTGAGATATAGCTGAAGAGACAACATTCAGAAGAATGCAGCCTGACAGAAAGGAGCCAAGAGGAAAAATAGGATTTTATGAGTCTGACATGGCACAAGGGAAACATAAGCAGCCAGGAAAGCCTTTTGGACCAAATACAGTTAATGTCACCATGCTAGCCTAGGTACATAGCCTTTAGCATGCTGTGTTGTGCTCAAAAGCTGAAATGTAAAGGATGGGAAAATAGGGAAAATACCCTGTGAATAAGTAGAATATGTTTCAGAAGTAAAATAACATGCAAGGGAAAGTAAAGACAGAAAGAAAGAAAGAAAGAAAGAAAGAAAGAAAGAAAGAAAGAAAGA
>JAPSGF010000011.1:7199378-7223444 GCA_035772895.1 Perdix hodgsoniae | reverse complement strand
AAAGAAAGAAAGAAAGAAAGAAAGAAAGAAAGAAAGAAAGAAAGAAAAAGAAAAATAAAGAAAAACATCTACCATTAGGATGACTCATGGACAGCCTACAATAGAGGTGAGCCAATTTCCGTCTCTGGACCACTGTAGTTTTTCTCTAAGGCAGTAAAAGATTCAGTATCGCTTACATGTTTCTCCAAAGAGCTAGTCAGTGCACAGGCAGGGATTTGAATAATTTACAGTGGAATGTCATTAATCCTACCAACTCCAGGACCTTATCAAAGTGCAGATTAATGAGAGGTCATGTAACTTCAATGTGCTCCTGCTAACACAAGCAATCACTCCGCTGCTTAACTATTATACTTCCTCACTGAGGAGTGAGCACTTTAATGAAAACAACAACTTTAAGTGGCTGTAAAGGAAAAAAAGAAGCTTTTTAGCAGAGATAGCAGGGATTTAACATTTGGCTACAATCATTTAGATTAATTAGTTCTGGAACATTTATGTTTCACTATTTGAAAGTTAAGAAGTAATAAATAAAGAAACAAACCCAACAATCCTGTCCTCGGGATTTTCTTGCCTTTTCTGTCTCTATTCCACAAGATAAGAAATGGGAAATGGGACCTATGCTCTGAGTGCAGTGAGTAGTGAGTGGCAGTGCCTTGAGCTGAGTGTGCCCAGATGGGCACATCTGGGATGGGCTCCTCTTCCCTCACCACAGCTGCCTGGTGTGGCAGGGCATACCATTGCACCAGCATGTGCAATTAGTCCATAGCAAAGACATGGGTTTTTACTAACATATCCATCTGAACTGGGGTTACTGCCAGTTCACTGGGACTAACTGGCTGCTTCCTCATTGAGTCCATTGCTGCATGCTAACAGCTGAAGGCACACAGCCGGTGTATGCAGACTGTGCTGCCTGGCAGGAAAATAAAGTGATTTTAATGGATTTCATTTACGTTAACAACTCCACCTGTAAAAACACTATAAGTTCAACCGAGTGCACAGTTGTAGCATCTGATTTAAGGCTAGATAGTACTATAGATAGAAATATGCAGTAAACAAAATACTCTGTTATGATTAAAACATTAAGCCAGCCAGTGCAAGAAAAGAAACTGAGGTTCAATGAGCTAACATCCTACAGAATACAGCTTCTGAACTGACCCTTTGTGTATGGTCTGGCTGCCCAGACACTAGAAGGTAATCAACATTTAAAAGATTTTTATTTTCTCTGCTGAGTTAATATTGGCTACTGAACTGTGGGCATATGAGAAAAAACAGACACATGGAAACTGGTGCTGTTCCATTTCAGCTTTGTCCAGGAAGTATCACTGACATAATGCTATACAGAACTGGGCAAAAGAGACGAAGCACAGACTGTATCCTTTGGTACAGCAGCTGAGTAATGCTGGTTTTCCCAGCACACTAGTAGAAAAAGCCAGTTTTCCTCTTTATGCGAGGAGAATTAATACAATTAATTTTGCTGAAACTGCATTACTTGCAGATGATTAAATCTAAAGTTCATTTCAGTGATATCACCACAGCATTGAAGCAAAATATTAAGAAGCACATTTGGTGAGGTATATAAAATTCTAGAAAATAATAATGATTAATAACATGATGACAGGGTTAAATAAAAAGGGAAACTTTAAAGCTTGTAAAACAAAAAATGTTCTGTTAACTCAGAAGTGGATTAAAGTGTTCAAAGTGCTTCAGGACTCGACACCATGTAAAGGCTGATTTATACTCCAGGCATCATAATGTCTACCTACTTCAGAATGACAAATAGCACTGTGCTGAGATCTCAATGGCAGCCCCAGAGCACTAACGGCAAATGTCTTCCATCTTAATAGCTGAGACTCTGCAATTCTCCTCACTTAAAATTCTGAGCGTTTAACACTGCTCGATGCATCTAAATCCAGATACAAAAACCTTCAAATCAAACTATTTACCTCAAGTGAAATCCACCCTGAATAATTCATAAGCAGCAAGGAAGCTGGAAGTGAAGGAGCTGAAGAGTGTTTTAATGAAGTCTAGAGTTTCAAATATAATGGTATAAAAGCTATTATGGATCTTTTCTAACCTTATAAGAAAGAATATCAGTCTCTGTAATAATGAAAGATCCCAATGAGCAGGAAAAGAAACACAGTTCAGGTGTCTTGCTGTCAGTGACTGATGCTGCTAACAGAATCACACAGATTGCTGCAGAGAAAGGGCTGATATCTGAAGCAAATCCAGATGAAAGGTATGAAGTGTTCAGATTGATTCTCATTCTTCCTGCTCCCATGAAGGAGTATCGATCCTTAAAACAGCTATAATAAGCTGCAATTCAATTAGAATAAAGTAGGAAAGTCAAGAAAATTACTTACTTAATGTGACTTTTTCTGCTTTTAGAGGTCAGGCAAAAAAATTACTTATTCTATATCATAGCTGGCCATTTCACTGTGGGAATCATGTTTTGTATTTTACTGTTTCAGGAAATCCTACCTATAAAACAGATACTACCAAAATGCTTGGCTGTTTTTCCCAGATCAGTGACAACAAGCCTGCACTGTCATTAAACAGCATCTGCCTCCTAAGGCAGCTGCTGACTTATTCTGAATTTAGTTAATTTTGAACACTTCTCCAAAATATATATAAAAAATAAGAACTGGGAGAGACTGCAATTAAAAATTCTGAAGTAGTACTGAGATTTTGGAAATTTGGTATCGTCAATCAATGTTCTTCTGTGTGGCAGGTAAACAATGAATTAATTCCTTTGTGTTTCTGATTAATTCTAATTAACTCTGATTTATTTCCTTCCCATCTAATTTGTGATATGACATCTCTTACATACTGGACAGAACTACTGCAAAGGGAGACTCCTGGCACGTCTTGCAGAGGCAGAGATAACATACCAAGTGCCTGCGCACTAAGTGAAAGCTCCACGAAAAGGCTACTGTGTACAAAACTTTGCTAAAAAAAATAAAGAAAAATGCATTCAGAGATAGTAGATATTCTATAGTTGCTCTTTTTGAATCAGGCTGCTTTTACTGTAGATGCAGCATTAAAAATAGCTTCTTGGTCACAATCTGTAAGTATCTGTAAGTGGTCACACACAATCTGTAAGTGGTCACTGAAATACATTTCAAGATTTGGCTAGCTTACATCATTACAGAATGCACTTTCAGTCCATGCTATTAAACAAATGAAAAAAAAAAAGACAAAAAATAACTTTAGAACATTTCAATTAAGTCACCATTATGAAAGGACACCATTCTCTAATAGTATACGCAATAGGTATATATTCCACCCTCTCCTTGTTACATATATTTCATATAAATAGCATGCATTGCCCTTTTGTGGGCACCCAGATCATCTGTCTGCTTTGCTGGGAATCAGTGCAAATTAAGGAAGGAGCCAGTTTTACAACCTTTCCAACCCTCCTCTGTGGAAACTGCTTTTCAAACTGCAGGAGAGCAACATCAGTTTCATGCCTTTTATTTGCACGCTCTTTGAATGTCTAGAAAAATCAAGACACACAAAAATACTATTCCAGATTCCATAAGGCAAAACAAACATCATCACCAGAAAGGAAACTACCTAATAAAATTAACTTAGAAAAAAAGTCCACTTTCAAGCAGGTAACAATACAATCCATTTATTTCCTTCAATATACTTCCCCCTTCTGGAGCATTCCTCCTTCTCCCTACTAAGACTTTAAATGAATAGCTTGTGTGTGAGAAAACTCTTCAGGACAGAAGTATATCTACACATATAAGTGATTAATTCAAAGTAAAAGATATTCATTTATTTTCTCTGATTTCCTGAAAATCCATGAGAATTTAAAAAAGAGCCACAGTCTGAACTCCCAATTTCTTGAACTCAGGCAGAACTTCCTTTATGAAACAAGCAACAGTGTGACAATCTATCCCCTCATTCAAGTTTAATAATCCTGTCACAAAACTTTATTCTACTATTTCTAAAAATAATTTGATCTTCAGAATATAAGGCGTTGTACAGTGTACTAGTTTCATATTGCAGTCCCTGCATGCTTCTTGGTTTGAAAGATTTAGACCCGTATATAAATGTTTTCTCACATCAAATTTAGTTTCAGAAGATGCAGAACAACTGTTTTTCACATTGTCATTATATTGAAAAACCTTGGGTTAGCTAGAAGAACACTGATTTTGAGATGCATTAAAATGAACTGGTAATTCTTCTAATGTAAATCTGTAAGAACATTTTACCATCTTAGATTTTATTATTCACTAAAGACTCAAATTATGCATGATTCATGCACTAACTTTTAAATTGAGTATCACTGAAAATCTGACTGTACAGGTGTTGCCAATTCTATCTATTTCAGGGTCATCTGCCTCACTAATGCTTTTTCTCTGTTCATCTTTATTCATGAAGTAGTGAGTTTTGCAAATTGAAAACTTTTGATATGATAAACTGTGAAACAAAAAAACATTATCATCATGTTTTCTGAAGATGCATTATTTCTATGAACATCCCTAACACATTCCTATGTTTACTTAATACATGTCTGCTACAACTACTCTATAGTTAACTTGGGTAGAGAAAAATTAAATCATTGTTATTTTATGAGTTATTTGATATTATTACAAACTAGCATCTAGACTTCCAAGCACTAAAAGACAAAGAGCCCAAATGTTTCAGAAGTCTTCAATCTTACTGATCCAGCAGCATAATTGTCTTTTGTATCAAAACACCAAAAAGCCCGTCTGTTTATCAGTCCAATGATTGCAAAACCCGTAAAGATTTTTTTTTTTTCTTCACTCATAATGATTAGTTTGCCTTCTAAGTTTCAAGTAAACATTTATTCCTTGGACAGCTCTTTTTGGTTTTTGATCGTCTATTCAGTGATCTGTTTTCTTACCTTCAAAAGTATTTGAGGAGGGGATTTGTATTTATTGACATTTTTTTCTTCCTGTTCCACCTTACGCAGATTATATTTTTAGTGGATGTCTTCTGCCTGGTGGCCTAAAATATATTACAAACTTTACTATTCCTCCAGCAAGAACACTGGGATGTTACAAGAACATCACACCACCCAATTTCTGAGATACCCTTCAGTATATTTTTAAGAAAGCTCAGAGATTGAAGAAACAAGCCCGAGTTTGCAGTCACATTCCATCTGCCCTTCTGCAGAGTAAGGATGGGGATTCAAAGAACATTTTTAGGGTAAGATTTCACTTGAAGGAGATGGAGCATGAGAGAATAGTTGAAAGATACAGAACCAAAGTCACACAAAGGAAGAAAAGGCAGCTTATGACTGTAAATTAAAGTTGGAATCTGGACTATCTGCAGTGTTGGAAATAATTAAAGATTCATTCACCAGAGCACAGAGGCTGACTCATGTGGACACTGTAGTTAGAATGTACTCTTATTTAGGACCAAATTTCAGAATTTTTCGCTTTACCTTTACTGGAGCCATTATGTTTGTGATTTTTAAGGCTGATCCCATACTCATTTAAGAGCATATTTTAGGCTCTGGAGACTTATTTTAAAAGAGAACAGGAAACGTGTCAAACAAGGCCCATTAATGTACTGCTTGGAGTTCCAAAGGTGAAAATGGCAAACAATTTGGTTCAGTGGTTTCTTCGCTACAAGCTAAAAAAGAGAAAACTTTCAGCAGCTGAAAACAGTGGGATACTTCACATCAACTTCAATAGCATCAGAGTTTTATCAAATATTTCTTCATATAGGGAGGGATGTACAACACTGAGCAGTGCATCACATGGTGGTATCCTACTGGAGTTATTTTAACATATATTTCCTTCAGAACCTTTTCTTCTGTAAAAGAACTGTGGACCTAACTATAATATCCTATGTTTCTGTGGACTTTCTTATATTTTCTCCTATTAAAGTAATCCTTGTTACCAAAGTAGACCAGCAGTAAGTATTGGATAATTGGGAAAAAAAAAAAGTTAAAAAGCAGGAAAGTATATTCCAGCTGTTAAATAATGCTTGTTTTATGAAAGTGAAGGAGTTAAGTGAAGATAATTTATTCTGTTCATACACCAGAATTGTTGGCTTGCACTAGTGAAATGGATCTGAGTGACATAAGCTACAAATGGTCATAAATCATAGAATCACAGAATAGCCCAGGTTGGAGGAGACCTTAAAGTTCATCTAACTCCAAGATCCCTGCCATGGGCAGGGTTACCACCTACTACATCAGGCTGCTGAGGGGCTCATCCAACCTGCGCCCTTGAACATTACCAGGGATGGGGCATCCACAACCTCTCTTGGCAGCCCGTGCCAGTACCTCACCAACCAAGATTTCTTGCTAACATCTAACTTAAATCTACCCTCTTTCACTTTAAAGCTATTCCCCTTTGTCCTATTACTATCAGACCATGTAAAAATTCAGTTCCCCTCCTGTCTGTAAGCTCCCTTCAAGTACTCAAAGGCTGCAGTCGAGGTCCCCAGAGCCTTCTCCAAGCCAAAAAAGCCGAACTCCCTCAACTTTTCTTCAGAAGAGACATTCTCCAGCCCTCTGATCATCTTAGCATTCCTCCTCTGGCCCACTCTAACAGCTCCACATCCCTTCTGTTCTGGGGGCCCCAGGCCTGGATGCAGTACTCCAGATGTGGCTTCACAAGAGCAGAGGAGAGGTGGACAATCCCCTCCCCCTTCCTGCTGACCAAAAAGTAATCTTATGCAAAAGAGGTTCTGGTATCCAGTCACCAAATGTAAATGGTATGGGAACAGACATAACAATATTGATACATAGCCCTTTATGCATTTCATATAGCTTAAATTAACATATGCCCAAGTTAAAATCTAATTAATAACTAGAAGTGTAAAAAAAATTACGAAATCATACTCCTGGACTCTAAGTTAAAAATAATTAGGTATATAATAGAAAGTAAACATTAATTATAAATCATGATTCTAATTTTGTTAATATTAGGAAAAAAAATACAGGTTACCTTCTAAAAATTGTATCCACTCAAAATTTTTGTAGACCAAATCGATGAATTCTAAATGGAAATACAAATCCATTCTGATAAATAATAATTAGCAATTTTCCCTTTAAAATCTCAGTTCTAGCAAGATTGTAAGAGAAAGTAAGATAAATAACTTGCTATTCCATCCATGTATTTGGCTGGAATTACTGCTAATTAATTTTTGTGAAAGGGGTATACACAACATTTTGTCCTTTCAGATATGTATCTGAAAAAATCTAGAATCCAATATTTTGTTTCAAAAAGCTCAAGAGACTTCAAAAATTGTTTATGTTACTTTGATACTGTTGTCTTTTTGTTCAGATAGGAAAATGCACTCTGCACTGGCTAATGTTTATTTTCCTTTAGCTTTTGAAAATATCTATAATTTGAAGTCCTTTAGTAAACACAATTCCACTACATTTATTCAACATATTTCTGATTCAAGTTAATTCTGAGCTAAATTATTTGCTTTAAGTACTATATGCACATTGCTATTCACGAAAGTAAAACCAGCATCTCTTTCATTGCTGTTTCAGATTTCCTGAGTGTCTAATCTCTCTTCATCGATCTCAGTATCTCCAGTATGTGCATTACAACAAAACATATCGACAGATAAAAAGGAAATCTAATAACCTATAGTCATCAAAAAGTGAAATGCCTGGATCATTTTTGAGGCACGCAAAGTATCTTCTTGTCCATAGCAGTATATTCAGCAAAAGGCTGAATCAGTCCGTTCATTGCATAATCATTTTAGAACAAAAATAACACAGCTTTCTCTAAGAGTTACCATAATTCATCAGCAGAATGGTGTATGTGAAAATTTGACAGGAATGTGGATTGGTGTCATTAAAATATGATTAAATATTATATATATTATATAAATGAATGAATGAATAAATAATAAATAAATATTATGTATATTATATGATATGTCATTAAAATATATGATTAAAATATACATTAACATTTGACTGTTTTAAATAAGTGTTTTTCAAATAGATTTTACAGTTCTGAAGTTACATAATATTAAAAAGGTCTTTGGAAATTCCAACAAAAATAATAAAAGTGTTTCTACCTTACACATAGAAAAATGTTACTTAAATGAAACACTGGAAATGACAACAAAATATATTGTGTATGTACCTATTACATATTTTATTAGATACAGAAGGGAAATCAGTATTCTGGAAAAAAAATCAATATATCTCAAAAGAACATAGGTACTGGATTTGATCTCTGATCTTATTGCAACATCTAAGTTGCACTTTCATTAGTGTTGATATTTTAAGCCTGAAAACAAAACAAAACGTATGCAAACTACATATGTATATCACTCTTAGTGCCCAAGGATGCAGGAGCATACAGCCCTGCACTTGAGCTTACAGTCTTGGCGGTACCTCCCATTTAGCCACTTCAAAAAACAAGGCAACACCAGCTCATTCACCTGCACCATTCACACAGAGTCACCAGAAATGTAACAGGACATCAGAAAAACCATGTTGCGGGAGCAACACGGGAAGGGGCCTGTCAGAAAAGCCTGTTTCACACCCACTGCACTAACATCACACCACTTTGTGCCTGAGAAGTGCAACTCTTACATGTCCGTAACATAACTGTGTTATCAATCTTGTAGTTTTCTGGTTGGTAATAACATAAAAGCTGCCTGAAGAGATCTAAACTATGATAACCAGATGAGTGGGATGTAGAAAACTGCGCTATATATATTTTCCTGAATTAGGAGGAGTAAGAGTATTTTATGATAAAATAGGATATGACTTAACACTTTAAAAGCCATACTTTGTTTGCTACAGGCTTCAGCTTGTATTGATGTTAGATTCTGTATTCCTAAAAATTTAGGAATCAGACTGACATGAGGCTAGTACAATACCTTTGGTAAATTATGTATCAGTTGTTAGAAGTGAAACTCCTTCATCTTTTTGTTCAAAATCCTATTTTAAGAATTGTATTGAGTAATGTATGATATAGGAAGGAAAAATAATTGTAAGAATTGGATAGAAAGCAAAAATTTCCAGCCCTCTGATTATCCTCATGGCCCTCCAACAGGCCTATGCCTGTCCAGTGCTGAGACAGCAGGGCTGAACACAGTACTTCACGTAGGCCACATAAGAGTGCAGTAAAGGAGGAGAGTCACTTCCCTTGGCACGCTAACTATATTTCTTTTGATGCAGACCAGGATATAGTTGGCTTTCTGGGATGCAAGCACACATTGCTGGCTCATGTTGAGTTTATCATCAACCAACACCTCAACACCTCCATGTCTTTCTCCACAGGGCTACTCTCAGTTCATTCTCCACTCAACCTGTATTTGCTCTTGGAACACAAATAAACATTTCACAATAAGTCCAAACACTTTTGAACAAAATGTAATCCAGCTAAATCCACAGAAAACCTTGAACCCAACCATCTCGAACTGAAATTCTCTAAGCAGAGAACTTTTGAATAGAGAGACTCATAAAAGCCCTATGGTATTAAGGTATCCATTCCTCAAATTTAAAAAATAAATCCACATTTTACTGATATTAAATAAATTCACAGAGCTCCTACACACAAGTATAGGTATCATATAATGGCTTGAGCTGGAAGGGACCTTTGAGATCATTTAGTTCCAGCTCCCAGTATCTAAATGCCTATATTACAAGAATGCACTTTATAGTCTTAAAACATTAGATGATAAGCAAGATTGCAGCAGAGGCTCTCAAAGGAGGCTTAATCATGCCCAGATCACAAGTGAGAACTGCTGCCCACTACAGTAGGTATTAAAAGCACCTTTAGTGATCTACTACTTGCCTTTTGCACCATTCATTCATTAGTTTTTTCATTTTTCTATCTGCATTCATGCATAACTTTTTAAGACATCAATAACTTGGTTATAACTGAAATGCTGGTGATTTGTGAGATTATCTTCCTTTATTTACTGAGCTATTATTTGTTAGCATCAATACCTGGAATTTTTTTCTTTGCATTCTTTAGTCAATATTGCTAGCCATGACTTGAAAACTTTAGATTTCCATTTGATCATATTAAAGTTGCATTTTCTTTTCACTTTGCTTTCCTGTAATTTCTGGGAAACTCAGTAGCACTTCAGTGATATAAAGCAAATATATTCCCTTGTGCTTACTCTACCACATACTAAAGCTTAGACAGTCATCTCAAGCAAGTTAGATTTTTAAAGCTAGATGAGAGTTATTTGCAGAAGAGCAAATTTCAGCACATGAACCTGACTGTGCATATTTATGCATGTTTATCTAGAAAGGGTGGAGACAAACAATAATTACTCCTGAGGACTAGGGGTTAGAGCTGGGCCACATCCCAGGACCAGGTCAGGCTCTGCTGAGCTCCCAGCTATTTGTGTCCTCGGTAGCTAATCTGAAGTTACTTCAGTAACTCCTGCTACAGTGACAAGTATATACACATATCCTAAGCACAAGAGGAGAGAGAACAGATGGATGCAGACAGAGAGCACACGGAAGCTGTGAGACCATATTGGCAGTAGTCATAACACATCACTAGACTGTTGGCGAGGTCCCTGCGGGCATCAGAGCAAAGGGGAGCAATGGAGGGATTTGAAGGGGATAATAAAGTAACCCAACAGGCTTTTACAAAAATCTTTTCCCTAGCATGAGGGATGGCACAAGAAAAAGGGGAGTTTGCTTAAATATAATGTGAGTTGGGGAAGATACCAACATTGAAAGCTGTCTGGGAGCAGAACTGAAGTGCTTGACACCTAGTGGGAAACAAACAAGGAGGAGGGACGTGGTGATGGATCTCAAAAGCAGACAATTTAACATCTGATGCAGCAATGGAAGAGTAATATTTTAAGAACGAGTGATTAGAAAAATGCTGTTTGTAGCAGTAGACTGTGTGGATACCAGCATAGTAATGAAGGTTCAGTAATACCATCAAGACATAAAGCTGTTTTTGTTATTGTTGCTGTTGTTTGGTTGTTTTTTTGTGTGTGTGCATGTATTTTGTTTGTTTGTTTTGCACAGGAATTAATTGCCAAAGACCTGCACATGTTACAAATAGCAACATTGTAATATGAGCAAAAACATGTCTGCCTAATGAGAAATGCAACTGGCAGAATCTGGCCAGTTACATTTCATTCATTTCACTGCATCATACCATCATTAATTCCAGCAATATTACCAGTGGAGCAGTCTGAAAGTGTCGTTTCCAGCAGAAAAGAATATTTTGGAAGACAACCAAATCTATGATGGATGAAGGCAGGCTCAAATCCATTTAAATCAGTGATTCAGTACCCATTAGCTGCTGTAGACTCCCTTGACGTTTCATGAAGTTCATGACAAACAAATTACAAAATATGGAGAAAACAAAACTTGTTCTGTATCACACAGATATAAATATGGCACAAGGATTACTTATCTAAACATAAGCGTTTCACTCCATGCAACTTCAGTCAGATGAAACCTCCCAGCAAAAGCTATACTGAGATAATACATGTAAAGCATGCAAAGCTTTTAGGAAAGTAAAAGATAATGAATATTCCTTTCCAAACAACAGATTTTTTTCACCCTATATTTAAAATGTCACTCATAGCTTTTGAAGACTCAGTTTTTCCAAAGCAGGAATTTGCAATTCATATTTTGCAAAAAAAAGTTAGAATAATCTTTAAGGACTATTAAGTGAAATTATATAGCTTAATATATATATATGTATTTGTCCTCTTCAGTAGCTAAAATGGTAGTAAGATTTTTTTCTTATCTACCATCAATACATTTTATTCTATTTCAATTAGATATTAAGAAAATTCTATGCAGTAAATACACTATCCTGAAATACCATGAAATACAGATAAGCTAAGTAACATACTGCATTTTGCTAGAAGTTCCACAGGAACATAAGAAATAGGAAAAAGTATTTACTCACCATATTTTTGCCCACTCTGTGTAACTACTATAACTCTGTAGATCTATGAGTAAAAGTACCTATAAAACTCTCTAGTCACCTCCATAGAATATTTTAAGATCTTTCCTCAGAATGATACAACCAACACTGACACTTTTTTGCTCCTACTATGATTTTTCATAAGTCAAAATTTAGGGAGAAAAAAGAGACACTGAATTATTACTTAACTACCTACTGAGAAGCACATTTGGAAGAGCCTCCTACAAATTTTCTCAGCATACCATTCAAGATGGCTATGTTCAGATACAAGACTGTTTCTAAGCCCTTTCTTGACCACAGGAAGAGTGCTGCAGCTCTACAGAAAAAGAAGGGTCAAGAACTGCCATCTACTGAAAGCAGCAGTAAGATTTTCTTCAAAAAACCAAAAAGCCCATGTTCCAAGTTCAAACTCATCCTATCTCTTGTCCAACATATCAGCTTTGTTTTCCCCAGTGTTAACAAGAAACAATAACAAAAAATCTATTGTTGCATTATTCTCACATTAAACTCTTTTTAACAAAGGATCTACAACATGATGATGGGCATCTATAGAAAAGAGGAAGCTAATAAAACAGAACTTTCTACACTAACTTGTCCTGGATGCTTTCAAAACAAAGAAATAATCATAGGCTTTGCATGTTATGACAGTTTAAAAACCTATGTCACTTCATGTATTTTTTCCTTGAAGAATACCCTGATATTACTTCAAGTATGCTGAACAGAACAGATACACCCGAGAAGCCTAATTCCCATTACAAGTGGCAGTTTGGATTTGGAGTAAACAAATAACTTGTGCTCAGTGTATAGTAAGGTTTTATTCCATCCAGAAGATTAACTCTTGCTCTGAAATCTTATTATTATGCATATACTTTTAAAGAAATACATTGATAATCAATATTAGATAAATCTTGCAACAAAGAGAAGGTCAAAGAAAGCTCAAATGACTTGAATTCAAGTGCAATATTTAATAGATCCTATTAATTTAGTCAGTGTTTACAACATGAGTCCTGAGCTCTGATCACCAGTGGATGCAAAGCACCAGTGGAGCTGAAGAGACAGCTTATCTGTTTAGTTCTTTCTCATGCTCCTAGGCATAAAGGTAGATATACAACTGTATTCAGTTCCACAGATCTATCAAATCAAGTAATTAGAAAAAATTCTGAAGGAGCAGAAATACCATGACAATAATAATCAAACAAATGCTACAGTTTGAGACCAAGAGAAATGAGAATCTCTGGGCTGAGATAATGGCATTAAGAATTTATAAGCTTTTGATACACATTCCCGATAAGCACTGTATTTCATTATAATTGCATGTGTACTTTCACACTACCTTTAATATAGTACAATTTATGTATTGAAGACTGCCTTTTTAGGAGAGAGCAGCTAATATTTCTGTCCATTATAGAGTGTATAAAAACATAAGATTAATACTTAGTTTTTATGTTTATTCAAGTTACACTTGCAAGAATGTGGTATTTAATTATTGATATTTCCAATTACTATTTTCAGTAGCATACAGGAATTCAAAAATCTCTTCTCAGCTACTTATCACAATTAAAAAAATATTTCCTAACAGTAACTCTGAAGAAAGTTAATGAAAGAAAAGTTCTGTCACTAAATATCTAGAAATAAAGTCTAATTTTTAACATAAAATTATGTTGTGAAAAAGCAATTCTGGAGCATGAAAAAGCAAAACTGTAGCACAGTAGTTTTTACTCTCTGGACCTCAGCCCACATTTTACTCAGTCAAATCTCCAATATTTTGTAGTGTTCAAAATAGCTATTGAACTCTCCATGATTTGTTCATGAAACTTTCCTAAATACAAAACACTGCAGATGCCTATTTGTGAATGTATGTGAAAACAGCACAAAGTCAAAAGTTCATTTTAGAACAACAGCCATACACAGGATACCACTGGAAAGACACTAAAATGAATACAAACTAATTGAACATGTTAACACTTAGGAATGGTGTAGCTTTTCTGTGCCTTAATGGCATTGATATATGAAGCATATGCTACATATGAAGCTTTTGTTATGCATGTCATAGTACTGCCTTTTTTCTCCAAATTCCTGCTTTTCCCAAATTGATTCTATCTGATCTCTGAATAACTAACTAACTAAAATCATCCTGTATATCTCAGGTGCTTTCTTGGGTTTGAAATATCAAAGTTCTTCCCCAGTTAAGGAAATTTCCCAGCCATATGACCAGCTCTATGGCATCTGGGCACCACAGCCAGTCTGTTAATACATATGGGTGTAGTACAACGACAGCTTTAGTGCATATTAGTCATGCATCATGTAGCACATTTCTTGACAGAGGAAAAAAAAAAACAAAACAGTTTATCACTTGAAGCAAAGCATTTTATCCCAGGGGCTTTTCAGAGCCAGGCAAAAGACTGGGGCTTAGGTAAAAAAACTGGGAGTTTGGCAACTGTTTTCTATTCTTTCTTTTGTTGCAAGGGTCAATTGCCTGGTCATCTTGGAAAATGTGGCTCCGTGTTAGGAAAATGAAGGCACTGTGAAACATAGCAGTAAGAAGCTAGAGGACAGAAGCATGAATTCTTCAGTTACAATTACAGAATGGTTGAGTTTGGAAGAGACCTCTGGATGTTGTTCACTCCAACCCTTTCAAAGGCTTGTGAGTGACTGAGGGGGGGCCACCTAGAGCCAGTTGCCCAAGATCATGTCCTTTTTATTATCTCCAATGATGGAGGTCCCACAACCCAGCAACCCACCTGGGCAATCTACCACTTCTCTAAACTTACACAGGATGCAAGTACATCATCCTGAATGAGGTCAGCATGCTACAAGAGTTTCCACCAAGTGAAGGTAATGGCAACTCTATTCGGACACTTCGTTAGAACAGTGCACCAAACCTAAGGCTAGCACTGACCAAATTAATCCCCAAAATGCATCACCCTATTATTTTCCTAGGGTGATAGAAAACAAGTACATATATGCAACTTTAGGTCTCAGTAGCACACTTCTGAGTTGTCCGTAAAAAGAATAACTTGGATATCACTGGAACAGTTTTTCAAAAGTTCACAAATTAAAATTCAATTAAGCATGTCCCTGTTTTCACTGGGATTTTTAAAGCAAAAACAAATCTGGTGATTTAAAAAGGAGTTAAGCAACTTAGAAACTGGCAGATGAAGGCCAAATGTAGTATGATTGATTCCATAGGGTAGTAGAAGGCTGCAGAATAGAGAAAAAAAGGAAAACAAGAGTAAAAGATTACAAAATATAGACATGTAATTCAGATTAAGCAGTAAGAAACTTCATACCTATTCAACTGCCTCTTTATTAACATTATCTTATATCCCACTTGAGTTACTTAGCAATTGTAGAAATATTAAAAGTGCTTTGCAAGCGCTTCTATGTTTAGCATTTCTTGGAGGAATAAAAATTCCTGCCAGCTCCAACTCCAAAGGTTATGCCAACTATTAAGTCTAATCAGAAATTTCCTGGTGGCAGCAGCCAATTTCCAGTAAGATCTAAGTTGGTTAATTGACTGTCTTATTTACTAATTGATAGGAGTATGCAGTTCATTTAAATTAAGCTCAATTGTTATGATTTAAGCAAGGTTAAACAACCTGAGACTTAAATATACATATATGCATATATACATAAATAGGAATAGAAGGAAAAAAGTTTTTGTGGAAAATAAGAAAGATGATATTCTCCTGTTTGACCTACTAATACAGTAGGTTGGAATTTCAGAGTCAATCATTTTTCGTTTAGACCAAGGAAAAATAGCAAGTGCTGACTAAAATAAATTTGCATAAGAGCTATCAAAGCACAAAACATTGCTACAATTTCATTAATCAGTGAAAAAGTCCACCATCAACATAAAAAATATATCTCTAGATGAGATATGAAAACAAAAGACTCAACAAACAAGAATAATGGATGGACCTTAGCTTAAAGGGCTTATATAGAAAATATTCACCAGTTAACACAGTCCTCAGCACTTAAACTGTAGTGCCATTTTCTCACACTCTTTTTCTGCAATGTGTAATCCACAGTATCAGCTTCTTAGTAATGGAAATCTAATTTCTTTACTAACTTTGCACCTTCACAGGGAAAATAATACTTTTTCTTTAGTCCAAATTCTCATAATATTTACCCATTTCTAGGAAAGGGAATAAAAACAGTACTATATTGCAATAAAGTGATTACTGACTTGGCTAGTTCTAATTGTCTATCAGATTGAACTGGGACAGGATCAGGTGCTTTGTTTAATCCTGTATGAGCTTAAGGCCAGTTTGCACTGGAGAAAGAAGTTAGACCCTGAAGATACATAAAACTTTTTGGTTCCTACAGAGTGTTTTTATTGAAGGTTTTGTCTGAAAATTAAAACTTTCTTCTGAGGAAAAAAATCACAAAGACTTTAGTGAAGGTTCTTTCTGTGATCCTTTCAGAGAGTGGTTTGGATGTGTGGCAGCTCCTATACCTTGGCATCTCTTTCCCTCTTGACTCACTCCTGGTTCTGGCATAGATCAAAGATGGTGGAGGGAGTGGGAGAGCAGAGGATCTCCAGAGAGAGGAGAAGGAATTTTGCAGCGAGGAAGGCTTTTTTTACTAGTGAAACCTAAGGTGTATGACATGACATGAATGACAGATCTGAAGCTTGAAGAAAAAAGCTCTACAAAATTGGTTAAAAGTCCCTCACAATGACAACTCTCGTTAATACTGGTGGTGTGAAAGACCATGTCCTCCCACCTACCATAAAAAATGCTACTTACAATAATAATAATATAAATCTAATACACCTATAAACAGTGCAGCTGGCTTCTTATTTAATGGGGCTTGATATATCTCTACACAGGGGAGCAGTTTCAGACAGAAATGTTTTTGTGAAATGTTGGCAAGAAACACTCCATGTAACAATGAAAATGCACCACAGGATGGCAGCTGGGAAGGTCAAGAATTTATATGATCATGCTCTGCTCACTAGAGTTGTCCTGAAATTTTTCTGACATTCATCACAGTTTCCGTCCTTAAACAGAAATCTTACTGGAAAATCAAATATAAAAAAACCCTGAATATTTATCCAAAGAAGACTGTGTACCAGCATTAAGCTGGAGTGACCGTGTTCACAATGGCATATCTGCTCTAAACTCAGAGTGCTCTAAGTGCAGACACAATTGCGAAAGAGCTCATTTGCATCTGACAATGCAGATGCACCTGATGCTTGCACACAGCAACAAGTTGGCAAGGATGTTGTTTGTCTTTTGCCCTCAACCTCTGCTAAGTCTCATAAATACAGTGATAATTTCAGAAACTAATATCACTTTTATTCTATGTAGTGGGAAATCTTACTCAGGGGCCTGAGCTACCATACCTCACTTGTGAGCAATTCTAATAGGTAACAAATAAAGCAATTACATGCACAGGCTTCAGTAAAATATTTTTTTTTTCTGCATATTACCAAACAGCATTCTTACTTTCAATTGATATCTTATTAATGAAAAACAAGAAGTAACAATTTTCAAACAGTCTTTCAGGGGAAGACCTCTGGAGTCTGTTAATTTCCACATGCAAGAGGAACAATCAATTACTGCCAAAAACCACTCCTTCCCAAGCCTTCTGTCTGGGCCAAACACTCCCTGGCTTTTGAATGAGGTTTGACAGCATAGTGAAAACAAGAAGAAAAGATGTTGAGAAAAAATAACACTTTTAAAGTAAATGTCATGCAGCTCTGCATAAAACACATGCTTGTTACCATCTGGTATATACAACCTGTGCGCTTCAGCTGCTTTCTGAGCATATTACTGTTCCTTGGGGCATCACAGGGAGCTTTCTCACTCAGAAAATATTGGACATGGAATTGGTTTGGTGGTATTCCTAGCTAATTCAGAGCATAGCACATTTATCTGATTAATTCAAAAAGAATTTGTGCTTGAAAGACAAAAGAAGGATTGGTTAGCACCCTGCCAGACAGCTCTGTGAACACATGGGTGGTTTCAGCAGGCTCAGGGTTCAGACTGTGCAGAACTTGCAACCTAAGCCCTTTGAAGAGATGGCAGTATTCTGGTTGTTCTGTTTTTGTTTGTTTGTTTTGTTTTGTTTGTTTGTTTTGTTTGTTTGTTTGTTTGTTTTTGCCTGCATTATTAGCAATAATAAGAGAGTGGAAGGAGCAGATTACTTTCAGGAGGTGAGGTACAAGAATCTTTCTTCACTAACGTCTTCTAGTTAGGTAAAGAACCTCTCTTGATTTATCTAGAGCCAAGGAAGACTGTACTCTGAAATGGCTGTACTAGTTCAACAATTAAAGTATATGACCTGAAATACATATTTTCCTCTTAATCTGTCTGTCTGAATAAAGGTTCAGATTGCAACATTATTTCAACTATTTCATTTTGTCAAATTCCAGTGCTAATTTGCTTGCTCAGATATATAAGCTAAGATTACCAAAGTGTATCTGGAAAATACAGTGACTCCAGTTTCAAATAACTTACTAGAAAGGTGTTAAAATGATCTAAGATGTACACACTGCCTACTATTAATAATGAGATCTTTGCTGTCTATCCACTTGGACACCCTGGAATTGAAACATGCAGAACAGTTTTAAAAGTAGCATTCTACATTTTCTTTACTGTTTTCTAACCTGTTGTAGAAATGTTTTACAGTTTTTGTGATTTTACGCTTTTTTTCTCTTTTCAGTGGTAAATTCTCATGTTCTCATTTTTGCCTCCATCTGCCTCTGTCAGTCATCTCATCTTTATCTCATTTATCTCATTTTAGAACTTCATGAGCTGTAATTATTACTTAAATATTTACTATTTTATATGGAAATGCTCGTATACAAAAATGAAAACAGTTCCACACAGCAACTATCTGTCTGACAGCTTTAATGTAAACACCTCAAACTCTTCTGCTCTTGCGGAAATTTCTCTCTTGATTTAATTAGTTTTCATCTATTCACTTCCTGTGTATTCACTCTCTTCCTATGGTCAGCTTCCTTCTTAGCTCCATTGTTACATCCTGGTTCACTTTTCCCTGTATCTCCTCAAGTTCAAATGTTTTTTTTACTTATATTCCTACTTCAGATATGCTTTCAGTTATTACTTTATTTCCCTCCTCCTCCCCAACCCACTCCCCCCTCCCCAAAGGAACTGAGGTATAAGTTCTTCTAACGTTTGCACCCTTCTTTTATTGCTTTTATTCTCTACTTCTTTTTCTCAACTCTTTCAAACTCTGGTAGAAGACCAGACACAATGAACTTATAGGCACAATTACCTAGGCACCATTCCTGTTGGCTCAGAAAAGTTTTCCAGTAACAAGGACTACAGCCATGCTCTTCAGAGTCCTTAAACTCAGTCTTTTCTTTCTTCACCTGTGGCAAACACAAAGTTGTGTGAAAGTGTCCTATAGAAGAATATATCTGGAATTTAATTCTTTGTCTGTTATACTTCTGTGCTGCTAGTGAATTCAGCAAAAAGATTCTAACTTCACCTGTATCAGAAATTAAACTGTTGATCCAGGACTTGCCATAGGTGAAATATCTTCTCCAGTCTCTTAGCTCTCATTTTCATGTCAGCTATTTCTGACAATCTTCAGAGAAATAAAATACACAGATAAAACAATTTTAAAAGTTCAGTAAACTCCATAAATCAATTATTTCTGGGAGGTGATCTGATCAACCATAGCAAGTTTAATATTACCTCTGCAGTCAAACCACTGTATTTATTTTTTCTCTTTAAATACAAGGAAATTTGTAATAATTTTCATTTGCTGTCTTAATTCATTTCTTTTTGATATCTGGCCTCATTCTGACCACAAACACCTCTCTCAGATCATTAGTACACTTCTCAAAGTCTTCATGACATCCTTTACTGCTACAAGGAATGACTTCCCTCTACAGAACAGTGCTTCATGTCTATTTTCAGTATGTTGCCATTTATTTAATATTCTGTGCCAACAGTGTTGCCTGCCTATTAAGCTATTTTAGAATTGTCCTGGCCTGGTGTATGAATCTGTAATGACTTGTGATGACAGAGCTTCAAGGCGAGTGATCCTGTAATTCACCTCATTCTCAGGAAACTTCACTGTTTCCATGTAACCTGTTACAGTCGGTGTTCTGTGACTTAACACAAGCATATCAAGTCTGATCATAGTTTTACACTCTCATTATTTTGATATTCAGCAGTGGCCTTTCTCATCAGCACAAGATAGTTATGCACAGTGAAGAAAATGATTATATCGAGATAGGTAAAAACATATTTAATCTAATTAAGAACAGGACAATTTCTTCGCAAACCTCTATAATGTAAAATGAAGAAAAGTATTAGCACTGCACTTCATCAGAACTACTTTTTTCAGTTAAAAGAGAAAATTCTAAAAGCTATAAGACATCATTTCCATCCTCCAGAAGTCTAAGTAAAGGTTTATTTGTCATTGCAGAAAATTTTGTCTGAAACACTGCATAATGTATATTTCATTTCAGGAGGAGCTTTAAAAAACAACTGATTATACTAGAACAGTAATTGTCTTGCACTCAAAATTAGGCTACCTATCCTCACAAGTGAGGCACAAAAGAGGGTGATGAAAACAGCATGAATACAACAGTAAGGACAACAGTATAATTACAATAACAAATAATTTTCATACCTTTCAGATTTTTCGTAGGAAAAAAAAAAAATTTGGAAACAGAAAGAGAAATACTTGTATGTCAAACAGAGAGCTTTTAACATATAAAGCCATACTTATGGTATACTCTTGAACTTACCAAGAAAAATAATGAATGGAACACAAAGCAAAGAGCGGGGAAAGCAGTGCTGCTAAAAATACTTGTTTAGATTTTTATCTTAAGAATTGTTTTCTAACCCCTATTAATGTCTGTCAGAAATCTGCTCTCTTGGCTGGCAGTTCAATGTACTAGCAATAGCCCATCTGGTTGGAGCCCCTGAGGAGGATCTACATTTCTGCAGATAGAACAGGCAGGATTGCAGTCAAGTTAATGGACTCAGGCAAAATGACATAGTGAACTTTCATTTTTAAATAATTGGCTATGACATAAAGATGTGGAAACTAAAACACATAGAGGACAAAATAAATAAAATACTGGATTTAAATTCTATTTGGGGATGCTTATTTCAAACTGCAAATAAATTAGAATGTAGAGAAAGTTACTGCCTTAATATTTTAAGAGAGTATATCTGTGCAACAGCTATTTGATCATAAAAATAACCCAAGTACCAGTACACAGTTGATATGGAATACAACTGTGGAAAGATGAGTGTTAATCATAGATATGATAGATATGATACTTTTTTTTTTTTTTTTTAATCTGTTTAGTCATGCATACTTATTCATCACATAGGGGCTGATTTACAAGCTTTTGGTATCATGCAGAATGCCATCTTCAGTAACACTGACTAACATAACAGATGAAAAAGCCAGTGGGTGTACAACATGAATATATCAAATTATCCTTAACAACTTTGGAAATCATCTTCTGTTTCTACACTTCCAAAATTGGATAGCATACATGTGCCTTCCTAACAGGATGTACAAAATTGCAGACTGCAGGACTGACCCATCTTTTCTCTACGAGTACTGGTGTAACTCTTGAAACACCTCTGTTGAAAAATACAAGACATAAAGGAAGAGAGAGTGACTAACATTTTCCTAATGTGCATTATGTAGTATGTACGTTAAATATCCCATTTGCCTATAGGGCAAAATGTTGAGTACTAAGTTTTTACTAACCGGCCAAAATATGAGTAACACAACACTCACTGTGCAGGGCTGAGATCACACAGTCATTCAGAATACAGCATTACATTTTCATCTAAATATTTCAAATTTCTAAGACATACCAGTATGAAGTTTAAAGTTTTCGCAGATTAGATTGCAAAATTCACAAAATAGGAATCATGAATTTGTGACTGGAGGGAGAAATTGCACTGAATATTATAGCAAAGTGCATTAGTTAAGACTAAATATCTTTTCTCTCTTTTTAATGAAACAGTCTTTAAAAAGTGAACAATTTTGCAGAGAAACCAGTCTATTGATAAATACTTAATTATGAAACATTTGAATGTATGGAATAAAAATAAATTATTTCTAAATATCTAACATTTACTTAAGTTTCTTTTGATCTCATAAGGGTATTAAAATTCTTGCAAGGCCTTCTAGCCTCACTTTTAAGATAGTCTATTTGTTGTTTCTGTCATTGTAATATGCAATATACTTTTGAAAATATTTCTGCTTTACTAGGTTTGATCTTCGCTTCACAGAACACTAAATGCTAGTCATACTAAAACCAGTATTTATTTATTTGCTTCTACAACCACAAAGTATTTTCTGAAATCAGAGTTCCAAAGTTGATGTTGTGATGAAGCCAAAGGGGTACTGCAAATGGTACTTCATCCTGAAGTCTGCCACCCTCCCAAAATGAGTGTTTCCAAATTTTGCAGCACTGCCATATGAGAATTTTAAGGTATGTCTCACAATACACTAAAAAACAAACAAACAAACAAACAAACAAACAAACAAACAAACAAAACCCAAAAACCTTTCACTACAAAGATCTGTAAATTACTGAATACTTTTCACTGTGAATAGATTCTGAGTCTGGAGTATATGATTACCATTTGTCAGTGAACTACAAGCAAAACAAAAACTCCTATCAAATGACAAATTGAAACATTCAAAGCGTATTCATGAAAAAACAAACAAACAAACAAACAAACAACAACAACAAAACCTTTGGATATCTGATTTGTGATTTTGTTTTCAAAGATACAGGTTTAGAAAACTGATTTTATTTTAGGCGCTATTATAAAAGATTTTTGGAGTTAATTAAAGCATGTATTTCACCTTTCAATCTATGACCAACATTTCCTGTAACCTGATAAGGTTCTTCAAATCTGTATTAAGAAATGGAAAAATTATTTAGCTACATTCACCTGAGAAGCAAAATGAAATATTTATGCTACTTATCCCTTTCTAAAATAGAGCTCTTGAAACAGTAATTAAAATTGCATTTGTAAGTTTTACTGTCTCCTCTATTTTTATAGCAGAAACATATAAAATTTTTATAGTTTTACCTTGTTTTAAAAAAGATAGGCTGAATTCAATGAGCTTGAAGAGATATTAGACTTGGAAAATAATTACCTGTAATAATTGCATGTAATAATCAGCTAAAATTTGTTTCCATGGGTAGATTTAAGACAAGCTTCTATGAGATGGAGGCTTTAATCAGATTTACAGTTAAATAATTTAAAAATACAATAAACTTTTATATGGTGTCCCTCTCTCTTGCACCTCTCAGTGTAAGGAACTAAATTCAGTGTTGTGCTGTTAAGATATTGTTATCCTGATCAAAGATGAAGAAAGGTCCCCAGCATCTTTTCTTTTTCTTAACATCTTTGTGAGGGAGGGCAAGGTGGAGAAAAATGTCACCTAAGGAAAATTCAGAGAGATTCAGGGAGATTGTCTTGGGAGGTATTAAGTTTTCAGACTGTAGCAACGTGGACTAAGAACTGTCAAGTTTAAAGCACTTATGTTCAGAGAATCAGAGAATCATTCTCCATTTACTGCCATTAATTCCTAAAACAGGCTTGAAATTCTGAGAGCTTACATTCACCCAGCTAGCATGTTCTTATATTGCTGTGGTTTCATTCTGATAGCTACTAAGGAACAATTTCACTTCCAGTAGTTTTCAGGTTCCAGATTTTATTCTGTTTCTTATCTTAGATATTCTTATGATGGTTTTATTGTAAGGTCATTACCTGAAATAAAAGGAAGACTTCCCAGGCCTGTTCTATTATGTATTACTTTTCTGTTGTTGCTGTTCCTAAGGAAAGAATAAATTAAAAAAGAACAAACCCATGCATGAAAAAGAATATTATTTTTCATACAGATTTTTTTTTTTTTTGGTCTAAGATCAAATATATATATATATATTTTCCCACTACACATTATTGATTAAAAAGAATAGATGCTACGCTACAGAATGACTTGACTGTGTTTGCTGACCTTCATGATAAAATTTAGAAGACTCAGTTGGAACGACTATATGAATAACTCATACCAGCCTCATGCCAGTATTAGTGCATCAATACCAAATATATTATTTTTCTCCATACTCTACACTCTACAACACATGCTTCCATCTTTCTTTCTTTCTCTGTTTTTCTTTCTTTCTTTCTTTCTTTCTTTCTTTCTTTCTTTC
>JAPSGF010000011.1:7033212-7199278 GCA_035772895.1 Perdix hodgsoniae | reverse complement strand
CTCTCTTCCTCTCTTCCTCTCTTCCTTTCTTCCTCTCTTTCTCTCTTTCTCTCTTTCTTTCTCTCTCTCTTTCTCTCTTTCTTTCTCTCTTTCCTTCTCTCTTTCCCTCTTTCTTTTTACTGTGCAAACATACTTGCAACAAAAGATAATACAACAGAAGGGATTTTTTGGATGACAGAATGCAGTATGCTTTGCTGTCACCAGCAGCCAGTCTCTTTCATAACGTGTTCAAGCACCTCATAAATCCTCTGGGGAAGGTAATCCAAACTCTGGCTGTAATAACTGTCAAGATGCTTCTCCCAGTCTCTCTTGGAAATTAATTGATTTCTATACATACCTATAGGAGCAGTGAGATGCATATTCTTTGATCTTTTATCACCTTGTTTCATATACAGACAACACGGTCAGATTTTACAGACACTTTTTCAGTATACTTGTATTGTTTTGAATGCATACACTTTAACTGGATATCTGGAATCATGATCATCAGTTGCAATTCCTTAACTGCATTAGAAAGAATATCCTGATATATGTTAACTTACTGTTGTTTTTGTTTGTTTGCTTTTGTTTTAATTGGATAATTGTAGTAAAATTGGATTGACTTCCCGAGTGCGTTATGGCATCCCTGGGAGACAGACTACCCTCATGTGTGGCTGCATTTGGAAGAAAGCAGTAGGGTGACAGTACATGGGGTCAGTTTATCATTAAAGGAACTAAAAAATAAAGAATCCTTAATCTATAATTGATTAATGCACATAGAACTAGCAAAAGTGATGGGTACCCAATGAAAGAAAATAAAAGAGATAAAGGAAATGGAAAAAAATGAGGGTTTCCTGCTTCTAGGTTTTATCTCTTGTCTTTGACTACAAAATTCAAAGGCAATCATTGGACATGAAGTTTTTTTCTGCATATTTGCATCTCCTGCACTTTTATTGCATCTCTCAACTTTTGTTTTCAGCAAGTCTCTTAAAATCATCTTCTTTTCTCATTTAGTTCTCCTAACAATTGTGTTACAACAAATATTTTTCTAGGAAACATTTATAAAGTCCAAAGTGAAATGAAGTGCAGTAATTTCTTTGCCTATGAAAACACAGTAAATTCTTCAAGATAACATCAGTTCATTCCACTAGATTTTGGCACCACTTAGCCTCATTATTGAGCAGCTAGTTTTTAGTGGTTCCTCAGTGTGACCATCAGTCACCAATACTAGGAGAATGAATACCTACATGCTATCATATTTTTGTATTTGGAAGTAAGAAACATGATATTATAGACAATATTTTTATCATTTGCATGGATGCCTTGCCTTTTCTCTCACTGCATTTTCAGGGATTTTCTAGACGGTTCTGCAGGTGCAGAAACAGTAATTCAGTCTTAGGCCTCTGATACGAATAAGTATGGAGAGATTAATTTTATGTGCCAGAGTGTGTTCATGCCACCATGACTCAAAATAAAAAATAATAAGAATTAAAACACCCAGGAACTGTGGCATTGAGACGTGGCGGCTCATCAACTGATCTTATTCAGATCTAGCCAAAATTATATAGGCATCTGACTGAGGCAACTGTGGGTGGCTTTATAATCATCTCCCTAGACATGAGAATGAACAGCAACAGCTTCTTTATGCTCCTTTCACAATGCAACCAAAGGCCCTAATCCTGCTTATGTGGGTGAATAACATTAAATGTTTGATTAATCCCTCTGACTTCCCTCTAAAACTGTAATGCAACAATGAAAGCAACAGATGCTTTCATGGAGCATCAGGGTTTTTTTTTGTTTGTTTTTTCTTTTTAATAATGTAAATACAGACTCGATAAAACAAACATGGCAAGAGGAAATCCTCCTTGTTCAGCAAAGATAAGTGTTTCCAAATCTAGATCTACTCATTCTTTTAAAAAAATCATTTCTTCTTCCTTTGGAAAAGGTACTCTTGGTTTATATTAATTTGAATGGATTTTCTGTTTGTTTTACTCTTTTTCTATGCACATATACCCATATATTTGTTTGAAAAGCTTTTCAATGCATAGCTAAAGTAGGTCATTAGCAAGTTAGGAAACTATTTTTCTTTTCTTGTCTTCACAGGTAAATGTATCCATTATCCACTGTTCTGAGAAATGTATCACGTGCTCATCAAAAAATCCTAAGAACTGTCAGTTTGATGAAGTACAACTCACATCTCATTAGTGTTGAGCACAGAAGCAATATTCCACATCAGAAATGACTGCTAAAGTATTTGCAATTACCAGCTGTTCAGCATCCATTTTATATAGATAAAAAACATGTCAAACTTCATTTATCAGATATTTTTTTGCTGTCATACTTCTTTTTCATCCAATGCATTGAAAGTTATAAACAAAACAAAACAAAACAAACAAACCAAAACAAAAACCAAAAACCCACCTTACTCTTCTTCTGGACAGGTATCACATAAGAAAAAAGAATAGCACAGATTTATCATGTATCCAGATATAAGAGCTACACAGATGGATAATCATAGAATCGATGAATGGCCTGAGTTGAAAAGGACCACAATGATCATCTAGTTTCTACCCCCCTACTATGTGCAGGGTGGCCAGCCACTAGATCAGGTTGCCCAGAGCCACATCCAGCCTGGCCTTGAATGCATCCAGGGATGGGGCATCCACAACCTTCTTGGGCAATCTGTTCCAGTGAGTCAACACCCTCTGTGTGGTCATCATGAGAAAGTTTTGTTTTTTTTTTTTTTCACTTTAAAGGCTATGTGAACTATTTATCTTGAAGTGTGCTTGTTTTCTGGATGAAGGAGAGATAAAACTTCATTGGTTTTATAACATTCATTGTGGATACTCTGGTCATGAGGAAATTATTAATTAAGAATACCTCAAATATATTATTTTCTACCTTTGCTGGGAAAAACAAACAAACAAACAAAACTGACAGCAATAACAACAACTACAAACATATTTCTTGTAAATAAAAGAAAATGTAAGACACATTTCAGTATGTGAGACAGCACAGGGAGAGCTCATTTAGATCTTCAGTAATGTTGAGGGAGAGATGTTTCCTTTTATTCTGGAAGAGATCACAGAGGAATAGGGATCCTGAAGTTCTCTGATGGGAAAGAACTGTATTTTTAAAAAGTGTATTCAGCACAGGGTTGAGGATGCCTTTGCTGCATTTTGAAGACCTCTAGGGGTCTGGGAATGACTACAATAGCACATCAAAGGCAAAGCTGAAGAAGGCAACAACAAAGTTATACCAGCTCAGTAAGGTCTTGCTTCATGCTGATGTTTGGAGGAGGTAAATGGAAGTGATTATTGTCCCTCACTCTGTGCTTGTGAAGCTGCACCTGGGCTATGGGAGAAGCAAATTGAAACAAGAACAGTGAAGAGACACAGGGATGATTTGGAGCTGTCAGAAGCTGAGCAAACTGTACTTTTCAGTCTGGAGAAGAGATGTTTGTAATACGTGGATATGGAGCTACCCATCTGACTTCATCACTGAGGATTCTTAGAGCTATGCACCAAAACACATCTGTACCTCAGTGGTATAATTGGGCTCTCATTGCAGCCCTAAAGAGAGAAGTAAACCCATCTGAGTTTGAGAATGTATAGTTCATTAGAATGCATGCAAAATTTATAAGTAACCTGAGTTAGAAATCAAGTTACATGATCTGTTTTTGTTTGTTTGTTTGTTTTTGTTTTTTTTTTTCAAATGGACTCAGTTTCACTTGAACTGAAACTGGATTAAAATGTTCTAAATCTGAACCTCATTTTTTTCAGCCAGTTAACATGAGAGGCCTTGCATTATTGTGCAGTGACAGATATGAATATTGAAGAAAAATCTGCTGCCCACGAAACTACAAGGCTGATTATTTGTAGTTATCCTTATCTATTACTTCTCAAATTCAAGTTTTTTTCCTTTTCCATCAACACAGTTTTTATTCTGGAGTGAAAGCATATAAAAGGAGAAACCATTACCTTTCCTAAGTGTCCAGAAGATATATTTAGTTTTCTCAGGTTTCCAAGTGAAGGTTGAAGCATAATTGTCAATTAAATTTAAAGGAGTTCCTCTATTCTCAGCCTAGCTTTTTGCTACTGACTCCAAGCATAAAGGTTGGTTCATTTTGATTTTATAGAACAAAACATGCATAAATAGGAACTTCTTACCATCATATTATTTGAAACAACTCTATTGGAATTGGGAAATTCACTCATTTACACAGACTGTTGGAAAAAAAACAACAAAGAGTGATGGCTATAGCAACCAAGACAACAATCAGCTCAGTGAGCCTCCAGTTTGTTGCAGGATAATTTCACAGAGAACAATTTGAAATAAGTAACAGTGGAATTGCTCCTTTTCCTACAAACTAGACTTCAAAGATTTAACATCTCCTCTTTCTTTTAGCCCTGCTTGCAGTGCAAAGCTGGTGGTTTATCTACAAATACCCCACTAGTATGATCTGCGACTTCAGACTATCTCCTGAAGTTCTACATTCATATCTCACCACGAGGACTTGTCTTTAGTGAGAAACAATCTTGTAGAAAGATATGTCTCTGCAGCTTTGAGACCGACTTTGTCCCTCTTTTCACTCTGATTACCAGTATTACCTACTTAGCATCAGTAGTGGCTATATGTTTTTGAAGTGATGAAAGGTTTTTGACCTAGAAATACTAGAGCTTAAATTGTAAAGGTGATGAAATTATTCATAACATAAAACCAAGCCAAGTCAAACTAAGCCAAAGCAAATAACTTGGAACAAATACAAAATAAAAAATCTGACACTTTGTCTTTTTTGCCAGTAAAGCATTACAAAACATGTCCTAGTTTTTGTACATACTGTTTGGTCCTAGAAAGTATTTACTAAATGACAATAAAAATTTAATTCTTTATAAATGTTTTTGCATGCACATAAGGTTACTAATTGAAACAGACCTTCGCAAAAAGCATATGCAAAGCAAATCACATTCATATACAAGGTCATAAATATGGAGCACAGTGGTACTACGTACTGATTGAGATGGCACTTTCAATTTTAACAAGTGCTTACAAACAGTGTTAGTAATATCTCATATACAGCTACATGATACAAGCTTTGAAGATGTTCTCCCTTTACATTAAATTTACATTTAGCATTACCTTGATACTTCTTTCATTCTTTTAGCAAGCCTTACCTGGATACAGTCTACCTCAAATAAACAATTCCTTTCTCCTGATAAATGCTCCTGATAATAACACTTCTTGTCATTTTTTATTTTTCCTGAGGTAACTGAGAACAATCTCCCATATTTCTATAATTGATTTCCTAGCCATGGTGAAACCTTGATCAGTCCCTTGACCAACATCTAAGACTAACCTTCAGGGCAGATGTAGGTGATAAGGCATACCAAGTCCTGACTGCTTTTTTTTCTGAGTGGAATGTAAGCAAACCATATCATCCTTTTAGCATTTTGTGTTTCCTCCTCTGTGTTGTATCTTGACTTATTTCCTGGTTCACGTCCAGCTTATGATCCACCACTACTCCCAAATCCTTTTTGGCAGGGCTGTGATTTATGCTTACATCGCCAAGCTTGTAATGGTAGCGGGGGCTTGCTGAGACCTAGCTGCAAGACCTTGCACTTGGCTTTGTAGAATCTCTTGAGGATCTCCTGCGGCCACTGCTCAAATCTGTCTAGGTCTCTTTGAATGACATCCTGTCTGTCAAGTGTGTTGACCACACCTCACAGCTTGGTGTCATTCACAAACTTACTGGGGGTGCACTCAAAGCCACTGTTGATGAAGATATTAAAGAGCACTGGTCCCAGTAATGATGGACAACATTTGTCACTGATCTCCATCTGGACATTAAGCCGCTGACCACCATTCTCTGGATATGATCTTGCAACCAGTTCCTCATCCATCAAATGGCTCACCCACCAAATGCATATCTTTGCAATTTAGAGAGGAGGATGTTGTGGGGGATTGTGTCAGAGGGCTTACTGGAATGCAGACAGATGATATCAGTGGCTCTCCCCTCATCCATTGATGGAGATATGCCATCATAGAAGGTCACTAAATTGATCAGCCAAGACTTGCCCTCGGTGAAGCCATACTGATTGTCTCTTCCATCTGCCTTAGCACAACCTACAGGATCTGTTTCATGACCTTCCCTAGCACAGAGGTGACACTGATAGGTCAGTAGTTCCCTGGATCATCCACTCTACCCTACTTAAAAATGTGTGTGACACTGCCTTTCTGTGTTGCAACTATTCCAAATGTCAGTTCACAGACTGTTGAAGATATGACATCAAGGAATGATATGAGGACAATTGTTCTCAGTCTGACATTATCTTAAATCAGAAGCCAAGTTAGTTGCCTCATCATTCAAGATGCAACTTTCTTTCTTACTCCTTTTCTCCAGAGATTCCTAGTCAGAGCTAACTTAAACTTGAGCTAGGTAGTTCAAAAAGCCTGGAGTGAGTGTGTGATTACATTCTGGTGGTCTCACAAACTACATGAATAGCAATTTTTTTTTTCTTTTTTTCCTGAAAGCACAACCTACTTAGAATTTGACTGTTTTCAGTCCTCTGTAAGTGTATTTACCACATGAAAGCCTATCTGGCCCTGAAGTCCTCAGAGCTAACTGATGGTTCAGATACACAAGAAAAAAATGTGTTCTTTGTATTCAAGGTCTCCAATGTATGTATTTTTGTTCCAGCTGAATTTTTTCCTGATGTGAAATATAGCTAACATCCCTTAGATTCTACACCCCCTTTATGATTAATTTACAGAATCTATTACAAGTTTTCAATTCCATAATATAGTCTGTACATTCAAAATACAATTCAGGAAAAAAAAATAAAATACAGCCTCTACAAAAATATATTCAATATCTCCAAATCAGGAAATCACTGTGTAATCGAAGTTGCTGAAAGATTTTACAATGAAAATAAACAAGTAAAACTAAGCTTCAAGAAATTTCCTCGGTCATGAAGACTCTTACTAAATATTTTATAAAAGTTGTTATTGTCTAGACAGGAATCTAGTATAAAGGTTGAGTTCCAGTAGCCACAAATAATCAGTAGGACAGTTTTGGCATGGAAGCATAAGGCCAGTTGCAACAAAATCAATAACAGCGTGTATCATCATGTCCTGGTATGCTGATTATTCTTCTAACTTTACCCATTAGTAACTGAATAAAATATAAGAATATATCCTCTGCAGCTGTCATTAGCAGATAAGCACCGACAACTAATTACTAGCCTTTTCTGACTGTGCTAGATGTTTTATTAATACACTGCATCAGTAGATGATATGAGTAGATAAAAAGTAATTCTCTTTTTAAGAATCCGTTCACAGTTCTAAATCTGTTAAGGTTTTAATAATGAAATTCAGTATGTTTATATGGTTTAAGCAGAAATTCATTGCCCGTATAAGGGGACTGTTATCCATTTTAGCTTAATCAATATTCTGTTCTTCAGTGCTTTGTCAGATTGAGACATTTCAATTTAAGCTATCATATGAGAAGTTGTTCAAACAGCCTTTTTCAGCTACCTCAACTATAGCACTGGCAGACTGGAGTTACACAGAACAAAAAGTTATTTATGATCCTCTACATGTACTTAATATTTGACTAAAACACTGTCTAAATAAACAAAATAAATAATTAAATAAATAAAATGAAATAAACCTCTTTATACTCTAGATAATAAAAAATAAAACCTGTACTAGTGAAGTATAGCGTTCAGCCAAATGCTGAAAGAAATATTATGTCAGCAGTTGTTACTTTGAAAACAGTATGGCTGAAAAATCAGTTTTATCTTCAGAGCTTGAGACTGAATACAATGTACGCATATACTATGTGATGCATGCTGATAACTACAACCACATGTGCTTTAAAAAATCATTATCTATTTTGTTAGAAGTTTTTTAATATGTTTCAAGACATTTCTGGTAGTCTGACATTAGCTATACCTATTGTTGCTGGTGTTTTAGAGGGATAGTAAGTAGTTCAAGTGCTGCATCGAAACATGAGCAGATCAACTCTGGAGAGATCTGAAGCAGAGGGTGAAATATTTAGGGGAAAAGTATACTTGCGAAATATTTAGGAAACTTTTTTTTTTTGTATTATTATTTTTTTTAAATTTTCCAAATACAATTAAGCAAATTTAACTGATAAGCAGTGTTTAGCAAAGAAAGAGGAATGATAACAGTTGGTAAACTGACAAGAAGAGAATGTGGAAGAGCACTTGGATTATAATGTTGCTCTGTTTAAAAACATCAAATGTATTTCCATATGTAAATATTTACAGCTTTAGTACATATAAGCATAACATGACCTAGGAATTATATTGGTCCATAAACAGCATATCAGTCAAAGAATAACAAACAATAGCATCATGCCATTGTTTCAAGAGAAATCAATTCACTTGGACTAGCTTAAAAGAAAACACTTTCTGAGAAACACAGAAGTGCTATGTCATTCTGCTAGATGCTGGTGAAGCCTCAGTCAGGACATGGTTACCACTATGCTAAAACACAAATAGAAGAGATAATAATCCAATCTAATCCAAGGTATGTTAAATTATATTGCATAAATGTAATTTATATTTATAAAATATGGCCTCTGAAGAAAAAACACCAGAAACATCCACTAAGAGGGAGATGAAGAGGTGACATGAAAGCTGTCTTCCTATACAAAAAAAATGTATTGTTACAGCCCACTAGGAACAGCACCAAAACATTGTTAATTTGCAAAGGTATCTGATATTAGGACAGATTTTCTACTTGTAAAGATAATGAAATACTCTACCAAAATATCTGGAGAGATTGTTCATTCACCTCTGATTTAGGTTTTTAAAAGTGTTTATATGAGTCTGTCCTGGATGATGGATGCAAACTTAATATGAATTCATAAGTAAAGCAACTGAAAACAAGAAGAATCTAAAAAATGACATAAAATTTATGATCCAGGGCATGCTTGCAGACCCTGAGAAACATATAGGATCCACAGCTAAACTGAATGCTGAGAATTTATATAATTAACTACATAAACAATTGCATTGACACTGGAATTTTTAACAAAATTACTGCAATTGGAATACTTTTTTAAATAGAATGTCTTATGTCGGAAAGAACTTAAAGCCCATCCAGTTCCAACCCCACCAGATCTGAGTGTTCAGGAACCCATCAAGCCTCGCCTTGAATACCTCCATGGATGGGGCATCCACAGCTTCTCTGGGCAGCCTGTGCTTCACCACCCGTTGAGTACAAAATTTCTTCCTAACTTCTAACCAAATTTTCCCCTCTTCTAGTTTAAAGCCACTCCCCCTTGCCCTAGCCCTGATCCCTCTGAGGACCTTCATGGCCCTCCTCTGGACCTACTCCTACAGCTCCATGTTGTACTTCTGCTGGGGGTCCCAGGCCTGGACACAGTCCAGCAGATGAGGCTTCATGAGAGCAGAGCAGAGGGGGGCAATCACTTCCCACACCCTGATGGCCACCCCTTTTCTGATGCAGCCCAGGATAAGGCTAGTTTTAAGAGATATTAATGAGTAGTTCTTTTAACATCCTGGAGTGAAATAAATATCTATAAATAACACTAGATTTTTTTGCTGAAAACATCAACAAATATCTCTAAGTTTTGTTTGTTATGTAAAAAATAGAACATTCCAAATCTGTTAGCTGATGTAATAAACACAGATATAAAAAAGATTATAATGAACTGTCCTTTTTCTTTACATGCTAAATTAAGGGGCCTCCAAAAATTTCATAAAGCTCTTGAAACAAACAAAATCCTAATACTATGAAGACATTATCTTTCAAGTACATATTTGCTAAGAGTAACCTTTTTTCCATACCTGCAATTATCTTACTCTAAACTGATTGTTGTTGACATATGTAATTAATGCTTACAAAAGGACAAACCAGGAATTAAGGCAGGCAGCAATTATTTGAAGTGTAATGTCTGCCAGATTAATGTTGCTGTAATGAATGTTCATTGTGTATTAAAACTGCCTAACAACTACAAGAAGAGCTCTTGAAAAGCTGGTTCAGAGGGAAAAAATAAGATTATTTATATCGAATAAAAAATCCAACTGAAGTGGCTACAACACATAAGTTAATTTTTAGTTCTCATCTAAGGATTAATTGGACCCTGAATATCAAAATGTCTCCTTGCCAGCAGGCTTTTCTCTATTTGTTTAGATTGTACTGCACCAAGACATGACCTATGCCTGCTGAAGTCAGCAAAAGTTCTTGCTTTCCCTGAACAAAACTTAGACTCACAGTTCTAATATGCTCATTCTGGCTGCATAAAAAAAATGTACATGCTCTTAATTATCTGATTTTTTTTTTAGTTTCATGTGTGTCCTACCTCTTACCACCAGTGCTGTTCTTTTGGCTGGGATTCTGAGAAGCTCAAAAGAGGAGCAGCAAACACAATTATCAAACTGAATGGTTTAAAGAAAATTATTTCAGATAGATGAACAGTACATAAAAATTGTATATCCTACTATACCCACCCCTTCTGCCTGTGAACACAGGAGTTTCATCCCTGGGTACACAGACCTGCCCTGAGTAATGCATAGTCACCTAGATTATGAGCCCAGACCTGTCTCCAGCTATACTAGCTTGCAGGATTCCAGGACAGACCAGGGTACAGACAGCCTCCTGTAGACCCTGAGAGGACCTCCTGGGCTCACTCGAGACTTAGATGGTGGCCTTGGCTAGGACTGCAGCTGGACCATGCCCCTCTCACTACCTTGCCCTGATGCAGCGGGGCTGTGCTCTCCACACTGCCCTGGCAGTGCTGTACTTGCTTCCACTCGTTCCTATGGACAAGCTGAGCTCCTTCTGCTCCCTAGTACATACATACACTGTGGTGCCTTTTAAATACTAGAAAGCTCAAGTCAGGATTGCTTGCCATCACCTTGCACTCATTTATGTATTTTAATCCAAACACACTTTTATATCTCAGCTATTTGTCAAGACCAGGGCAAAGATATGGCTATGAAAGTGAGTTTTCAGATGTGAATAGAACAGAAATACCAAGAAACAGCTGCTGTGTGGCCATGAGGCAGTCTCAAGCAAGCACTCAAAGATTTTTTTCCAGAAACTAGAAGCTACACAACTCACAGATGGCTTATCATAGCGTGGACCTAGAGTTCCTCCCTTGAGAGGAGTCCAGGCAGAATTGCCCGGGGCATGATGGCTGTTTGCTTCCATAATCAGACACTACAAAAGGAACATTTTTTAAGCTTTAAATTGTTTATTCTATTTTTTTTTTTTTCTTAATAAAAAACTACAAAGAGACATTCTCAAGAAGCTTGGATGTTAGATGGACTATAGGGAAACCAACAAGATTTTTTCAAAGATCAGTCAGTAAGTATAATACATATAAAAATAATTACGTGACAAGTAAAAAACAGAGTGCACGAATTAGGTTGGCATTTTTATAGTTTTACATTTTGTTATCAATGACGAAACTGAGTCTCTTAATATAGGACTGGCTCAGCAAATGGTTGTCTAGAAGTCAAGACTAAGAACACAATGTTCAGCTGAAATATATCTTTAAGCTACTTACATACTGTGAAACTAAAATTCTCCAAATGATAACTATTAAATTGGAGACATTAATTATATCAGTTTCCCTTATTCACGCTGATCTATCTTCACCATGTAAGACTGTGGTAATTTGTTATGTAGCACTGATCTGCTACAGTGTCTTTGATGCTCCATGCTGTTCTTTTTTAATAGATCTTAGAAGCATCTCCGTGGGTATTCAGCTGAGCTTTCTCAGCATAATGGAGGACAGGGTTTTAACCACCAAAAATCAGTTTCTCTCTGCAGCATCATATTTAGCACAGTTCAGTGCATTGTAACTGGACCAAAGTTAATGCTGTTCAAATAGCATTACTGAACTGTGATGGAGTCACAGAATCACAGAATCACCAAATCGCAGGGGTTGGAAGAGACCTCAAGAGATCATCGAGTCCAACCCCCTGCTAAAGCAGGTACCCTACAATAGGTCACACAGGTAGGCATCCAACATGTCTACAATATCTCCATAGAAAGAGAATCCACGACCTCTCTGGAGTATAGATCATTAAGAGCTATTTCACCATCTGAACAAGTTATTATATTTTTCTCCTTTTATTCTTTATGTATTTCTGTACCTAGACCATGCCATATCCTAAACTTAAACAATTATCTTCATGATGGGAAACACATATGGTTCCAGACATGATAAGCTGGGCAATTTAATCTTTTCATTTCCTCTAGACATATCCACTACGGTAATAAGAATGGCAACAGGGGACAGCATTCATGAAAGTCTTTCCTTTTTTTTTTTTTCCTGAGATTTCTTTCTGAACTAGTCAAATGCAACTGTGATATTTGTGCATAAAAGAAGAAAGCAAGTAAGCAGGATCTTACATTTTGATAGAAAACGTGGTTTTGGCCTGAGGAAAAAGAAAAACAAAACTGCTTCATCAGACCCAAAGTAGATTTCTAGTTACCTGTACCATTGTGGAAAAGTAAAAAAAATTTTAAGGAAATCTCATTACAGAGTTGCTGTTATAATTCTGTTTTAGTGGTGTTGTATTTTTTTCTTCTCCCCACTTGCACCCTTTTCACAGAATCATAGAATGGCTTAGGTTGGAGAGGACCCTTCTCCCTGACATAGGCAGGGCTGCCACCCAGCAGATCAAGCTGCCCATGGCCCCATCCAACCTGGCCTTGAGCACTTCCAGGGATGGGGCACCCACAGCATCTCTGAGCAGCCTGTGCCAGTGCTTCATCACCTTCATCATAAAGAATTTCTTCCTAATATCTAAACTAAATCTCCCCTTTTTTAGTTTAAAGCCATTTTCCTTTGAACAATTTTACTCTTCCTCAGTCTCAATCTTTGTAAAATAGGCCAGACTTGAAAAATGGGTATGTTTATCTTGTGGCATTCTAAAAATCCCACTATACAAAAAGTGTATTTGAATACTTAAAATTCAGCAGTCTGTATAGTTTGTATAATATTACTCAGTTGTTTAGGTCTAGCCTGAGGAATTTTGCTTAACTGAGTTTAACAGATTTTCAGGTCATCTGCTTTAGCGTTTTTTTGTTGTTTTTTTTTTAAACCATAAATAAAAGATGGCATGATTTTCTAGAGTCTATGGAGTTACTATTAACTATCAAACTGAGAAAAACTGTTCCCTAATAAATTCACTCTTGCAATTAAAGCCAGATATACAAGTTTGAAATTAAACTATGCAAGACAAGAAGATTTTTGATAAAGCATGGGCTCAAAGACTTGGAAATCCACTAATTCTGATATTTTCAAGGATTCTGAATATTACCTTTGAAATGCTTTTTGCACATGGATAGAGGTAATGTTACCCTGATGCTCCCTGTGCCACTGCGGACTCCAGGAACAGATTGTTCTTGGCTGTTCCCACTGACTGCAGAAACACTTGTGCTACCATTGCCTCTGTGTGCTTCCTGAGTGGCAACAGGGAGAGTCACTGGCTTCTCGAATGTCTATATTCACTCTAGGAATGAGTTGTTTCAAGGTAAAAAGAAAGGTTTGATTATCTGCTCAAGACTATTTGAGGCTGGCTATAATTAAATGCTGGAGCTTTACTGAGTAGCCTGTTTCTTTGTTCATATTAAGCTGGTGCTTTGAAGATGTTCCATTAAGTTAAAGGAAGTAATTGCATGTGGCTTGAGGTAACACTGATCAACAATTTAAATGCGTATTTCGACAGTACTAGTAAATATCCTATTTTTTGGCTTTTCAGAACACCACTTAGTGCATGATCCCATTGCATCAATAAATAAAGAGTATAGCAGGTTACTTCTGATAATTGATGTTTTGGCTAGATATCTTTCTAGAAAGTAGCTATTGAACCATAGCAATAATGATCAAATGTTCACCCGCATCCCACTTGTTATTTATTTCGAGTTTATCTAAACTTGCCTTGTCTCTATGTTTGTTCTGACTCTTTTATTAAGAGTCAGGACCTGGTGCTGACTACAAGCAGACACATTAAATTCACCCTTTAGCTCCAGTGACTTCTGGAGAGTCTGACAGCAGTATGTAATCTCCTACTGTGTTGTGAAATCTCTTGGTACTGACAATAAAAGATGATTTGAATGCATCGTGTACTGAGGAGAACAAATGGATATCAGAAGTCATTTTTACTCCTTTGATGTGTAGTTACGGTTTGCCAGAGGATTATAACGACACTGCATTGACTGTCACATTTCATGTCCCTAAACTACTACAGAATCAGGCTGTGCAAGTCGCATGAGTACTGTCAAGTAAATCCCTCAGTCTTCCAGTTTTCTGATTCTGATATTAGATATTCTATAGTTTTCATTTTATTTTGGTGGCGCTATAGAACAAGTAAGGTTTTTGTATTCTTTCTGCTCTAACAGTTTCTTAGTAGATTATTTACTTATATATTATATTTCTATTACTTACATATTTCCTGTTAAATCCAGGCAGATTTTTAGTTACTTCTTGAGTTCTTCTGGAGACACTTAACTTTCAGTTTTTCCAAATAGTGATTGCGAGACATTCTTTCTTTAACTCTCCTAATCAAATTCACTTCTTTTTTTTTACATTAAATATATATATATATATAAAAGAGAAATAACTTAAAAAAAATACAAAGTTGTAATATGAACTTTCCCTGTGATTGATTTTAACATGTGCCTCACATTACTACATGCATCTTTATTGGAATGTAATTTCACAATATTTAAGGAATTATTACAGCTGTTGACATTAAGGGAGAAAGGACGTTTGTATCTTGGAAACATCTTCATTTTTGTTTCACTGGACAAGCTGAAATGGCCAAGCATTTCTGTTCTAAGAGATTCAGCCTAATAGAACTCTCATCTGAAATAATCTGTAAGTATTAAAAAAAATCTCCATACAGAGGAGTTATGCATCTTTTCTAAGTCCTTTAACACGAATACTAGAAAAACTGTTGATTTTTGTCATTCACACAAACTTTCAGAAATGCAGCCTGAATCCTTAGTGGTTGCAGTCACAGTAACATTTCAAGTACAAAAAAGACTCAAAACACTTATGGTGTTACTACTCTATTTAAAAACCTCGAATCTCAGAATCGTAGAATTGCTTCAGTTGGAAGTGATCCCAAGGATCATCAAGTTCCAGCCCCTCTGCTAAAGGCAGGGCCACCACCTCCAGATATGGTACTAGATCAGGTTGCCCAGGGCCCCATCCAACCTAGCCTTGGACTTCTCCAGAGATGGGGCATTCGCAGCCTCCCTAGACCAAGTCAAGAATTGTCCTGGTATTGAGTTTCTTACTACTGATTTCAGAATTTTAGTCAAAATTCTGGTGAGTGGTAAGTAGGAGGTAGAGCCTCTTTCAAGCACAAGGTTTCTTCCTAGTACTTCTGAACAAGTGATTTATATTTTAGTAGTAATGCATACTACTAAATAGACAATAGATTACTTTAAATACGTGCTCCATTAGAAAAAAAATAAAAATGCTTGCATAGCTGTGTACATTAATAAGCTTGTATATTTGTTGTGGATAAAAATAATGTACAGATCTTTTGAAAACAGTTATGATGTTCTTCATTCCAGAGCCTCTCTTTTCTTCTCCACTGATTTTTATTAAAGCACACTCTTGGTTCAATTAGCTTTGAATTTACATGTGAATTGCTTGCTTTGTAAATCTTTGCATCTCTTCTATTTACTGACATAATAGGTGTGTTGAACACTATTGCTCTGGTCTTGTCTTAAACAGTTGAGCAGTTTCTCAAATAATAAAGACATCTTTATGATCATTGGAAACAATTCAGCCTATATGGGCATTAGGCTAGAAAATGCGTACTAAGATCTATCAGGCCTACACTGACCTGGAAGTGGGCAGTGCTTTTCTGAATGCTAAAAAACAAACAAACAAAACAAAAAGAAACAACTGTTAAAAGTACACTGAATCACTACTAAAACTTTCAGAGATTGCTGGAGGGCAGAAATTACTTGTGAAAGCTTATGCAGCAGTGAACATTCTCTCCTGTATTAACATCTGACATTTCATTAAAAACTATTATAAGTTTGTTTTATTTCTATCAAAACCAAAACTGGATTATTTTTTTTTTGAAAAAAATATTTTTTTAAAGGCATAAGAATAAGAAATAGGAATACCTTATTATAAATATAGAATGACTGTCCTTAGCTCCATACTTAGACAGACAGATGATTCTTATAGATGGTATTATTACAATGGGTAAAGCTGTGCACAGCTTTTCACACTAAACTTTTGGTTTTAAAAATGCAAATTCAATAAATAGGAAAAGAAAAAGGTGAATTTTTTTGCTGTTCTGCTAAACATTAAGGAATACAGTCTCTCATAATATCTATAAATACTAAGTAATACCAAGCTTTTTAACCAAAAGCATTTCAATTTTTCAGTTGGCAACTGTTTTTCTTGTCAATATTTTCTCTCACGTTGTTCTAGATAAATACTGAACACTACTTCAAAGGGGACAGATTCAAACAATACATTTTGCTTTTGACAAAACAAAACACTATGTTAGCTTAAACTGCATTTTTAACTTTCTGAGACAGGCACCACCCTCCACAGCCCATTACTTATCCAGCTCCACCTGCAATGCGCAATGTTCCCTACTAAGAATATTGACATTTAGTTGATTTCACTTTTACAACAGAGAAATCTCTAGAGATTGACATTGTGACCAAAAATCTTTTCATTCCAACTGTTAAAGGATACTTTTTGCAAACAATAAGATGGAAAGAAGAAGGAAAAGGAGCATCACTGCACCATCATTTAGAAATCCAAGAAAGCCTAAATTCCTGTTATACTCTTAAACCTGATTCAGCATACCAACTACTCCAAAATTCATTTCATAGCAGAAAAAGTGCTACTGCACAAACATTATACCCTATACTATGACTCAAACAAGCTCAGTTCACTGGGGCTAATTTATTTGCTGAAATCACACAGCTGCTCCACAATTTGGTGCTCAGAGAAAGACACAGCAAGAGATGCTTAAACACTTGCATCTGTCTCTGATTAGCTATCTTGGAAACTAATTAAGCAATCAATAAACAGAACAAGTACAAGTCAATGGCATCTCTGATAAGCATGCATGATCTTAAACCTAAAGCAACATAGTTGTCAGCAATTACAAGGAAAGCTATACCATCCTAAGGTTCATTAAGACACACTTGTACAGCTATTAAATGCCCATCTACTAATAGATTTTGTACAATATGTAGGCAAGAGGGGGTAGAGAGGGAGATTCTCTAGCTTCACTGGTATATAGTGTAAATTTCATATAGCAATTAATAGAAATAAGAAATACCAGACGCGTGTATCATTTTTATTTGAAGCACAAATATATTTTTTTGTATTAATTACAACAAAAAATTCTAGTTTAACTTCTGTAAGTAGTTCTTATGGAAAGTATTGGACTTGATGAATTTAATGTGTTGCTATGGAAGCATTACATTTCTTTCTATTGTAAAAATTCTACATCTGAACATGAAACACACATTTACATGCCAGAGATCTGTGTTACTATTCAGGAAGACCTGGAAAGACTGGGCAGGAAGGAATCTGATGAGATTTAACTAGAGCAAGTGTAGAGTGTACTTGGGGAGGAATAACCACATGTACCAGTACAGATTAGGGTCTGACCTGATGGAGAGGAGCTCTGTGGAGAAGGACCTGGGTGTCCTGGTAGACAACAGGTTGGCCATGAGCCAGTAGTGTGCCCTCTTGTCCAACAAAACCAGTGATAACCTGGGGTGCATTAAAATAAGCATGGCCAGCAGGTTGAGAAAAAAGAAAAGATTGAGATCTTCTAGGAGTCCTGCAGAAGGCCACAAAGATTAAGGGAGATTAAGGGAGCACTGGATAAGGCCCTGGGCAATCTGATCTAGGCTTGATGTCCCTGTTCATTGCAGAGGTGAACTGGGTCCCTTCCAACTCTAAGGATTCTATGATTTCCCATATGAGGAAAGGCTGAGTAGCCTGGGTCTGTTCAACAGAAAAAGCAAACTGAGAGGGGATGCACTCCACGTTTACAAATATCTCAGGGGAGGTGGGTGGCAAACAGATGAGGCCAGGCTGTGACCTATTCTAGGGTATTGCTTTACCACAGGGTCAGACTCAAGGAGGATCTCTTGAGGTCCCTTCTAACCCCTGTGATTCTGACATTCTGTGAAACAGGACCAGACAGATGTGAATCTTTGAAGTAGTTCTAACACACGAATTTGAAAAAAAGACTTTGAACTACCTGTTTATCTCAAAACCTATGCAGTTATTACTTTAAGCTAAGCAGAAATGTAGGATTAATCAAATTATCAGGGATATTACATGTAATTACAAGGCACAACAAGGAAAAAATAATCCTGCCCTAATTGGGAGTCTTATTAATAAAACAACATAAATGATGTTAATTTTCATTGCCTTTCCCACTGGATGATTTTTGATAAACCATTATAGCTGCTGCCTCCAAAATCCTGTGATTTTTGAGCTCTATATTACAAGATGGGCTTGCAAATATACATTATTCTTTCCACTGATATTTACCTCACTTAATCTGAAAGGATTTCAGTTTTATTTCAACATGACTATGTCTTTAAGAAGAGTTAAGGAAATTGTAATGATTTGCCTTTGCAACTGAAATATTTGTGGAAGGGTTCAACGTTATTCTAAATCTGCTCTAGCATTAGTGCTGGCAGAAAGCCAATTAAGTAATTTGAGCTTTCAAAGCTATCATATTTTCCTCTTTATAAATAAATTTTAAAAATCTATTTATATATCCGCAGCTCAAAGTTGAGGAGTTTTTGCAGCTGCCTAAAACTGTTCAAGTATTCAAGAGTTCCAAGGATGGGCACCATACCTGTGTGTTTAAATGTTCTTCACAGCATACAAGAGTATATTGAAGCAGAGGTATCATTAATAAAAGAAACCTAGAATGTCACTTTCCTGAATTATTAGCATCTAAAATTGTGATCTGAATGCTGCATGTAATATTACCTGTATTCTAGACAGAAGTTAAATTGCCATCACAGTGATTAAAAAGGGGACATTTCTTTAATAGAGTTAATAAATGGATTGGGGTGACAATTCAGCAAGGTAGATAAGCAGTGATGGATTTAGCACTATGCTCCAGGTTAGGCACGTCTAATATCTAGGACAGTATGTAAAAAACAAGACCTGTCTTTTGAAACAGAAGAGGCAATTGTCAGTAGGCAGAATGTAATTTTCCACATTGGAATTTGGCCAGCACAGTGGGTGCTCTACTGCAGTATCCTTCCAAAACGTATCTTCTGCTCTTTAATGACTACAAGCAGTCAGAAGGTTGGTTTTATGTCTCATCTGAAATCTGGCAGCAAGTTCATATGAGCTCTCATCCAAAACACTACAATTTTCAGAAAGTTTCAAATGACCCAAATGTCCTTGTAAGGAATCATTTTTAATCACAAAAATACATAATGATTATGAAAAAAATTGTTTCTTTTTTTTTTAAAAAAGGTAATATTGTCAGATTATCAGCCTTGAAAATAGCAGTTTTACTAAGGCAACATCATGACTGATTTTCTGTCATTTGTGGTTTAATAATAAAATCCTCCTTTTGTTATTGAAAGGGTGTTACTCTAAGCTTATTGTCAAGGCATATTGAAATATAACATCATTATTTCATTATTTTAAGTTAAATCCATCAGCTATAACAGCTTCTCACATATTAACACTGTCACTTGAATAATGATGATATTAAAACTTTTTTTAACATGCATTTCATATTTGTTTTTTATTCTTAGTTTTATCCTGGTGAAGATAACTCAGTGAATTTCTCTTTTAAATAAAAGTACAACACACAATACAACAACTTGAAGATAATTCCTATTGATTCTACTTTTCTAGTTCTCTCTTTTCTTTCTTCCTTTTCTTATCTCAGTTTCTTCACCAGATCTTCTTTGCTCTTTTCTAATCTTGTACTCCTGATCCTTCCTTGCTGTATCTCAGATCCCAGACTTTGTTCTCTTTCCCAACTTCACCTATTTTCTATGACCTTCTAAAATTGCTCATTTACAATCACTAGGAATCATTCACTAATCCAAAAAAACAAATCAAGAAGTAGTAAAAATCAATAATATTAATTCTGTTGTGTTCCGTGTGATTGCATAATTAGACTAGATGACTGTTTTTATTGAGAAGCTATTACATTATCTGTTTGCACAACAGCCAGGAAAATGCCCAACTCTATGCCCTTTCTCTTCTTATTACTGCAAAGTGGAAATAGTTCCATTGACACAAATGGAACATCCTTGCTGTAAAAGTAAAATAAACCCCATAGGTTTCACTGTTACTGTATCACCTTCAAAGACCTTACAACTTAATACGAGTTCTCAGAAGAGCTTACAACTGCAAGGAACTTATCCACATTGGCAATCAAATTGGCTTAATTGTGGCTGCTGGCATTTGTAAAACTGCACACTTGTGTAAACATTTGACTGATCAGGATTTAACACATGGCATGGTGACATGGCATCTTGACAGGTGCCAAAAATATAGGACAATGTAAATTATGAATATAATTTCACAATCAAAACTATCTAGAGTTTGAATTCACATCTGTTCCTACCTTGATGAACTGGTTCTTTTGCTTTAGACATACAAAAACCCATATTCGTGAGTGGCTGCGGTGGTAAAAAAAATGAAGTGCACGATGATTTATTCCCCAAAATGTCCTTAGTTCTCTAGCCTTGATCAAACTGTTTCCTAAATACTAGAATTATTATTAAAATGGCAATGAATGGTGACAGTGATTTGGCCTGATAAGGACAAATTTGTAAGTCTTAGACCCAGAATTCGTAATGCTCATCCACAATGACACCAAAGATAGTATCAGTAAAGGCAAAGTGGCATAGTGTTACAAGACACGAGCTCTAGCACCACCCTACAACTGCCTTTGCAATTCAGTACTAGCACAGTGCCTGACATGGCTTTTGTTTGGGCCAACTAGAACTTTCCCAAGAATGACAAAAAAGGTTTGGAAGACGCTGTTCTCAAGGAACAAGTCAGTATGGAAGAGACTTGTTTAAAGAGAAAGCCGAGACCTGTTTCAGGAGAAAGATTAGCCCCATATATGTAAACTGTGCCTCTGTGCGTCTGTCAAGACAGGGAGAACTGACCAGTACTGGCAAATCTTCATGCTACCACTGAGCATGGGGACAGAATGTTTCATGGCTGTCAGCTAGCTAGACCCTATAGTGTTGAAGTGAGCCAACAGGACAAGACGTATACAAAATCTTTCTATCTTGAGAAACACAAAGATGCAACATATTCCTCAATACTGACAGCCTCAAAAACCCTTTCAGGGCTGTATCTTTGTTTCTGCCCTTTCTCCAAAATTCTGCACCTAATAAAGCAGTACCACGCTCGGTGCCACCTAGGAAGGAAAAGACCATGATGACATTACAACAAGGGGTTGTTTCAGAAACAGAAGGGGGATGGAGGAAATTTCTTTCCCAGTAAGCATTCTTTCTCCAAGCTAAAATTAAAAATCTCCTGCCTGGAAAAGTAACAAGGGAGAGTAATTGCAGTATGCTGATTAAGGATTTCACCATAAGAGGAACAACAACAATTTTAAACTGTAACCAAATCCAGGCTCTATATCACAAGTAGTCCTTAAGACCGGGACAGTTCAAGTCGTCCCCCCTTGTGAATGCTGTGGTAAAGAGCCATGGTAACAGAGTAAGATTGTCCTACATTTGGATGTTACTATTTGTAATGTAAGTGCATTCTTATCATGCATATTCACCATACAATGTTATTAGTTTTAATTATTTTCAGTATTAAAGGCCCATGACACTATTAGCTGACCATTAAAAAAATCATCTATAGCTCATTATCAGTGATTAATCACCTGCTGTCTTGTAATTAATGTTTATTAGGGGAACAGCAGTTTAATAGCTGTTCCACATTTTCTGCGCTAGGCAAGAACACTTAAAAGACAGTTACAGAGGACTAGAAAAATTTTAAATTATATTTTTGGATATTGATACTTAAATCTCGAGAATTAACCTCTCATTGAGAAGTTAATTTGCCAGCTAAAAATGTTGTAAAAGGGGACCACAGTAATTATATGTTTTGCCATAATGAAAGTCACTGAGGTCTTAGTAAACAATTCTTCTTTTGTGGAGGAAACATACATTTCCAGACAGGTGAGTCTGGACATAATAGGATCAGCTTTCCATACACTGCTAACATGACTGCCTTTCAGTATTGTGCATTCTCTTTTGCTCTTTTCTCAAGAGTTTTGCTGCAAGAAGCTATCTTTCACTTTTAATTTTCATTAAAAATTAGAGTGATTTTCTTTTTTAACTCTTTTTTTTTTTTTCCCTGTTTTTTTTTATAGCCATTTAGGTATATCATTACTTTAAAATTTTTATTTTTTTTTTTCAAGAGCAAATACTTATTTCTGCAAATTTATGTATTTGGTTGTGTCATACACGAAAGGGTGAAATAACCACTGAAGTAATGTAGTTAAAAATTATTTCACATCTTTTATTTATAGAAGTAGTTATTCAGCAGTAAACTAAACTCAGTATTAAGGCATTTTGAAAACAATGATTTTAAAAATCAGCAATTTTTCACTGCAGTTATAAATCTTTTTAGACAAAAAGAGACATGATAGTTAAAGTGATCTCATCTGCTGACATGCAGTCTCCATCTGCTGTTTTGAATCTCTGGGATTTGGGAAATCAGTATATTACCTCTACAGTAGCAGATGTTTAACTTTGGTGGACTTCTGAACACAGTGGAGCAGCACAGTATATTCACAAGATATTTTGAATATGATGTATGTTTCTTATTATGATGAATGCAAAAAGAATTTTCAGCTGTAATCTCCCTGATCTTCACTAAACTTTCTCCTTGTTAAATCATAGGAATAAATATCCCAATAGCCCAATACCATATTGGCTTTGATATCTGTGGGTGGATGCATCGCCTCCACCATGTGGAGTTCCAGTGTTGTTCCAACACTTGGATGAAAAAGGCTGCAACCCAGCTTCCTCAAAACACACCCCGTTTTCTGCTGGTCCCAAGAGAAAAGTCCTGGCCCAGCAGGTGGCAGCTCCAGTAATGAGAGTACTTATGTTGTTTTCTTTTTCTATTATTTCTGGGAAGAGTTTCTAAAACCTGACAGTTCTAATGATCCAGGATCTCATTTCCTATCAAAACTTATCCTCAGTCATTCTCAATGCATTTGTTCTACTGCTCAGACTGCATTTTGATGCATGTGTTTTTATTGTGTGTGTTTTGTTTTTTTTTTTCTTTCACTACATTTACATGTACTGTTATACCTACACACTCCAACCTCTTCTTAGCTTCCAGGTGACTGGGATAAATGAAACAAATCCCTTTCACACTCTGCTGGTATCAAAATTTCTGTCTCTTTAGTCATCAATTTTGCAGCACTTCACTAATTCCCATTTGGAATCATGTTTTCTAAACAAAGGTATTGTATTTCAGTGGAGGTTTTCCTATGCTTGATTAGAAGATACAGATACTTTTGCTCTGTTGAAAGCCTCTCTGATAAATTTTAGTAAATATTGTCTTTCTCATGGCTGCAAGATATTTGTGCTTGACTGTTCTGGAGTGATCCTGAGGTCCAATACTTTCCCACTGATTTATTACAGATAAACTCTAATTTATACTTAAAGGTTTCATTAAATAACCTTATCTTGACTTTTCAACTATTGCACTTCTGCCCATTTCTATTACTACAGTCCTTGATGTCATACAATTCATCGTTTCATTTATGATATATTCCTTTAAATTAAAATAACGAAGGACAGCATTATGCTATTAACAATCTCTATCAGGGATCAGGTTTTATAGAAGGGTTGCGAACTGCAACATTAATCAAAGCTGATACTGGAGAAATTTCCATGAGTCCCTTTCCATGAGTCACTCCCTGGCAGTTTTCTCTTGTACATTCTTGCCACTATTCTATTCATTTTAAATCAGAACAGCTAGCTCCCTTCTTCTCCTACTGTTTATTGTTTGACACCAGAAACACCACCAGCTGGCAGCTTTAACCAAGCACTTAAATTCCATAATGCATTATCAACTTGATATGGACACACTGTGCACATATTCATAGAATCATAGAACCACAGAATGGCTTATGACTATCATTCTATGGCTTAGGTTGGAGAGAAACTTAAACAATCATAGAATCATAGAATGGCTTGGAATAGAAAGGATCTCAGAGATAACCTTGTTCCAACCCCCCTGCAATGGGAGGGCTACTACCCACTAGGCCAGGGTGCCCAGGAACTCATCAAACCTGGCCTTGAATGCCTCTAGGGATGGGACATCCACAGCTTCTTTAAGCAGCCTGTGCCCATGCTTCACACTTTCTGAGTGAAAAAGGTATAACATCTAACATAAATTTCCCCTCTTTTGGATCAGTCATTTCACCTTGTCTTATCAGATCGTGTGAAAAGTCAATCCTCCTCCTGCTTGTAAGCTCAAGTACTGGAATGCTGCAATAAAGTCTCCTCAGAGTTTTCTTTTCTTCAGGCTGAACAAGACCAACACTCTCAACCTTTCTTCATAGGATAGGCATTCCAGCCCTTTGATCATATTTATGGCCCTCCTCTGGACCCATTCTGACAGCTCCATATCCTTTTTGTGCTGGGGGACCTAGGATTGGACACAGTACTCCAGATGGGGCCTCGCAAGGGCAGATTATAAGGGGACAATCCCCACGATTCTCTGCTGGCCACCTCTGTGTTGATTCAACTCCACATTGCTGGATCATCACTGCTGGATGATCAGCTTTTCATCCACCAGAAACACCCATATCCTTCTTAGAAGGGCTGTTCACAATGAGTTCTTCTCCCAGTCCACACTCATATCAGGGACTGCCTCGATCCAAGCGCAACATCTTGCACTTGGTCTTGTTAAACCTCATTATGTTCTCCCATACTCACTTTTTGAGCATGTGTTGGTTCCTTTGGACGGCGTCCCTCCCTTCTATTATATAAACTGCACCGTTCACCTTTTGTGTCATCAGCAAATTTGCTGAGGGTATGCTTGATCCTACTATGTCATTGCTAAAAATGTTGAAAAGCACTGGTCCCATGACAGCACCCAGGAGACACCACTCATGATCCACCTCCATCTGGATGTAGAGCCATTAATAACAGCCCTCTGGGTACAACCATCCAATCAATATTTTATCCACCTAATAGTCCTACCTTCAAATCCATATCTCTCCAATTCAGAGATATGAATGAAGCTCAGGACCAGTCAAAGGCCTTGCACAAGTCCAGGTAAATGACATCAGTTGCCCTTCCTTTGTCTACCAGTGCCATCACTCCATTATGGAAGACCACCAGATTGGTCAGCATGACCTGTTATTGGTGAAGCTGTGCTGGCTATCTAGGATCACCTCCTCATCTCTCTTATACCTTAACATCTCTTCCAGAATAATCCACTCCATGATTTTCCCAGGCACAGACAAGAGGATCATGAACATGTAGTTCCCCAGCTCTTCCTTTCTCCCTTTCTTAACAATGAGAGTGATGTTTCCCTTTTTTCAGTCACTGGGGGCTTTGTCTAACAGCCATGATTTTTCAAATACAATGGAGAGTGGGCTTAGCAACAACATATTCAGAACCCTGAGACAAATATCGTATCATAGTCATTAAGGTTGGAAAAGACCTCTAAAATCATCTAGTCCAACCATCAGTGCCACATCTACACTTGATGTTCTTGAACATCTCCTGTTCTACTACCTCACCACATTCCCTGATAAGAAATGTTTCCTAATATCCAACTGGAATGTCTCTTGGCACAACATAAGGCCACAAATTCTTGTCGTTTACCTGAGAGCATAGGCTAGCTCCTATCTTGCCATAACCCCCTTTCAGGCAACTAATAGTAGAGATCAATAAAGTCTCTCCTGAGCCTCCTCTTCTCCACACTGAACAATACCAATTCCTTTAGCTGCCCTTAACCTCTGTGTGGTGACAAGAAAATTTCCATTATTTCAGCCTTTTGTGGGATAAATCCCTAGTAATCTCCACTGCAAAGTCTTCTGACTGTCATATACAAGAACTCTTTGCCACTAAATATATACAAAAATAACTAACTGAAGTCAACTCTAATTGCTTTTATTCAATTATGATCCCTTTGAGTAAGAACGCTTTTTGAGAGAATGCTCTTAGGTCAAAGAAAGGAGAGCTAACAAGTGTCCTGTATATCCTGATCAGGTATTAGCTGCTGATTATTTATTATTAAGTGTTCAAATGATACACAATTTAAGTAACAATAATATCATATAGAATTCTAGAAAACTTGTGATACGAATATATGCAGAAAGAAAAATCTACTATTATCAGTCAATAAATAGTTTTGAAATCAGTGGGTAAGAAAAAATTCTACTTTATAACTAACTGAAATTACTGCTTTTCTACTGTAAATATAGAGGTACCTAGGCTAATTTGATGAAGAGAATAATCAGAGACTTGTGGTTTCTACTGATTGATACATACACAACAAATTATGTAAATGTCTGGATGAAATGTTATCCATGAGCCAAATGGTGGTATTCCTTAATGCAGTCATATACAGCCAACAAAAGGCTTTAGGTGAGAGTGAATGTCCGGTTCTCTTGCTGATAACTTGCTGATAAGATATTTACATGCAGTTGCCAGACTTACAATCTCTCTTCCCTAACATATTGTGATTTGGAAAGTGAAGGAAGGAACTTTGCTGAATCAGAGAAGGAATTTCAGTGAACACAGCATAAGATTTGGCAAGACCTTTTGATGCTTGTGAGTCTACCATCAAATGGAATTGCTGCCTTCCCTGAGGAAGACTGGAGGCCAACTTATAGCCCTCTGCACACTTTTGTTCCCACACAGCAAAGCTGTAAAGAAAAGGGGAAAAGATCATTCAGCCTTATAACATTACTTTTAATACTTCTGTTTTCTCATTTTTTTGTGTGCAGAAAATAGTCAGCTAAAGACAGAAGCCTTCCAAACTATCTTATGTCTAAAGTTGGCAAAAAGGTGGGGAGGCATCTGAGATTTCCAAATTTTGCCTACTGACTTTTTCCTTTGAAATAAACACAAAGCAAGCTGAGAAGTGTGTGATTGCTGTGGTTGCTGAAGGTTATAATTGCTATTAAATGCTAAATATTCTCTTCACTATTTTTTTTTTCTTCTCTTAAGAGTCATAATAACAGAAATAATTAAAAATTGTGTAGAACTATAAATTTATATGAGACTACAAACATATGAATGAGCCTGCTTTGCATGGTTTCTCATATGAAATTTATGGCATTTGAGAGTCATTGATCTTTAAATAAAAAGGAATTTTAACTACCAGAGAAAGCCGATTCTGCTTAATTTGAGAATAAAGGGATCTCCAGGGTTCAATAGAGAAGATGGTCTTACTTTGGAGCTAGTGCTGCTCTCCAGCTAATAGACAGGAACATTTTGACTCCAGCAGTTAAACCCCAGGACAGCTCTGTACCAGCTCAACAACTAGAACATGGAAGGAAAGATACCTCCCACTCACTTTAATTTCGAAAAAAAAAAAAAATAATGAAAGAAACAATAATGAGCACAAAAGAATAAAAACTTTGTATTTCCATGGTTGTTTGGCTTTTCATAATATTTTGAAAAGAAAAACTACTGCATAATCCTAAGAACAGTGGCTAACACTGTCACTATTCCAGTTAGATAACTTCTCAGAAAGTGACAGTTGAACTTTTTAACAAAGAATTTTATGTTTCTAAATTTATGCTTTTAAAGTGTACAGCCTTTAAACACTTTTGCTGTGGTATGTGGATTTTTAATTGTTTGTTTGCTATTCAGAACAAGAGAAGTGAAAGAATGGGATGGGTGGTTAATGGCAGCAGTAAAGCAGCCAGTTACTCAAGAAGAAAAGATATTCCAAATAAAAAGACTAATCAAGATGAAATTAAAAGGAAAACTTATCTCATTTTTATAGTAGAATCTATAGGCACGGTAATATTCAAAGCAAAGCAGATGTAAAATGGCTGGTAATAGTGGTGCATTCACACATGGAACTCTCTGACTCTCCTTTTCCATTTCCCTGTTGTCCTGTGAATTTAAAACCAACATGAAACACTGCCACTATTACATGCAGTGTAACTGGTTGCCAAAATACCATATTTGACCTAATCCTAATTTTTTAATGAAACAGTCTTCTGGAAATTTATCACTGCATATGAAAAATCATCCTTTAAAATGTTAACATTAAAATGAAACCTGTGGAAGAGGCTTGCCCAGGCTCGTACATCCTTCCCTTGAGACCCATCTCCTTTTATCTTAATAAATCTACCACAGAATGCATGTAAGCACTGTACCAATCCCGAAGTTGTCTTGACACCAATTCACTGAGCCTGCAGAGTATGAAAAAGGAAAAGTACACCTACAGGAAGCACTTTGTCACTTTGAATGACCACTGTAGTTTCAGTAGAATATGACTTTCTGTTCCATTTGATAGCATTAAAGAAAAAGGAGAAAGGGAGCAAGCTAGTGATAGGAAGTACCTAAGAACAGGTCTCATCTTGATGCTAACCTTGTGTTTTCATTCTGGAAACCACTATTTGTAGCCACAACTACAAATTTTCAGGCTTTTTCCTTCAACGTTGTGAGAAATCCCCCCCCCCCTCCCTCCCCCCACACACACTTTCACTCAGGAAACATTAGAACAGTTTCATGGCGTATAAAAGCAACTAAAGGGATAGAGGAAGTGCCCAAAAGAAAGATGCTTTATTAATGTAAAAGTTGTTATATTGGCAAATTGTTCATCTTTACTGCATTTTCTATCAGCTTGCAATTTGTCTTTCTGTAAAATAAAATATTTTGGTGTAATTTAAACGAGACTTTTTCTTTCCTGTACAGGACCATGGTTTATTCTTCCTTGTAACTATAGCAGACATTTGGGGTACAGCTGAGAACTAAGTGAAACTCAGTCATTTCCTACTATGTTACCTGATAGTGACATGAAATGCCTCAGAACTGCTCCTGTTTGCAGGGTATATCCACTGAAAACTAAGTCTGAACTGAATACTTCTGAAACATTCACTGACTTCTGCTGTACTTCATGTGGAGTTCTCTACCTGTTGACTGGGGTCACTCACTCTGCATTTCCTGAAACTCAGAAATTTCTACATCACTTTTCATAAGCTTCATTATACTCTTCCATTTTATATTCTTATTTTTGAGTTATGATAAGTTGTTCGGAAAATAGATCATTCGGAAGAGTCTATCCTTGTAAAAAAAGTACACTTGTATCCTTATTCATGTCATATAAAAATTAGCAGTCACTTAGTACTGGACTGGAGCTCATACTTACACGACAAAGATATGAACTTAATGCATGCAATGTTGATATAAATATTTTCTCTCTCTTTTTTTTTTTTTTTCTGTTTAAGTTTAAATAAGTTCTGCAAACATTATCTGAATTTCACATTCAAATAATAAAATCAAGTCACTCTGCCTCTAATAAGGTGGATATCTCTTTCAGACACAGAGATTTGCTTATTCAGAAATACATTAAGTTCTTTATTGCTAAATTTCATATGCCAATATAAACACTGTACATAACTCCCTGTAAGATGTCAGGTAGGATTCAGCTCACAAATTAAGGCTTAAGGTGTATGTACTACGTGTCTAAGTACCCATTATACTCAGTATTCTCCTAGTCAAAGCAGTCAGTGTTTTGATAACAAGTGCATCACCATTAGGTATAGCAATGGCTTATACAGTTTCTATGTAGACATCCAGTGAAAGATTCAAAGACTTAAACACAAGTATATAGTTCCATTAATAAATAAGTAAATAAATAAAGAAAGAAATATTGGCAATTTTTTTGGTATTTTTCTCATGGATTTTATTTCCTGAAAGATATCTCTTCTTTTACATATTGTTGCAATGCTGAAGGCTAACATAAGGCATGTGAGATATATAGTTGCTGTTCCAACGTAAGACCATAGCTAATCATTTTCACATTTGAAGGGTTATAAGTGGCACAAAACCAGAGTGTACTTTCCTGTAAGAATAACTTGTTTCAAGCTTATGAACTTTTTGGTAAGAAATATTATTGTTAAAATATTTTAAAATTGTTTTTATTTAATTTTTAATTATTTTCTATGTTTCTTGTTTTCTTACACATTGATATAATTTGCAATATATATATATGTGTGTGTGTGTGTATATATATATGTGTGTGTGTATATATATATATATAATGTGAGTTTTGTGTTAATGTATTTGCTGAAAAATCTCCAGTGTCTACTTCTACTGTTTGAAACAAGGTAAAGAGTGCTATGAACTTGAAATTCCCAGTGGCTGGGTATAAAGCTCCACTTCCAAACTCAATTTACAGGACAGCCAAACACAGGAAATTAGAGTCCTCTTTACTGGTCCCTAAGTATCTCTTAAGCATTTGTTTCCTAATCTGAACAGTTCATTTACTTTGTTCATTTTTTATTTTTAAATGGGGGGCTATTTTACAAAATGCCAAGGTCAGTATTGCAATAATAATAAGTAATGACTTTTACTACTTCTAATACCATTTACTTCCTCCTGTACTTCAGAGAATATGACATTACACTTCAAAAATAACCAATCAACCAAAGAAAAAACCTTCAAACAGACTTTTTCTGCTTTAATGCTTGACTCTCTGCAAATAAGTAACCCTTCACATTGCAAAAAATTTTGCAACAAATTATCTCTCTAAATAGAGTTTATAAATACTACAGGCCGTGCTACAAGAGAGGAAATGAATAAGAAAGAGAGAGATTGCAACCTGTCCTATAAAGGTTTATCACCGGGGAAAAAAAAAATAAAAAAATCATACATTTGTTCTTACTGCAGTTCATTATTACTGTGGTATCACCAGCATTGATGTCGTTATGCATTAAATATTAGAGCCCAGAGATTGTATTTTTATTAATTGAAGATACTATTCTATGTCTTTTTAAGTGTAAATTGTCCTCTTTGTATCTGGAATGTATCATATTGTTGGAATGATCAAAAGACCCTGATTTTATCTTTCTTTTGTGTATATAGTAAAATAGCTGCAGAATTGACTTTCCCATGCTTAGGCAGAGATCTTTTGCAGCATATGTGATTTCATGTAATCTAACATGTCATTCACTTGTAGAACAGTACCACAAGATGGTACTGATAATATTGACAAAGCTTTTCTTGATTAGAAAGAAAAGTAGATCTTGATGATTCAAACTGAAACTGAACCACTAACTGTGGTGTGCTTTGAGAATAATTTTCCTTATGTGTTGTCTCATTCTTCAAAGTAACTTGACCATCACAACAAGATTTCTTAAGCTAAAATATCAAATAACAACAATGGAGTAGTAAAATCTGATAGAAGTTGATCAGGCACCTGCTGATGAATTCAGATATGTATGGGCACATATGAACTAGCTGAAACAAAATGAATACAGTGGGGATTAGTAATGTAGTGTAGTCAGAGCGTTCTGCTATCTGCCATGCTTTATTTGTGTACTTCCACTGAACATCTGTAAACATATTTGTACCTAAAAGAGGATGCCAGATCTAAAAGAGGGCTCACAATAGAAATATGACAGAATACAGGTATCTATACTGTATAGAGGAGATTTTTGTTAGATATGAGGCAGAAATTTTTTATTCAGAGGGTAGTGAGGTACTGGCACAGGTTTCCCAGAGGAACTGTGAATGCTACATCCTTGAAGTGCTTCATACATACTTCCAAGTCAGACATCATTTCGTCAGATTGCTCCTCTGCTGCCATCTGTCACACAGCAACAACATGCAATGGAATATTGGTCAGAAGGTTTGCCATATGACTGACATATGCCTTTGATGTCATGAGTCAGCATAACAAAATAGGACGCATTAGTTTTGGAGCAGCATCATATTTTGGAAAAAGAAGGGATGAAATAAGAAGCAGAAAGAACAGAAACCACATGTGCTTGATAATGTGTCTTATTGTTATTTCCATGTACCCATGGTTAGTGTCCCCAGAATGAGGCAAGTATGAATTTCCAGGCAAGTTTGGCATTTTGTTGAAATACTACTGAATAAAGTACATGACCAGTATGTACTCTAAACTGCAATTCCTGGATTCAGAGTGCCCACCTACCTTTCTAAATGAATCCCAGTAGAGAAATGCCATATTTTCTCATTGCAACTACCCCAGCTGTGATGCCTCTCTGAGCCACCTAACCATGGGCAGGTGTGAGACCTTCAGGTGTCCAACATCAACTTCCTGTGTCCTCCTCTGAATGCTGTTCTTTATCATCTCTTTGTCTGCATCCAGTCATATGTCTAACTCTTCACAGATGCTTCCAATGGAACATTTAGTCAGTGCATGCTGGTTTTGTGCAATGGATGTACCCTAGACCAATTAGTTCATGTCCTCGCTGTGAGCTGCCAGTTTTTATCAGTTGGCTGGACTGCATGTGCCCTGCTCACAGACTCCTTAGCTGCCTGTTTCCTCCACCAGCACACCAGCACATAGTGTCAGGGTGGCCCTTTCTTTATTATCTTATCATATCCTTCTCTCATATCCAAGAATAAACTCTGCGTGTTCTCAGCAATGTCTCATATCCTATGCTAGGTCTCTCAGCACAATGTTTCTGCAAGTCATGGTGCCTGAGAAAGGGGAACCATAAACAACCAATAATAAAAAGTGACACACAACTGATGGTAATAAAATATAAGAACAGAAGCCTTAAGTATCTTAAACCTTATAAAGTTTTGTCAGGTATTATTCCTTCTGCACTTTACTGCTTCAGTTAAATGGCAAGGAACTTATTTCAGGAAGACGCATTTTTTTTCCTGCAGAGTGCATTTCAATTTCCAACAAATCTGAAATAGCTTCAAGTTGTGAATTCCTAATCATCAAATCCAATATTTTTCAGCCATAACCCTAAATGAGAACTCAGATTATTTTGCTGGTAGTAGTATGCTGTGATGCAGGGCACATAATTATAAAAGATGTGCACTCTGAGTATGAATTTTAGTAAATGGTTTCAACAAAAAAATATTCATTAGCATGATAACTGTTTTCCTTTCTTTACATGATACTCCAGAACTGAGCTATTAAATAAGTCAGATTTTTGGAATACTGAGTTCATCCTACATTAAGTCAGAAATGTTAATTGTTCACCAAACTAAGTATTCTGTAAAGTCTTGTTTTGCTATAAACAGATTTCACATAAATGTAACAGAATACTTTATTTTCATCACATGAGTACAGTAGAGAAGAAAGAGAAATGAGTCACCAAATGAAGGGGATGTTTATTGTTGTTTTTAGATAGCTATAAAATTGCAATATTACCTCCCTATTAACATACTAGGCAGTAACCAGTTTCCATTAGTGTCCTAACTAAGAGCAAAGAATTTTTACAGCCATTACCACAAAAAATAGAAAAATATAAATTATAATTATAAAACAGATTTGTAATATAAAGACAGGCTCTTCACAAGGAGGTTTTATTAGGCTGAGATATATATAGTACACAATAATTTCAGAAAAGCATGATGGATGTAATATGTTTTTACTCTTAAAGAATTGATTTTCCCTATAGAAATCTAATGTCCACAGACATCTAAAAGCTGTGGTAATATAAAACTATAATATATGTGTGCATCGTCCTTTTATCTTTCATTACTAATTATTATCTTTTTATCTCAGCAACCTGTTCCTGAGACTTCCTGGAGTGCCTGAGGACAGGTGGACTCTTCCCACTGTCTGCACTGGGAGGTTGAGGCTGGATATTAGAAAAAATTTCTTTTCTGAAAGGGGTAATGCACTAGCATAGGCTGCCCAGGGAAGTGGGGGAGTCACTGTTCCTGGATCTGCTCAAAAACTATGGAGATGTGGCACTGGCAGATACTTTCAGTGGGCATGGTGGGGATGGGTTTGGGTTGGACTTGGCGATCTTAAAGCCATTTTCCAACCTTAATGATTCTGTGATTCTATGATTCTATGAACTGAAAACTTTTGAAATGGCACTCACAAAATTTCTTCTAGATGGCACAGCAACTAATGGATAACATCATTTCTTTTAATTTAATTTAATGCTAGAGTTCAATATTTTTGTATAATTTTAGTACTCATTTGTCAGTAGTGATTACAAACAAGAAAAAAAGCAAGCAAACACAATCCTGGCTTGAGTTCAAAGCTTTTCAAAGCAGCTTAGAAAAAGCTATATATATATATATATATACACATAGTTATATATGCGTCTGAATATATACATGTATACACATATTCACACAAATTTTTCCTTTGTTTTCATCCATTTTGTCTTCTAACATAACATAACTGAGTGCATTACAAAACATTTTAATTCCTTGTAACCAGTGATGAACAGAAAAATTTCATTACTGCAGGTAAATATAATGGCTTTGTGTAAAAAATGTGAAAATGAGTTTTTTGCTGTTTTAAGGTATGAAAACATAGATACTGAATATGATTATTTAATTCTAATTCTTTTTGTAATCAATTTAGCAATATCTGATTTTTATTTACTTAAAATATAAGTAAATGAAATGTTTTCTGGACCTAACTACCAAGATCAAATCTTGTTATAAGGAAATTACTTTTAACATTGTATATATTTAGCCTGGGTCTGTTCAGCCTGGGTAAAAGAAGATTGAGAGGGGATCTGATTAATGTTTGTAAATATCTATAGGGAGGTGGGAGGCAAATGGATGAGGCTAGGTTCTTCTTGGTGGTGTGTAGTGACGGGACAAAAATTAATGGCATAAAACTTGTGCATGGGAAGTTCCTTATTAACATCTTTTTCACAAAGGTGACAGAGCACTGGAACAGGTTGCTCAGAGAGGTTGTGGAGTCTCTTTCTATGGAGATATTCAAGACCCATCTGGATGCCAACACGTGTGACTTGTTGCAGGGAACCTGCTTTAGCAGGTAGAACTCAACAATCTCTTGATGTCCCTTCCAACCCCTGCAGTTCTATGATTCTGTGATATAAATGCAATGCTGATCAAAAGAAACAAACTATAAAAGCAATCCCATTTTAAAACTTTGCATCAGGGAAAGAGGTTTACTAACGATTACAAAAAGCAGCACCCGTAGCAAGATCGTCAGCACTACAGCACAAACTCTTGCTTAGCTGCTTACAAATATATCAGGTTTTAGATCATGGTCCCATGTGCAAATGGCATTCCAGATGTTAGTTCTTCGTTTACGATACCTCCTGCTGTAGCTTCAACTGGACAAGGTACCTTTTCTTCCTATCACAGACTTTTTCTTCGGCTTTAATTCAGTTCATTTTGAGATGCTGCTGCAGACTTATAGGCACCTCTAAGGCTGGTGAAATCATTCCTGCCTGTGGTATATAGCATTCAGAACATTTCTGGGAAAAGCAATATAGCAATATCAAGCACTATGTTAGGGCTGGATTCCTACTGAGAGCCCCAGTCTTGAGGGAAAATGGGCCAACAAGGATAGACAATTGTAGTTGAATCTTGACTTATTTCCTCACCTTTTACTCTAGGTTTCACAAACAGCAGATTAAAAGATGAGTCTGATCCATTATTCAGTTTGATAAAAGAGAAATACAATTCAGTGACATCACATAAAATGCCTCAAGTTCAACAGAAGGCATAAAACAAGAAACTTCTGTAAGAAGTTCTAAAAAGGAAAGAATTGAACTTGCACATTTATACACAAGGAAAAAAATATATATAGATGTAAAGAGAAAAGCTCCAATTAGCATTATGTATTGTCCACAAAAACACAGAGAAGCATATTAATTTATGTTGTTTTGTTTACTATTTAGTGACTGGTCTTCTAGAAAATAACTATTTGAAACTTTGACCCAACAATATGCTTTTATATAGAAATAACCTCTTTTTTATCTGCTTCAATAATGAAATTAGGGAGAAAAAAAGAATTAAAAAAAATAGAACTTTTCATAATATTCCTGCTAGGGATTATGTCATTGTTCAACATTCTAAGTACTGTCAATTCTACTAATTAATGGTATTTTATGCTAGTAAATTATAACTGATGACAAAATATTTTTGAGAATCCCTGTGTATATATGGATACATGGGTAAAATAATGTATTAATGACTAAGCATCTTCATCCTCACTATCCAGAAAATGGAAGTGAAAAATTCAAATAATAAATAATAATAGTAATAAGTAATAAATTCAATTAATTTTATTTGCCATGTCAGCATCTTCACTTATTAATTTGGAACAAATTCCCTCAAGACATGCAAGAAATGCAAAATTATCTCTACAATAGCATGCCTGTATTTTAGAGAAAATTTTAATCATATGTTGTCTTTGAGCTAATGCATACAGTATAAGTAAGCTCTTCTAAAATAGATATATAATTTTAAAGATGTTCCAGTTGTAAAATCTTGTCAGATACTAACCTTGGAAAGATACTCTGTCTTTTACTAAAGCTTATAAAAACATTTTCCTCAAGTTTCAAAATAAATATTTTTTTGTAAATTTGAAATTCCTCACCTTAAAAGACATTAGAAATTGGACTACAGTGGATACTGCTAATACTTTATGAGTGTCAAATATTTCCAAGTCATTAAATGAAAGTAACGAATCAATAAGTGCTCTGGCATAGCTCGTTAATACATCACTGAAGCTGAGATTTATTCTTACATTGCAGGACCTAGAATAGAAATATCCTTCATAATTAATTAATTGAAAGACATATGATATTTGGCTGCAAATTTACATTAACAGTTATTCTCAGTAAAATATTTTTGAATTGGGTCAGAAATGTAAATTGACTTTGTGGGTCAAATTCACCCATATTTCCCTGTAACCACAATGGAATTGCTACTTTTGTCATTAACTTTCAGTTGACTGTTGTAATAAAACAGTCTTCTCTCTGCACATATATTTCTGAGCTAAGAAAATGAAATACTAGAGCTTAACAGGGGGAACCTATTCTTTCAGAAGGTCTGGACATTTGAAACTGGTATAGCTTGGTATAGCAAGAACCTGAAGCCACTTCTGGTAGCAAGGTTCATCCTAATGTCATTTAAAAAGTGTTTATTTATTAACTATTTTACATTAAAAATCCAGGAACCTCAAAATTTGCAAAAAGCCAGGTAAGCTGTTCACCTTAGTGATGCTAATTTTCTCCAAGAAGCTCAGAGGAACCAATTGCCACTGACTGGCATTATCTACTAAATGTGGAAGGTGTGTTCCAGCACTTTTACACCATTTTTCAAGATTTTCTGTTATTTTTATCCCAAGCATTGGCTTTGACTGCTTATGAAAATCCCGTTGGGAGAAATCTGTGCTATGAAGAGAGACATTTCAAGTAGCTCTGACATTTCCTGAGTAATTCTATAAACGTGAGATGAAATTACGCCTTAATGCCAGAAAGCAGTCATGTCAGAGCTCACTGTAAACAAGAATCCTTCAAGTGGCTTACACAAAGATGGTGAAGCCCTTTGGTGCTGTTTTAAACTGAGGCCATGCAACAGGTCAAAAACATATCTTGGAATACTCAGTGCCATTCATCCTCAGTTTGTTTTGTGGGAATTCAGCTCTTTGTTCATGAATGATGAAAATAGGCTTGGCAGAACCATCATTCTTACAGGAATTCACAGTGGGCTTCAGAAAACGTGGTTTCGGTATAAAAGCACTGGCTATCTGGATGATCATGCATGTTTATTTCTAGTACCACCTACACAAGGGAGTTTGCTTTCCACCAGTTTAAGATTACACAGATTGCATGAGATGGAGCAGAAATCACTAAGTTTCAAACACAGGGATGCTTTCTATAATCAAATGAAAATCTTTTGTAATGTCAGAGTTGTCACATAAAAATACTTCTTCATTATTGTGTCCTTTATGATATTTCCTGCCAATTTTAACCAATTAATCAGTTAAATATTATTTAAATTTATTAAACCAGTCCTAAGTATGAATGTCAGCTGCAAATGATAAAGAGTATTGAGATTTGCTTCTGAAATTATATAAACTGGGGAATAAAATGAGTTACTCTTTTATGAAAATCCCATGGGTTTTGATTTCCCCAAATTCTTTTGCCATTGTTTATATGTGATGTTGAAAAGCTCAATGCAGATAAAAAAATCACTTGTTTCTTCTTGTCTTGCTAAAATGGACACTTATTTCATTATCAGCTCTCTCAAAGAGATGATAATAGCATTACTGCCTTGACTGTCTTCTTTCACACCGAACTCCTATTTGTTTTTCTGGTGCTGGCTCCTCTAAAAAATGAATGGTGACTTCCAAGAAACAAAAAAGCATACTCTATATACAGTGTTTCATGCTATTTTTCAAGAAGCATTTAATGAAATCAAAGAGAGAATACATCCTTGCAATTAATTTCCTAGCTTAATCTTTAGAAAATCCCTCCTTAGCTGATTTTTCTTAAAACAATAGCTGTATTTCTACAATATTTATTTCAAAACAATCAGCTTCCACTAATCCAAAATAATTTGCTCATTTTATGTACAATTCATACTAATTGGATATAATGTACTGGATATAAATTATCCACTTACTTCAAGAAATGTAGTTTCAAGAAATATAATTGTTCAGTGGATTATAATTAATTATGCCAATTAATTATCTTTCGGTTCCTCCTGATTATTCCTGTCCATTTCCCACCTCACGTTTTCTCCCATCCTACCTGATCTATATTGATTTCTTAGTCCTGAACAGGTCGCAGGAAAGGAATTTGAGGGCTGCACAGAAGATTCTCTGTTGACCTACAAGGGATATTTTTTTCAGAACATCTGCCTGTGTGCTTATCTGAGAACCACAGGGAAATCCTATCTGACATCATCATGAAAGATCTTCATGAATTCAACATGACTTCATGAAAATTGACAAGTTGATTCTATCCAAAAATATTTTGTAGAAAATCTATTAACTTTTATGATTCACAAATCTTTTGCAAGTGAAAATTCTCATAAAGTGAAATAAGTTGGGGAAACTTATATAACATTTGACTCATTTTCCTGTTCATTTTGTCATTCTTTTGCCGCTTTCAAAGGTCACTCATCACCTTCACAACAGCCATGGAAATTCTTTATCTAGTATTTTCTTAAATGAAGCTCACCTCAGAAAAACAGGTTTTCCAGTCTCTTACTGTGTGTGAAGCAGTTTCTCACTTGTGAACAAGATGAACACATCTCTAATGGCTCATAAGAAAAATGTAGGTAGAGAGGGCAGAAATGTGTGTACTCTGTCTCTATAAGTACCCCTTAGATCAATCTTGCCCATAAAAAAAACCTAGGATAAGTGACAGGGTTTTTCCCTAGTTCTACCCCTTCAGGGATGTGTCTCATTCCAGCATTAATGCCTTGCAATAAGTCTTTCTGATTGGCCAAACTACCCTAAATTTGTCTGTCTGATGAACCTTCTGTGTTTTGTCAGGAACACCTGGAACCATGTCCTCTGATGAATAAATGAAACTTTCTTACTGATTCATGGGTGCAAGAAGAATTCAAATGAAGCTGATGGTTGGACGGTGGTAAATACAGACTTGTTTGTGGAGAGATCTGCAGCTCTATTTTTGAGCTGAGTCATCTGACACTTGTGCTGTGTATGGCTAAGGAGGAAAGGCTTTTTTCCTTCACCGCGTTCAATACAATACATCATACCATGCAATAACACTGACACAAAAGATTAAACAAACAAGCAAACAAGGCTATGCAGGTATTAATGAACAGTCCTTCTGAAGAATTCTATGAACTCTCTTTTCAGAGATTTCTACAGGCGCTCCATATTATTTTAGTGTTTGCATGATGTGCACCTTGCTTTAACATTTTAGTGAAATCACACAATCAAATGAGTTAAACATGACATCAGAAAAATACTTGGAAACTGCTATTATTAGAATTCTCATCCTTCCACAGAAGTTAAAAATATTTCATTTTCTATTGTGATAAATGGTGATTAGTTTTGATCTACCTCTGGTTCAAAGGTTTTTAATGTGGGCTCATGTTATTTCAGAGTATGTCATAAGGAGAGTCCAGGCGATGTAAATTAGATTTATACATATAATTCCTTCATCTGAGTTTAATCCTTAAAAATAATGTCAGTATCACTTTCTTTTTCTGAAAATTATGCAGTTGCACTAATGAACTAGGAAAAATAAGCTATCTTTGTATGTATACTAAAAATGGTAATGCCATGAATTGATGTCAAGAAGATAGAATCTATTTAAGTATGTTTGGAGGAAGAAGTGTTGTCACTTTCACATTCTACTGTCACAGACACAACAGTTCTACTATTTAACAATCTTTCTACTTAGGCAAAGGTGAATGACAGTAGTAGATATATTAATTTTGTGAAAAATGATGATTTGTTTGATATTTGGTGAAGAGGCTGATATCTGTGATGGGCTGCATTGTAAGACGATGGTTTTAACAATCTTAAGAGTCAATAGTCAATACCTGCTGCTGCCAAGCATACAACACAATCCTTCCTACGATTGTGATGGTTTAAGTTACTGGGAGAAAAACTGTTTTACAGTTTGAAATATCTTTTCCACCAAAGTGCAATAGAGTAGTCTATAAGTCATTTCAGAGCCTGCAGATTGATGTCTTCTAAATAAAAGGCTTGGGACTGTTTCATCTGAAAGTGCTCTAACAAGCAAAATATCTGCAGGTTCTTTACAAAGATTTTCTGTGCAGAAAAGCATCTTTCTGGGGGACCATTTCCAGTGTCATCACACACCTTATACCTTCCACAATATGGTTCTTTATCCTGCTCTTTATAATAGACATAGACCAGCAGGTAGTGTTAAATAACCTACAACAAACCTCTCACACAATCACGGATGACTTGACTCTCTAACAACAAGGCTGTTAAAGTAAAAAAAATAGAAATTTACATCATTCTGAGCAGAACAGAGTTGAAATCATGTTAATATAATGCATTTTCAGTGCTTTAGTAATTTTAATGTCTTTGATTAAACCAGGGAAATGTTCATAACATGTGTAGTGTTACATTTAGATGGCACAGAGTTCTATATAATTCTTCCTTCTTTACTATAATAACCTTGTAATATCTTAGTAATATAGTAAAAGAGATACAAAATCATTTATCACTATTATTACTAAATTTTCCTGCTACTGCCTCATGGAGTAAAGTAATATATTTTTTAAAACTCTGTGGCAGAAAACAAGGCATAATGCTGTACTTGATCAACGACATATCAAAACCCATTAAGCAACAAGGTATGCATATAATTGTATTTTCACACAGTTCTTAAAGACGTGAGCAATCAAAAGGCTTGTGCTGGAAATCCACTTACTAAAAAGCAGTCTTTAATCCTGCATGAGTGTGTGGACATGTGGTTCCTGAGGGGTAGGGAATGAGGCCTTTTCTTTTAAATGGAGATATACGAAGGGAAAAAGCATGTGGTGATGGGAAAGTGAAAGAGTGAATCAAAATGAGTATAAGTGTGTGGTGACAATTCCGGTAGAATAGAATCATAGAATCATAGAATCACTTGTGTTGGAAAGGACCCTAAGGATCACCAAGCTCCAACCCCCCCTGCTGCATGCAGGGCCACCAATCTCCCCATTTAATACTAGACCAGGCTGCCCAGGGCCCCAGCCAACTTGGCCTTGAACACCTCCAGGGACAGAGCATCCACAACCTCTCTGGGCAGCCTCTTCCATCATCTCACCACTCTTATAGTAAAGAACTCCCCCTGACATCCAACCTAAATCTTCCTTCCTTCAACATAAAACCGTTTCCCCTTGTCCTGCTATTACCTACCCTTTCAAAGAGTTGACTGCTCTCCTGTTTATAGGCTATAAGCACATGTATGTAGCCTTAACTTAAGTATCATAATTTCTCAGTTCTTCATTTGCAGCCTTAGCATTCATTTGGAATAGTTCAGAGCCATTGTAACAATAAGACTGTAAAGAAACTCATCCATATCTACATCGTGCTGCTGAAAAGAGCTGATCCACTTGGATACGAGGCAAGGATAATTACTCTGAAGCTTTTTCAGCTACTTGAAGCAGTAATGACACTGGCAACACAGTTAGTTACAACCCGCTCAATCCTCCAGTGAGTTAAGGCATCGATAAATTTCACAGCTATTTTCTAAATCAGGTGAAGTAGACATTCATGAATGTTTGAAATAATTTGTATATATTAAAAATAAATATAATAAAGAAAGCATATTCTGGAGGTTTGAATCACTTCTACACAAAGTTGCTCATGAGTATCTCTTTGCCCTGGCTTCCCATCTTCTCTTAGTGATCCTCAACTCTCAGTTCCTCAGAACAGGAGTTAACATTTGTCTCCTCCTGCTCCTTCTGAAGTATTTATTTTATGTCATTACTTCTCTTTCTTATCCCACAGAGGCCCATATCATTCCCCTTAGCATTGCTAAGCATCGCTGTTATTTTCCTTAATTTCTTGAGTTTTCCCAGATGATATTTATTTTGGCTCTAGTTATATTCTTCCCCTCAGTGTCTTTTTGGCTCCTGTCCTGTCTGCTCTCAGACCTAGGTTACTCATCTAAGACCATGATTTCCCTTCAGCTTCTTAACATTGCAGAAGGAGGCAACACTAGAAGAATCTATGTCTGGGATTCTTGCTCAAGATCCCTGATCCCAGCAGCCCTACTTTACACGGATACGACCCCAGCATGCTGAGGGAAACCACTCAGATCTCCAGTGAGGAAGGTTATTTCCTCATGTGCTTTGGCAGAATAAGGCATGTTCAGTATTGGAGGATCTTTGGCAAACACTGCTTTCATAAGCATTGCAATGGGCAGAGACATTTTCCTCAGTGACCTCTAAGGCCAATTTCAGAGGGGCAGCATAGGCAGTTTCGTCAGTCCAGGGAAATCTCAAAGCAGGTTTTAAATTCCATTTCCCATGTGCCACCAGATGGAAGCTTTCAAGCAAAATGTTAATAAAACTATTTAACCTTAACTGGTCAATGCTATTTTCCTTAACTACTTAGGAAAATGTTTGCTTTAATCAAAACTTTAGGAAAAAAAAAATATTTCACGGATATATCCAGCTACAATTATTTAAATTTGGCAGAGCAATCAGCATCTGAATACAGAGGCTTATGATTGAAAGGCTCTGGCAGCCTTGCTTATTGGCATTAGAACTCTGCCACTATTACAACATGCTGTTTATTTAACAGTTTCTGTTAAATTAAATTAGTTATCTTTAATCATGGCAGATATATTTATATCTATTTTAAATAGCTCTCCAAATGTTTCTTTTAATTCTTGCACATAAATTCTAGTATAATGAGATAATGCTGCTGTATTTTCATGAGTATAATAAACCTCTTATGGTTTGGACCAAGCTGAATATATCACAGAAGTAAAAAAGAGAACGAGATATTGGCATAATCAGAAATGAAATGCATTTGATATGTTAAGTTTTAGAAAGTAAGTCCACAATGTAAGAAGGATGAAAAAGACAAATGAAGGATGGAAAAGAACAAGGCCTTCCCTTATACAAATATTAAATATGGCTTTAACTTTATGAGTTTGTTTCTGCTCTCATTTATTCAAGTAAATCTTATTTACTCTTCCTGTGAAATGAGTAGTGAAATCAACAAAATCAGTAGAGACAAACAGAAATAAATCTAGAATCAGATGCCACAAATGTAAATGAATAGTAAAGAAAAAGATCTATGACCTCCTGGACAGTGCTAAGGTAATTGTGGGAAAGCTCCCATCTTGAAAAATTAATGATGTTTAAGGTTTTAAAAATTATTAGAAGAGTGAGATTTCAAAAGGAACAGTCAAGATTATATTCCATCTGTAACTTCCACTTGAAAAAAATGACCTTTGTTTACATACAGTAATGCTTTAATATCGTACAAATGATTCTACAGAAGAAAGGTTACATTTGACTGGGACAGCATTAAGATCAACTGGCTTTGAAAATGTCATCTGCATTTTATAAAAATATTTCTTCAAATACGATTTGTCTAATCCCTGCACTACCACCATGAACTGTCAGTAGTTCACAGAAACATAAGCAATATGAAAGAAGACCCAAGGGGAAAGGTTAATTATGAAATGTTGCAGTAAAGTTCCCAGCACTTGTAGCTTTTCATTACATGTATAACATGACACTGTACAGTATTCTTTTTCTCCACTCTCTTACCAGTGTTGTTCATGTAAATGTGAAAGTCCTACATGCCGAATCATACTGACAGTAAGTTGAACAGCTCTGCTGCATAGCTGCTTTCCGTTCTACATGATTTTCACCTCAGATTTATGAGTTTTGCAGTATATAAAGACTCTCATTTTCATTGTTCTCTAAATAAGGATTACAAATCAAGTTAAATGTTGGAAAGTGAACAGGAGTATAAGAGAGCGTAAACACTTCACAGAACATGATTTTTAGTGTGTTTCTTTCCACTGTCCAAAAAGTCATGATGCCTGGAACTGAATTATACACTACAAGTGAAAAAAATACCAGAAGACTACAAATTAGTGTATGTTTAAAAATTATTCTCTAACAACACAATATGTCTACTATTTTCTATGTTCCTTCCCACCACAAAGAGCAATGTAAACCTTGTGGAAGGCCACATCTGTCATCTACACTCATATATACGCAAGCAGAGTGCTCTGGTTTGTGAGCACAGTGCTCACTGCTAGTCCTAAAGGAAACACAACAGCTGCCTCTCTGTCCCTCTGTGGGTTCGGCTTACCTTTCCAGGAGTAATTACACTGCCTGCTCTGTAAGTCTGCCTATAGCCCAATGAAGAGGCACTGCTCCAGCAATGCACTGGGGAAATTCAGACAGCCTGCTCCATCCCATGATAAACCCTTGACCACTGGAAAAGTTAAATTTATTTGAGGTGTAAAATAGCTCTCCATGGAGAGCTCTCTCAGGAAAACCCATAGCAAAGAATCTTCATCCAGAAAAGGTAACTTTTAGTAGTAACATGTCTAATATATTAAAGAAAAGTTCGCTAATGTTAAGTACAACACAAAGACAAAAATTGTCCTCCACTTTTTTAAGCAAAGCATTATCAGTAAAATGATAGAATCTTGCAACAGCTTTTAATGCTTTTTTAAATCTTTCTTGCAATTATCCTGCTTGATACTTCCTTTGCTAATAAGTGATTAAAAAAAAAAAAAGAAAGAAAGGAAGAAAGAAAGAAAGAAAAAAAAAAATCCAGCCTTTTTTTTTTTCTGAGGTAATTTGTCATGTTAAAGATTGCAGTGAATATATATCTGGGCTGATAGCTAACATACCAATGCTGCTTGCTGCAAATTTACTGTGAAACATACCAAACATCAGCAATTATTTATACCAATAGGCTAATTCAGTGATTCTGAGGTGCTATTTCCCTATATTTTATTCCCAACTTAGTCCTGTACTGTTCCAAAAGCAATTCTCTGCTAAAGACATTAAGGTAATTAAAATAATACAAACCCATTTAGCTGAAACAAAGAATGTACTGAAAATTCCCAAGAGCTAAGGCAAATGAGCTCAGTTACAGACATGTTGCCTTTGACCATCATTTTCCCTGTGCATATTTAATTGGAATGTCATCGTCTCCCTCTTAGTCCACTGAAAACTGCAATTGATAGTGTGTTTTCCCGTCTCTGCAGACAGTTTCAAATACAGTCTTATTAACACCTTGGATTTTTTATTTTTTATTTTTTTTTTACACATTTATCAAATACATAGAGAGGGAAACAAAGAAGGCATCTCCTCAGAACAAAATCTAAGCAAATTCCTTAAGATATGATTTGCCCCTTAATTAAAATCAAGTATCTCTTTCCTGAAATCTTAATAATTGAAAACTATTTAAATTGTTAGCTATGTCAGATAGTGAAAGGGATGTATCTGTACCACAGGCATGCATAACAGAGTTTACATTATATGACCAATACTCTTCTGGGGAATTCAGTGAAAGGTGAAGAGCTGACCACCGATTAGGCAAAAACTATCCTGTCTGTGTCATCACCCAGACAGCAGATGGGTTGAGAGATGCCTGGAATCCATGCACTTTTACATAAATAAGTTGTAATCTTCAATATTTTCAGTGCATGCCAGAGTTACTCTCTTAAAGAGCACATTAATTAAAAACCTTCAAAAGAAAACAGAAGTCTGATAAGCTTGTGAAATTTAATTTTAAAGCAAATTTCCTGGCTGAGAAAAAAAAACTAAATCAAGTTCCATTCAAATATACGTATAACTTTTTGCTGGAAGATGGGTTCAGATCTGAAAAAATGTTCATTTCTGCAAGCCAGCTTCATAAATGATAACAGAATATCCAATATCAGCTATGGATGCAACCCAATTTAGGGAAATGAGATTTCCTATAAAGCAAGCAAACAAAAACCAAATGACTTTCACAGTCATTTTTGCAACTTTTTCTCAGACTATACTTGAAATTGCTAAGAAGCATGTAAGTGTCATAACCCACTTTATTTTGTCCTCCACAAAATATTAAAGATACAGCACTGAGCTTCATTAATAATGATGGAAAAATATTCATTTTAATGGATAGGCTTTAGTCTTTAAACTTAACTGCAAAGTCAGTGAGGCAATATTTCTCAAAGTAATCACCTCAGCTAAAGGTGTTTTTATTATATAAGGTCTGTGACATTATTAGGTAGCAAGAATGAATGCTCAGAGAGCATGAATCCAGTTTATTAACAAAGCGTCAATGAAACCCGTTAATCAGAGTATAAGAAAGAAAGGTGGAAAGTAGACTAAATTTTATAGTTATATTGGCAGATGGCAGAATTACTGTTTTCTGAAGAAAATCAAGTGAAGTATTCCATGCAAACTGAGACAAGAAATACAGAACAACTTAAGGAAAAAAAAAATAAATAGGAGAAAAAAAAGGAAAAAAAGGAAAAGGAAAAGAAAAAAATAAAGAAAAAAAGAAGAAAAAAGTTATTTCAGGAAGAGAGGAGGACAAATGACAGAACATAACATTTTTGGAAATAAACTGTTATTGATAGCTATGATTTTATATTATCTAGGAGGTAGAAGCAGTACTTTCAAACCAGCAGTGTGCTGTGCTAAATTCTCTATGTATTATATTATGATTACTGCATAGAGTAGAAATGCCAGCTCTCTTTTTTTATCAATTTTCTTTGAGAGTATAGGGAGTATATGGAATTAGTCAGCTCTCCTTATCCTAGATAATTAAATACGGCTGAGAATGCACTGAATCTGTTTGAAACACCAGTGTGTGGTGATGTGATGGGCCTTCCAGTATTGCACTGATAGCACTCCAGTTTACTTAGGCCTGAAGATGGCTCATGGGATCATTTGCAGGTCCAAAAGTGAATTTTCAGGCATGAAAATATTAATGATGGTCTTGGGAACCCTTCCAGGAATGTTGGAGTACAGCTCACACCGCTAGCTCACTCTCTAATGCCTCTCTTGACAAGTTTCCCTTTAACACTGTAGCTGAAAAAGCTGATATCTAAATTTCCCAAGTTTGCCTGGCATTTTTTTTTTTTTCCTGTTGCAACCTGCAGATAAATTCAAGAGCAGGCAAAAATGTAATCATTGCCTACTGCCAGTCTTTGACATACAGATTTTTACATTATTAACTCTATACAAGATGATTTGGAGTGTGTTTTTACAGGAGATGTAGGTGCTATACAGAGGAACACAGCAGAACTTTTTACACAGAGAGAAAAGGTAGCATTTGGTTAATAAAGTTAACTCCCAAGGAAACTATGGATTTAGACTGCACATGAAGAGTTAATTTTTTTCAAAGTCAATAAGAAAGCTGTCTTTTATCTCAACTAATTTAGTCCTTTCACAGTTGAGCAACAAACCAGAGCAAATTGTTCAACAGTATCCCTCTTAAAATGTCAAAAGTACTTTGCCAAGCAGTCATTATTTATATCATACAGACTTCTTGTGCCTGCTTTTACTCTTATCATGGACTGGTTCAGAAGTATTCACAGAAACCATCACCTACAAAGAAATGAAGATAAATGGTGTAGCTCACAAAACAGAACAACATCATTCTATCAGAAACTTATATTTTGCAAAGCTCCAGGTCCTTACTCAGCTCCAATTTCTTGCTATCTCTGAAAGATTAAACCTCTAGAGAGCTACTGAATCTGCTGTTTGCAGGCAGAAATCTCCTTTTTTTTTATCTAAGAGAGAGCGATAGTCAGGAGAAATCATTATTACAAATCCCCAGGATAGTCTTTTTTTTTTTTTTTTTAGATGTTCTCTCTATTTTTAAATCTGGTTTCATTTTGCATGAGGAGTATTTCACATATCAAGTACGATTAGGTATTGAAGGAGAGAGAAGGAAATGCTTTTCTCTTCCTGTTTTCCTATTTAGGTCAGATTTTGTGCCTGTTTAAATCAGCATAACTGTACACATTTTAGCAGAACTTTTATAATACAACTGATTAAAGGCATAGATTTAAAAAAATATATATTTTTACAAGGGAAGAAAGTGAAAAAAATCTGTTAATTCTCTTTTCTTCAAAATCCAGGTGGTTTGATTCTGTCTTTATTGTCCAGCTTGTCCATTCTGCTGTTTGTTACACTTTTCTTTGCAATTACCTTGTTTTTTCATCGTGTTCTCATATCCCTTGATCCTGAGTAATTCAGTGTATGATGTAGTAACTGTGTAATAGAGTGGTTCAAAATCATTGAGCGCAATCTTATCCTCACTTGTCTAATTAACATTCAATTTCTACCGAAGCCGAGCAGCACGGTGAAGAGAACAGGAGGAGATATACTGGTGGTCTCATCAGTCCCCATTCCCTGCTTTGTCCCCAGATGTAATGTGGCAATCAGTCCCGTGAACAGTGTTGAACACAAGCCTTCCTTATGTTTCTCCTCTTAGGCATAATTAATCAGCCCTCCTATTGATTGCATTTTGTATGTAGATTCTTAGACCAGAAAAAAACAGAGACCAGAAAAAACATTTTCCCTGAATGCTGTCCTGCAGCAAGACTTCATCACTTGATCCAATGTAGAAACTATTCCCATTTAGCAAGATACGATATCGCACATGTTAGACATGTAATGCATCATGGGCTGGTCAGGTTTTTGTCCCACTCCTTTCTTTTGACTTCCAAAAAAGCTGTATCACAAACACTAATGCTACACACAGTAACAGATCTGATATCAAACTTACCACTAAATGCTTTCTGAAGACAGAGAACAACTTTCAGGTAAAAAAAAACTTTTATCCTATTTCAAGGCTTATGTAAAAATTTGAATAGTGCATTTGCATAGTACAGAATGCAGCACTGGTTAGTGGAAAATTCTATCCATTTGAAGTATCGACCAAATCAAAACTTCAAAAAATCCCAGTTGATGGAGCCTTAATACTCTGCTCATGCTGCATGCAGCTGTAGCATGCTTCCCCACTCTTTTCTGCAGAAATGAGTAAGAGCTACCCATTCAGCTTGCCTAAAACCATTACAAGGATTTATTCATCCCATGTATGAAGGTGAGGGCATTGTACCTTGATGGTGTTCAGCGTTTCTTTTTTTTTATAATCACATTTGGAAAGACACATTGTAACACTACTGTCTTCTGTAGAAGGACACAGAATTCCCTTTTTGATGTGGTGGGCTAGATTGACTGTTCCAACAACTCAGCACAGACTCCCAGTACTGTTGTCATTAGCAAACGGCCTAAAGGCCTTTCTACAAATTCTGTGACCTGTTAGTGTGCATCATGCTGCTACAACTGTTTGATTACAGAGACAGGCCTAGCCATGTGTGACTTCACAGCAGGAGTCACCTACACTTTCCTTACACAGTCTGAGCCAGAACTTGCTTGAATGTGTGGTTGATCAAGAACAAGCTTATTATACTCGTAAAACTGAGAGATGCCACTGCATGAAGACCCAAGCGCTTCAAAGAGTCAGTGTAACAAACATGATGGGAAACACCAGACGTGGTGAGTGATGCTACTGGGTCCATCCCAGTGCTCCCATGTTTAACTTGGAAGAATTTCTTCTTGCCTTGTGCCACCAGCTATTAAAGAGCTGGCCCAAAACTAACATAAAAAGAATGAGGAAGAGACTCTCAGCTGAAATGGAACCTGCATCCTATGTGTAAAGAGCTTACATGAAAGAATATACCAGCACTAAGGACATTCCTAGTTGTCTTAATTTATCACCAAAGTTTTCAAAAAATATTGTCTGCTTCTCTTAACCTAAACTAAAAATTAAAGCATATCAAAGAGCAAGTGCATGGCTTGATCCATAGCATAGCTTATTCTAAAGGTTTATATAATTATTGGTACAACAGGATTTGCATCTAACAAACCTATTCTTCCATTTGATTAATCATTTAGTTTTATAACATGCAAATGATGAAAAGACACTAAAGAGTCCATCATAGGTAAAGACATGAATCTGTAAGACATCAGCTTTTGTTTCAAAAAGAACAGTGTTCTGTTCTTCAATTTCAATCCGCTGAATTCCATAGATAAAAATAAGATGGACAAATATCAAATCATTTTTAATGATTTAATAGAGTTCAAAAGAATCTGGTTCACTAGAATCTAACCATATGCTATAATTAAACTGTCATAATTTTTCTAATAAATAAATAAATAAGGACAGTATCAAAACCTACAATAAGAAACTTGGTGTATTATGTCTCTTTCTGGACAGTTTGACCAAGTAGGCTTTGAACTGTGCTTTCAGTTTCTCCTATTTTATGAACTAGTTTTGCTTATCATCCAATCAACAGAGGAACTAATATTATTAGACAGTACTGATGGTAAACTACATGTACAAGGGCTGCTCTGAAAATAATTTTATTTTATTATGTTGGCCTATTTTATTATGTTGGCCCATGACATCAGAGGCAGATGCTGGTGGTGAGGCAGTAGAAGTTGAACCTTTCTACCAGTATTCTGTTACATGCTATTGCTGTGTGACAGATGGCAGCAGAGGGGCAGTCTGACACAATGGCATCTGACATGGAAGTGTGAATGGATCAAAAGTGCATTACTGAATTCCTCCATGTGGAAAAAATGGCACCCACTGACACTTATTAGTGCCCATTGAACATTTATGGAGACCAAACAGTGGATGTGAGCACAGTGAGGTGGTGGGTGGTGTCTTTCAGCATTTTCTTAGCACTAACCACTCAATCCTTATGGAAGTCAGATTTATCAGTACCTCTAGTATTTTTTTATTCACCATATTACACTAGCCAAAAATATACAAGCAAGCTGAGTCAAATAATGATAAATGCTTTCTTCCCAGAGGGTACATTTCCACTTTACACACTGGTTTTCTGAAGCAAATTTTGCCACCTAACAGAGGAAGGAGTGGAACCATGAAAGGGCTCCTATGAATAACCTCATGCCCAGGGTCTCCTGCTAAGTGAACACATTTAGCCTGGAGGTGACTGCAATTCAGGGACTGTAGAAGTGGCTCCTGAACAGTCCTGAGAGGTAACTTTTGCTGGGTGAATTGCCTTTAAACAGTATGTCCTAGAAACACCTTGTACTCGCTGTTATCTACTTAAATAAACACATGCCTTCACAGGGCTGTTTCACTGGAAAAATAATTTTGCTGCCAACATTAAACATTCTTCACAAAACAAATACATCTGCACATCACTGACATGTCAGAGCCTGGACAGCTGGCATTGTGCTGCTTTTATACCAGCTCTGTTCTGTGCTGGCGTATGATTCAAACTCTACAGTGCTTTCCATCAGCTTCTAGGTGAAAGTAGTTGTAACACCATTTGTAACACACAGCAAATTCTCAAAGCAGCACATTCTAAAATATTTTAGCAAACACAGACCTCTGCTCCTGTCCTTGCAAAATGTGACCATTACTCCAGACCCACACAGTCAAATAATAGACTATATATAGAATCAACTCTCAAATTACTAAATAATTAATCCCATAAAATAATATCTATTAAGATGAAGAATAACTCAATACTTCTGATAAGAAAAAAGTTATAATTAGTATTGGAAACTTTTTTACATTTTAAGCTCTGTACCGCTTCACTCAGATCAGTGCAATATTAGGATTTGCATTAAATCCACAAAGAGGTTTTGCAGTATCTTACAGTGCTCGGGGGTTTAATAAAACTATTTATGCAGATAGTCTTGAGGATTCCACTTAATTAATTAACTTAATTAATAATGCTATATGTAGACTTTTAGACAGAACGTACACTCTGTCTAATTTCTTGGCACTGATAAGGTTGCCAATCTGTAAGAAATACTTCTGGAAGTAGTGCTTAGGAAAAGAATACCACTGATAACATCAACTTATTTTGCCAATGTCAAACAATCTGATATTCCTGAACTCTGCATTACTTCCAACACTAGCCTGGGTGAGCATAACAGAAACATCTCAGCTGTACCTGCTTCTTCTACTTCCATGAGAAGTTAGGTGCAACTGGAATCTTAACACTTAATGAGTAAACAATTTACACCTGCACAGTGTATTTGTGACAAAGTCAAACTTGAAATATTTAAAATATTTTTAATGAAGTCTGCCTTCTGATGTACAAAAAAAAACACTTTCAGCTCCTAGAGATCAAAATATGTTGGCAGTATTTGTTGTTGTCCCTCAAATACAACACAAGACGGTTATCAAATACAGATATCTATGATAATAATTGACAAAGTTAGAAGAAACAAATTAGAGGGGAATTTAGATCTTCAGCAGAGAGAGCTCTGAGAACTCTAAAGATCAGCAATGTGTTTTCCATATATCTATTTGGAAGATGCTATTTCATAATTTTTACAACAACCGCCTCTGTAGGAGACAAGAAAACACTGCATCTTTCTTCTCTAATGGACTCTGAAATATTCTTAAAACATAATTAAATATAAAAATATGAACATAGAATATCCAATTGCTCTTTTAATTCCTACATTTGCAACACGTATATACACATGTATATTGTTTTGTTACACAGGATTTCTATTATTGTTACTCTCATCTTAATATAAATGTTATAATAAATTGCATTATATTTCCCCTACAAGATTAATTTATGAAACCATAGTGTGGCTGATGGTGGCAGCTGAACTCCTCAATGGAATTAATTAAAGGATAATCTCCGTTGCTTTGTAGCATAGAAACCAATAAATGGTTGCTGAGATTAATGGCTGAGCGAAGCTAAAGTGTTTAAGGAATTGGAAACCCCATTTATAACACACACCCTACAAAGCAAGAAAGGTTATATCTATGTAGAAAACTGGAAGACCAAAAATAAAACAATAAAAATACAACTCAAAACAAACAAACAAAATCCTTCTCTTCTATTTGAAAGTGAAGTTTCTTTGACAATTTTGTAGCACATGTGTGAACTTGGCTAGAATGTAAAAGGAAACAGGAACGAAGCAAAACGTGTGCTGCCTCTTTTGATTGTGCAAAGCAAGGAGTACACAGGGAAAACACTTAATAATATATTAGAATAACGGGATATTACTGATGAAAAGATGAATATAATTTTTTAAATAGAGACTTTCTCCATGCTACGATTTTATGTATTCAAGTCACTTTCCCAAACAAAATCTGGGAAATGATAAGGCTTGCAGGGCATGTGGAGAATTCTTTCTTCAGAGCAACTACCACGCTATCCTTCGGGTGAAATTGCTTCTGCATCTTCATTGAATCTCTCTAGCTGGCAGAAATGAGATCTGTGTGATATTTAGGCCTTCTTTTAGCTTGTGTGGAAGCAAACAGAGTACAGGTGTGTGCTACAGCAGATAGGATGCCTTCTCTCAACGTTTGCCCAAGCAATAATTTTTCAATGCCATTTTCAAAAGAGTTGTACAAACTTTTGACAGCAACCATTCTATACTCTTACTTTTAAATTAACTGAAGGGTGTTTTAAGCTCCATACACTACTTAGCCTCATTCCCTTTGCATCCAATATTCTCCTTAGCTTTGATTTACTCTTATAAAAGTTCTGTTAGATTTTTTAAAATTCTTCATTTTACTGTTTTCTTCTAAATAAATAACTTTCAAATTCTGAAGTTTCCATTCATAAAGGGGTTTTCATTCTGGCTATATAAAATTAATTATGTTTAAAGTTGATGAGGGATAGATTATGGGTTAAACTTGCCGTACCCACCCCACAGCACATCTTTACAGCTGATTATGGCTCATAAAATGAATAAATTGCCATCCAAGGACAAAGGCTTGTTTCAAAATAACAAATGCATTTAAAAGAAAAGGGAAAAAAGAAAAAAAAAAAAGTGAAGTGTATGCATCACTGCTTGGTCTGCTAGCATCTGTTCTGGTGTTATGCTGCATGAGAAACCTGCCTCAGGAGCAGATCTCTCTCTCAATCCATCTGTGTGAGAGGGAAAGGGAAAAAAGCAGAAATCTCCCAGGATGCATGGCCATTTCATCACTCTTTCAGAGCTTAATTCTTTGGAGCATTGAAATAGGAAACATCAAGTCTGGTGTGGAAAAAGCAGAATTCAAAGGACGAATAACTCACGATTCTCACTTCTGTTAGCAATTAATGTTTTGGAGGCAATAAAGTTAAGCTAATAAGTTCAGTCAGAATTATTACCAGTAATCTTGGGTCCAATTATATATTTTAATCTATGAGCACTAATAATGAGCCAGAAAGGTCGTTCATTGCATTCCCTCAATATTGCTTTCTCAGCATTAAAGTCATAAGTAAATTTACTTCACCTTATTTTCCTTAAGGCCTTAATTACATAGATGGAAATGTACTGCAATGCTGCAAACCATTCCTAGACCTTCAGCGGTAGTGTACTGGGTGATCTTCCTTTAGATTTCTCTAACCTTGCACCACACCAACTTCTAAAAGCTTTTTTATTTATAGAAGTCTACTGTAATGAAAACCATTTGACAAGCAGAAACATAGATCAGGAAACATCTTGTTCAAAAGCCAGAAACTGTTCAAGACTTAACAAGAATATTAAGGTTTAAGGTGGTATCTTTATTAGTAAGATCCTAATGTACACCGACATAGAAAAAAATCTCTTTTTTTTTTTTTTTTTAACATATCTTAGCTCTTATATCTTATCATTTTCTGGAAATCAAATGTTATAAGTCCTACATAAAAATAAGTATTTTAAAAGAGTATCTTGGGAATCTGAAGGCTTGAATTATTTTTAGCAGTGGTGAGGCTCTGTGAGTTTCCTTCTCTTTCAGCAGATCTGAGATCTTTTTTCCTTTATTATCAAAAGATGCCCTTCTCCCTTTAAGATGATTCTCACAATTCTCATATAAATGTCAGTGTTTCCACTAAGTAACCTGTGACTGACACTGTCTCACTCTCAGTCACTGTCTGAGTTTTATTCCCAGTGATAACTTATCACTTTGCAAAGCATTTTTAGACAGCTAGAGTGAAATATATCAGGTGTTACTCTATAAATTCTGTATAATACTTGTTATCCTTTATATTTAATCACTATAATTTGATTCCAAACTCCATTTAGGTCCTGCTACTGATGCAAACACAACATGTTTGATCTGAAGATTATTTAGCTCTGACACAAGTACTTCCCTGTTTCCTTTTTTATAAATATGCACCTATAATATATCGTTGTTATGACAGACCACAACTAAGAAGTTATGTTTTGTCATATACCCATGTATTAGCATATTTCTTACGTGAATATAATATAGCTTACTTGTAGATTGGCTGTTTGAAGTCATAGTGTTAAACACTCTGTTATGCACCATTTATTGGCCAGATGGGATTTATCCCCTGTTTTAGCATTTGTAAGACATGAGTCTTTATCTAAGCTCAACCAAAATTCCAACCTGAAAAAGACCACTATCTCTGAAGAGCTACTGAACATGCCTACAAAAGGCTTTAAGATGGAGACCCAAGTAGTTAAAATAAGGGTTGATGACATGGCTAACTACAGGCTCTTTCCAGTTTATATTTGGCTTGTTCTTTTGTTGAGCAAAGCAGAAAAATGACCATGTAAACAGGCTGTGAAGGGCTAACTGCTGTAAGGAAGATGGTGACATGAGAAAAATAAATCTCTCATGTGGCAGGGACTTGTTCAACAGGTCAACAGCAGGAGCCCACAGGGTAGCACACCTTGTGCTGGGTTTGCCTGCCTTCCTCATTTCTACCTCACCATGCATTATGGCTGCACAGGATCTGCTATCTACCTGGCTGCTGTTGAGGAGTAGAGACAAATTTCTTCACACTTATTGTGCCACTGAACAAAGCTTCCACCAGTTTCTGCTCATCCTTACACTTGAAATCAAAATCACAATTATTATTCTTAAAATGGTAATACAGATCTTTCACTTTTTTGACTATTTGGGCTTATGGCTCTCTGACATATTCTGCACCTCAAATCATTTTATAGTTTGGCAACAGGGTAATATAATTTGTGTTTTGTCTTTAGCAAACAAGATTGCTTGTTCCATCTCAGAGCGTCGGAGAAGAATCAGGTGAATCCCTAATGCTCAATTTTTAATCATTACTTCTTACCAAGAAACACCATTCCTATGGGACTGAGGCAATTTCTCAACAGAGCTACAGCAGCACTGCCCAGCCAATTACATAAAATAATAAAAAATAGTAGCTAAAATGTACTTTAAATATTTTCCTGCATTATTTATGCTCACTGCTCTCATTTCATAATAGTTACATAAATATGCAGGGCAAATTTCTTGATTCTGATAAACACTGCAAAACCCCGGTAGTTCCAGATACTTATATTCCACGCAGAATTCCCTTTGGCAGCCAATAAGAAAATAATAAAAAAGTAGTTTACACATTTACAGGACCTTTCATCTAAAAGTCTCTGAGGGGCTTCAGAGATATGTTCAAAGTAACATTTTCATCTTACAGCTAAGGAAATCAAAGGCTAAAAAGATGAAAGCCCAAACCTTTAAAGATGTCTTTGGAATTAATGGAAGCCTTGAAAACCTTTCAGGATCGGCATCTAAGTGACTTGTCCAAGGATGCACCCTGTGAGCAACTGGAAAATAAAATACAGGTGTCATGAATTCCTTTTTCATTTTTTTTAAAGGCTACTAGAGAGGAATTATGTATATTGAGCAAATACAGCTAAGCAGCTTCATATAATATATATTAAAAAAGAGGAATCTCCCTGTCAAAAATGAGTACCATAGTACTCATATAACACTCCAGATATGCTTGTTGACTCACAATAGCAAGTACAAACACTGTGTATAAATGTGAGTTATCTAAGGTGAAAAATGCATTCTTGTCATGCATTGTATTTTGAGACATCTCTAAATATGCAAGAGTTGCCGTCGTAGATCATGCATGCATGTGTATAAAAAAGGTTGACTCTTTCAAATGAGGATCAGAGCCTGAAGTTGGATGATGTGGATACATCGCTCTGAAGATCCCTATCCCAGCTCTTGTTTGGCTGTTGAGAGGCTTCATTTATGGTCCACACAAATAACTTTACCAGTGTGTTCCAACAGCAAAAAGGGAGAAAGGAGTCAGCACCCAAGTTTTTGCAATTTTTCAGAATTTAACAGAGATTTAGAATATTTCTAAACTTCATCATTTGCTGATGTGAATTCTTTCAGTAATTTTAATTAAAGATGTGATCCTGCTTCTGTTGAAAATATCATAGACTTTGATGATATATGATTGAAATTAAAAGACATACATTTTATTTATCTTTCTGGTATTAAATGGTCTGGTAATCAGGTTGAAAGCTTTCAAGGAGAATTAAATTTATACTCAACATCAATCATTTGTAATTTTGTACATACGTTACATATATAATAAATATATGTCACAATATAGAATTTTACCCTAGGATTAAGTCTAAATATTTTTATTATTAGTGTCAGCGTTTGTTCTCAAGATTTTTCAAATTTCAGAAATGCTAACATTTTTTAGCTTCACACTTTGAAGAAAATATTGACAGCACAGAACACTTTGAAAATTACAGGAATAAAGAAATTGGAATGAAAAAGAAACCTCCTGGATGAGATTACTCACAAGAAAATGTGGAAACACTAAACAGACCAAGATTTTTTAAACAGGAAGAAACCTGGAGCAGGTGAGATATGCATTCTAGTTAGAAACTAAGTTTATTCAGGCTCACAGGCCAATCTATCATCCATCACAAGACGGCATTTGTTTTAGAGGCTTCAACATCTTTTAGTTTAACTGTTGATGTTATTAAATATTTTTTTTGCTTTCATTATAAATGTTTGCTTTTGGGAGTTTACAATTGTCATGGTTTTATGTTTTTTGGTTTTCAGTGTTCCACATCAACACATCATGTACTGTACTGGAACTAAAGTGTTAATGCTCCAGCTCCATGTACCTATCCCTGTACATTATGGAAGCCATGGGATCTGACCCTTCTGGATGGGGCAGTCTCTTACTGCCTGGCAGTGGGTGCTGGAGGTGCTTTCCTAGCCGTTCCAAGCTTTTCAGGTTTGACATGGTCTCGGGAACTCTCTCTCTCCTATCTTATTTGATTTATTAGTCTCAATTTCAATTAGATTTTATTCTATTGTGTTATTTTGCATTCCAATATTATAGTTAGTAAAATAAGTTTTCCTCCATAGATTGTTGCCGCTGTTTTTTCTTTCCCCCTCCTTCCTTCCTATTCTGTGGAGCCGGGGTGGGAGTGGAGGGGCAGGGGCCTACTGCCCCCTGTAACGGGCATAGATTTATCTAGTTAACGCCGTGACAACAATTCAGTGAGTAATATATTTTTTTCATGTTTAAACTACTTCTGTTTAGAAGTGATTTTTATTGCAAACATAAATTCTTCATTTTCTGGTTATACCAAAAAAAAAAAGGAAGTGTGCTTAAGGAGTGTGATTTGCAAAATAATTAAAAATCAACTATAGCCTATGGTTGTAAATAGTATCCAAAATTAACTAGTGTAAAAATATACCTGATATCTAAAAACTGAATTTAATAGGCGACCCTTAGTTAATATTTAAACACAATTCCATTACCTCAATGCTCAAGGCTATTCACCTTCTCGTATATGTTATGTTCACAGTGTTTTTCTGTATTACCTATGTTCTAATGTCAATCCGACAGAAGCAAACTTCATAAACACACTCCCAGTATTTGCCAATACTACTTTGACCTCAGTTCTGTCTCCTGAAGAGTTCCAGTTGCAAATGTGTTGCATGAGCACAATCAATACATCCCAAGATATCTCCTTTGATAACCCCTCACTCTCTATATAATTCATTTCACTAAACCCAATGCTTTCCATTATAATTATTTACGTACTATATTCAACACATGTATCAGCTTCCATGTCAATTTTAATAACTAAAAATATTTGTTAATGCAGGCAATTTGCATTTCTGGATATCTGTCTTGATTTCATTGCAATAAAAATATTTAGATGAAAAAAAACCAAACAGTTGAAAATGTTTCAAAATGAAGATGTACAAAACCTGAAGTATCTAGTACCTCTTGAACCCAATTGAAAGCTTTTGTTCAACAGGGAAGAAAATGCGTCAGAAAATTCAAAAGAATGAAGAGAATTCTCCTGTCAGTTCCTTTAATTAATCACTTTAACTCACGCTAAAACAAAGTAGGTTATACAGAAATGTCCTCCTACTAGCAAGTACTCTTCCCAGACCACAGGTTAAGGCATAAATTGCTTACAGTGTAATAATGAAAATTCTTTCTTAGGCAGAAAAAACTTTTACAGAAAAAATGAGCTTTAATCAGTCACACACATATGTACAAGATTCACATAAAATAGCTGTCTGATCTGTCTTCCAATTTTAAACAAACACAATGCCTAAGGCTATCATACTCCTTTTCCTAGATGTGCTCTCTATTTTTACGTTTGATTTTTCTTCTGCAGATAACATTTGAAGGTTACAGTCTTCATTAACAATTTCCTTCTGTTAATGCACAGATGGATGACAGCTCTAATTTGAGAGTCATTTTGGAAAATTTGGCAAATTTCCTTGACACCTGTGTGCTTCTTTAGAGACCACCATTGCTCTTTTGCACCCAGCCTGAACAATCATGGCTTTCTTACCTGCTGGTAAGAAGGAAAACCACATTTCCTTGACTCTATAAAAGCAGAGATTTATGCAGGACTGCTTTCACATATTTGAAAGTAGATGTTGCTCGTACCCTGACCCAGAAAAGCAATGGATTAGGTGGTTTCAATCAGTCACCTAACTTGCCCTCACACAGCTGACTCTGTGGCCAAAAATTCTACAGTGCAGTTTTCTTGAATCGTTTATAGGATCACCTTTGGGTTATTTCACTTTATTTCACTTGTCAATCAAATCTCCATTTAAAGCTAGAAGTGTTTCACTTAAGCAGGACTTGACACTAAAGCTTTCCTCATCTTTTGCAATGTAATGTTATATTACTACACCAATTATTCAAATGTCAAGATAAGAATGCTGGGCTTTAGAAAACACAGATCAGAACAAGGCAGTGTAAGATTTTATTCAAGATTCTCATTAATGACAATTACGATTGGCTAATCAGCTAATGCAAAATGTGTCCCTTCTTTAAATTCTAAGTCAGCTGTAGAAACTTATCTTGAAATATGATGCCTGTCTCATAACTTCTGCTTGTACAAATCTTTTGCAGACCCTTTTATTTTTGTTTTCATTTTGCATAAGTAAAGAGTTTGGCCAATAGATCTCTCACAACACAGACTGATCCCAGTATAAGCCTGTCTAAGAGAGCAACACCTTCAGGCAAGATCACTGCAGTGCAACCAGTGTTAATGGAAATTTTGCCTTTAACTCCTCCAGAATGAAGATTTCACTCTCTCTCTCAGGTTGAACACATGTCTCTACAAGACTTATTTTACAGCCATGAATAAATGTTCACCTATATCCAACAGACAGGCTTTGAGGCACTGTGGATGCTTTGCAGTGTGCTAGAGGCAGAAAGCGGGACATGGGACTGCTGAGCACAGCGTGGGGTAATCCTGCAGAGAACACAACCTGGTGCAGCGGGACCCACCCAATTTCTCTTCCTTGCAAATAGTACAGAGAATGGCCAGGGGAAATAGGGCAGGACGCAGCCTTCCCAGCAGTCACTGAATGAGGTAATAACTCCTTGGCAGTGAAAGGAATTTCCAAGCAACCCTCAGGCACCAAGAACCAGTTCAAGGAGTGCAAAGACAACCCTGTATCCTCTTTTACACTGAAATGTCACACACAGCTGTTGTGGATGAAGGAGAGGTAACATGCAAAACTATTTCACCTAACCCCATATTATATGCCTTGCTCAGTTTTCAAAGAGGTCCCTGTATAATGAGACTATAATGTTCCCTCTAATGTTTTCAGTATGCCATTACTGATCCAAGCTCCTTTTTTTTTTTTTTTCAAATGAAACAGAAAAGGATACACTCCAAACACCAGCAACAGCAAAATCCAGCTCATGATGTGTATATTCAGTTAGTTCGTAAGGCACACTGCCATGAACAATGAACTTCAGGACAACAGGGGTTAGATATTTTAATCACAATATATTTTTTTCCCTTGCCGAGACAAACGCAACTTCTTGATAGCGATATTTAATTAATGTTATCTTATGTTCTGGTGCAGTATTGGTGGCATTGTTGCTGTTATGAAGTGAAGCACCTAACAGTGGCGACATTCTGTACTTCTTTCACAAAAGAATGCAATTCTAATAGGACAGAAGATAAAATAAAATTAAAAAAAAAAAAAAAGACAAAGTAGACAAATACATAATGGAAAAAAATACACACAGTCATGGTTTAATTTTAACAGGAACTAAGTGTAATTTTTCACAAAAATGAAAACGTATTCTATAATTAATAACTTTAACCACAGAATCATGAAAGCAAGTTAGAAGAGACCTCAGAAAATCAAGTCTGTGCCTTGCCACAATATGTCTGATCTGGGAATTTGTCTCAATATATAATCAATCAGCTTTTCAAATTAAAGGATAAAAATTGTACATATTGTATATATTCCTTATATTACCAATTTTACTAGGTTTTATGAGGATTGGTCTGAATGATTTAAAATGAGGGGAATTACCTTACTGAAATTTTAAGGTAAGAATTTATAATGTCCAGTGTCAGCAATTGAGAAAGGAGTGCACTCATGATAATATTGATGTAATCATTTTTATAAGGCAACACATTTTGATTTCTACGTATCTCCGACTTTGTTTAGAGATAGAACACTATCAGCTGCAAGCAGAAAGTAGCATCACAGCTACTGTTACTGAGACTCTGTCTCTTCCTGCAAGAGAGCATATATTCTGCAGTGAATTCATCACGCAGCACTGCAATCCACATCAATTCCAACAATTTGCAGTTCCAGAGTACATGGATTATGAGAGAGTACATGTACAATCAGCACACATACTGAAGGCAGTTTTTAAAATTATTTCTAAATAGTCTTCAGTACTTCCTAGAATGTTTCAACAGCAGAGAGCTGTAGTGATATCTGCTAGAAGTTCTGCATCTTCCCAAGACACATTTACAAAACATTCAAAGTGTGATACCAACTGGTTTATCTAAGTCATGAAAACTGAACAATATACTTCAAATCAACACAGAAGGCATGTCTCTGAAAGATCATACTTCCTGCTATTTGAATGTTATGATCCCTAATCATTCATGAAGATTACCAGCTGTAATCAGTGGGGTAAATTTAAAAACGAATTCATTTTACAAATTACACGAAATGAAATAAAAAAACTCAATCTCGTGCTTGTAAATGTCAGTTGCAGTTTTTCTCCATGTCAGACACAACTACATATTCCGTGTATGTCAAGAATGTGCCATGAGCATAATCCATGTTTGTGGTTGTGGAAAATTCAGTGATGTTCTGTACTAATAAATAAATACATTAAAAAATAAAATTGTATTAAATTTAGTTTCCACAGTAAGCCAGATCACTGAGGAGTAAATCAATAGAGCTCTACAGAAGCCAAAATATTTCTGGCCATTTGCTCAGGATCTGGCCCTCTATGTCTCACTGAAATAATTTTTTTAAATGATTAAGTAAAGTACTGCTCATATAAGGCATTGATTTTTACCATTGATTTTATGCTGGCATTTGAGCCAAGCCTCAAGAAGCTTGAGCGCTTTATGTATTTACAGCTGTCTGTTGGCAAGGAATAATTCATTCCCTCCAAATAAAACATGCTCCTGGAGCTTATAAAAACAGCATTTTTCTAGACTAGACTTACAAACAGCTTTTTCGAATAAAAAGTTAGAAAATGTACTTTAAATCTCTGAAACAAAAGCAGAACTCTGTTTCTTGGTATTTTTGGTTTGTCAAACAAATAAGACAGATATAGATTATATTTTCCTCCCAGGAGAGCTTTTCCATCGGCAGAGAGCAAAGATCAATGATGAATCATCATCTCGAAACGAAGTATTTCCAGTGACAAAATGAAGTGTATTGTTTAGTGCTGTTGTTTAAATATGTACGTAGGAAAATTTTAGTTGCCTCTCACTGCATTTTTCCTAATCAGACAAATGCATTCATCATTTTCTTTTTGACTGATCAGAAGCAATTTCAGAAAGAGGTCCAGCACTCACCTCTGATTCATTTCAAAGCCTCTCCCCTAAAAGTGTCACATTCTAACACAACAGCAATTAATTGGCCTTACTTTCAAAAGCTATTACCTATATGTGAGAATATAATAGAGACAACCATCTATTTATTTAAATTAATCACTTTTCCAAAATCTCAGCTAATGCAGAATTGTTTAAAAAATGACCACTTTCTTTTTCCTCTTTCTTACAGCGTATGTCTCCACCAGTGCTGAAGTAGAGAATCCTCCTAACTATAAGAGCTTTGTCAAAAGGGATAGAATGAATGGTATAGGCAGTTATTCCACACCCTCCATCCATTTTGTCTTTCTACTGGTTTGAGGGACCTTTGGCTGAGCACAAGACCCAGAGCAGACTATCAGAATACTAGTGTAGGTGGCTACCTATTCAACACACTTATAGACAACACTGTGGTGGTGACTGAAAACACAGCTGCTAAAATATTTTCTTTTAGGTCTTATATAGTGACAGTTAACTCAGCATATGAGTCATAATTTTAATGATGAAGGGTTTCATTCCCATTTCAATTATGGAAAATAAATGAGGCAGAGAAGGCAGAGTTCAAAAACATCAGAAAGTACCAAAAAGTCAATAGACGTAGACTGAGTTACAAACCTAGACCTGATCACAAAGAAAACTGTTATTTAAGAAAGATGAATTGGGATTGCTTGCAAGTTTTAGACTGACTGGAAGCTCCAGCAACCCCCCCTTTAAAGGCAGTTTACAGAATCTTTCAAAAAAATAGACATCAAATCCAAATCTCAGACTGATCTTCCTGGCATCTATTTACTGGTAAACCAACTAAGTAGGAACCATGTATGACAAGCCCATTTTGTGCATTATTTCATTAAAGAAAGTAAAGAAGAGGAAACGTATATACCACATCTCTATTAACCACAGGTTTTATTAATCACTTATTATTCAGCAGACTGAAAGTTTTTTTTTCCTCCTTTGAATTAACAATGGTATTTGGCACACCTTTTATTTCTGAACCCATTGAAGAGCTGTATTCTTTCCATTTTAACGTGCTGCTATTAAAACCTCAGTAATGTTCAGAGAGTACTGACTACAGCCACATTCTGCCAAAAACCTCGCCTTTTCCTAGCACTGAGGAGAGGTTAGGAAATGCCCTTTAAGACATTTAAAGATCCTGCCAGTACAGGAGAATTAATAGCCACTAGAGCCTGTAACCATATCCTAGCCATCTACCAAACAGAACACAGCAGGACCCAAAAAATTTTTGACAAAAATTTCTCATACTTTGGCAATCCCTCCCTAAAAAAATCCTTTTTGGAAGCTACTGACCCAAAGGAATACCGTTAATGTTTTGAAAAATTACAAGAATAATTGCATTTTCCTGTTCACACATTCACAAAATTTTTGCTAAGTACTCTCATATATACTTTCAAATATAATAAAAATGATTATCCTTTGATTGATTGTTCTCAGAAGTGTTGCAATCTTGTCTTGTAATCCAAATTTATCAATTTTGGCAGAGCTACCTGCAGTGTGAACATTCTCTAACAAAGTGTGAGGAATTTGTCTTGCTACTGTTTCTTTCTGCACAGCTCCTCTTGTATAAAATTAGAGTTTCATTACAAGACTTTACATCACTAGAAGGTATGTGGTTCCAACTATCAAAGTAATGTGTATAAGAACAGCAAAGAGGACTGGGAAGAGGAGGGCCACAATGAAGATAAAGGGCCTGGAGCATCTCCCCTATGCAGAAAGGCTGGGTCACCTGCATCTGTTCAGCTTTGAGAAAAGAAGACTCAGAGGGCATCTTATTAATGTTTATAAATATCTTAAATGTACAGACAAAGGGCCATGGCCAACCTCTTTTTAGCAGACTGTGGGGACAGAACAAGGGGAAAGAGCCACAGGCTGGAGCATAGGAAGTTCCGCACCAAATATGCAAAGGAACTTCTTCACAATAAGGGTGACAGAGCACTGGCACAGGCTGCCCAGGTGGGCTGTTGACTCTCCTTCTCTGGAGATATTCAAAATCTGTATGGACACCTACCTGCATAACCTGCTGTAGGGGGACTGCTTTGCAGGGGGGTTGGACTTGATGATCTCTGGAGATCCTTTTCAGCCCCTACAACTCTGTGATTCTCTGAAGTCTAAGTGATATGTGCATACCACAAGGTCAACAGCAAAACTAAATCCAGCCTACTGTCCCATCTTATACTTCATGCGTGAACTGAGGTTTGAGGCTCAGGGGCCATAAATATATTTTAATGTTTTATCCCTTGTCTATATGCATTCTCCTACTGTCCCTTTTCTTTCATACTGAAAAGCTGAGTTTCAGAGAGATTAAGCTAAGTAGCATATATTAACTATGGTTCATTACACATACCAATGAAAAAAAATATATTGGTTCTGAAATGTAGAAGAGAAAAAAATAAGTGTTACAATAGCACTTGGCGTAAGTTCTGATTATATAAGGACTTTTTCAATGTGTGGATATTTTTCTCTTTGTTAAAAGAGATCCAATTTTTTTTCTGATCTGGAAGTTAAAATTGCAACCTGCACAATATCATTCTTTAACTACTTTCAGCCTTACCAGCTGCAAAGCTTACTTCCCAAACCAAACTGTAATTATTTGTCCAAAGTACAACAATACAAAAAATGGTGCTTTAACAGCTGAATATCTGATGACCATATTGCTTGAAACTTTCTGTTATTTAACTCTTCTCAACATTTAATGTAATAACATGCTCCATTATATCTCTAATAATCAATGTAAAAATTGGTTTATTGAATGGCAGCACATTTATAGAGCATCCTTTACATTTAAAGACCTAAGTCAGCCTAATTACATGCCAAGATTTCCAGGATCCATTAATATGCTCTATTTATCAATGCAATTTTTGCTAAACATGGCATACCTTAGTCTATGAAAAATGTCTGATTGATTATAATCAATACACTGTTCAAACCACAAGACATTTTTTGCACTGCTGTGTAACATAAAATGGATTTTAAAAAATGCAAGCTTGTGCCCATAATCCTCCATCAGAAACAACAGACTTTTTAACTATTCTTTCACTATGAATAATACATTCTTCTAAAATCCTCTCAAAATGCAAAGGAGAGGCTCTAGAGCTAAACAGCTTTCACTAAAAAGATGGTGTCGAGATCATGGCTTCCATGCTCACAGCTCATGAACACTGCAGCTCTGTTCCCCCACTCACCATATATAGCATACACAAGCCTTACCTAAACATTTTTAAAGCTCTATTACTCATTCTGCAGGAAAACTGAAATGATCTTCCCATTACATAACTAATCAGCCTATTTTCCACAACTTTTCACTAAAATGAAGCAAATCCCATTACATTTGCTATGAACAAGATATGAGCATAAAACCAGGTAATCGATTCTCCATTGATTTAATGGAGACATCGAACCAAATTATACCAGCTGGTGATATGGGACACCCTGTTTAAAAACATCTGTATCACAGTAATATTCAATTTTAAAACCAAAACAAAACCTTCAAAAACATTAGCCTTCATCCCTTTTATTATTTGCTTATGGTATCATTTTTATTTCATTCCGCAGGATTAGTGAAAACATTTCAAACATGTTAGTAACTCTGTAGAGGAACGTGTACAGTTGAAAGAAGGAGTCCAAGTGAAATTTAAACTTAAATGTTGTAAAGAGGAAAGGAGGAGAGTGCAGGTCCAGGCACTAGTTTTTTCGGTTGTACATTTAGATCCTACTTATTCTGTTTAATTTTCACTGCCATTTTTCATTCACCTTTGCAGAATGTTTTGTTTTTTTTTTTTCTTACACCATTTTTCAATAGATCAACATGACAGAATACTCCTCATAAGATGAAATTGTACACTTATTAGTGGTCAAAGGCTAAAGGCTATCAGCGAAGTTAACTGGATTATTTTGCTTAGGTCAAAGAAGGTTGACAGTAGAGTATGGATGTTGAAGAAACCAGACATAACAAAAGGACAATTTACAACAACAGAAAATTTTCATAAAGAAAATATAGTGTTCCATAAATAAGCTCTAAATAAGCTCTATTTTTCATTTCTATGCTTGCAAAAACAAAACAAAACAAACAAACAAACAAAAAAACATATGAAAGAAAAGTAACTAATACCACTGTCTATTCTCAAAGTGCAGTCAGCATCATCTTTGGCCCCAATGATAATAAGAAAGAGATGAATAGTGAAGTCCTTTCCACATGAATCAATTAATATATGCTTAGTAAAATAATCAGGTGTTTTTGGACCAGTCTTCTGTCTTTTGATTAATGCTTTTCATTAGAATTCAATGGAGAAGGGAATTTTGTTCCTTGATCCTTTAACTTCCTACCACAAATACCACTTCCACAGCCCAAAAGTGGACACAGTTCTGCAAAGGGGATTAGTTTATGTGGGGGATTTTACAGGAGACCGAACTGAATACAGAAGTTTGAGCTGTGGTTTTGAGGCTCCATCAACCAAGTATTAAGTTTTACCTAACAACGATGCCCAGAATTTTCTGAAAGTCATATAGACATAACACTGAGAGGCAATGAGATTGAGGAGGGCAAAGACACTAACATGTCTTCAGGAAAACAAACAAACAACAGCAAAACAACCACAGATTAAGACAAAAAATTAGAACAAGAATATTACCTAAAAGGAGCTTAGGAACTGAGTGGAGAAGTGCTTTTCCATTGACAGTCTCCTGCTGTGTACAAAAAAAGTCATTTTCCATTTTTCTAAATAAGTGTGATTTTAAGGAGAAAAAAAAATCCCCTTGGAATATTATCTAAAACCAGAAAAAATCTCTGCGCTGAAATGAAAAGGTTCATTTTTGCAATGTGTTTTTGAAAATTACTATTTTAAGGGATAAACCTTTCTATATAATGCACTCAGTATCACCATAATCCAGGGAATTCAAATTTATCAACAGCTTTTGCAGTAAAATGGGAAAAATACCTTGTGCTGGAATTTGTCAAAAGACAAATGTTTAACATTCCCCCAAGTCTACTGGGAAACAGATATAGAATTCTAGCTCAATTTATTTTCAACTGCATCCTAAATGGTATAAAATTTTGGGTATAACTGACATACAATTTCAGATGCCAAAAGATGGCAACTGCAGATGTTCCTCTGTAGCATCCAGTTATTCTAGAGTCTTAAAAATCTTACTGGCCAGTCAAGTGTGACTTTGCGATTGGATGAACATCTAACTACAGAAAACATCAGTATTGATTTACAGGAGAACAATCCTTCTTTGGTAGTATGGCAATTTTCAACATAGTATTGCAAAATAAGAGAATTTTCCTGAAGAACCTCCTCTCCCTCCCATAAATTGGAGTGAGAAAAAGATGCAACACGTCTTAGGCACAAGTAATTTCTGTCCATAAAATACCTCTGTCTTAATGCAAGACAAATGAGTGAGTTCTTGGATTTAATCAATTTTGATTATATATAATGTAATATATCAACAAAAAATATATAAAACCTTAAGAGATGCCCATATTTGTATGTTGGCAGGAGGTAAGTTCTTATGTGCCTTGGTGGAATCCTTACCAAAGTCAAAACCCACATCATTCCCTGCCCCACCACTGTGATTTGTATGTTTTGGATTAGCTTTGCGGAGACAAAACATGCAAATGAACCCACGTGTTTAAACCACACCACTAGTTCATGCAATATCTTTCCATGATTTCCTGTCAACTAATAGTTGGTTTCACTCGAAGAAAATATTCTTGCTTTTGAAAACATCCATCTTTTTTCCCTAATGATTCAGTTATAGTCTATAAAGGTCTGTATCTTATATGAAGGAACACTTTAGCATCTTGTCGTAGAGTCTCTTTAACTTCTGGGAGTTCCATGTCCTACTTCCATGAAAGACAGCTCATTTAAAAAATCAAAATTAGCTGCATGTCTTTTTAAAATTCTGCCCACAAACTGTCTGTAGGATTTTTCTGTAGATTTCACTGTGATAATTTCACTATTTGTTAGCCTGACTTTGATGTTTCTTTCTGCTCCATCTGCTTTGAAATATGCTGTTATTATTCTATTAATAAAGACCCATTTTTTCTTTTTTTTAGGTTGAGCTGTGTTAAAAGGTGTTCAGAAAGACAGTAACATAAAAAAATCTCCCAGTGAAAGAACTACCTGGGGACTTATAAAAAGGATACAAGGACAATGATAGCGCATCTCAAGTATAACAGCAGACACATATAAAATATATAGCATGAGACAAAAATTACTAAGGAGTAAGAAAGAATGCTTTTAAATGGATTAGGATAATTTTGCTATTACATTTTTATACACCACTGGTGAGAGGTTGTGACTGAATTCACAAAGGCAATGCATGGAAATACTTTGGATGATTTCACATCAGAAATAATTTAATATTTACACTGCGCATTAATTTTTTGAGGGGAAAAAAAAAAAAAAAGCTATTACTGACTACATACTCTGTGGCTGAATCCCAGGCACTCATGGTGGGTTGCAAGCTGTATGTAAATCACATGTTTTTGAGAAGCTGGAGCTTAAGCATCCCCTCTTTTTTTTTTTTTTTTAAATAAACTGTTAGCCTTGCTTTATGGCTATGTTCCTATGAACTGTGGCAACACAAACAATACCAGTGTTCATATGTATCACTTCTTAAATGAAAGGTATTTGCAAAGCTTAAAAGCTTTAAAATTCTCAGATCAAATCAGACCAATACCTAAGGACTACAACCTTATTGTTCTAAGTATCAGTAGGCAAATATGGAAAACTGAAGTTCTCAGAAATGAGATTTCCTCTTAAGTTTCGACTGTGATACAGATATCACTAAAATTAAATGTCCTGCTCTGTTCATCAAAGCATGCCTTCATAATCCTAATGTTTTACTTTATTATGAGGCAATGCAAATAGAAAACATAAGAAAGTTTCTAATTTATAGCAGATGATGCAAAAGGCAGACTACTATTCAGTTTGGATTATACAAAATATAATAGACAGCTCAGCAACAACAAAAAAATACACATTTTAAAAGAAATTACCAAGAAACAAAAAACAATTTTTTTTGAGGTTTTTGGTTGATTGATTGGTTTTGGTGTGGGCTTATTTTTATGTTCTTGGTGTTTGTTTCAGTATTGCAAGGAAGACAATTTCATTGTATTTACAGTGGTATCCCGTGCTTACAGAAAGATCCCTTTTTTTATTAACTTCTGTACACTGAGATGAAAACCTTTTCAGCAAACAAAAGCCTGTGGTGGACAATAAGGTAATACTCCAAAACTGCTCTCATACATAAATGCCTCTTTATAGTATTGTTGTTAGATATTTAATAATGAAATTTCTAATATATGTCTGTATATGTAATTTCCCTCAATATAATAAATACAGATAATTCATATATAAATTCAACACTATGTTAAAAAAAGTTATAGATTGGCAAATCGAAGGAATACAAAAATTAAGCAGTGGCAGAATTTAGGAAACAACAAATGACTTCAGCATTTTGATCAGAACTGAATACTAACTTAACGATGCATCCCTAATTTATTTATTGCAAATGTAGTAAGTTAAGCTTTAGTTTTTCATTTAAGAAAAAAAAGTAAAAATGTTGCTTTACTTTAAGCATAAGTCCTACAGCTTATTTTAAGTTTTTCTCTTCTGTAGAATAAGATGCTGCTGTTCACTGATATGATCATTCATAGATACTGCATTTTCTTTGCTTGCTAAGACTGTGATCTGTCCTGATGTGAATCCCATTGTTTAAGATATCAGTACACTAATATTGATTAACTGTAAAATAACCCAGACATAATCTCCAGGGCAGTATAATTTATTCTTCTATCATTATTCTGACATTCCACTTTCTTACAGGAAAGTAGGTTCTTGTCAGAAAACTTTTCTTTTTCGTTGCTCTTTACAACCAGCAGAAACAAAATAATGAGCTATGTGCATTTTGTGTTTGGCCCAGTGCAATAGCTCTTTCCTACTTCAGATATATCATAAAAAAATATATAACTAGAAAAAATAACATTGCATTTTTAAAATTTAATCAAATTATTATTATTGTATCTCCAAGACTACTGACTCACCAGGTATCAGGTTGCCTGTTCTATTGAGCTAACACCCTGTATTATATTTATCACAAATACAGCCTTTTGCATTGGAAGTGGAATCCTGATCTTGCTTCCAATTAAATCAATTGCAAAGTTGTTACAGCCCTAACCACAAAACAGGGAGCGTGTCTTCCATTTATCACAGTACATTCTTTGTATTACTCAAAATACACCAGACTGGGAGAGATACCATTATGAGAAAATACAAGGTAAAAATTTCATCTTTACTATAAAAAAAATTAAACTAAGAAATTACATCCTGAAGTAAAGCTCTGTCAGCTCAATCTGAGCGGATTTACATCAGAATCACTGGAAACTTGTGAGAGAAGTACCAGACTCCCAGTTTCTACCAGGGCTACGTCTTGCTATGTAGAAAGCGATAGATCTTATGGTCAGGGTAGCTGGCATGTTGCATCTTTAACATACTTAAAATATATTTTAAATATGAAGTATCTTATTGACAATAACAGCAGCCTCCATTCAGCCTTGTTTCCACCTCAGCTCTGTTTTCTATGCCAAACAGAGATTACCATCATATTCAGTAATCTTTGCACGCGATTAGACTTCCACAAAGACGCTGAAGTCAGGCTTTTAACTCTGTGTTTAGTAGAGACAGCCATAATTCTCCAGGCTTTCACAAGTAATATAATTGTTTCACTGTCTGAGCAGTAGCTAAAAAACGAGGAAATCATAATTTGCAAATGTTTCAATTTTATAAAAGAAGTCTAATATTAGAAGAGTAAAGTAATTTACATTAAAACTTGCATGTTACATGTAGGATTCAATACCATGAAACGTATTTTATCTCACATTCCAAAACATTTAATTTGAAATAGATCCTTCCTGACTTCAAACTTTTCATTAGGAAGTTCCTAGTTTCAAAGATGTCAATTCTATTACTCCATTTCTGTAAAAATACTTTTCTGATGCACTGCAGGGTTGTAAAATAGCAAACAGCTGGTCGTAGAAGAAATTGATCACTATGGATTATACTGTCGTTACATTTTAAAGTGAGATGGCAATTGCTGTATGAAATGATTTCATCACAGCCTGAAGGAGAAGATAAAGGTTTCAAAGCAAACTACGAAGTTAAAATGTATGATATTTTTATGAACAAGAAAAGATAAATGATTTGAGTCAGTCCAAGGAAGTTATCATCACTCCATCCACTGATTTGAAAAATCTTTGTTTCAGATCCTTCTCCAAGGCTCCTTCTTCCTCTTACTTGTGTATGAAGTCTTAGTGACTTCACTTGCATCAGTGGCTCCAAAATAACTACTCAGAGGAGAAAGTCATATTTCTCCCCTTTGTAAAGTGGTCTGTAGCATAGGAGGCACTGTACTGCAGATGGGGGCTTCAGATTGCATAATTTCTGTCTAAATCTCAGGTTAAGTGATCTACAGTTAAGGCAGGATTTAAGGTAGGCTTCCTTTAACTGACAGTGAGGGTTGGCAAAGTTGGTCTAAATCTCATAGAGGGATCAAGATTGCCTGATTGACTGTTACCTGTCTTAAAACCATTACACTCCACCTCAGACTTTAAGTTCCCTGAAATCCTCCATGAACAATCTCTCAGTTATAAATCTCACATTTGAAGAAAACAGTTCCCAGGTTCAGGCAGGGGAACAGGTGAGTTCCCTTCAGAGAACACACTGGTATATGCAGAAGCTTGGTTTTCCACATAGGACAACCACAGCATCTAGTGCAGTTCCCACGGACAGCTGGATACCTCACTGTATCAACCCAAAGAGCTCCTTTGAAGAACCTTGTTTTTTGGACAGACTGCCCAGAGATCCAAATTAACAAGGTCAAGGACTTTGAATATCCTGTTGAAATCAGAAACCTATTTTTCAAGTGTGTGACTCACTTAAATAGGGCAGAAATAATAAAAATCTAAATAAACTGCAAGAACAACACATTAAGCAGACTGAAATCTAGCTTTTAGTCAGGTAACGAGGCAACAGTTAGCATTTAGAGCACATCTTAAAAAAAAAAAAAAAGTAAAATGAAATTCCAACACATTAGTCAAATGTAACATTAAAATCCCTGAAAGAAGTCATTACTTTATTGCAGTTTTATGTACTGTATTTTTATTTAATAGCATGTTTGTACCTGTTGTATCTAGATATGCACAACACCTAATGATTTTACCTACAGTACTTTTAAATGTCATTTCAGCATCTAATGTTTATTTAAGTTTTTGGACCTGATTGTTCCGCTCTGGACCAGTTCCACCAGCATCTCTAAGGTCAGATATCAACATCTTTTTTCACTCAAATATCATAATTGATTATAGTATAACAAGGAATCAGGAATTTTTAATATTTGACCTTTAAGTCTGCAAAATTTTCACCAGGCTTTATTTTGTATCGGCTCCATGGTTACATTTTGACTTTTCTTATTAGTCAAATTGGTGTGGGGAAGATAAAGGATCAGTTTAAGTTCCACATTTAGGAAATAACTTCTTAGAAAGACCAAGTACCGGATCCACCCATCCTGTTAAAACTTGTAAGTCAACCTTGTCAGGTGGGAGGGCTTCCTGGTAGGAATGGCTGTGAAGGGACAGATTTAGCCCACAAAAATGAATAATACAATGTAAATTTTGAATGAACTGAAAGAGTTAAGAGAGTTTTTAATTTATAGTCCCACTAAGATGATGGGGAGGAAGATTAGCCACTGGAAGTAAAACTGAGAGAAATGGATGAAGAAAATAAGTAAATAAAGGTAAATGGAAAGCCTGCTTTTGGGTATCTATGAATAAACTGAAAACAGCCATTTGCACATTGATCTGAAGGGCTCACTGTGGGTATGAAGGAATGAGAAACCTAAACTCTTTTCGGTCATGAAGATGCATAAAACCACTCTATACTTTCACACAAGTCTACTTCACCAAAAGGAAACCCCCATCCTGTCTCATTGTTACATGAGTAGTATTACACTGTAATTTATGAGAAGGGGGGTATTTTTTGTTGTTTGCAAAGATTTTCTTGTTCTGCTTTTGTTTTTTTAATAAGAAATAGAAATAAGTAATGAAATATATATAGTGCTGATGAAAGCTAAGGTGGTGGAGCTGTGAGGGGCTGAGGCTGAGGGGGGCAGGTGAGGAGGAGCAGAGACTGCAAACATTCCCGTTCTCTAAAGCCTTAACTGAACAGCTGGGGATTTTTTCTATTTCAATTTTCAATTTCTATTGTTCTCTCTCCTAATTCTCTTTCTAGTCCTTTCTTCTCTTCCATCCCTTTCCTACTGCTTCCTTTTCATACACCTTTCTGAGTTGTGCTGGCACCAAGGGAGAGGTCCAGAGCAGGAGGGAAGGTCCAGTAAGCCTGAAATAAAAAACATTACAAATAAAAGACAGAAAGGATCCAGAAATTCAAATGAGCTAACCTAACATTTTCAAATACAGTTTCCTCTGTCTGTCACTGCAGACCAGTTTGACATAGGTCTCCACTGCAGACATGATTTTGATCTTAAAAGATCCAACAGTAAACAGTAACCAGGTTATTTTGATTATAATTGATATTTAAAACATTTATTAATATTTGTGACTGAGTATCAAGAATTTCTGAACCCATTTTAAAATTTCTGAAATGACATGTCATACTATATAGGATTGTGCATAAAACATAATAATCATCATCATCCTGGCATTCCTGAAATAATTTATTTCTTTAAACTGTAATTACTTTTCCTGTAATTGCTCTTTTCATTAGCAGGTCCCTGAGCAAATATTCCTCATTCAGCAACCCTGGACCACCTACTCACACAGAGCAGCTGTTATGGTTAGACCCAGCAACATCAAACAGCAGAGTCTGGCTAATACCCTTATGAAGTTCAGTTGTGTTCTTCTTTGTCCCCACATTGTATAGTCATGAGGTCTTGATAATGCTGTGTCAACACTGTACTTCCAAATCTGAGTCAAAAATGCATGACTGAAAAGGAAAATGTTACGGTGCATAAATAAAACTGAGGAAAGAGCTGATTTAATCAAGTCAGCTAGGAACATGATCCTTGAAAATCCATTTTTTGTGGACTGCTCAGACAATGCATTGTTGAGATATAGTTAAAAAAAAAAAAACAAAGGTAGAGATATCAATACATATCAATGAACAGAGATGAAGACAAAGAGGTGGTAAAGTGCATAACGTGACATGGTAGCTGCTGCTAACACTGTGGGGAAAAAAAAAAAAAGAGGACAGCAGCATAACACACAGGGCAGTAGCACAAATGGGCAAGTTTTTCTGTAAAAAAGCCTTTTTCAGAGTCATTTACAATTTCCAGATTCAGATCTTCATTTTTTTGCTGATCTACTGTTAACTCTGACAAAATAACTATATAGTTACATTAATTCACATATGTAAAGTTTAAGTTGATTCAATTGACATCCACGTGATCCTTATCTTTCAGTTATTTTCAGAGTTTTTTCGGATGAAGTCCATGATTGTACCCAGTAACTGAAGTGCCTGGATTTTATGGTGGAACTCTGCAAGGAGAATTCATTGAGGCTGTAGGATTTATAAACTTACAGTCAGAAAATTATATGAAGTGATGAGAGGAAAAAAAAAAAAAAAATTTATGAAATCTTGGCCCCTACAGAAATCTTTGGAAATTCTGTCATAGTTTAGAACTGATTCAAACTGTTTGAAAATACATATTGATTTCCGTAAAAAAAAAAAAAAAAAAAACAGTGAAGAAGTGGAAATTCAAGTAAAAACTTAAAGCCATGAAGATTCTAGTAACAACAACAAAAATAAATAAATAAAATTTCAATGAAATATTTAATTAAGAAATTGGGATTTGAACAAGTGGGAAGAGAAAGAATGGGATTTATCCCCCTTTATCTATCAAAATTTTAGGAATCTGTGCTCTCTCTCTCTCATAAGTGAAAAGAGAGAGGTATTTTAGAAAAGTTGTTCATCTCAGCTATCCATAGATCCCTCTCGGGATATAACCCATAGCTCTCTGGAGGTGTCTATATATCTCCATTGAGTACAAAGCCTTAAGCAACTGTGTTAGACTGCAATGACTGACTTTCCGATGGCTAAAATGATGACTAGCTTAGCTCTGAAAACCCATTTTTTAAACAGCAATGTTAAGAGAGATCAGTCTATCCTTTTGTGCGAATCACTTCATCAAAGTCTATGGAAAAATAAGTTTTGATGGGAAATTTTGACCAGCATATGTATTTTGACCAGTATGTATGCAGGTTTCTGTTCACATGTAACCCACCAGAGCAGAACACATCCTCATGAATACACAGTATGCTTCTCTCATAAAATAGTAAGCAATGAAAATAGCATCAATGTGCTGATGAATTATCCCACTGAAGCACAAGTGACATAACATCAAAATTTAAATCTATTTTATCTGTTCGTTGTGCATAAGGTACATTAATTGTCTACAACTTACAAACACACAATAGAAGATGCTAACCTTTTCATAGCCAACCTTGCAGGTGGCTCATTTACTGAGCTTCCATTATAAGCAGGAAGAAAACATAACTACACCTTTCTTATTCTGCAGATTGAAAAAGCAAATTGAAAATTGAAATAGGTCAGAAAACTGACCTGTTGTGCAGCATGTCAAGTGTGATGTTTTACTGTATATAATCAGAGGCAAATACAAGACAGCAAATGATAAAACTGAAATTTTGTAAATTGGAACACAGTATAAATAATCTCTTTCCTAGTTACCCAAACAGGAAGCTTATTGTATTTCATAGATGTCATATGACTGTTTGCTTGTAACATTTTTAATGTCACACAACTTCTACCTTAACATTGCTTGGGTGAAGGATCTTTCAATAAAATACTGCAACTACGTAGAATATATTTCAAGCTCAGAATTGTGATGCTACAAGTTTTAAATGCAGTGTTTCGGTGAAAGTCAGTGAGTTACGTCAGCTATTAACAGGAGCTGCTAGCATTCAGTAGCACTTGAGACCAGATTCTGTGTGCAAAGATGCACATAACTGTCTTTGTTCTACTCATACAGTTTTGTGTTTTGTTCATTCAAATTGTTCTAATAAAGAGGATGACTTACGCGGTGCAAACATTTTTGTATTTTTAAACATCAAACTGTACTACACCACAATCAAACAGAAAGGACCAGTATTTCCACCACCATGCAAGTATGTATATATATATATATATATATATATATATATATATATATAGTTAACTTCAAGTTAACTATAAGGCAGCCCAAAGCTTCTCTATCCAAAGCATACATGTGCAGTGCCTCTTCCAGAACCTAAAATTACTTCTAATTAACAAGATGAATCTTATATCTATTTGGCATAAACACTGCTCAGCTCCTAGTTAAAACCTTTCATGGAATACACTGTGCTACTGTGATATTAGGCTACATTTGTTGTGTAGACATTCTTCAATCAAGTAAACAATATCCCAATAAAATTTGATTTGTGCCAGATAGCCCGTTTAAGTTGACCCTGCATGTCTGTCTAGAGGGAGGATTTTGATGAAAAAAAACTATAGTGAACTGAACAGGCTGCAATAAAAGCATTCAACATGTGGTACATTTGGTAGACTCGAGATCAGACATTCACCAAGTCATTTAGTAATTATTAAGGTGCAAAAATCATCACTGGATTCTTTCTGAATTACTGCCCTTAAAATAATAACAATAGCAGTACTGCCTTAACCTGGATCTATAGCTGTCCAAGGGCTGGGAGCAGAGGACCACAGTACTGCCCACACAGATTCTCAGTTGTTTTCACAGTGACTTCGATGTTCAGTGGCTGCATGTCAGCTGGGCACTGCTCGCTGACACTGGGAGAAGATCACCTGGGGAAGGACACTTATGTAAATCAAGCTTCACCAGAGCTTGGGGTACTTAAGGAAGAAGAAACACGAGTACACAAAGGCAAAATAAAAAGCCTGGGGAGCACAATTTATGGGTCACCATGCCGTCATTAATGACTGCCACTCCTGTTAAACCCACCTCTGCTGCTTCCAACCTCAAAGAGCCAAGTCTAAGAAGATATTATTACGTGTATGGCAGTAACCGTGAAGGAATTACACCACAGACAAATCTCTGTTCCTAAAACAGAGATGCTGCTGCAGAATGGTTGTTGCTTGAGCCCAGATATTCTGGAAGGCTGGGGGGCATGCAGGGGAGCCAGTGGTGGAGAGGCACAGGGAGGAAACCAGGGAGACAAAGCAGCTTTGTAGCTTTTCTCAAGCAGCAGTAGCTGGTATCAGTATATATAAATTTACAATGCTGTAAAAGTTAACTGTTTATTCCTAATCAGGAGTGTTTGTTAAGCTCTAAAAGATTGTGTAAGGTTTTGGCTAATTCTCTATCACACTAAAAACATCAGTAAAAAGAAATACCTATATGGCCATCTATGATCATGTCTCCCTTTCTATCTCTAAATATCACAGTCATAAAAACAAGTATTCAACTAATAGTATTCATGCTAAGCAGCCTGAGGTATACATAATAATCTCTGAAGGTCTACTTCATTTTTTTGTTTTAATTATAAGCAGATGATTCATGCAGATGGAAAAATCACACTTTGTTGTGTGAAGGTAAATTTCATAGAAAACATTTCCAAAACTTCAGTAAAAATGTTTCAGAAGGATTCAGTACATTAAAGAGATTGGTGTTATTGTGGAATACAACAAAAGAAAAGATGAGAAAAAATGGTTTAAACTATACGAACGTGTGTATATGTGAAACAATAACCTTCAAGTCATGTTACCCTGGTAATTGTTCAAAGGTCATAAAATAATTAGTACCTTAACAGAGGTGAAGATGTTACACTGTAATCTTCGCACCATTTAAAAATAGCATTTTGTTTTTTTTTCTGTCAGTTAAGATCTGAGTTTAAAGAAGCTAAAAACTGGTTTAAATCCAATTCTCTGGATGACCATGTTGACAGTGCCACAGATTACATAATTTTTCATCTGGAAATTGTCATCTTTTGCCTTCTGTTCAAAAATTCCATAAGTTTTTAAAGGATGCAGATCCAGATTTTGACAGAGCACTGCATCCTCTGAGAAAATCAAGGGAATTCAAAAGTATTCCCATGGGGACAGACCTATCAGTCCTCCCTTCAAACACTATTAAGTTGTTGTTGTTTTTAAGACAAATTGGGGGAAAACAAAACAACATTGTGGAAGAGAAAGAAACTGCTTTTAGAATAATGCTTTTGGAGACAAGAGAGCTAAGATAACAGCAATCTGGGAAGAAACTAATTAGGAAAAGCTATTTTAAACAGCACTATGGCAAACTTTCACATATATTCTTACTAGAAGACAGCCTCTGATACAACACTGGCTCGAGTCCATTCTGCTCCTGCTGGTTGGTACGAATGTAAAACACTGAAAGAGTAAATGAAAGATTCTTGGGAGTCTAAAGAACTGTGCTGAAGGAGAAATCCTTGAGAGTCTTTTGCAGAGAAATGCAGCATGGTGAGGCGGTGCTAAGGGCAGGTCAATGTGGCACAATGCCTACCTCAACAGCAGAAGGCACAGGCACAGCCCAGCTCCAGGTGAGCACATCAGGCCTAAATGGGGGCTGGAAGTGTAAGTGAAGGCAGAACCTGGGCAGACAATGTGTGAACGCAGCTGCCCTGCTTGTGCTGCAGCCCAACTCTGCTGAGAGATAGCTTGCATGTCTGTGCCCAATGCAAATGGGAACCTCCATCCGGTTAGCCCAGCAAACCCAAGTGAAAAGGGGCTGGGATTGCTCTCAGGAAATGCACAGGGAAGACAACCAGGGGAAAGCAAAGATGTAGAGGAGGAATCTTACTGTGTGGGGACAGCAGTGGCACAAAAACAAAGGAGTATAAACTGTCCAGGAATAAATTTTGGGCATTAAACAGACTTTTAACATCTGGAAGAGTCAGGCCCAAAGAGGCGAGGTGGGAATGGTGCCCCAGCTAAATCTTCACTGGAGCTCAAACAGAGCAAGTCCATCTCAGCACCACTGCAGAATAGAGCTGGAAACCCCACAGGCCTCTCTAGTTCTATCTTCTATGTGGAAAAATGTGAAAAGATATTCTTCCATTGCCAGTTGAGGTCACCCCAGTGGATGAAAGCTTGCATTTGGGTCAGCACCCTGGGCACCACAGTCATTAACTCCTGTTCACCTGTCACACATTTTTATTTGCTAGTAAGTACTGCTTATGATAGCTAGTTAAGGATGAAAAATTGCTTTCCAAATCTGTTTACAAATATCTAAAATTCCTAAATTCACACATATCAAACAAGACGTAAACAAAAAACAGAAGATGCCACACAAGTCTGGACACACATAACATGTCAGGAGTTCGAGCAGTAAGTGCTTCTCACACTCAATGTAAGATGCAGTTACATCATCACTTCTAGAAACAACACTGCAATTCATTAGATAAAATTTTCATTCTTCCTTCCAAAAATAACACTTGTCTCTTACTCTAACACTGCTTTCAGCTGTGTTAGTCATAGCATAGCTATGGAAACATCAAGCTGGAACCGATTCCAACAACCCAAATCCTACTGTGCCCACATAATGCAGGAAGTAGAGGTATCCTCTTTCAAAATTAGCTCCTTTATCTCTTTTGTAAAATCACACAACCTCAAATTTCTGCAGATGAAATGTATGTATGAGTATTAGATTACTGAGCTACTCAGACAACAGGTGCTTTGCAAGCAAAATCTGGGTGCTGAAAATAGTAATTTCTAAACTTTTTATCTCAGACTTTAAAACTTAGGTGAGCAGGACTGGATCTACAGTCAGCAACTACATGTACAAAATTACCCACTCAACACACCTTCAATATTGAAAGAAAGGACAAAAGGAACGTTATCCCAGAAACTGCAGCCTAGTTACTATATTTCAGTGCTTTAGCAATATCTAAAATGCTTTTCTAACTGTCAATTTCACATAATTTAAAGAAAAACTTTAATTTAAAAATAAGGGGGGAGGGAAATGGAAAGAGGGGTGGAAGACAGATTTTCAATCAGTATGGTATTTTAAAACCTTTCTTTCAAATTAAATCATGAGAAAATAAGCAGGCTGAATCTTCTTACAGTGTAGAGTATTGACACAACGGATTGTAACTATTTCTGAGAAGTCATCATAATCCATCATGGAAATATCTAGACAGTGCTTTTTTGGGCACAATGGATTATTGACCCCAATATACTGTCAGAAGTATTCCATCATGTCAATGCAGAAACCATGCACAAATATGCACTAAACATTTTTACCACACTTAAGCTGGAAAAATCCACCTTGAATACACTAAGCTGTTTTACTACAGAGTAAATTAATAAAAACAACAGTAACTGATTTATTTTTCAACATGACTAATTTCACAGAAGAAGACTGCTGAAGGCTTCTAATACACTTTCTACTTTAAAGGTGGCTGTTAAGTTACAGCAATGTACACTGAGTGTTAGAAGCCTCAAACTTCCAAATGAATTAGAAACTGGACATGCAGTTTTGCTTGTATCACAGTAAGAAAATAAATATATTCTCTGTAACTTACTTTGGTTTCCACATCTAATACACAGCTTAAGTTTATGATCAGTTACAAATCCCTAAAGGCTACTTAAATAAAACAGATTAAGCAATTCCACAAGTAAACACAAAATAAACTATAGAGAACACTGCAGATCCAAGCATTCAGTACTTCTACTTTAGCATAATATTGCACTGTATCTCTGACCAGAAAAAATCAAAACCACCAGCAAGCCTGTCATCTGGAAAAATCCTTCCAAACTGTATTTTAAAGAACCAATATCCTGTCTCTACATCAGGGGCAGCCTCTGTTAAGCATTTAAGCACTACTATCCATGAAAAGTAACAGTTCCTTCTCCAGTCCTGAACTCCCAGTGACCGTCACGGAAAGTAAGTTTCCCATTCCTTGCCAGCCAGTGGCATTAATAATCATCAAAACAAAACGAAACACCTTCGAGCAAATATCTGTTTCTGATTAATCTCCATCCCAATGAATTAAATTCATAAGAGGCAACCTGCTGCCTTGTTTACGCCTTTGTAATATGAGGAGCAGAAGTTGGATAGAAGGGTTTTGCTGCCCTCAGGGCTACAAAATATGTCTCGTGTGGCAAGGAGCCAGCTCACCCAGGGAGCCTCCTTTGCTGTTTCTCTCACAGCTATTTTCTAATGGATAATTTTTAAACAGACACACACAAATACACAAGTCACCACAACACAGGGCTGGGGTTTTTGCTCGTCTGAAGTCCTGCGAGTATTCATACTCAGAACAAGGACCTCAAGATTTCACCCTGAAATTTCAATTTGGGGATTTCTTCTGGACAGGAGGTTGTGGTGGGGGTATGCATTTCCCCCCCCCCCGCCTTCCTCTCCTGACAGCACACACAGCACAGGAACACCTCTCTTCAGCCTCACAGACACAGCCTCAATTAGTGCAATGCTTTGCACACATCCGAGCAATCAGGAGGCAGAGAGACGTACTTCAGTCCCCATGTGCACTGCACTGAGACCTTCAGCTAAGGGTGGAAAGAGATTTCTTTAAAATATATATATTAAAATCTCACAGTGTAGTTTACACAGCGTGGAAACGCCTACAAGGAGATGAAGTACCTGCACTGGGGAGATGTTCAGTTGTTCACTTCATCTTCCGTTGACAAGGAAACCGAACCGCACTTCATTCTCCAGGATAAACCTTCCACTGCCATCATTTGAAAATGTATTTATTTGTATATATGCATACAGCTATCAGCATCACCATCATGATAATAATAACCACCATAAAATACTGCTGGCAAAAGAATAAAAAAGTCAAGGTGCAAAATGTGCAAAAGTAAGGATCATTTCTTTGGCTGCATATTTTGTTCTGTTATCTTTAAGGAGGAAAAAAGTATTTAAAAATGGTAACTGTAACATGCTGCAAGAAAAGTTTCACATTATAAACAGGCATCAAAAACTGAAAAAGAAGAAAAAAAAAAGCCCTGCTTATTGCACTGAGTGTCAAAAAAAGAAACAATAACAAAAAATAATAAAATTAACATCTTGCTCTGTGGCTTCCACCAGTACTGCAAGACTACAAACTCTTTGTAAACACTGCTGTAAAATGCATTTGCAAATCCCATCTCTACAAGGAAAAAAAAAATACCCTGAAAAAAATACCCAAAAATAAAACACCAGAGAAAATCCTCTGAAGAAAAAAAAAAAAAAAAGAAAAAAAAAAAAAAGAGTTAGAAACATGCCTTCTCTCTTATCTTTAAAAAACAGCATCATATTTCACATCGCTTTCTGTGCACAACAAAACCAGTTGCATATACAGATATACAGCTACTCAACATATCGCAGTTGTTGCTGGACTGGCAAGTCTCTATTATTATTATCATCATTTCTCAATCCCAGTGACTCCCGGCCCCAGCAGCACCTTTTGCTCACAGTTTAGGAACCATCGCATGCTAAGAAAAAAAAACTTGTCATCAGCAAAAGATCAAATCCATTTAAACAATAATCAAAGAGGAAGAAAAAAAAAAAAAACAAAAAAAAAGAAAACCGGAAAAAAAAAAAAAAAAGGAGGACAAGAATGTCAGCGGAAAGGTACTCACCGAGCGGGAGTAAAAGGGAGGAATAAAAATGAGAGTTACTATAAAATACAGTATGGCGGTGGAAGAAGGAATGAGGCGCTTTTTTTTTCTCTCCTCTCTAGTCTCTGCCTCCGGCAACCGCCACGTGATCCGGAGCCGGGCGGACTGGCAGCCGGGAGGGCGCAGCGGCGGCGGCGCCGGGCGCGGACCCAGCCCGGACTCAGCCCCGCGCCCCGCGGCCGCCCCCGCTCCGCACACGCGCCGGGGCGGCCGCCGGTCTCGGCAGGTGCCGCTCGCGCACGCAGTCGCGCACACACAGCGAGGCGCGGGCACGCAGCCGGCTGCGCGGGCGAGGTGCGGAGGCGGGCGCGTCCTGCGCGGCAGCGCAACTTGCTCGCCGCCGCCGAGCGAAGTTACCGCCGCCCTGTTCCCTCCGGCCGCGCCGCCCGCCGTCCCCGCCGGGTGAGGGGGTGCCCTGCCCCGGTGGCGAGCTGTGCGCCGTGCCGCCCCTCCTGCCGCTCGGGCTGAGGCGGTGCGCCGTGCCTATGTACGCGCAGCCCGGGCTGTGCAGGAGGTGTTCGTGCGGCTCGGGGTGCGTAGGGGGTTCCCCGGCTCCGCTCCTTCCCGGGGCGTTTCCAGCGTGGCGGTCGCTGTACCACCCAGTCGTGTCAGTGGTGTTCCGGCATCTCCTGCAAGACAGCGCTCCGCGTGCAGCTGGGGAGGAAGGACGGGGACCCGCTGTCCCATCCCTTATTTGCCTTTGTTTCCCGGCCTCTGCCCTGTGTCGCGGCACGGGCTTTCTCTTCCCGTAAGAGAGTGACCGGTGGAGGTGGAAGGGGAACAAGTGTTGGAGAGCAGTCAGTTCTCCCAGAGCAGCGTGGCAGTACACGGGGATGGACCCCAAGGCGCCGCAGAGTGGCCCTGGAGCGGCTCCAGGTGGCAGCTCTCCCCGTTTTCCCTCACTAGCCCAGAAATACTCCGGAGCAGGCTGTTGCTGTGAGTTTCCTTACATCGCCTGCTTCTCCCTTTTTCTCTCTCCTCACTGACTTCTTGGCTAATGCAGGAGCCAGGAGAGCAGGCCTCGGGGCTGGGGGCAGCTTGGCTTGGGCTGAGGCACGGCCAGAGCTGAGTGCTGCAGGCCTGGCCTGCAAAGCCCGCACCCTCATCTCAGCAACCCCCAAACTTAACTGCTGCTTCAGCAGTGAGAGAAAGAAACATCTGTGTGAGATAAATTAATGGAGGAAGAGAAGCACTTCTGTGAGCCAGGTGCTGTGATGGAGGGAGCGATCCTCCTCCTCCCCCGTCATCCCTCCCTCCTGCACTTTTTGTTTAGAGCTGCTCTCTTTTCATCTGGGTCAGGAGGCAGGAGATGCAGTCAGGTTATTATTCTATAGAAATTGCTTTGGCCAGTAAGAGGATGCCCTGCTTTATAAAAGACTGGTGAGGGCACCAGCCTGCCTTCTTCATGTCCTCGCACAAAGCTTTATCCCTTGCCCCAACCATTTCTTTCTTTCTTTTCTGTCCCCTATCTCTTCCCTAATGTTTCCAGAGAATGAAAAGAAATGCTCCCTTTCTTCTTTGCTTTCCTTTATGAAGTAGAAAAAGATAACTGGACAAAGTTTAAAATCTTAAATATATGAACAGTAATGCTTTCTTGCTTTTTGTCTAGTTTTCTGTTTTGGCACTAGGCTTGTTTTGGCATTTCATACCAATCTCAGTTGTTCTCTCCCTGCTAGGCTTGGCTCTCAGGAGTGGAACTGTACTTCTGAGAGGGTTTAAGCAAACAACAGTAAAAAAGTAGGTAATCCTTAAAGGTGCAAGAAACAAGAGTGTTTGGTATGAATGCTAACCAGCTCTCCTGCATTTTACATGTGTATGGCAATGAACTCAGCCATGTTGTTATGATGATATCCTGGATTGTCACATCTGGAGCTGTCAGGTGTGGGAGGTGTATTTCTTTGGCATGTGCACTGTTTTGATCAGCATTAGGTACAGCATAAAGAAATAGAGTCCAGCAGTTGAGGGTTTGCTTAGTGATATTTAATTTCCAAACATGTTTGCAGAATTGAAGCCTAAATTAGAACCCTGTGTTATTACTGATTTTCACATTTCTTTACGTTACTTTGGGCACACATCTTCCTGAAAAAGTAGCAACAAGAAGAAAAGTGAAACATTGTAAATTTTCTATGTATAAAGTTGGCATGCACATAGGAAACCAGACAGATACATTTTGACAATATATTTTATGTTTCGATCACCTATTAGATTCCAAGAACTAGGAATAAGGTAAATACATATGTTCTCATTACAAATGTGTAGATATTTATTTGGTATACTGCAAGAGATTTAAAAATTCATCCTGGTACGTGGGTAAATCTGGAAGTAAACTGGAAGATGCAAGGTTTAGAGGTTGCCTTAGGGGGCAGGTGTGGTGCAAGGGGTTGTACAAGGTCTGTAGACAGCCAAGTGGAATCCAGGCTCAGAAAAAGTAACAGGATTACATCCCAGTATAGCTAGTATTGTAAATATTGTGAAAATGAATGGGTTTCTAAGGACTTAACTTTAGGTATACCTAAGGAGTCTCCTTTTCTGCTTACAATCCATTACGGTGAAGGAAGCTTCAGGGAGTAAAAGCTGCAAGAAGTTTGGCAAGAATACATGTTTGGAATAGGTTACAACCAAATGAGCGTTTTTAAGAATACTATTTTCACAGAATCCTAGGAAGCCTTTATTTATCAATGCCTGCACTTTCTGGCTGTTTCTGTTTGAAGCTGCCTCCAAGAGCAGCTGGACCAAAATGAGGGAAACTTGAACACGTTGCTCAACAAAGTGTAGTGTAAAAGAATGCAGCTGAGAATGAAGGAAAAGAAGCACCACTTAGATCATTTCCAGGGCATACTGCTTAAGTACATGTAAAGAAAGTGGCTGCTGGCTATTTTTAGGATTTCCATTTTCCTTCTGCAAGGCAGCAGCTGAGCTCCACTGCAGAGTGATTAAGAGTTGTCCTTAAAAGTAACCAAGAATTTGGGATGGAGAGGGTATGAGCCAGCACTTCTTTGCCTCTGTTTTGGTTTCCAGCAGAGAGAGACTTCCTAAGGCTCCCAAAACATGACACTTCACAGTCAGTGCTCTGTGGCTTATGCTGTTCTTGCAGTCATTCCTTACAGTTCCAATCGTTCGCATCTCTTCCCTGCACCTCTGCAGTATCACTCTCCCCTTAGGAGGAGAAATAAGTACATACTAAGATTGTCTCATTGACTGTAATCTGTTTTTCTTGATTGCACTGAAGCATCTATACTCTCAGAACAAGTCTGCTGCTGTGTATGCACCTTACTTAGGCAATTTTCTTCCCTTTCAACTGATGCTAGTATTGGAGACATACACACACGCTTCTCTATTTATTTATTTTTTTTATTATTATTATTTTAAACAGCACTTTCACTGTACTTACAATTTTTTAACATCTTCTCTTTGCAGGCACTAAACAATTAGTAGGAGTCCAGCACTAACATACTGGCTGTAAAGGATCCATCAGCATGACTCAGCACCCTGCAAGCCTGAGCTCTAGTTGCAAGCACTTACTACTACCTTCTCCAATTGCACTAGAAGAAGTCAGTTAAAATACTACTGAATGCCAAAACAGCAGTAGTAATAATGATAATAACAATCATGATACAATAACTGATGGAACGTCTCCCATCTGAGGACTGCCTGAGAGAGCTGAGGTTGTTCAGCCTGGATGAGAGAAGGCTCCAAGGAGACCCGACAGGAACCTCTGAATATCTAAAGTGGGTCTCCTTGGGCAACCTGTTCCAGTGTGTCACCACTCTCTGTGTAAAAAACTTCTTCCTAATATCTAACCTAAACTTTCCCTGTCTCAGTTTAAAGTCATTCTCCCTTGTCCTATCACTACCCGGTCTTGTAAGCAGCCATTCCCCCTCTTTCCATTCAAGTACTGGAAGGCCACAATGACGTTTCCCCAGAGCCTTCTCTTCTCCAGACTAAACAAAACCAGTTCCCTCAACTTTTCCTCACAGGAGAGGTGCTCCAGCCCTCTGATCATCTGGATCTCTTCTGCACATTCAGTTATCTAATCCCAATTGAATGGCTAATTTATATGTGATGCCTTTGAGATCGCCCAGTGTGTAGGGTTCTAAGGTTTTGTTTTTGGTTTTTGTACTTTGACATTTTTATCTGTCCTGACAATAGGAAAGGGAGAAATACTTGAACAGTAAGAGCTAAATAAAATAATTACTTGAAGAGTTGGACAAAGTACTAGGTTAAAAAAAAAAAAAAAAACTTTGCATTTCCCAAACTTTTAGATTAATGTAGTTAGCTATCATTTAATTTTTTTTTGTTATTGCTGTGATTGAAATGCTACTTTAGAGAATATCAAACTGATTTATTTTCCATTTTTAAAATCAACTCCAGCCTATCTTGATAAATATGACCTATTACTTTAGACTGAAACTTATTTTTGATATGTTTTTCCTTCATCTGTTTTCCTTTGTACAATAACATTGCTTTTCTTGCCTTTTTCTACAGAATCATTTTTAGTTTCCACAAAATTCTGTACTTTTTTCTCCTTCAACTTACAAACCTTTTAAAACACTGTATTTATCTGTAAAGTAAGGCTAACTCACTTCTATTACCACCTTTTCAGCTAAAATTTCCAAGCAGCAGATCACAGTCTGGGTAAAAAAGTCCAGTAATAAATGACAGAAGAAATAAAAGCAAGGACGCTCTGTTTAAAGAAAACAGAGTATCTTAATGCTCCTGCTATATAAGGGAATGGGAAAATAAAGTAGGAAATCTTCAACGGTTTCTGTGGCCCCCTTTTTGACTACTATTGTTAGGTTAGAAGGGTTTTTGAGTGGGATGAGTTTTCAGATATTGAATGCTTTGTAGAGTGGAATGTTCCATCTTTCAGCTCTTGAGTACTGTGCTTTTTGAAAAAATCATACACTGTATGCAGCAAGCTTTGTGTTCTCAAAGGGACTATTTTCACATGCCATTTCATAATAAAACAAAAGAGACAATAAAAATCAGTGAGAATTTTGTAGCATTATCTGAGTTTCAAAATTACTGCTTTTTGCTCTTTTAATTTGTTCTTTTCATTGAAGGGTTAATTAATGAGTACAGCTTGTAATGAGTGTGTCTCGGTTTGTGAGCTTTGCAATAAGTAAGTCTGGGAACAGTATGAGATAAGGCAGCTTATGATCAAATTCATTGGTCTGTACCATCTGTTCTTATGCATTCATTTTCTGTATGATGATCTGTCCATAGAAGGAGAATTCAAAACATACTTTCAGGGTTCTTTATTTATTATATTTGTGTTCTGTCTTCTGGAAGTATGTGATGGCTGATGACTGGCATGGGTAGTTGAATGGAAGAATGAGAGCTGAGAGATCTTTTATAGGGTTAATCAGACACAACACCAAAAGTGTACCTTTGCAAGAACAAGTAGTAACTCAAGAATAGATGAATCTGTGGTGCAGGGGATTAAAAAGAGAAAGAGAGAAGAAAGGAAGAACAGAAGAAAAAAATATTTTGTTAATTTGAGAAATGTAGTCAGAGAGATTTTAAAAAATGACCTCTGAGCTGAGAAATATTCTGTAGTGAAAACAATGGAAAAGAACAGCATTAGTTCTGGGGATCAGATCCCACATGCTTAGATATGCTTAGATTGGACACCCATAGTATGAAGAAAACATAGATTATATTAATCTTTCTAAGTCCAGTTTAAGTGATTCACCAACAATAACTTGTCTCAGTTAGAACTCACTTTACCAGCCAAGCATTCATATCCCTTTACTTAAAACCTTTCTCTTTCTTCTTTGCCTTTATCTGCTTCATTTTTCAGAGATGTGACTGGGACATGAGCTATGTGTTCTCCCTTACTGCACAGCAGTGTTTTCCACCTTGACTATTGCAGGAAGCAAGGCTATATGAAGAAGTGAATGTGTGATAAAATAGCTGGTCTTTGTCATAATGCTTGTGTATCATGAAGGGTAATAAGGTTGCATAGCCATTTCCAATCCAGGCATTTCCCCAAAAATGAAACTGTTATTACAGTTTCATTGTTCATAAACACCTTGTTTTAGCATACAGGAAATACACATGCAGACGTACATAGATGCACCTGCATCACTTAACCTGTTCTGCCATTTTCTTTCTTTGACCCTCCATTCCTGTTACTAACAAGAGCTAATCTTAGCTAGCTAATGAGATCTGACACGATCGCAGTCCATTGCAGAATGGCTGGAGGCTAGAGGATTTTGTGTATCTTGTTTTATTCATGTGTTGTCCTGGCGAGAAATGGAAACATCACGTAAAAGCACTAAGCACTCAGTGTCTGCCTCTGGGCAAAATACAGGTAAAAGACACCTTTAAAATAAAATTATGTAAAATTTAATGTAATTTCTATATTTTTTAATGGAAAGGCAATTCATAATAGATGCATGTCTTACTCTGACCTCATCTGCCTTGCATAAATGCGGAATTTCTGCAGACGAGGGAAGACTTACTGTATAATTACATCAGGTTAGCTGATGTCAGTAATACTGAAAACATATATTGACATGGTGAGTAGCATTTATTAATTTATTTTCTTTCTCTTACTTCTATCCAGAAAGTCACAAACACTTTTTCACGATCACAGTTCCTCTTCTTCATCTCCTACTTATCAAGTATTGCATTCTAGGACAGCATCCTGTTGTTCCTTTGAGGTAAATCTTTAGCCTGTGAATATGGGAGACAGACTTCCTTTTTTCCCCCTTTCTCAATGTGGCTGTACTAAGATTTTTTTTTATTTCATGTTTGGCTCTTTCATATAGCTAAACCTCTGCCCTGTTGCAGCTTTTTGAGTGCCTTGCAGCTTGCAAATGACTCATGTGGCACACTCCCTTCCCTCTAGCCAACATAAAAGAAGCCTGGAAAAACTATGCTTGGGAATAATCCTCCTCCTGGCTTACATCATAAATGACTTCTATTACAGGATAATGCCCAAAGGCACAATCCAACCTGAAATACATAGTCATCATGAACTGTAAAAATACTTCTTAAAAGTTAAATACTCTAAATCATTTACAATTTTAAACCCAAATCTCTCTCAGTCTACGTTTCCAAACTCTTCAAATATGTTTTCTTTTTCAGTAAATGCCAATAAGTGATAATTAATGCGTTTGATGTGAACAGACTTTTTCTATGTTACAGTCAAGTACAAACAACATATACAAAACCCCTACATAGAAGTCTTTGAAGAAACACATACATATGTAAAACATAAACTAAGTCAGGAAAGCCCGCATGCCAGCTCTTAACTTTGTAGGATGCCACAAACTTATTTGTGCTGTATTCACTGCTAATAAAATATTTGTAGATCCTGTTTTCCTAATAAAACTGGGAAATGCCTTACGATATCAATACAAATTTTCAGATAATTTTCAAGTCTATTGGAGTACAAAACACAACATGAAAGTGAAGTCAGGAAGGCAGGACACCACAGGTTATTTCTAGAGATTTTTTTCTCTAGAATTTCATTTAAAAAAATATATTTTTTCCTGTGGCTTTTGCAGCTCTTCACATGCATCATTTTTCTCAGCAGTAGATCTGCTTGGATCAAAAATGAATGCCTATAAGAGAGCTTTGGAAGGAGTCAGTAAGAGAACTTTGTTGTTGAAGATATGCATAGGAAAAACAACTGAAAGCATCAGGGCAATTTGAGAGGAAAACAACTATTGATAGCCCTGGTTATAGAGGTTTTTAAGAGAACCAATTATAGATCTCCCAAGGCAGAATTATAGATTTTCACAGAAATGTTAGGTCTTAGCCAATATCTACCTTATCAAGAGAGTCACCTGCAGTGTAATTGGTAAAACTAGTAGCATAGCAATCCCACAGTGAAGCATTAAATCAGTATTATGAAAATGCTAATTGAGTGATATCAGTTATACAGGGGGCAGACAGAAATAAGAAAGTAACCTAATAGCATCATTTCTTGTTATTTATTTTGTTTTGAGTTTTGGTGTGTTTTGTTGTTGTTGTTTATTTGGTTTGTTGGATATGTTATAGCTTTCTCACATTTGCTTAATATGTTTTCCCTCTGTATTCCACAACATGACTGCAAGTTGGAACAAAATACATTTCTATTCATATATTCCTCTTTCCTCTACAGTCTATCTTACTCATCTGTTCAAAAGGGGAGTATATATTTTCGGTTTATAGTGTTACTGATAAGAAGTTGCATTGCAGCTCAGAAGAAATAATATGAAACCAGAAGAAACCAGTGGGTTCTGGTGACCATTTTTTGAATGCAAATGACAAAAATAGAGACAGAAAAAAAAGAAAAAAAAAAGAACCAGTTTGAAGATTGCCAAACATAGTACTATTGACAATGTAAGCATTCAGCTAGAAATACTAATTACTGATGGTTTCTACAATTGTAATTAGAATATAAATATCCATACATTTTGTAGCAACAAATAAATCTTTGCTCTGTTAACATGATATTCATTTATCACAACACATTTCCATCCCATGTCAACATGTAATTGTCTACATGCAAGAAGCATATTCTGTTATTTTTATCCAATATTAATATCCTCCAATTACAAAATAGCTATATATAAGTACAGAAAAGCAAATTGAATATAAGCAGCCAATACATTTTCTTTTTGAGTTAAAATAATGTGCATATACAAAATATATACTCAGAGACAAAACATATAATTTAAATAGTTTCAGTCTGTAGGATTTCAAGGAGTCTCTATTGCAAGCATTCATTTGAGTGATGTTCATGCAAGTAGCAGTATTGATTTATAGTAAAAGGTTTTGTAAGTAAACATTATTCATATTACTAAAAATTTGCAGGGAAGGTTTCCAGCTCAGTAGAGATCCCTTTTGGTCTCACTGCTGCTTCAAGTGGTGGGAGGAATTTTTACAATAAAATTACCATTAGCTTTTTAAAGCTGAAAATACTCTTGTAGCTTCTTCAGTATGTAAGAGAAGTTCCTTGTTTTGAAAAGAACTTACAGTTTGATGAGGAAATAACAATGGAGGAGAGGGGAAAAAGTGAACAAAGGTTTCATCGTACTATTTTTTTTTTTAATCCCTTTTTTTTTTTTATATTTAGTTCTGTTTATTTGGTGGTGAGACCTAACTTAAGGAATTAAATTGTCAGTAGGCTTGCCACTCTTGACTTCAATCTAGATAGGGTAACCAGCTTTCACTCATGGCCATTTCTCTCTTATTCCCCTCCTTCTCTGTTGATGGAGATTCCTCAGATACAATGATGTAAATACATATGCTTATTTGCATATATCTGATTTTAATTTGTGTAACATCAATTGTTAAATGGTGTATGCTGATAAAGATCACTAAATACTATCTATAAACACTGTTATGCTGAGAAGCCTGATTGATGGTACTATCTGGAAGCATTAGCGGTGACAATCATCCGGTAGGTAGTATAGTAACTTTCTTGTGCCAGATCATCATACTGAAGTCTGCATTGTTGTTTTTTGTTTGTTTGTTTTTTCAAAGAAAAAGAAAAAAAGAAGATTCCAATAAGTTTGAGGAGTAGATGGGAAGATGTTGAATTTGAATAATAAACCAATAAATAACTTTAAAAAAATATTTAGAAGGTATGCTTTTTTGACCACTTTTTGAATTTTTTCTCTGTGAGAGAAGGAGAAAATACAGGATGTTTAGGTGAAACCTGTGAGAACTGCAGGAGAAAGGAATTAAAGCCAAGAATAGGTGTCATGAAAAAAAGTACGGAAAAAGCATTTGTGAAAGTAAAAGGTGTCAAAAAATTAGACGAAAGACTTGGGTTGGAAAATGTCTGAAGTCGGAGGAATGAATTTTAGGTCAGGTCATAGGTAGTTCTAGTACAGTGAGTATTGAAAGGGAATTTGAAATCCAAAATTACAGTAACAACATAAAAAATAATTTGTAGTCACCAAAACAATGTGAGAGTTTTAAAGTGATAAATACTGTTATGTAAGATATTGACCTGATAATAAACATGAAGTATGCCTCACAGTGATAATATTCTTCTAGATAATTCCCTAGAGATTGCCTGTTGGTATTTTTGGAAAGGTGAAGAAGAAAGTCACCAGGATGTGAGGTATTCATCTGTGTCTGCTGAGATTTTTTACTCTCTCAGAATATGGATGGAGCTTAATATTCTTGGTTAGGAAACAACAGCTGGCAAGAAGACAGAAGTCAAGAACAGAAGTTACCTCAGTAGTTTTTCTGTGTTGTGTAGCAGTAAGCCAACAAATTGCCAAATGGAAGAGTAAAAGGAATTTCCTCTTATTTGATTCATGAGTCAGTAACTCCTTACTGTGGCAGCTGAATGCCTTAAAATATTTAGATTTCCTTTTGTAATCTGTTCAAAGACTAAAGCTCTCTATTGTCTCCTCTTTCCAAAGACAAGGAGCTATCATAAAGTATGTCTCAGGAGTTTCTGTAATTCCCAGAGTTTGAGCCTGCATAAATGTGAGTAAAAAGCTTTGTTCAGTCAGATACAATCCCCTCTGCATCCGTTGGCTGAATGCAAAGTAAGCATGCACGGAGAACAGGCCACTCTGTAACTGTCTTTTCTGTGCTGGTAGGGCTCTGGCTTGCACATCAGTTGGCTTCACAAGTAATTTTAGCAGTTTATGCATAGATGAATACATCTTTACAGAGAAAGAGAGATTTACAATGCATATCTTTTCTGCATGTGTCCTTTTCATGTGAACAAATTCAGTAGCCCACTTTTGTTAATGTGTTATTCTTTAAGACGGTTTTACTGTCATTATCTTTGTGTATATTTTCATTGCACAAAAAAAACATGCAATACATTTCTATAGCCTTCCAATATCTTCTGGTAAATGTAGAGGGACTGGAAAATTTTTACATCATTGGAACAGGATGAAGAAAAAAGTGTAGAGCTGATGTTCAATTGCTTCTTTCTATTTTCACAGATAAGTTTTCTATACTCAAATGAACCATAATCTCTCCTGGAAGAGACATACACACTGATTAAAAAAAATTGTGGCCTAGTCAGATGGATTCTTCATTGTTTTGAAACTCAACTCGCAGAGACTTATGACAGTGGAAATATTACAGTATTCAGTTTTTTTCTACTAAGGGATCTGGGGTCACACACAGTGCAGTAGTAGTACATACCAACAGGAAGAATGCATAGCCCAGGAGACTTCTTCCTCAGGGATAATCTAGGGATCTTGGGTCTGGTAAATATGAATTCTCAATATCTACACATGAGATCTACAGACATTATAGTGATTCTTCTCAGAGACATGAACTGTATTTTCTAAATAAGATAATTCTACATTATTCCTGCTTTGTTCTGAATATTGCCTAGACACTGTCTAACATTATAGGAATCACAGCCTTTGCTTAAGACTGTGCGTACTATGCATGGAACTTTTAGACAACAAATGCATACTAAGTATGTCAATATTATCCTAAGTGTCTTCTGTACTGGCAGTATGCTAGATTCCCTTTATGAGAACTTGGGTTGGAGTAAGCTGGAAGATAGGTGAGTTTGACAGAAGCCAAGACAAAACCTGTATCACACCACAATGGGGTGTGAAAAACATACAATACTGCTGTTTCCCTTCCTTGTGGAACAGAGGAAATAAAGGATGATGAAGTCTGTGAAAACCCACTCTTATAGTAGGACCACGTGTGGTATTGTCAGCATTTTTAAAGAGAGGTGTGTTTGACTTTGTTTTATCAGGGGGGATCATACACATGTTCTGGTTAACACTGCACCTCTGCAAGGGTATGTTAAGAGACAAACTGTCTTAAAAGAACAGAAATCTTGCTATTATTTTCTGTAGGTCTGCATATTTAAATCATCAATTGCTCGTAACGCTACAGAAATGTTTTTATTTACTTCTGATCAATGGCAGAGATGCCACTGCCTTTGGGAGCCTTCCCTGAATGTGCTAATGTTCCAGTTCTCCTTTATGTGAACTCCTTCAGCTAAGCCAACAACTGACAGCTTCTACAGAAGGGCAGAGAAGAAACTGCTGCATCCAGCTCCTCACTCATCCAAAGATGCTGTCAAAACTTAGAATTTAATCTTTGAGATTAGTGCTTAAAAGCTCAGAGCTCTAGAGTCAGGATTTAGGCTTTGTAAAAGTCAAACTGTGTTTGAAAGCTCGTTGGTCAAAACCAAAAATCTCAGACTTCAACTCAGTGTAGATTTTAATAATAATATTGGTTTAACATTTCTACAAATACAAAATAACATATATTTATAGTTTGTTTGTTTGTTTTGCAGAATGGGTAGACTTTCCTGATAATAAGAGCCAATAAATCAATAAACTGCATTACTGGGGTATAGAAAACTTTTCAGTGATGTTATTCATGAGATAATTGCCTTCCCTCTGTGTGCAGGGTATGCTTGTGACAAGAAGAAATGATCAAAGACAGCTCAGATATGTACAGATCAATGCTTGAAGTTCCTGACTTCAGTGAACACTCTGAGAAACTGAGCACTATGCAGAAGAATAAATGAGTTCAGGCTTATTTGTGCACATTTCAGTTTTTAGAAAGATTTAATGAAATGCAGGTTTGTTTATATTCTGCTTTTTACACTTTAAAAGTTTTTTTGATATGCATACATTTTTTAGCTGTTTGGAAAAGGAGCAGTTGCTTGTGCTTCTTGATTGGCATAGTTTAAAAGATGTGATGTCAAAATTGGACAGTAATTTCTTTAATATGTTTTTGAGATGCTTTCTTTTAGATAGCTTCTAGTGTGGAAATACAGATCAAAGTGTTTGAAAACACCAGTAAACCTCTGCTGCTGGTGGGACAGGCTCAGATTGCTGGAGTTTTGTTGACTTAATTTTGTTGTGAAGTTCTGAATCTGTGGCAGTAGGAATATGTACTCAAACATCTGAAATTTAATATCATGAAAAATATTTCATAAAATCACTAGTTTATATTAATAAATCATTTGAGCAATTTTTCAGTACATTTTCTTTGACCAAACTTTGCAACTGCTATCAGCTCTTGAATACAAGGGAAGAAGGATTTCCTCTGTTCTGTAAATCACTTCCTTCCTTATACCCACTTTTTTATTCCCTTTATTTTATCTTTCAAAATGAGGTAGCTACTGATCCATAAAATGACATATGTGTAAACTTTGGTTTTATTACTTCTGCAAAATTTGATGTTGAATATTTGGCTATAGTGCATTTTGATAAATAGTGTAGCAGAAGCTTTCCACCATAACTGAAATTGTATTTGATCTGGTGTAAACGAAAGCAGAATCTGGGTTGTTTCATTAAAGGAAATGTCTTGCTTTCCAGTGTTATACATGATCTATTAAGCCTATGTAAAGTATTTACCGTCTTCTATACTGAGTTCACTTTCACAGACTGTTAGTTTCTAACACAGTACTAATTCTTAGATCTTGGCATTCATGATGACATTACTGGATTTGAGAGGGGAAAATATTAGGAGAGAAGGAGATGAACCATGACATTTCTACTGTAAGGAACTTTTTTTGTTGTGGGGTGGCTACACAAAGACCCATTAAAATAGAAACTTTTATATAATAGACTTCCTACATGCATATTTAAATGCTTGAATAAGTGAATTAGTTTAATAATTGCCAACTACTCTAGAGTTCACACAATTCACTACTTTCTAGTGGAAATGGGATTCAGTCTGTTGAAATTCTGTATTTTTTTCCAAAGGTTTATTTTTTTTATAAAAAGATGCAACCATATAAATGTTATCATGTTGAAACCATGCTGATTATGTAGACAAAAAGTGTTGATTATAGTACTCTCATTATAAACATTTGTTTTACAATTTTTTCCCTCTGATTCATGGACTGGATCAACTAAGTAGATCTAATTTTAATGAGCAAGTTTAATTTGACCACTGCATTATTTTTTTCTTATTAATGTATGTTAATGGGAACACAGTAGTGATAGGTTAATGTCTGTAAAAGCAGCAGAAGGTGATCAAAACAATTATGGTTTTTGACCTAATGTGCTAAGGTTAGACTTAGGTTCCTTGTAACTACTATGTGAGGTTGTATGTCATAGAATCATAGAATTATAGAATGGCTTGGGTTGGAAGGCACCTCAAGGATCATCAAATCACAACCCTCTTTCCATTGGCAGGGTTGCCAGCCACTAGATCTATTCAACCTGGCCTTAAACACATCCAGGGTCCAGGCATCTGTAACCTCTTTGAGCAACCTGTTCCAGCACCTCACCAGTCTCTCAGTAAAAAACTACCCTCTGACTTCTAATCTAAATTTCCTCTCCTTTGATTTGAAAGTATTTCCCCTTGTCCTGTCACTACCTACCCTTGTGAGAAATTGATTTTCCTCATGTTTATAAACTACCTTTAAATACTAGAAAGCCACAATGAGGTTTCCATGAAGCCTTCTGTTTTCCAGGCTAAACAAGCCAAGGTCCTTCAGCCTATCTTCATAGGGGAGGTGCTGCAACCTTTGGATCATCTTCATGGCCCTCCACTGGACCCTCTCCAAAATCTCCAGTTCTTTACTCTGTTGGGAGCCCCAGAATTGAACTCAGTACTCCAGTTGGCACTTCATGAGGGCAGAATAGAGGCAAACAATCACCTCTCTCACCCTCTTGGCCACCCCTTCTCTGGTGGAATGCAGGATACCATTGGCTTTCCAGGCTTCAAGTGCACACAACTGGCTCATGATATGTTTTTCATCAACCAGGACCCCTAAGTCCTTCCCATCAGGGCTGCTTTCAAGGAATTCTTCTCCCAGCTTGTATATATATCTGGGATTACCTTGACCCAAGTGCGGAACCTTGCACTTTGCTTTGTTGAACCTCAACAAAGGTTCACAGGGGCCCACCCTTAGAGTTTATCAAGGTCTCTCTGGATGGTATCCCTCCCTTCTGCTGTATCAACTACACCACTCATCTTGGCGTCATCAGCAAACTTGCTGAGGTTGCACTCAATCCCTTTATCTATGTCAGTGATAAAGATGCTAAAGAGTACTGGTCCCAAGACAGATACCTGCGGGACACTGCTTGTTACTGGTCTCCATATGGATATAGAGCCATTGGCCATAGTCACTCTGGCTGTGATTGTGCAACCAATTCCTTATTCACTGAGTAGTCCACCCTTCAAATCTGTATCTCTCCAATTTGGAGAGAGAAGCAAAAGAGAATAAAAAACAGAACCAACTGCAGAAAAGTAAAAAAGGAAAGTGGGAGAGGAGTCATTAGAAGGTTTGGGTTTATTTCAGCTGTGAGTTGAACTGTTGTATTGCTGAAGGGAAGACAGGATTTCTTATGGCCCTCTTATGAAGTATTTTCTTAGAACAGAGAGTCCTTTGATAGTTGTGATTAAAAATTGTTTTTATTACATATAATTTTGGAGTCAAAGTTTTCTTAGAGAGATTTAGAAAAAAAATATTTTTCAGACACTGTGCCTTAGAAGTGACTGCAAAGAAAATATTTGAGAGGAATGATGAATTTTTGATTTTGAAAAGAAATTTATAGATGAGATAAATTAACTTGTTTACAATTGATCCTTTAAAGAAGAAGACTGAAGTAACACTGTGCAGTTGTGATTTTGACAGTGTTTCTGCAATGTCAGCAGTACATTTGGAAAGGAGAAGCCTATCATAAAGACTGAACCTGAAATGGAGATCCTTTGGAACACAAGAAATTCTATTGACTAGCACTTGAACAACTTGTCTTTTGTGCTCCTGCATTCTGTTGGGAAAAACAACAACAAAGAACAAAAGAACAACACAAGAAAATCCCCACATTCTCCTTACTTTCCAGCTGGCCAGTCCCCTATACATTCAGCTGGTCCTTGTCAAATCTTGTTGAGGGGAATGGTACCATTCAGGATTTTCTATAAAGAGCCTCAACTTCCTAATTTTTTCCAGACTTTCAGTTATGGCACCTCTGTCTTTTCTATCTAACAGTTAAGAAAGGGACAGAAAATAAGATTAAAAAGATAAACGTTAAGCAGATGCAGGGGAAATCTAGTTTCTTTTTATGGTTCCTTGATGGGTATCACATAAAGAGTCAATCAAAAATATTTTTGTTTTATTCCATTCAGAATCCTGGCTGTAACAGAGCACACAGTGGTAATACAGCCAGGCAAAATAGTTTGTGGTGAACATTCATTTTGAAAGGGGAAGGTGAAACTCTTCTGAATTATTGAGAAGGGCACAGTGATCAAGCATACATTTTCTAAAGAATTCCTGTCACTTCTGTTCTACTTTTAGAGGCTCATTTTATTTTGTCACAAATACTTTGCATTTATAAAATCCCTATATACTGGTATTTGAAGACATGATACAGCCACTGGATTAAAACAGTAAAAGGCCCAGGCAAATCAAAGAGTATAAGAAAATATACATCCAAACTCAAGAGACTGTTCCTTAAAGGACTAACACTGTTTTTAACACTGAATTACATGTGTGTGTCATGTGGATGTTTGAAGCCACAGAGCATTAGAAACAGACATCAGATAACTTTAGTCTTGCTATAGATACTGCCCTGGTCATCTTGGTCGTGTGAGGCTTCCTGTGCCTTCTGCTTACTGCATTGAATTTCTCTCTGCTCTGTGGCACACATCCTTCTCCTAGTCCTCCCCTTCAGCCATCTGCTTTTCATTCTCTCCAATCGACACAGTCCTTAATCCCATGTCTACCCAGTGTCAGGAATACTGATCTAATTCCCTTCTACAGGAAAAGTGGAAGAAAGATGCAATATTTTAACCTTCCGATAGGAGGTAGAGGGGAATAGAAGAGACCTGACATTGTCTTTCTCTACAGTTTTCAGTAGGTGATGGAAGTCATATGGACTCAAGGCTAGCACTGCAGAAGGTTAAAAAGATCGGCATGCTTGTTCACAACTCCCAGAGCTTCACTGATTCTTCACCATTCAGAGAAATATTGATGTAATATCATGATATTTGATTATACTGTCCTTTTGAGCATCAAGAGCATGAAAGATTCCATTTGTAAAATCCAGAACTGCTAGCAATAAAAATGCTTATGAATCCCTTTGTTCTTCATTTGGCCTTGAAATGAAGGCGTGTGGGAACATCTATGGCATTGGTTTCACAAAGCAAAGATATCTCACATACTAGCTACAGTTTTTCAACTTGTTTATGGTGGATGAGCTTACTCAGTGACCTCCAAAGAGCAACTCATTCAGTCCAGCTGCAAGCCAGCTTGCTTTTACACCTGTTCTATTTATACTGATCAATAAATAAAATAAAGAAAATATATAAGAAAGAATGCATTGTGAATTCAAGTGAAATTAAGGAATGGAATCTATCTTTAACTCTCTTATAATTTTTTTCTGTTTTATTAGATTACTTGTGGTGTTTGTTTTGTTTTGTTTTGTTTTGCTTTTAAACTTGACACAAAGCTGTTAACTTCATTTGATAAAAAATCAAGTCAATGGGAATAACAGCACAAGGATTGGAGCGCAGAGTTGGACCTTAAGTGCAAGAATACATTTTGACAAATGGTGATTACAAATGCAAAATAAATATTGAAGCTAATTTGACATTAAAAGTCCATGTTAAACAGATGTTGTTATATAATCAGGAAATGCGAGAGGGAAAAAAGCCGAAAATTAATTCCAGCATGCCTAATGAACCAAAAAAGCTTAGAAGAAATCCCCCCATCTCACTTCCAAAGAACAAAGAAAAAACAATTGCTCTTTCCAGGTATGTCAATTGTGTTTTGTACACTTGTTAATCATCTTGCTTTATAAACGCAAAAATTAATGGTGGTATTTTTCTAAAGTTCTGATGCATTTCATTATACTTGGTAAAATTTTTCTCCATATAAAACCAGAATAATCTCTCCACTTATATTCCTTTCTCACTAATTCTTAATATATTTATTTAATTTTGTTCTCCCAAACTCTGGGAAGGCAATTAAAGTCATGACTGCATGACTGCAAAATCTTCCTTCTGTACTGCAAGGGCAGGGGGAACACAGGGAGATACTGTTATTATACAAAGGGCTCAGTTTTGCAAAAACATACTTGAGGCATTATCAAGCTAAAAATTCTTAGCTTGGGAAAAGCAGTTCCCAGGAGTCTTTTGCCTGAAATCGGTAGCACTCCAAGGACAGAATTCCCTTCTTCTGTAACTCATTTTGCTGAATATTCTGTGGTAGGACCGACAAAGATAAATCTCCTTGTATACAGAGAACATTTCATAAAATATATAAAAGAAATAAATTCTAAGATCAGTGTTCTAGACATTTCAGAATAGCTGTTCCATGACTTTAGAAGAGATAATGAATAAACATTACCCCGTTAAAATTCATTTTTTGAGCAAAGGACAGTGGGAAATTTCAGTTCAGTTGCACAGTCTCAAATTAAAACTGAAAAGAGAAAATGCAATTTGATTTCTGCTTGAAGGCTAAAAAACAGAGCAAGTATGTCTTTTCTTCTGAAATCCATACATTTAAGAATTGTCATATTTGCAAATTCATATTTTTTATTTCTTACCTTACAAAATGAATTACTGGTTTCATTGGCAAATCATAAGACAAAATACTTGTCTTTCTGTGAACTTCAGTAAAAGCATTTTGTTCCTTGTTGTGTATGACTTGCATGGTGATACTGAGAAAAAATACCCTCTCACTACAGTGTAGCCACAACTTTTGCATCACTGTCTTTAAGCGGGCAGAAATTAAGAAGGCAATAACAAATCAAGTGCATAATTCTAGATTAATCTTGATGAAAATCTAGAACATCAAAGCACTATTTGCTTACTCCAGTATTTTCAGTTGCAGGATGTAATTTCACATACACAGTCTTTCTGTGATTATTTCACATTTCACTCATTTGGCAGATTTTTTTTTCTCAGTTACAGTTTGTTCTGCAAGTTCTCTGTTCCTTTTAATGCCTACACTGGACTTTTAATATAAAAAATGAAAAATCAGATTGGGCATGCTGCATCAAATCAGAGCTCTCCCTGGCTTCATCTTATATCTGCAAGTGGTAAAAATAGGTATAAAGATGAAAGAGCCCTTAAGAGATCTTCATGTACAAGACAGGTGTCACCCTGAGCTTATGTAAAATTCTGCCAATGATTTTCAGCAGGAATTGTCTCAAAAACTTACACTTCAGTTGAAGCAGGGTTGGCTGCAGCAATAAACTCCAGAAGTTTACAGAGCACTTGGGTCTTATATAACCTGGAAAGGTTTGGTAGTCTTTATTACTAGAAACATCTGTTTCTAATTCCAATTAGTCCAGGATTAGCTGTATTTACTCTGACAATATTAACTATAAATTTATTCTTACTTCCTCTTACCCTTGCAAAAAGCTGGGGGTATACACTGGCTTACTTCAGTTGGCAAAGTCACTACATCCTTTCTTTCCTTCTTTGGTAGACATTTATTTATCCTTCCAAAGTTGTATTCCTTGTATCTGATTAATTTTGGTATTAGTCCTGGAAGATGTAAGCTTTGTTTATTTAGTGAGCATTCATAACACTTTTCTGGACCAGCATAGTGTCACTTCTCAGATAGATCCCTGATTGCCTTTCAAAATTGATGATGTTTGACCATAAATACCTTTGTGCAGATCTTTCTCAATTTAATAAAGTTTGACAGTCTTTGTGAAGTTTCCTGATCTCTTCAGGACCTGTTCCAAAGCCTGAGGAAAAAATCTTAAGGACATTAAGACATTCAGCAAGTTTTTCTTCTTTGGATCTTTGGAAAGTATATAAGAAGATATTACAGGCTAGTAATATTAAGATTTTCTAATTTGGTTATCTTTAATGGGAGTTAAAATTGTTGATCTTTTAAGGAAAATATAATTGCAGCATGTTAACTGTATGTCTAGGTTGCCAAGAATTTAAGATAAGCACTTAGTACGTATACAATGAAAGCAAACAAACAAAACAAATTCAACAAAGACAAGGAAAGAAGGCACTTCATAGGACTGGAAGCATAACAAGCTTTATTTCCTCCAAAATTAACTTCTTGATTATGTGGAATTTCCTTTTTCCTTCTTTTAAATGTGAAACCTGAGAGTTAATGATATATGAATATAAAGCCAGGAACCAAAGCTAACCACATATTTTAACTTGGGGATATTTTCAAGATTTCTGTCAGAGACCCAAGGGAGATTACCTCAGAATACCTGAATGGATTTAATTTATTTAGCTGCTTAGTATTGGTAAGCCACGTTGCTCTGATCCGCTGCAGCAGAAAGGCAATCTGCGGGCAGGGCAGTAGCAGAGCTCTTAAGGAAAGCCCTGGAGATTTTCTTGTTTTCCCACGTCTGTATGCTGACTCATTCAGGGCAAGCTATTTCTCTGTATATCTCAAGTTTCTCTTCCTTTAAGATAGATCTAAAAATAATAGAAGTGGCAGAGCTGTTTTAACAAGTACAAATTCAGCAGAAGTATGCAGGTTCAGATGATTCAAACTGCTCCAAATCTTGAGTAGAATTTCACTAATTTTCAGACAAACATGTGGGAAAAGATGTTGCATTATAAAAAATAAAACAATATAATTCAGCAGTTCGCATTTTTGATGGCAATCAAAGGAAGTACTATTATTTACAATACTATTATTTACAATAGCATTGTGGATTTAAGCTTGATACAGAAATGATACACTTTGTTTTGATGTTTGGCGTCACCCAGCTCCTCTTCCCTTGACTCTTGAATAATCAAACAAAAATATCTTTTTTCCAGAGCAGGTAAATATTGCGAATTTTGAATTAAAATTTCCATAGAAAATTGATATGGTCCTATTACTGCTTTGCACTCTACTTGGAGTAAACTTTACAGCATGAATGGAGAGTGGAGATCAAAATGACTGTCTCGGTGGGGTTTCTTTATCTCCCCATTATATGTCATTCCAAGCTGGTAGATTCTCAAGGCTTAATTTCACTTTTCACTAAAATTTAGCTGATGGCTTTTGCTGCTGGAGGTTTAGGAATATTAGGTCCTTTTTTAGAATATGATTTGGCCTTTTAAGCATGCAGGACTGTGAGGATCCCCATGCAGGAAAGTGTTTAAAGGGATAAAGAAGACGATTAATTCCCTGATTAATAACTTGAGATGTATTGTTATCATAGAATCATAGAATCACATGGTTGGAAAGGACCTACAAGATCATCTAGTCCAACTGTCCTCCCACTACCACTGCTACGACAAGCCTCTAAACCATATCTCATAGCTCCTCATCCAGACGCCTCTTGAACACTGCCAGGGACAGTGACTCCACCACCTCCCTTGGCGGGCCATTCCAGTGCCTGACCACTCTCTGAGAGAAAAAGTTTTTCCTTATGTCTAATCTAAACCTCCTCTGGTACTGCTTGCAGCCATTTTCTCAGGTCCTGTTTGTTGCCTGAGAGAAGAGGCCAAATCCCTTCTCATCACAACCTCCCTCCAGGAAGTTGTAGAGTGCGATGAGGTCTCCCCTGAGCCTCCTCTTCTCCAGACTGAACAATCCCAGCTCCCTCAGCTGCTCCTCACAAGATTTGTGCTCCAGACTCCTCACCAGTTTCGTTGCTCTTCTCTGGACATGTTCCAAGGCCTCAATGTCTTCCCTGTAGTGAGGGGCCCAAAACTGAACACAGTACTCGAGGTGCAGCCTCATCAGTGCTGAGTACAGGGGAATGATCACCTCCCTGCTCCTGCTGGCCACACTATTTCTAATGGAGTCCAGAATGGCATTGGCCCTCATGGCCACCTGGGCACACTGTCAGCTCATGTTCAGCCAAGCATCAACCAACACCCCCAGGTCTCTTTCTTCACAGTCATCCAGCCACTCAGCCCCAAGCGTAAAGCGCTGCATGGGTATGTTGTGGCCAGAGTGCAGGACCCAGAGTGCACTTGGCCTTGTTGAACCTCATCGCATTCACCTCAACCCAGCGATCCAGCCTATCCAGATCCCTCTGAAGGGCCTCCCTACCCTCAGGCAGATCTATACCATCTCCCACCTTGGTGTTACCTGCAAAATTACTAAGGGCACATTTGATCCCTTCATCTAGGTCATCAATAAAGATATTAAACAAGATGGGCCCCAGTACTGAATCCTGGGGGACACCACTTGAAACAGGTTGCCAGCTGGACTTCATTCCATTAACCACTACCCATTGGGCACGGACCTCTAGCCAGTTCCTCACCCAAAAAACGTGTACCTGTTCAGGCCATGGGCAGCCAGTTTCCCTAGAATACTGTGAGAGACTGTGTCAAAGGGTTTGCTGAAGTCTAGGCAGACTACATCAAAGCTATTCCCTTGTCTACCAGCCTGGTCACCCAGTCATAGAAGGATATGAGGTTGGTCAAGCATGACCTGCCTTTCATGAACTCGTGCTGGCTGGATCTGATCCTTGGATGCCATGCATGTTCCATGTGATCTCACCCAAGATGATTAGCTCCATAACTTTCCCTGGTACCGAGGTCAGGCTAAGAGGCCTATGGGATCCTCCTTAAGAGGTTCGGTGGATTCTCCTTACGGCCCTTCTTGAAGCTGGGAGTCACATCAGAAAGCCTCCAATCCTCTGGGACCTCTTCAGATAAACAGGAGTGCAGATAGATGGCTAAAAGCGGCTCAGCAATAATCCCAGCCAACTCCTTCAGCACCCTAGGATGGAGTCCATCTGGTCCTGTGGACTTGTGACAGTCCAGATGGTGGAAGAACTTCCTAACTGTCTCCACTAGAGTGTATTCTGCATAGCATCCCAGGCCTCCAGATCAGGGTGTAAAGTGCCCTGAGGATAAATGATCTGTCTATTAAAGGCAAATGTAAAGAAGGCATTGAGGACCTCAGACTTCTCCTTATCCTCAGTGGTCACATCTCCTTATTCCCAGTGGACCCACTGCATCAAGTAAAGGGTAGAAATTCTCTTTGGTTCTTCTCTTACCATTCGTGTATTTGTAAAAGGATTTCTTATTCTTTTTTACTTGAGTGGCCAATCTGAGTTCAAGTTGGGCTTTTGCTTTCCTAACTTCCTCTCTGTATACCTTAGCAACTTCCTTCTAATATCCCCAAGTGGCCTGTCCCTTTCACAGGACATTATGTTTTCATGTCATGTTGTCTTGGTTTTTTGTTGTTTGTTGTTCCTAACTTCTCATTTATTAGTATCATTATAGTAAAACATGCAGAGATTGAAATGAATTATTAAAGAAATAACACTATGGAATGAATCTTCAAATTCTATTCATTTTTTGCTCAGTTTTATGCAGATAGAGCTGCTGCATAAATCACAAGCATGATTTTTATACAGCATCTGTGCTTTGTCTGCAACAGATTTGCCATATCTGTTGATAATAGCTTTTAGTAACTTTGGAGTTGTCATTACTCCAGATGTATGTATTGCTCATTAAGAATCTTTGCACTGTAAAACCATTTTTTATCTCATAGCTTAATTTAAAAATTCTTAGATGTTCAGTTATTTATTTTCATCCAGCAAGCATTCCTTACACAAAGTAAAATGTGTCTTATAAATATAAATAAATTTCCTTTGCGAATTATGATTGCTAGTAGATTTCTGCTCCTAAGATTTTCTTAATCTTTTTTATATAAACTTATTTTACCGTTAGAAATTGTCTGTGTAGCTAGAATCTATTCGATATTTTCTATGCGGAAACATTTCCCACCTTTCTTCAGTAAATAATTTCATTTATTGCATTACTTACTGTTTAAAATGGAATAGTAACACAGTAATCATTACAAATCTATTGATAATATTGATAACATTGTAGAGTGAATCTGTGGAGTGTGGAAGTGAGCTCCACCAAAGAAGAGTGCTAAGTCGGTAAAACTTTGTGGTTGTTCTGTGTCATTTTAACTCACCACAAAGCTAGAATTTCTGTTAGAAAATGGAAATGTAACATCTATTTCTAAGTGAAATGATGTTAATATGTAAATTTATGAAAACTTCCTTACAGTGTAAGATCACAGGGAAAAATATTTTTGTATGACATGTATGAAGGCAACATCACAAGGGCAGGACATTTTTTGTGTGAGTGTACTGAGTATATTTTCTAAAATTTCTAAGAGTTTCAGGATTACAGTGTTTGTGATGCAAGAACCCAATGCATGGGTCATCAATTAGTCAGGAAGGGCTATACCATAGAGATAGAAAAACTCTGAAAAAGACTTAATTTTTTCTGACACACCAGAAAAAAAAAAAAAAAAACAACAACAAAAAACTTTGGAACAATGCATAAGAGCCAGTCTAGCTAATTTACAGCTGGGAACGTATATTGAGAGGAATGTAAGTCCTCATAACCTATCAGAAAAATCCTGTGTTCATTTCTCAGATGATCAGAAATTCACTTGATTATACAGAGACTTCCATTGTGAACCAATCATCACAGTCTTCTGCTACAACTAACAAAAATCCCACTGATAAATTCAATGGAGTCTTAGGCACACTTCATAAAATTTTGTGGAAGAGCTTTAAAATCAGTCTATAAAGCTGTGCTCTGAAAATGCATTTTTCCATTTTTGGTGATAAAAGGGAGCTTAGTTTGCCTGCCTAACAAGTCAGGTGATTCCATATACCTTATTATCTGCGTTTGCCTCTACACTCTTGTTTCATAAGGAGCACAATGCTAAGTCATGGATATCAACAAAGATCTTTCTTTGACTTTTGAGACCTATCTAAACTTGCTACAGCCCCTAATCTTAAACCAGTCTTAAATTTAGTGGCTGTGTTAGCACCCACCAATTCTTAGCATCTGTCTCTTTCTTTAAGGTACTGAGTATGAATAGGGTTGATAAAAGTCTTTGTGCCAAAGATCTGGGCAGCAAATGCTATTATTAAGGAAATCTTTGGGAAAGCACAATAAGGAACAATTATGTTTTAACCTTTGATAGAATATACACAATTCCAGTGAAAAAATAATATAGTTAGTATTTATTCTAAGATTGTTTTGGTTAATGCCATACTCAGGCAGTTGTATGCATAAAATTAGGTGAAAGTACCTCCAGATTTGTGGAAAGTATGAATTACCCTTCATGTTATAAATGAACACCCTATGTCAGGCTTCCATTTATTTAGTTTTAGTAACCAACAGCAGAAGTAACATGATACACTTCGTTGCCTCTTAGAAATGTTGTCTATGACTTGAAACAAACAATTCAGAATTCAAGTTCAGATCTTCATTAAAACTAAAGCACTTCTGAATTAAACTATTTCTCTTACAGTGCTATTGTATTTACACACATTTCTAATTAAAAAATTAAAAAACACAGGCACACTATTATTTAGGAATCTACTGAATGAATGTGTATCATATGCTTGCTGAAGGGATCGAAGTCTGTAACTCTGCTGCCTGGAAGCTGGACATTTCTTGCAACTGAATGTCAGTCAAGAGATATTTGTTAAATACTGTACTTCTGGGGAACAATATTATTAGTTCATATTCAGAGAAATCACTCTGTCAAATGCTATAGGAACAGATAAGTAATTTTCCAGAAAAAGGAAGACAGAAATGACTTGTGAACTTCTGTATTTATATATATATATATATATAAATTTTATATTATATATACATATATAATATAAAATTTATGTATATATATAAATAAAGAGGAATACATTCAGCTTTCAGAAGAGAAACATGGAACTTTCACATCTAATTTCTCAGGAATCTTTAGATTTCTGTAACATTTCATTTTCTTTCATGTTATTATAATTTACATTTCCAGGCTGGCTTACTGGTGAGCTATACAGCTACAACATGATCAGTCAGAAATAAATAACGAAAAATATTATAGTTTTTTTCTGTGTGTGTGAGAGAGTTAAGAATGAAATACTGTATGTCTTACAATACTTTTAACCAGAGAGAATCATAAAGGAGCATGCTAAATCATTTCCCACCATGTGTAAAAAGAAGAACAGAGATGTGTGCTTCCAGTAATAAAATGTGTATCCAATTAGAATGTTATATGCTATCTAATATGTGTGACAGACCTAAAATATTTCAGTATTTTATTCAAAATGAGCAGGCAGGTTATTTTCATCTTACATTTTCTACCTCTTCTCCAATGGTACTGAACTTCATCTGGCTTGTTTATGCTATTCTGGGAAGCCTGTCTAGAGGAATATGCTTTGCCTACTGCTTTATGCCACTGCTGCTCACAATCAGACTGCTCAAAGCCTTTCCTGAGACTGTTGAGCATTTCTGTGCTGTGCACTACTGTGCAGTCTGTCTCTGCTAATGAAGTAGCTCTGGGATGCCATGGAAGGGGGATACTATCGGATGTAGGGGAGTCCCTGAGATAGTTTCAGACAATCTTTCTGTGGGTTTTGACAAGGAAGAGTGAAATATTGCAGAAAATATTGTTACTTCAAGGACAATAGAGCAAAGACTAGAGCTAATCCATTATTTGCTTTTTATACTGTTAGATTTTTATTTATCTGTAGCCATTCAGACTGAATGAATCAAGTCATTTTAGGTCTTGATTTTGAAGCTTGTGTGTGCCTGGATGTAATTGCAAATTCCCACATGTAGAAAAATATTTACATGAATACAAACTGAGATTTATTTATTTATTTATTTATTTATTTTGTATTTATGATACAATATAATAGTGCCTTAGCTAATAGATTTTTTCAGCGTAATTTGTATTTGAATGACGCATTTACTAATGCTTGCTCATATTCTAGGAAGTGTTCTTCTCCTTAAGACTTAAACACTCCCTGTGGAATACAGTCATTTCTTTGGCTCATACATTTTTTTCTGATCACTTCCGAGACTCAGATATCTTCCAGTATATTAAAATGTATTATCTTAGTATATAGATGGAAATTTATACTGGTAGGAGAAGCCCCATGTTCACAGGCCTTAGTCATCATGGCAGACAAAACAGTAGGACAAAAGGCAACAATTTTAAACTAAAAGAGGGTAGATTTAGATTAGACATTAATTTGAAATTCTTTAATATGAGGGTGAAAGGCACTAGAACAGGATGCCCTAAGATACTGTGGATGCCCCATCCCTGGCAGTGTTAAAGACGAAGCTGGATGGGCAACCTGCCTAGTGTAAGGCTAGATAATCTTTAAAATCCCATCCAACTCAAACTATTCTGTGATTCTATGATTCTGTGGTTCTGTGATTCTATGATTTCATGTCTATGTGATTTTGTGCCAAGCATGGTTACGCTTTTGCAGTGCAATTATATTAACTTTATCTGAATAAGAATACAAGATTTATGCTATCTTTCATTACATTTCCTAGGAAAATTTGTTTGTCAGAAAATGTGATAACTTTACAGGTATAACTAAATTATGCAAACCGTGTAACATACTTCAAAATGGATTTTCTGTGGATTAAACCATGTACAGTGTGATAAATTTCTCTTTGCTAATTTTGATTTCTAATTTTACCTTAAAGAAAAGAATTCATATTGCTGATTTCTGTGTAACCATGTTGTCTCGTGTTGAACTCAGCAAAGGATAGCTGCATGTGCACAAGACTTACTGTCATCCTGGATGCCATCTGTATTCTTGAATGGTATGCACCATGAGTATTATGCTTGCTTCTTGCCAATGTAGACAGCTATGCTTATGCTCCTTCTGCACCTTTTTTTCTCTTGTATTAACAAAGAGCTTAAAATTAAAGCCTAATGCTACAAACAGATTTTAAAGCTGATATTGATGCAGGCTATGTGAATCCCAGAGATTTTTCTCAAGGGCAAATTGAATCTGAGTCTTTTACTTTAAAGGCAGTATGTAGATGGACAAACAACACAAATAGCATAACAGTAACCAAACTGTGACTCAGACATTCACAGCTTGATGTTTGTTTTTCAGGAAGAAAGAAAGTCCTAAAGCTCATGGAGATTGCTTGAGCCACCATGCTAGTTTCATTGTGACAGCTGCAGCCTGTGATAGGAGAATTATTCCCGGTGTTTGCAGCCTGCTGTAGGAGAGGAGAAGCAGCCAAGGAACATCAGTATTCAACATATAAGGAAGTAGTGTATTATGATGTCTGGTGGTGAATTTCCATCTGTCTGGTAGAGCCATTTGGGGAGGAGATAGCATAATATACAAGAACAGAAAAAGATGACACCATTGTTCCAGTGAACTTCAGAATATGAACCTTTCTGCCCCTGAATTTCTTTTTAGTTAAGGAACAAAATAAATTACAATTTGCACAAGAACTTATAGTTCTACTATATTCATTGTAAGACTGCCTCTCATTGATTACAGCTGCATAATTTTTAAGTACTGAAAGTCTGGGATATTGTACCTTCTTTTGAGTCAGGAATTAAAGCCCTAAAGCCTCCTTTTGATTCCTAGTACTTTTGACTGATCAATCAGTTCATCTTCCCTGTCACTTCTTATATGCTTATCGTGCCTAACTCTCTAACCATAGTATTGTAAAACTGTTTCTGCACAAACTTTATGAATAGGTTCCAGCTCTTCAAAAGCAATACATATGCTAAAATTTCAGAGGTCTGTAGGAAATGAGATTTTATACTTGCATTACATTTTAACTTGTTTCTGGGAGTCTGAGAAATGCTAAATTTATCTATCAGCTTCTAGTTATCAGTTTTCTGTTCCTTGGAAGGCTATAATGCTACTGAACTACAGTTCTTAATGTGCTTATGTAGAATTGTCTTTAAATTTATGCTGTATAAACAGACACAACCATTTCAGTTTAACAATTGCTTCAATCGGTATTTCAGAATGACAGCTCAAAATTATCCTATTAACTTTGTTATTGCAGCATTTATAGCTTTTGCAATAGATAGGCCTTTGGATACTACTGTATAACTTTATTTGAAGGAAAGAGTGAAAAGAGATAAATGCCCAAATTTAGTTGGTAGTATTTTCTGTCTTACAAATATCAATATTTTTAGGTCATTACTTAATAAAACTGCTGGTTTGAGAATGCCACATAGCCTGTTTCTGCTCTTTAATATATAACTACACTACATCACCAGTAACTATTAAAAAAAACTTTTTTTTTTTTTTTTAGTAAAGCAGTTTTTAAGCTTTTTTTTTTTTTTTCCAATGGTTTCAAACCATTCCATAAATTTAGAAGTAGAGCCAGAAAGATATTTTCTATTACATCCTCATGACAACCTTTATACAACAATCTCATCAGCCTCTCTCTGCAATAAAGGCACAGTGTCACGAGGAAACAAGAATACATTGGACTTGTGATACACCTTATCAAAACATAAGATAAAAATGTAAAGAAATGACAACCTCTAGACAGATCCTTTACGTAAGTATATTTCAGTAACAACTTTAAGTACTGTTTTTGGTGCCTTGTGCCTGAGAAAATAAATGGTGCTGCAGTTTAAAGATCTGTATACATGGCTGCCCTTTGAAAATTCAGCCAACAGAGAAAATGCCTTTTCAGCTCAAGTGAGAGCTAGTTAAAATGCTGCAGCCAGTTCACCTTTAAGGCTTGGATCCTTTCCCTCCAACCTGTCTCACTGGTCAAGCTCTTTCATGTTAAATATTTAAATATATATATATTTTTAATGCTGATGGCATTTTTTTTTTAATATATAAATATATGTGTATGTATGTATGTATGTATGTATGTATGTATGTATTTATTTATTTGTAGCATGTCTTTACCCCACCATACTTCAAACAAACTATAAAGAATTGCCAAGGCCAGTCTAGGAAAAGAGATATAGTCTTCTGTGACTAAACACAAAGAATATTTTATTTTTATCCTTTTGCAACACTAATTTAAAAAAAAGAAAAAAAAAGATAAATTAGAATGGCATTTTTGAAGGATATATTGGTGTGTGCTAGGAGGTTTTTGAATACTATTACTGTATCAAGATCAAGATATAAAAAAGGAAGGCACTCCTTTATTTTCTACTCTAGTTCCCCATAAGCAGGAGTGATGCAGAAGTAGTATGTCATTAATTTAAACAGAGGTGGATCCTAGGTTAATGAGACAAGATTGTTTGTTTCCAGTTTGTTTCTTCTCAGATCGTTGCTACTGCTTTTAATTATTTGGGTTTCCCTGTTTTCCTTTTCTGGAGGTACAGATTCGCAAAATCCCTCCACCCTGCTAGTCACAGAACCAGGCTGAACCAGCCTGTAAACCATTGATAGTCAGTAATATTTTTTACCTACACAAATGGGAAAATTCACTACCTTTTACATAAGGGTAACTTTAACTCTCTTGTCATTGCTATACCCATGTGATCCTTCCAGTCACCTGCTCCTGACATATTCGTTTCTTCTTTTTCTCCCCACATGCTGCAAAGAGAATATCACACAATGTCCTATTTTTGTAGAGAGAATGAAATCCATCTTCATTTTCACTTTTATCCCGATCATCTTATAATCTTCCATATAGGTCATTCATATTAAAAATGGGAGATAAGTATACTTTCTCAGCAGATAAAAACTCGATTTCATATTTAACATATCCTTGGTCCATGGAAGTATATGTAAGCACTAATTTATGTAATAAAACTACCCCTTCTCTCTACATCTTCCCTCCCAACTTCTCTCCTTGCCTCTCTTCTTCCACACCAGCCCCCCCCCCCCCCCCCCCCCCCCCCCCCAAACCACACCCCCCACATCCCCCCCACCCCCCCCCCCCCCCCCCCCCCCCCAAAAAAAAAAAAAAAAAAGATAATTTAATTTAATAAACTGTGGACAAGTTACAAGTTCATTTTTGGTATGAGAAAGACAGCAGTTCTTAATAAACTTTCTTTTGCCCAGCTAGAAAATAATAGCATAATTTTTTGTATGTATGGTGAAGGCTGAAAAATTTATGATTTCATTCTTAATTTGCTGACAAGTAATTCTGATCCTAATTCTTTTCAATGTTAATTAATTAAGACAGATAAACACACTAAAGCAGCTATAGTGATTCTAATACATAAACTATCATTTTCAATGATAGCTTGGATTATCTCTGCTTGGCACTCCTTTGTTCTGTGTAAAAAAGGAAATTTCTCTCAAACCAACTGGACACTGCAGAAATAAAGCTGTTTCATGCCTCAAACCACAGAGTTATTCTATCTTCTCTCAAGAGTGGATAAATAGAAGATAAAATGTGTTTTTAAATAGTCATTAATAGTATATTTATTTCTGCATTGATGCAATCACTGAAACGTATGCTATTAGCATGATTTTCAGCAATTGAGCTGGTGTGAATTGTTAGTAAATCAGGCCTGTAATCTTCAAACATACTCCCTAGGCCTTGAATCTAAAACCATCTGGACAGTGTGACAGTGTTCTATTTATTACATACAACTGCTTGGATACTGCCAATGCATAAACAGTAATTAAGCACACAAGCCAACCATGCATGCCAGATTTGCTAGAACTATCCTTTGAGTATCTTGGAATTTCCATGCCAGTGAGCTTATTGAGGCATTGGCTGGTGATTAAACATTAATGATTTATAGTGCAAGCAGGGTTCATTTACTGCTTACTGAAATATGCTTGACAGTATCTTCATGATTTTTTTAAGAAATAATACTTTCAAAGATATTTTTCCTAGCTCATTTTACACTTTTTTTTCACTAGTAATGTGATGTAGAATTTCATCAGATAGTTGTTTATACATATGGTTCTCTTGCTATTGTATTCTATGCAGCAAGAAAATAAATTCAGAAGGAATTTGATAACTATAAAGGTGCCTCATTTTTTCCTTGATTTTAATAAGCTTTCTAAAAATGAATTCCATGAAGTCCTTCAGTTTCTTAATACTGGACTGAGATTCTATATAGGTGGAATTTTCCATTGACATGTTGCTCATCCCAGCACCAGGTAACCTTCCAAATATTTGCATTTGGGTTCTAACACACTTCTGCAGAGGCATAAAAAATTGTCTATGCTTGCAGTGTCTATACACACTGAGAAAAGACTGAAATCAACAAGAAACCAAATGTTCAATTGATCAAGCAAAACAAACAAAACAAACAAACAAACAAAACAAACAAAAAAATCCAAACAACCAAAAACAAACAACCCTGTACTGAAAGTGGGAGACAAATACCATAATTAAGAAGCTCTCTCTCATTACTCAGTACTAGGGTCCATTGTCTAACTTATCATTTTTATGTGCACAGCCACATCTCACTGTAAAGCCAGAAATATTTTGGTGTCCATAGCTGTAAGTTTGGAACTCCATTTGTTCTGGAAATGTACTGAACAAGAGTCTCATTTCTTCTACAGATTTATTGTTTACACCAGTAAATAACTGCTCATTTGTGTGAGTGCCAAAAGTTTTCTCTTTCACTATACCAATCCTTATGTACTAGTATTTTAAATACCCCTAGAGAGCTAGGAAAGCTAATTTCCAACTTTCCAACCTAATCATAGAAAGTGAGGTATGTTTCACTGGCTCGACAAAACAAGAGAGTACTGATCAAGGATGCCTGGTTTTTAATCTTTACTTTGGCATGAGACAGATCTTGGACCTGAAATAAATCCCAGAGTCTCCAATTAAACAACTGTACTGTGGAGAAATCCTTAATGAATGTTTTAGTAACCTCTGTGGTTATCTTGAGAACGAAACAGTTTAGTTCCAGTTCCTGACGTATGTCTCTCTGATTTCAGAATCATTGGTATGGTGAGGATAATAATCTAAAAATGACAAAATACAGATCTGTACAGATTTTAACTTCCAGTAATCCCTCATTTACAGCCTGGGTCTAGGGACAGATGCTCTCCTTTCCATTTGGGTTAGCTCCAAGTTTTATTATCGATGTAGAAAGTTTATAAGAAAATTTGAAATGCCAAAATAAGGTGGTGTGGCAGTTTTCCACAGTGCAGACAGGTCAACAAAAGAAACTAAGCTAGAGATAGGATTGAATCTGTCAAATAAATGTATTAGTTTTCTTAGAAAATAAGATCTCAGATGCAAATAGTGGAGATTCCTGGAACAACTCAGCAACATCAAGCTCAGAAAACGGAAGTCACATGTAATACTAGTAACATGGTTCAAATCATTATCTCTGCTTAAAGACAAGGATAAATTAACTGGTAAACATAATCAAACTAGTGCAGCTAAAACCTCTTCCAGGATGCTAGCAAATATTTTTGTTCAGTGTCTGACTTTGCTGTGTGAATACAAAAACTCTTTCAGGACTATCTAAGGGAAATTTTATGTGGGACACCATTTCCTTTTCGTAACTGCTGTAAAATTCTGTGGCCTCATTGATGATATACAGAGTGATCTTCCCACCTCATCAGTTGTTCTGTCAATGAGGCTAGTTAACCTATACAATTTCTTACTGATTTTTTTTTTTTCCCCAAAGCTTGAATCTGAAATGATAGTCCCAGATTTGAAATTTGATTGCGTAGTATATCTCCCTTATTTGAAGAATTAAAGAAAATTGTCCATAAACACACTGAAACAAAAGCCCTGGTTTCCCCAAGGTTTTCTTCGAGCTTTATTCCAGGACTTGAAGGAATTTGTTTGAAAAGCTAGATTGCCTGCTTGCTGCAGCTGAGAACCACAAGTCGTGTGGACTGACACTGCACCAAAAAGCCATAGCTGATGAGTCAGTCTGTGAAGCAAATACTTAAGCACAAACACATTGGATGGGAATTACCAGCTTATTTTCCCCTCCAGGCTTGCAGATAGCCTCTGGCTAACTATCCATTAGCTGCTAGCTACAGGCTATAATGTTGGGTGGCTATCTGCTTGGGATTTATTTTGCTTTCTCTTTTAGTTAACGTGAAGCATCATTTTACCGTGTTTATGCTATTTAAAGATAAAGTACTTTTTCTTTGTTGATTTTCCTTTTTTTTTCCTCCTGCATTTTATATTATCTATAAAGAAAAAAATAAATATCTGCATGGAGCAGAGAGGTACAAGATCACCATGCAAATGAAATTCAGTTACTCCGATCTCTGTTTCACACGGCTCACTCCTTTCTGCCCACATCATCCTCTGCTAGCGGGCTGGTTCAGTAAATATTTTCTGTACAGGTCCATGAGTCATCCTAGTAGTAAGGATGTATGTTACAGTCACAGACAACTGGAAAGTGGACCAGTGCAACAGTCTCTTCTCTCTGAGAATAAGAGTTAAATTCTTTAGTCTGAGTACAACTTTAGTGGGCTCACTGTTACCACATGTTCACCCTCCTGAGCTGCCATCATTGTTGGTGTAGTACCTTCTGCAGGGAAAATCAGTCTTGGAAAGATGAATTCAGTTTGATAAGTGCCTGCTTGGACAGTGCCCTCAGCCAACTGACTCATAGCACTGAATTAGGAGCAGAAAGCTGAAATAATCATATCTTAAATATTCTTTCCCTTTCAAGTGGAAGCTTCAGTGTTTGTATAAGATTGTAGAATCACAGAATGGTTGAGGTTGGAGGGAACCACTGGTGGTCATCTAGTCTAACCCCCTGCTCAATTAGGGATACCTAGTGTGGGTTGCCCAGGACAGTGTCCTGATGGTTTCTGAATATCTCCAAGGAGGGATATTCCTTTCTGGAAGGAGACTCCTGCTTGGAATGAAAGATATTGATAATATAGTGTCAGAGAAGATATTCACAAGATCCATAGAGTCTCCTCTTGAGGTCAACTGGTACAACCACCTGCTGAAATATTTATTAAAGTTACTACTGGTGTATGAAAGATAGCTAACTGTTTTTTCACTCCAGTCTAAGTAGATATTACTACCTATTTTCAGGACAAAATTTTAACATTACTGATGTCTAGTAGAAAATTAGACAGTGTCTCTGACTGCCTTAAGATACTACTTTCAGCATTTCCTGCTCTCTCATCCCTGTAATTTATGATCTTCTGAAGATGTCCATATCAGTAATAATAGTCCTTAGCCTCACAAAAGTGCATACTTTTCCCTCTGTAGATCATTTAACAGCAGCTTCTAGTGTCTTACACATCTCTTGCAGACACAAACTTTGCAGTAATCTCTCTGTGAAGGACTTTATCACATCTTTCTCTAGCAAGGGTAGTTCATCATCCTAATATAAACTGGTTTCTTTTCCCACAGTGTGGTTTGAAGAAAAATATATATATCCCAACATTTTAGTGATGTTTTGATCCAGTCTTTTCATTGTATTTCATTATCAAAGCATAAATAATCTAAGACTACTAATGTTAATAGGAGCATTGTAATAGTAGCTTCATTAGGTGAACATCTGTGATCATCAAAAGAAACATCAAAACCTCCCATAACTCTCTTTTTCTTTTTCCTTTTTGAAAGGACCACACTTTATTTATTTATTTATTTATTTGCCTTTCATATGATCAACTCTCCTGATTGATTGGTTAAAAACTGAACCCGTAAATTGTATTCATACATTTTTCCAGAGCAATGTTAAGCAATGCAATACTTAATTAAAGTCTGCTTTCAGTGCAGAATTCATCCTAAATAAACACAATATTTTAGTAAATTTTACCTAAGTATTGAGATTTTTTTTTTTTATGTCATCCAAAGCCTGAACTGACTTGCACAATTCAGATAAAGTTAATTCAGATTATGACTTTCTATTTGAGACTTTCAAAGGCCTCCTTCACTGTTAACATGAATAAGAAAATTATGCATAAGAAGGAAAACTCATGATATTTATGGCAATATAAGTAATGAGACCTGCATACTTTACTGCACATTTTCAGTGAATGTTGCAGATGTTGTTTAGCTTTGAAATGGTAGAACAGCCATGTTGCAGGGTTTTTTTTTTTAATGTAGAAGCTTTATAAGGCAATTCTGGAAGAATTAACACAGTGCTAACAGCTTGTAGGTAAAGTAGGACTCAAATCTCTAAATCCCTAAAGAGTTTCATTTGATAATATAGGGAAATGTTGAACAAGAGCCATGTGAGAAAACCAAACAAATACTTGCTGAGTAACAAAGGAGACGTATTAGATGGAAAATGTCTTCAAAAGTCTGTGATGCTTACATTATGACATGATAGTGCTCAAAGCCTGAGGAAGCAGGCCAAGGTGTATGTGTGTTTGTGTTGCAGTCAGGTACAACTGAGATAAGATTGTGTACTACTGACACATTTGTAAGAACCAAATGGGTGACTAAACCTGAGGTATCTTTCCTGACGGCTTCTTCATTCCCTCATATCCTTGTCATTTGGAATAAAGCTCTGTATATTTAATCTTATGATACAGTCATCTGAATGTTGTCAGAGCCTTGAAAACCAAAATATTTTTTTTTCTTTAAATTGAGTCTATTATTAAAATACAAAAGGATGGACCTAGATTTTAAAATATACAGCATACTCTGAAGATCTGCAGTGAGAGCTACTCTTTGTGCTCAAGTTTTATTGTTTAAACAGGATCTTAAAATATGTTTTCCTTTTGAGCTATATACAGGTTGCACAGAGCACAGAACATATAAGTTGACCTTGTACATAACAGGTTCAATGTGCTGAACAATCATATTAATTCTTAGTATTTATCTCTTATTTATATTCCCACAGGAATTCTTATTTTAGTTGTGATAGTAACAAATTGAAAACTTCCAGCAAAGAACTCTAGATCAGAAATGACTGTATTCTTGAACCTGGGAAGTAGACAGGAACTGCAGAATGTTTCAGTAAGGCGTAGAAGATCACTCAGAACAACAAAAAGAAAGCAAAATATTGACACAAGACATGCAGTACATAAGCAGTAATTTTTGTATGTCTTTCTCTAGATCAGTGTTGAATGGCTGATTATTCTTTCTTTTTCTTAATATTTGCCCTGTTTATTTCATTTTCAGTTTGTTTTCTTTTCTGTTTATTTCTGTTTGACTTTCCTTATCTCTTCTTCATTTTACTGTTTGTCAATATTTTCAGTAATTGAATATATAAATATTATATATTCAATAATATGACAATAAAAACATTAAGTAGCAACCAAGGATCCCTCCATTTGTTGTAATGCAATCTTCTGAATGATAGCATGATGGATTAGATCCAGTGAGTCTGTAGAAAGCATACTCAATAACAATGATATTCTTCCATTAGCTTAGTATAATCTTTCCTCACAGTTAATTCCATTGATATCAGGGGAGATATAAAAAAATTTTGTTCAATTGCATAAAGAATCTTGTCTTTTACTCGTTCTATTTTAAAAACACTAAAACAGTCATTAGACTCAATACAAAATCTACATAAAGGAAAGCATGCACACACACAGGAAAAAAAAAAAAAAAAAGCAACTAGAAATCACCGTTAAAAATAGACAGCTCCAAAATCTACAAGTTCTCTAAGTAAAGATCATCAATTATCTTTACTTGGCAAATGAAAGGCAATAACAGTAAAACGCATATCAGCACCAACTGTGATGTGAGATTTAAGGCTCTAAAACTTCATTAAAATCAGACTGGTAATGATGTACCATATGCACTGCGTTGCATTTGCCTGAGGATCTCCAACCTGTGGCTCATTTCTTCTGTCACACCACCTCTTTATAAGAATGACTCAGAGTGCTTTCTTGAAGTGCTCAGGGGCTGACTAGCAGGGTAGGAGTTTCAGAAATGATCATTTGCTTCATTATACTCTGGTGGATTATAGACATTTTCTGTTTATAGGAGAATCTTAGGGTCTCGTTTCTAGAATTAACTGAAGACATGAAACAAGGCTATTAAACAACTATCTGACAATTTATGCTTTCTGAATGGGAAACTGATATTTTTATAGCAGGTAAAAGGGATTTTTTTAATAGTCTTTCACAGAAATAACTGATAAGGAATTTGGGTAGTATATTTTAGAGGGATTACAGAAATATGTTAAGTAGGTAAGATAAATGAACAGATGTGATAGGTGAAGAGCTGCATGTTTCATTACCAGCTCTTGAGCAATTTAGTCCCCATGAACTTATTTTATTATTCTGATACTTTTGTCACTCATTTGTAGTTCACCTTTACAAATTATTCAGGACTTTTTCTTTTTTCTATATGCTCACATGTATCTCCCAACAGAGACACAGCAAGCTACGGATGTATGTGGAAAGTAGAATGAGTGCTTTTATCTGAACCTTCAGTTAATTATGATTAAATACAGAAGAAAGCCCATGACAAAGCAACATTAAGCTGAATTCTCTATATATCATAAAAGGTGAACAGTTGATGCTACCTGAGAGATATTAATTATGCTGAAATTCATTTCATGTATGGTCATACACTAGACCAATATGTATCCAACCCATGGGTTGCGTGTGGCCCTGAACAGCCACTAATGTGGCCCCACAAGATCTATAAACTTTTAACATTGTTATGTGATAATTTGCAATATTTTTCATGAGTCAGTTGGGCATTCTTCAAGCGCAGACTGCATAGATGACAGTAAAATGCTGTGTAGGGGAGAGCACACTGCAGTGATAACTCCACCTCTCAGTGCCACACACAGTCTAATCGAAACCCATGTGTACTGCTCTTTCCATATGCTCATGCCACTCAGCAAGTAAAATGCAGTGATTGCTGATAATATTGCAATCCACCTAGATGTGTGTGTGCTTCTCACTCAAGATTTTTGTTATTAAGCAGACGTAAATTTTCTTATTTAATTATTAAAATTGGGCTTGTACTATTTTGTAAAATAATGTAATAAATAAGTTAATATATTCAATAGTTTCACAAAAAAAAAAAATATCCCACTAGTGTTGTAGTTGCCCACTTTTTTATGCTTTATTTTAAAAAGTATACATACATATTTAAAAGGTCTGTTACCTATATGCATTAACTATGTTATATATTTTCTATGTGGCCCAAGACAATGTGGTCTCCTCACTCTATGAGGCTTAGGCAACCCAAAAGGTTAGACACCCACACCCTAGACATTAAACTTCTGAACATCTGTGAAAGCACCTCTAAACACAGACACTTAGCAGAGATGTCCAGGTTCTCACAGGTTCAGACTGATAGGGATGGTTGGCCTTTGTTCAGCATGCCCAGCAGGCATGATGACTTTAATTCAGAGGTACAGGCAGAAGTAAGCATTAATGGTTCCTGTGTTGGTTGGGTCATTTGTTTGATTTTGACAAAAGAAACCTTCTGACTGAGTGTAAGAGATTATTCTTTTACATCATTGTCTCAAAGCTTGCTGGGGACACAGATGAACAAGTCAAAGCAAGTCCTGGGCAAGTGTTGAGAAATCCTTTGTCTGGAGGACTTTGATGGACAACTCCTGGGCAAGGATTTTGAAATCCTTTGTCTGAGGGACACAGATGGACAAGGCCAGGGGCAACGAAGGAGAGATAAGCTGCAGCTTAATAGCCATGAAGCAGTCTTTTCTGTGGGCTTATCTTGAGGAAGATGGCCATCTCAGGAGGAGCTGCACATGACTCTTACCCAAGCACCCAGGGATGTCACATAGGCAGGAGAAGAAGGATAAAAAGGAAACCTACAACCATCAGGTTGAGGTTTTCTGGCAACAGATCTCTCATGAAGAAGAACAGAGGTTTTCTGGCAACAGATTCCTCATGAAGAAGGTTTCTGCCATGAGAAGCCTCACCTGCCTCTCTCCCTCCTGGACTTGCTCTGCACTCCACCACAATGCTGAAGAAGAACAAAGGTGTCTGCCATCAGATTCCTCACTACATAATTCCTGCTTGCTGACAGACTCTCCTGGGCCTGCTACCTGAGTCCTGCTGCTTCCTCCCAGATTGGCTCTGCGAATTCTTCCTGCTACCTGCTTGCTGCCCAAGGCAGGTCACGCTGCTGTTGCTCTCCCCTCTGATGCTTTTGCCTCAGACCTTTGAAACATCGTGCAACGGGACTGCTGCTGGATCCTGGTGGTGACTATCCCTGCTTTATGCGATTCTTGCTTCTTTCCTATCTTTTCTATTGCCTTCCTTCCCTTCCCTATCCCCTGATTAGGATTTATAATAAACTGGCTGGACCAACATTTGAACCATTGTTTCTTAATCTCACGCCGGGTATACAGATACTAAAAGAACCTCATCTCCCTCCTATAAATTGGAGCAAAACATTGAGCTATTTACCTATGCTTAATTCCGTCTTCTGAACATGAAGGCCCTTTAGTCAATTGTCCTGAAAGGAAGCCTGGGAAAGCACGTGTTTCTGGCCCTGTCCTGCAGAACGAGAAAAGAAAAAAACTGTGACCATACTCTAGCATCTGACATACTCAGGGAATTATACTTCATTATTGGGCATAAAACCATCCGTAAGACCTTATTTCCTTTTTCTTGTAATTAAACAATTAGTGAATACATTTGTTTGTTGCAGAAGTGTTTTTTCTGTTTCAGAGTATTTTAAACATTAAAAAAACTATTCATATATGTTTTTCACAAGCTTATTTCAGGTTTTATGTAGTATTGTTTCAACAAATAATTTTTTATCAAAAAACAATTTGAGGATTAAGTTTTTGTAGCCTTTTTGATCATTTGGCATAAAAGAGACACCACAGGTGTACGATAATGACTCGATGTACAGTGTAGCGTGACTGCTGTCTGAACACATACTGTGAACTGAACAACCACTGATAAAGAAAAATCTTGTATGACAGCATAGTAATAAAGAATCATTGCAGACTTTGGACTACTTATTTTCTAGTTACAGTTTTCCACCTTCTAGAAAAAAAGTACTAGAAGGAGAATTATGAAAAATTAATATCTTTCTCCTTCTGAAATAATTTATTTTTGGGTACTTTTATACTTTGCTATACCTTTCTGCATCAGTTCATTGTTTAGAGAAGATAATGAAGGAATACATAGCATTTGTGTTTTACTAAGAATTCTGTGTAAGGGATATATTTTGCACTTGACTCAAGTTAGTTAAAGTGCTGGTCAAAGAGAGAAAAGAAAACGAGTAATATTTCACCTGTATTTACAACACTTTTTAGAGAATGATGAAATGAAAGAAGTTCTGTATGTAAAAAAAATATTTTTTATCACAGTCTGTGTCTGCTTTGTGATTGCTGCCATGTAGTCTAGCACTACCCAGCTGGCTAGAAACCCAGTTAATTAGGAATCTTGGCTATCATAGTACACTCGAGCTCAGACCTGTAGTCTGAGTGTGACTAGCTTGGATATTGCTAGGATACATTTCTGTATTTTACTGTGATTTAACCCTGACAGACAGCTCAGAACCACTCAGCCACTCTCTCACTCTCCCCAGGTGCAACTGGGAAGAGAACTGGAAAGACAAAAGTGCAGCAATTTGTGGATTGAAATAAAGACAGTCTGGGAGGTAAAGAAAAAGCTGCATGAGCAAGCAAAGCTCAGAACCTGAATGGGAAGAAGCCACTGCAGTTTTAATACACATTAACATTTGCACGGGATAAGGTTAAATGTTCATGTATTTGTCTCGAAAGAGACCAGCATCCTCAGTGATGCCATTTGAGATCCCTGGATTAGGCACATGTAAATTGATGACTACATATTTTCCATGCACAATCATGTTTATAGGCTTGCTTTATATCCTTTGGAAAGCAAAGTAGGTGTCATCCATTTTCCAGTATATTGAAAGCCAAAAAAGATGATATTCCAGATTTGTTTGTTGCTCCATTTTTATCCAGCGCTGTGTTTTATTAAACTTGTGCACTCTTTCTTTGAAATATAGACTTTCATATTAGGTCATATGAAATCAGGAACAGTGCTTTGTTCTTTGTTTTAATCAAAATGATTTGGTAGTCTTCTGAGACTACAGCTTCCCATTTGCTCAATTCTGTCTTTCCAACTAAGAAATACAATAAAACAAAACAAAAAAAACAAACAAAAAAAAGCTTAAGTTCTGCTGTATTTTTCCTCCCAAACTTGCTTTCTCACTCCTAGTGCTCTGTTATCTTTTTTCTAGTGGAGATATGATGTTGTAACAGCTGGACTTGGTGTCTGGTCCAGAGTAGCTATTATTTAATTTCCAGGGCTTGATGATTAACACCATGAATTACTGCCAATCAGTATCATATAAAGCTGCACCTCTGAGAAGATTAGTAAAAATCTTTTATATCACATTATTTCCAACTGAAAAAAAAAAAAGTTTGAAATGTTTAAAGTAAGGATAAAGATACAATTTTCAGCTAAGTGCATTCATATTTGGTCTTCTTTTTCTTAATGACTTTAATGGGATTGTCTAGTTATAAGGAAACATAATCCTTCTAAAAATGTTATTTTCTTAATAACTTAATAACATTGTTCAGTTTCTAATAGGCAGCATCATTACACTGCTTCTGTATGTATTAAAAGCCCTGGTAATTTAAATTTTCATTGTATATATATAATAGTGTAGATGATAACATCTTAAATAGAAAATTACTAGAGGCAATTTTTAACAGCATTTCATGGCATGGTTTCTATTGTTTATAGTACATACATCATTTAACAAGTGCATATGAGATATTTGTTAATTCTTCAATTAATTGATTGATTAACTTTTGAACATAGAATCCATTTATGGCTGAGTGCAGCTCCACGCAATAGAAGTATTGAGTCCATGGCTAAAACAATTTTGCTTGAAGCAAATAATCTTGAAATGGAATCATTGTTTTTTTTCTCCTGACAATAATCTATGATCTGGGGAGAAATACATTAACTCACATATTCACCATAACTCAGTATTTTAGTTAGTTAGTTTGTTTGTTTGCTTTATGAAGCATTTCAAAAGCTAAAGATGTTTAAGAATGAAAGGCAATCACAGGCCGTTACGTTGGTTTTGCAAGACATTCTTGCAATACATTGCTAAAGCATTCAGAACTATTAGTAAAATAGCCAAGTTAATATTTTTGAGGATATACCAATAAATTAGTAGCATTTTAAAAATAAATTGCACTTCATAAAAAGTCATCTACTAGGTTTTCAATAGCAAAATCAATATGTATTTGAGATCAGGAAGCTGATCTGTCTTCATTGCTATGTGGTAATATCTTTCCTGGAAGAAGTAGTGCCTAACAAAAACAGTGAGTTTTTCAACTTTTGAATCTGTTGACAATAAACACTGCAGATTGTATCAAACTGCAAAACTGACTTCCAGATCTAGAGCTGCATCTCACTAGCTTTGGAAAAATCATTTTGCTTATTTTGTTCCTCCTTATTATAAACAGAAGAACAAGTTCTCCAGCAAAATCAGTTCATATTAAATTACCAAAGTATAAAGCTGTTTAGTTTCATCATTTTTGTTCATTCACATCTCAAATATAAAATCAACAACCAATATCCCTGTGAACTAATGTTTCTTCAAATCACTGATGCTGATCCATTTCCTCATATGGCATATTATTATGTCTTGAGGGCAACAAAAATCAAAGCTTATTTTCTATAGGATATGAAAGATAGACATATACCATGTCACTAATCTAAAAAAAAAAAAAAAAAAAAAAAAAAGAAAGGTGAGCTGAGGGAAAATATATTTACCTGATATTTGCAGGAACAGTAGAGGAGAACTACGCAACTTCAGTGCTATGAAGTACCAAAGAATACATGTGCCAAAACAATTGGATGTCAAGAGGATAAATACTGCTTCCTCAGTCTGGGAGCAGTGATACGAATGGAATATGTCTCAGTGCACAGAATCGTGTTTCACAGTACAATTTTTTTCAAGCATTAATTATTCTCATTGTTCTCTCTCAGTACTAAAATAGGAAAAGAGGTATAAAATTCTGAGCTATTTCTAGCTGGATTTTTGAATTGCTTTGCCCATACACACTGGAATGTTTCTTTAACTGCCTTGTCTTTGCTAGACCAAATAATTAGAATCTGCTTATTTTCTTCCCCATCAATACTTACTAATCAATTTATAAGCCATACTTCTGGATAAAGGAAGTAGGATGCATTCTTTAAAGCTTTCTATGATAAAGCATTCTCTCTAGTCCATGGGAAAAGGAAAAAAAGAAAAAAAAGGTAATGAAATTATTGTCCTGGAACAACCTCATCAGTTGGTTTGCATCCTCAGCCTCTTCTCTGATGAAGCAGAAAATAGTTTGGTTTACCTAACTTATAAGAGCCTTGCCAGTTCTTATTCACTATGATATGTATTTACCAGTCTTGCATGTATCAAAGGTTGAGTGAGTCATGGGTAGCTTTAGTGTAGCAGAAACATGGAGATTAATGTGGCATCTGTCTTCATCTATGCAAAGATGAGCCAGTCTTGATTGGACTTTTGGATGGTGTCATCACCATAACATTAAACAACAGAATAGTAAAAACATACATTTTCCGGGCATTAATTCTCATCTTCTGACAACAGCTGTGGTCAGTTTAACACAGTAAAAAGAAAGACATAGATAGGCAATTTCTTAAAAAAGCCGTGAATATTATTCCTGGGAAATAAAAGTGCAGCATATAAGACATGAGATTTTTAAAGCATGACTTTTCTTAATTCATTTTTTTTTCATGCATTTCTCATAAATTTCACCAAAATAATATATATAGCATTTGCGCAAGGAAAAGTTTCACAGAAAAAAACAAAACAAAACAAAACAAACCCAAACATTTTACTGCTTAAATTTCTTAAAAACATAAAAATAAAAATAACTTTCTTAACAAATTCTTAGTAATTTTTAATTAACTAAACAAAGTACCTTTTCCTTCCTTTCCCAGTACAAACTGTATACTTTCATAAACACTGTTAAAAGCTCTATTGTTTATTTGTGACTAGGGTGTCTCCAAATGAGACAATGGTGTTCTTTGTAGAAATGGTAATTTTGATGGCACTTCTATCTAGATGGATGCAAGAGACAATACAGAGAATGAGATCGACATAGAACATTAAAATTGTTTGTTTATCATTAAAACAAGATTCATTGTATACCATTCCCTCCTATCGAAGAATTCACACATTGACTTTCATCAAAATCTGAACACTGCACAGTGAACAAACTAAACAGCCCACATAGACACCCACAAGCAAGATTAATAATATCTTCTCTAACCTTCCTGTCTTTCTTTTCTGAGTGAATCTAAAACCACTTCTAGATATTCTTCACTGCTGCTTTGAGAACCTCACACAAACAATTCATTCTGAGTGGATAGGCAGGCAGATCTCGACCTAATTGCTATGTTTGACGTGGCCAGGGTTCTGTAAAAACCACAGTATTTTTCCATGGGCATAGAAGTCTTGCCATCAGGTATATATCTCCCCCTGCCAACTCCAGCCTCCCAGTTGCTGTGCTGTCCTTAAGTAAACATAATGTGTCTCTTAGGAAGCCAGCAGTATGGTTCCTGCACCTAACACATTTTCACTGCAAGTGCAGTCAAAACAGTCAAAGCACAAGTCAGAGGCCTAGTGAACCCCTGAAAACCAAACCTGTCAGCTTCATATTGTATTCATAAAAGTCATCTGATTGGCAAAAACAGAAGCTGCACTGCTTAACCCACAAATGTGAGAGTGTTTGTGTGGGCATCATTAAGCATATCCTGACGAAGGAGACTTCAGATCACTGCTAATTACAGAACTAACAGGATGCAGAATTTATGACAAAACTAAATGCCTAACTAAAGTTAGAATATAATTTCTATAGGACTCCTGGTTTAATCATTTTTATTTTATATCAATCTGTTATTAATACATATCTTCTATGTAGATCTAAGTGGTCATAATGTTTTATGTTCTTATCTAATTTCTATGTTCTCCAAAGCAAACATTTTAGATGCAGAAGATGCTCAGATTAAAAGCTAAAATTAAACTCCATAGCTCTGCAGAAAACTGATTTAATGATTTGTCTCATTAGGGAGGAGAGGTACCAGTTCTGGAGGGGAAGTAGCAGTTTGGGAAGCACTTAGATGTTGGAGATACTAGGTCAAATGCCACCAAGACATGTCAAAGGCAATTAAGAGACAAGTGAAGAAAGAAGTTGTAAATTAGAGATATGAACAAACCCAACTCCACAGTACAGATGTCTTAGATGGCAAAAATTAGTGTGTCCTAAGCTCATGCTGAACTCTGTATTCATTTGCTTTGTTGGAAAGAAATGTATTGTACAGAATTAATGGAAAAGCGATCCTGCTCTTGAAGAAATTTAGTAAGGTGCTTACTTCTGGGTACATGAGATGTCTATGATAAAAAATTTAAGCCAACTACTCATTTAAAAACTATTTCACTTTAAAAACAGTTTCTTCAATTCCGTAAAACAAAGCAAAACAAATCAATTACAGTTTTTATGTTTATGGAAAGGAAACTAGCTACCTAGTGTGGCATGCCAAGAGTGAAAAATAATCCTAGGTTTTGATTTTTTTCTTTGTCAAGGAAATAGAAAGCACACTTTGCAGCACCATGGCTAATGCTTAATGGAGAAGGGGATAAAAAGGTCCTCCAGAAAACTGTAGTTGGTGTGCTTTGCTTTTATATGCACATCCAGCAGTATGTCCATCCTTCATGGATCTTCACAATCATTTCTCTCTTCCTCCTCCAGTTTTACTCCATTTGTCTTTCCATGGCAGCAGAAATCAAATTCTTGATCCTTCTTCTAGAGTAGGTAAATTTAGCCCATCTGGCTAATAAGTCTCAGGCCAACACATATGAAAGTTGTATGTTTTATTAAAATTTGAAATCAAGACACTATGTCTATTATTTTTTCAGATGCTACAATTTTATTTTCTGTTCTAAGCACAAGGAATATTTTCTTGAAATTCCATGAAAAACGAGCAAACAAAATTGGCAGAAAAAGTAGTCAAGCTGTAAATGGCCAAGAGTAATTTGCTTTCATAACATTGTTTAATAACAAAATTTTGCTTATAAAAGATAATAGCTTGTTGCTTTTTACAGAAGCAAGTATTTAGATTAAGGGGAGCATAGAACAAGGTGTATGCTTACACTAGGATAGATATAATTTGAGCATCAACTAAGTGGATTTTAGAAAATATATACTAATAATCAACTAACATCAAGCACAGATGCTGAAACAAAGAACCACACTCTACAGTATCTGAGCTATTGTGCATGCGTGGTGAAACAGCATACAGAAATTTGTATTGCAAGCACACAAGCTCATATACACACCAAATATGCTCTGCAGTCAAGCACTTTGTCCAGGCTTGTCTAAGGGAGACAGAATCAGCTTATGAAGTATATATTGCTATGTACTGTACTCTCATATTTCAGGAGTTAAGTTCCTGTTATAATTGAGTGATATTTACTTCTTATTCAGAAATTCTGGGTGAAAGTTGCTGCAAGCATGAGATCTAACACGCTGTTCATGATGACTGGCAAGTTCCAGCTGGAACACCAGAAAAGGTATCAAAGCACAAGCATAATAAGCCTTAAGTAAAGGAATAGCTTCTCTTTATTAAGAAAGAGTGGGTGAGTCGGTTAGTGCTTTTGAAATCTAATCTACATAGGTAACGTGAAATAGTATTTTATCATATTTTTATTTTGGTTTTCATTACAAGACAGAACATACCTGTATGAATCTGTTATTTGTTCACTGGGTATAAAATGTAAAATTGGAATTTTGAAGGAGAAGGAACATATGTTTCTCACAAGGATAACTTCTACTGAAATTAATTCAAGACTGTAGCTTTTCCTCAGTACACCTTTATTTCTATGATTTTCTTTTTTTTTTCCATGAACAGCCATTTCTTATATTTACAGTCCTTTGCAAACAAAAGAGCTTTCAACTCTTATAAATCTGATGACTGGTTTTATCCTCTTCACCCAGATTTTTCTGAAGGAAGTTAATAGAGGTCATCTAGATAAATGATTACCCTGCAGAATTGGAGGACCTTTTGATCAGTAAATAAAGCTGAAAAGAGAGATGCTAGAGAGGAATTCTATCCTAGATTATGGAGTTGTATTGTAAGGACACAACATCCTACGTGTCTAAAGCTTGAACCATAGCTTTCCTACAAGCTTTGTGTAAAAACAGTGCATAGCTGAACTGTACAAAGAGCTTGTCATAGCACATAATTGCTGCAATTTAGATAAACATCATGCGACATGTACTTTGTTTGTAGTAACGTGTTGTATTTTTTGTGGTGGTAAATAGAGACTAAAACTCCATTGTACTAAAGCTTATTAAAACAACATAAAAAAGACTAGTCTTTACTTTGAAGACCTAACAATCTACAGTTTTGATCCTTCCTATTCCATATTAAATTTTATTTTAATGGAAACTTCTATTTTAAATTAAGTGATGTCTAAAGAATCTATTTGTATTATTCTGAATAACCTCAAAAAAAGCTATGGGCATTAGTGGGAAATGTTCTTAGAAAAAGATTTAGAAAATTAATTACATGAACTGTGAAAGACAAAATAATCTTTCCTTCCACACAACTAATTCATTTAAAAACTTCAGTAATTACACATGAAGTCACTGCTTTTTTGGCTATCACATTACTGTATTTTTCTAGTTATTTTTCTTCAGATGGTTCTTATTTCACAGAATTACAGAATCACAGAATGGCCCAGGTTGGAAGGAACCTCAAGGATCATGAATCTCCAACTCCTCTGCCGCAGGCAGGGCCACCAACCTTCCCATTTAATACTAGACCAGGCTGCCCAGGGCCCCATCCAATCTGGCCTTGAACACCTCTAGGGATGGGGCATCCACCACCTCTCTGGGCAGCCCATTCCAGCACCTCACCACAATCTCTGTAAAGAGTTTCATTGCAGTGCCAAACATAAAGATCTTTCACTGACTGGGACACTGTCATGTACTAATCAATATAAAAAATCTCCATCTCTATAATGTTGTCCAGTAGTGGCAGTCACCTTTATTTACTAATAAGGTTTCAAAGCTTGAGCATTCTTGAAAATGAAGCTGTTCAGAAAGAGGTCTGCTGTTTGTGTGCAAATATATAGATTTATTAGAAGAAGGTTTACTGAAATCCTGACTCATAAAACCTGTTATCTACAAGTAAAATTTCAGCTGCCAGTCCAGAAGAGGCATATGAAAATGTTCAGTAATATAGCACAGGTCCTCAAGAGGATAAATTTATCCTGCAGCTAAATTAACCATTACAGAGAGCCTAGTAAGCTTCAGAGAGCTGAGCTGGCTCAGTGTGACTAAAATAAATATATGCATGAATTAAAAATTGAAATAACCTTCATTATTTGAGGGACATATGTTTGGAATATTTTCCTTGTCAGATAGTCACAGTCACAAAAGGAATTATGCATTTTGTTTTACTTAATCTTCTTTTGTGGAAAAGACTTGAAAAAATTCAAATCTGTGGCACTGATTAATTTACTTGCAATGAAATATAAGCTAGAACAATGAGGTAAAACATATCTTAAAATGCTAAATTTTACACTTCTAAAAAGTACACAAGATAGGCAGTAAGATTCAACTTGTATTCAGAGATTGATATGTTTGGTAATAATGTGAAAACATGACTGCACAAATTAAAATTTCCTGTGCTAAATGATCATCTGTTCTTTATCTTGCAGTACTGATATGTGAAATAAATATTTAAAAAATATTAAAAATATAATTTTGAATGATATATAATTGCATTATCATCATTTATCCACTAATTATTTTGTTTCTTTTTTTCTATACTCCAATTAATTTAAGAGGTATTATAGACTTTTTATAAACCCTCAAAATTCAGTAGAATTACATTATGTGTAGAACCATAGAATCATAGAATCCTTAGAGTTGGAAGGGACCTTTAAAGGCCATCTAGTCCAGCTCCTCTGCAATGAACCAGGACAGACAGATCAGGTTGCCCAGGGCCTTATCCAGCCTCAGCTTGAAAGACTCCATCACATCTCTGGGCAAGCTGTTTCAGAGTCTCAACAACCTCACTATAAAAAAGAGCTTTGGTCGTTTTTTTGGTTTTTTTTTTTTGTTTGTTTTTAGATTCTAAAATAAGAACTTTAAATATCTTCAATTCCTATCATATTTTCATAAAATAAATTACTTGAAAAAAATATAAAAAAGTGTTTTTCTGGTTAGAGCTGCCTACAGGAATTTGAAACCCAATATGTTCAATGTAGTGACTGTCAGCCGGTAAACCACAGGAAACTCCATTGTTGTTCAGAAAATGCCATTTCCTGACTAAGTGACATTTTATTACTGTGATGTGCTGGCATGTTATCGAATCAACTGCAGTTTACCAAGAATTCTGCAACTGATGCCAGAAGATACATCTAAAAATCTAAATTTCTTGGTCTTTTGACACATCTGCTAAAGTACTGAATTAAAGAGAATAGGCTGAATTTACATATGCTGTTTTTACTTTGCTTGTTTGTTTGCTTGTTTTGTATAAATGAAAACTGGCCAGCTTCCTGGTAGTCTGCATGGGGATGATATGACACAGTAATACGAAGCAGTGGAAGATGATAGAGTCTGTAAGTTAGTTAAATTAACTCTATCACTTCCCCCAAATGAGTGCACTGAGTTAGAAATAAGATTATATAAAACCATTGTATCTTATTTACTCTGCTTTATGCATGGAATGTATGTGTGTCTGTCTGCATGTACAGAAAAGTTTAACTTAATTTCCAAAATCATTGTATTACGTTTAATTTCCACGCAGAGTCAAATCCTAAATTCCTTCAGGAAACTAAGGCAGGCCTATAATGTCACATTTAAGTTTTTTTAATTTGCAAAAGAAGCCTTTACTGCTGTTTTTGAAGATACTAAATTTCTCTCAATCACAGCTACTTAATGGATGGAATATAAAAGTATTACTTAGATTCAATTGAATAGTAATGTATGCAGATCACTTTGAAAGTAATGCCTCCTATTTATTTCCATGGACACTCCAACAGATACAAACAGCACAATAACACTCCTTGACAGAGCAAATTCTCAACTACAAAACACTGTTTTTCAAGATAATCACCGCTATTAGCTATTTATTGTCACCAGCGACCAAAAAGAGCCTACATGCTGCACTTGTGAAAATCTGCATAGCCATCTGGAATGTGACTTGTCTTTCATGTCACTGTTGCTATTGCTGAAAGGCACCATACACTGCCTCACTGTGCTCACTGTGCACTGCTTGGTCTCCATAAACATTCAGCAAGCATTCATGAGTTCCTCTGCATGGAGGAATTCATTGACACATCTTTGCTTCAGGTGCGTTTCCATGCCAGATGCCATTTTGTCAGACTGCCCCTCTGCTGCCATTTGTCACAGACCAGTAACATGTATCAGAATATTGGTGGGAAGGCTCAACCTCAACTGCCATACCACCAACATCCACTCTGATATTGTGGGCCAACAGAAAAAAATAGAAGGCACTACTTTTGAAGCAGCAACTTTGAAGCAAGAAGTGAAAACTGATATTATGTTTGATCTGTACTGTAAAGGTTAATTTACAAACTTGTAATGAAAACTGAGTAGAATTTTTTGTAAAATTATTTTTTCAAGACATTTCCACTTGCTGAAAAGCTGAAAAGAAAGTAAGTAATACATATTTTTCTCTTCAGTGAATTTATTTCTCTGGTTTTTGGGTTGTTTGTTTTTTTTGTTGTTGTTGTTTGTTTGTTTTATTTAACATATTTAAAACAAATTTCTTAAACAAAACTGAAATTTCATAAATTAAGACTATATAATTTCAAGAAATCTGACAATGAACTCTTATCTGCTAACTTAGAGCTAGATGGCTGGCAGTTAGATTATAACGCATTTTTATTTTTTGTAATAAATTAAAAATAAGCAAGTAATCCAAAATAAAAGGTGAGTATGCATGACAGCTGAACCTGAAATGTGAATATATGCAAAAAATAGGATAGTCTAAAGTGTTATTTTCTTGTAGACATAAAAGCAGGATATATACCACAGTGAGGGTAAAAAGATACTAAAATGAAGGGGAATTAAATTTTCTAGTTAGGATGTATTTAGTTTAGAGATTCAGATACTTATAGTTTGATTTATCTTCCTTTGAAACAACTTCCTGGAGAGTATTATCAAAGGTTTCCTAGAAGTTGCTGATGTCGTGCAAACCTTCAAAGAGATCAGAATGGGGAGAGGTACAGAGTAACCAGTAGCCCTGAGGTTGTGGCAGATGGAGTCACTGAACTAGGGGTGACATGACAAGAAGGGATCACAGAATCAATAAATGAGACTTAAGTGATGTGATTTATGATGTTGTTGGGATTACAGAAATGTGAAAATAGGGTGTAAGCAATCCAGGATGTCCCTGGAATGTGTTGAAGGTAACTTCCTTCACCAACGAGGAGGAGGCAGTTAAGAGAAGTGCTCTGCTGGGTGAGACATTCAGTAACATTGAAGGGTTTATTAGAAATGTGAAGGTAAACGGCAAGCTTGGCTGCAGTGACCATGAAATGGTGCAGTTTTGGATTCTGAGGGCAGGGAGGAGGATGAAAAGCAATGGCTATAATCCCTAGTTTTTGGGAGAGCAGACTTTGGCTGGATACAGCCAAAGTAGGTCTCATGGATACATTCCAAGAGGTAAGAGAGGCTCACAAAAGCAGATTTATATTCAAGGATCATCTCCGCAAAGCTCAAGAGAAGTTCATCCCAAAGAATAGGAAGTCAGATGAAAATACCAAAATGGTTAGAGGGTTGAAGCAAGGATGGATGTGGCTGTGGGCAGCCTGGTCTAATTGTTGGCAGGGGGGTTGAAACTAGATGATCTTTGAGGTCCTTTTCAACCCAGGCCATTCTATGTCTGTGGTAGAAGAAATACTGAAATACTGTCTGAGCATCCTGGAAACCTGGGAAAGCTAAAGCTCTAATGGAATTGACTATGGCCAGGAATTCAAGGCAACAAGTACCTCTTCTGACAAAAAGAAGACTGGGGAAAATGCATAACACTGTTGAGTAATGTAGGGGACCTGGTTTCACAGGACATGAAGAAGGCTGAAGGGCCAAATGCATTCTCTGCCTCAGTTTTTGCTAGCAAGGCTGACCTTGTATATTGTATAATTATTGATCTTTAGTGATTGAAAGAATTGTCTGAAGTCTGGAGGAAAGACTGTATCACTCCTGTCTTCAAGAAGGGCAAGAGGGAGGACTCAGGTAAATACAAATCGGTAAGCCTCATCTTGATCCTTGGGAAAGTGGTGGAACAATTAATTCTAAAAATCAATTCTAGATCCATAAAGGACAAGAAAATCATCAGGAGAAGTCAGCATGGATTCACCAAGGGGAAGTCGGGAAGTCATGCTTGATTAGTCTGGGAAGAACAGTGATTATTGTCTTCCTGGATTCAGTAACACCTTTGACTTATAGAGAAGAGGTTGATGTATAGGCCGGATGGGCAGACAGTGAAGTATAGATACTTCACACATATATAGGATAGAAAACTGGTTGATTTGCTGGGCATAGAGTGTGTTTATAAATTCTAGTTGGAGGCTAGTAATTAGCGGATACACCAGTGGTCAATACCAGATCCAATCTGGTTCAGTGCCTTCATTAGTGATCTGGAAGATAGAAAAGACAAAAACTCTAGGAAAATGAAGGAGGTAAAAAGAACATAAAGATCTGTAATAACTGAGTTTCTAAATAGGTATTTTTTCTTTTCTCTTAAAAAAAGAAGAAAAAAAAAAGATGAAATAAGGGAATATTATGCAGGAAGCAGAAAAATGATTAATGATAATAGGTGGAGAGACAAAGACCAAAAGTAAACAGAGTATCTGACCGCATGCTGTTTGAACAGTGAATAATTCATAGTGAACAATCAGGATCTCACAGCTGTGAAAATTATTGTAGGATCTACATCTTGCAATAGGCTACTGCTCCAGTAGGTAATTTTTAAAGTTGTGTTTATGAGTCTTTTGAACAGTGAAACAGTCAGAATCCCTGTAAAAGAAATACAATGTGTGCTAAAATTACAGGACTGAGAGGTATAAATTGTCCTCCCTTATTTCAGAATGAGAACTCAAAACTAAGCCAGGTATGCTAAATGACAGGTCTTATTATTCACATGCTGAAGTTTTTGAAGTTTCCTTTTGATACAGTATGCAGTTAATGTGATTAAACAGTCTCGAAACATACATCCATAAAATATCAATAGTTGAGAAGTCATGAGAAATTAAACCTTAAATTTCCACATTATAATCTACTAATAAAAAGTTTTGTGTCACAGTTACAAAGAAAGAATGCAGATCTGGAGCCAAATCTACATACAAATTTTGATGGCATAGATTTTTGGAAGGATGGTATAAAAATATTTTGTTGACATATATCAGAAAGACTTCATGTAGTCTTTTTTTGTACACAAAGATATATGTATCTATGTATGTATACATTCATTTGTGTAAATACACACTACTTTTGCTTTCACAGAATCACACAATTACAGAATGTTTGAGGTTGAACAGCACTTCTGGAGATCATCTTGTGCAGTCCTCTTGCTCTAGCAGGGTCACAAGAGCTGCTTCTTGTACTGTCTGCTTTCATAGTACACATCCCTGTAAAATTTCAATAGCAAATTTGTCCAGATAAAGATCTGAGTTGATTAATGCCATTACAGAATCACAGAATGGCCCAGGTTGGAAGGGACCTCAAAGATCATGAATCTCCAACCCCCCTGCCACATGCAGGGCCACCAACCTCCACATTTAATACTAGACCAGGCTGCCTCGGACCCCATCCAATCTGGCCCTGAAACACCTCCAGGGATGGGGCATCCACAACCTCTCTGGGCAGCCTGTTCCAGCACCTCACCACTCTCTCTTTAAAGAACTTCCCCCTGACATCCAACCTAAATCTTCCCTCCCTCAACTTAAAATCATTTCCCCTTGTCCTACATTAAAGTACAGAAGAGTCTCATATATCTATTAGAATATAGTGCAAGAGTCATGAAAATCTTTAGATAAAACAATCCCACTTCACCATTCAGCCCAGGTGACTGGACTGATTCTGTTGGTTTCACTAGTGCCTACATCTCTTATTAGAGAGGCATTCCATTTTATTTTATTCTTATGTGTGTTATCCTTTTTGTGGTGGATCCATTATTTCAAAATCTAAATAAGTAGAAGAAATGCATAGACATTTCTGCTGATTCATGCTATTTTATTTACTTCTCTCCTGGAAAAAAAAACTGTGAAATGTTAATTTACAATAGACTGTAAACTTATTGTTGAATAAAACCAGCATCTATGCAATGTTTCAACAGACAGGGGATGCTTAACATTTAATCTGATCTCCTTTAAAGTCATTCATATAGATTAGTTTCTATGAGCTTCAGTCACTCTCCCGTATGTTACTCATTTTAAAAATAACCTTCTGCTTGTCACTCTGCTACCCAACAATTTCTCATCAGTTCTGCATTCCTTTGAGAGTTATTTTGAAGTGCAATCTGTTATGAGAAATATATATTCCTGAATTAAGAAAATATATACACATGAGACTTTGAATTCTCAAATTATGGTGTCAGTTTTAGAATCGAGCCTTTAAAAACAAGTTTTAAAATTAAAGCAAAACTTTTTCTAACCCTCTAAGCACTCAGCTGGCTTTCCCACGCTCCTTGTGGTCCTGCCTGCACAACATTACTTACTAGGTTGCTGCTAACAGCTGGCTGAAGTGTTTTCCCATTTTGCAACTTGAAGAAGCTCCAGGTGTTGCAGACCTATCAGTGAGCTGCTTCAGCTGTCTTGAGTTTGTTAATGTTTTCACTAATCCTGCTTTCCTCTGAAAACACTCTCATTCAGACTTTATATCGCATTTTTAAATTAATTTTATTTTATTATTTTTATTTTTTTTTGTGATCTGCAGTACAAAAAACCTGAATAATTTCTTCAATAATTTGAAAATTCCAGAATAGAGATGGGCACACTTACTTAGATGCCAGCAACTTCAGCCATGAACACTGACTGTGAGAGGGTTCTGCTCATTCTTAAGATCTCACCTGTACTGGCTTTTGTAAATTGGCCAAGCAGCAAAGCTGCCTACAGAAAAGAATAAGCAACTGAACACTGCAAACTCTCAATTTGATTCCTATGTGATATTTCAGATGTCCAACGAAAACAAAAAATAAGTTCAGCAGTGTGTCTGCAGAGTTTAAAATATTCATTCATAAAAAGACCAAATGATTCTTCTAATTACAAGTGCACTAAATTTGGGATTTATGGAATGCTGACACATCTCAACAGTCATTCTTCATATTATAATCCAAAATCTAACATTATTTACCTAGAAATCAGACCTACTGTAGTGAGGGTATTATATTTATATATATATATATATATATATTTAATAAACCCTTTATTTTAACTATTAAGTTAATCTTCAATTTCGTTTGCATCTGTGCCATCTTGTTCCTTTCTTTGGTTTACTGCATGTTTCAGCCTCCTGAGTAAGATTCTGTGTGCTCATCAGACAGAGAAGGGCTGTTGTTGACCTAGAGTAATATGCATTTATTAAAGGCAGAACAGGTATGCTATTCTGCATCAATTACAGGTCAGATCCTGTGTTTAGAAGACAGTGAATATGCACTCATTCATGAAATTACCTTTGATGTATTAACATAAATGCAACTGACTGGGAGGTAAGTATTATTCTGTGTGCTCAATGTAGCTGTCCTTATCCAGTCTGTGCACTCTGAGCTCATGATGGTTTAAGCTGAGACTATTGTAGTAATCAGTTTTCTTTCTGGCCTTGCAGTTTCATCCCTAACTGTGTGATCTTGAGTGATTTATTTGCCTGTTTTGTGAAACTAGTGAGTCATCTAGGAGACAGTGAGAACTAGGAGAATACTAATCCAGCTACGACACCAGTGTGTGGCTTCATTCAGGCTCTGTGAGCTGAGCTCACTCATGAAAGGGTGAGATATATGCTGGTGTTGACATAAAGAAGGAAGAAGGGATTTGGAGATGGACCATAGCAGAACTGTATTCTGAGCCTATAATGCATCAATTTGTCTTACTTCCATTTCTTGGGATTGCCTGATTCCAAATCCTGTTTTGTTCAGAAGTGAGGGAAGCACTTTCTTGTAATCATATATGTTCCAGTTTGGGTTAGCCTTACTGTTACACTTACTATTAAGAAAGAGATACATGTCCTTGATAGTAAAAGATTCTGGCCTCTTTTTAATGCAGTTAACTCCTGTGCAAATGTAAATTATTTACATTTTTTTTCTATGCCAATCTTGTGGCAATCTTCCTTTCCTTCATTGTATTTTCCTCTTCTCTTGTATTAGGTTTCTTTACTTTTTTTTTTTTTTTCTGCAGAAAAGACCAGGTAAGACACGATAAAAAAAAAACAAACAAACAAAAAAACAAACAAACAAACAAACAAAAAAACCCAACAAACTAAAGGAGCTAAAAGAACCCTGAAGTAGAAACAATGAGGGCAGGAAGGGTTGAAGACAGATTTTGGTCTGAACTGCATGCTTTCTATGATAAATCATGACACATTGGCCTGTATGACATAAGAAACTCATCTTTAACTAGGCAGCGGGATAGCAGCATTAGAAATATGAAGACACGGAATGTTAAGAGAAACAAAATCTCAGAAAAAACTATTTTGTCACAAAACCTCACAATACTGCTAAATTTATTATCTGAGTGCCATTCTGTTTGCCATTGATTCAGTAGTCAAATCTTCTGGGTCTGAAGTTTTTTATTTTAACAAGTAAGTTTGTTGTTTAATGTGTTTAGTGTTTGATAAATGTTTTTATATAAATTTCTACAAGATTTATACATGAAAAAAAAAAAGGTTGCCTTTAGAATTGAGTCTTATGATTTCTGTGGGCTTTTTTTTGTTGTTTTGTTTTTGTTTTTGTATTGGGGGTTGTTTTTTGATTTCCAATTTGTGATAACATTTTCTTGCTGTTTTCTTTTGATAAAGAGAACATATTCATTCAGCAGTTGAAGTAACTTGAAAAAGCGGTCCTATATTGCGTGTTCATGTTCTGACGTACTAAAGGTTCCGATAGTTTACATGGAGAGGCTATACTGCTGCAACCCTATAAAACAACCTAAGCCAATTCCATGCCATAAGTATTTTATCAACTAGGATTTATAGTTTTTGTTTCTCAGCCAAGAGTCCAATATTTTGTTTGAAATAAAAGCTTCCTACAAATATATATTGTCAATGCAAAATAAAAAGAAGTGACTTTGCTGAACTTAAGAAATACAAAAATATTTGTTGATAAATTCTTCTGTCATTTCTTACTTTTCAGAAAACAAAAATAAGGGTAACTTTGATATAGAAGAGCACAAATGGAATAAATCTTACAGATTTTGAGAGGAATGTTAAACTGGCTCTAAGTTATGAATCATTTGATTTCATGTCAGCTATTGGCCATTGACACAGCTGAAACCTCTATTTGAATCAGGACAACTATTGTTATATTTTAGAAAAGAAAGTTGTTTCCACTTTTGCAGAATACTTATATGAGTTCAGTTACTTTTACTAAAAACAGAGCTGAATAAGATCTAATTTGCTTTACATATTCATAGTCATGAGTGCAATTGCATGAGCAAGTACTTGAAAAGGTGATAATGCTCATATGTATTTTATTAGCAGAACAAACCAGGGGAGGTTCAGGTTGTATATTAGGAAAAATTTCTTCCAAGGAAGAACGGTGAGATATTGGAATAGGATGCCCAAGGAGGTGGTGGAGTCGTGATCCCTGGAGGTGTTCAAGAAAAGGGTAGATGTGGCACTGAGTGTCCCATGGTCTAGAGCAGTCACAGGCATGAGCTGACAGTTGAACTGCATGGTCTTATTGGCCTTTCCAGCTTTATCCATTCTATGATTCTACTGCTGATGCACTCATATTGCGAGCCAAGAACGGTTAATACTGGTGAACATAGTAATGAGTTGGAAGAACAAACATTCTCACAATGAATCACATCTGATAAATCCTACAGGCCACAGCACTACTTGCAGTGTGACATCTCTCTGACCCTGTAAATAGCTGCTGTTTCTGACAGTATATAGGTGTTGGTTGTGGGTTGTTTTTTGTTTCTTTGTTTGTTTTCTCATTTCTATCCCACAGGAACACTGTACTTCAAGAGTTCTGAATTACTCAGCATTTAAATCAGCATGGCCAAACAATGTTTCTCCTTAAGTCTACTAAGTTAAGAATAATACAATTTTAAACTCATCAACATATCTGATAACAAAAATCACAGTTCTGAATCTGCCAGTCAGGCAGCTAGTATGTTCAGCAAATGATTAGTATAAATTAAACCAAATATAACGTAACAATCAACAGACAGGCATTGTTCACGGTCCCATCCCTTCCCAGTATCCTCTGTTCTCACTAGCTAGGAGCCTTTCTACAGTACACTCCATCCTTATATTAAATGAGACTGCTATGCAAAATGATTTTAAAGGGCCTGAAGAAAATCAAATAGGTATTAAAGAATGCTGTCATCCAAGGATTTAGTTATATTTTCTAATCACAAAACCAGAGCACCCATCCCCCCGGACAAATAAAGTATATTTTATTTTGAATTTGAAATGCAAGATTAGCACTGTAGGTAGAAGGTTTTGCTGATGAAGCCATTAGCTGAGCACATTGGATTTCAATTGCCTAAAAGAGTGAAGTAAAAATGAGAAATATGTATGAATAAACTCATGTTTTGATAGCTTTATGTTGTACAGGGGATAAGTGGGTAGAAACATGATAATGTGAGCACTTAAGAGAAGTAAATTCTTGTTTTCTTCTGTTTCTGAAGCTGGATATCTGAGAAATCTGGATGATCCAAATTGTCCTAAAACTTTCCAACTATATATAACAAGGAAACAAAAACTAAAAAATATACTCTTATAAAAAGCCATAATCAAGAATTCCTCAAAAGTACAATCAAACTGAGAAAAGGAATAAATAGACAACAGAAAGAAATAGGTCTCAAAGTAGAAACAGGGCTCAATTCCCCTATTACTAACTTCAATAATTCATGTTTCTATATCTGCAGTTCCCTCAATAAAACGATTAAGAGGAACAAACCTTTGTTCACCTCAGCCAAGACAAAGTGAAACAAATTACCCATGCACAGCTTATCACATATGGAATTGCATACAGAATTACACACAGATATACATATAGCTATTAACTTCCTCTTACTTGAGAGAGAACTAATAATACAATGCTATAAGAGAGATTTAGTGTCTAAATGCAGGAAGTCCCCAGACTGACCCAAATTGCAGTTAGGACTTTGTGCCCCAATCCAGAAGTGGGAACATTTCATAATTCATTTTGGACTACTTCATATTGTATATGAAAGTAAGCAGGTATGTGGAAAAGCAGGAGTCCTTGAGAGCCATTCCTGCTACAACTGAGCCATTTGGAAGCTTGGATAATGAGACTGTGTGGGATTAAACGAGGAGCAGTACATCAGTACCTCTCTACCAGCAATGAGTTGTCCAGGTCTCTTAGTATAAGAATAACCTGCAGCAAAGCCAGACCTGTTTTGTTTCCCCATCAGTTTGTTCTTCCCAAGTAACTAAAGCATGAGCATTTCATTCCACTACAGTTGTAAGTGATCTGAATTTATATGTCATGTACCCACACTGCCCTCCCTTTACTTCTCTCTCTTGCATTTTTCTGTCTTCTCTAGAATGGGTGATGCAAGTATGAAGTGAGCCATTCAGGGAACTGATCTGGAAACTAGTACTAAAATATCAAAATATGTTCTCTTAAGATTTTTTTTAAGCTCTTTGGAGCCACTAGCTTATGCAAATATGATTTTCTGCCCGCATCAACAATTTAAAGAGTGACATGTCTTGTTCAAGTATTTACTTGTTTGTTTTTCTTTTTTTTTTTTTTTAAATGCAGCTGTTCTGCAAACAAAATATGAATTAATAAAGGCAAAATGCCTACAGCTGTTGATGAGGAGAGAGACTCCTGATTTGCATCAATGTAGCCTGTATGCTTGGCTTTCCCCTCATGTGGGACAGGACGTAGTAAAATGGGGACATCTGATTCTTCAAGTAAGGAAATCACAGTAGTGTGTAAGTCAGCTGAGAGCTAAGTTCACTTTAAATATCTCACTGTCATTTTGACATTTATTAATGCTTTCTGCACCTGTGCATTCTGTTAGAAAAGTTTCGTTTCTTGCTGCCCATTGACCAGAAATAGTCTTTCTGTAAGATGGAATGCTCCTTACAAGAGCTGAGAAGAAAGAAAAGGGCACTGTATTTTAGATGAGTTGGTACAATCTGAAAATTAGACAGCTTGTGCTATTGTCTTGCGGTTCTAACTTCCTTTGTCAGAACTGGCCCCTCTGTTAGACCTGCCATTCCTCTTTTCCAAGTGGCAGTGTGACCTTTTTGCTGAGGAATCTGGCTTCCCACGCTTTCATCTCTGTGACCTTTTCAGGAGCCTAAGTTGAATGACTTAAGAGGTATAATCTGCATATTTCACTCTTGTATTTTCAGATAATATAGGAATACATTTTTATAGGTAACAATAAAACAAGTAGAGCAATATGTGAAACTAAAGTTTTTTTCTGATTGGAAAATTGAAATAAGTTAAAAAAGCAACTTGAATAAAACCATGTACATTTAAGCCACAAAAATTGCAAAAGTATGTAGCTGTTTGATCAGTGCAGGGTTCAAATACATTATTCTTTCCTTAGTTGGCATCAACACTATTTGAACTATCCCCATGACTATTAATCACGCAATCTCCCATCTTCCTCACCTACTACTACAGTTTGACAAGGACTTTCTTTCACCTTGAGACACACTGATACAAATTCAATTTAAGCCTTGCTTTTGTAGTACATCATACTGAGAAACTACTATCAAAATCTCTTCTCTGGTTCTCCAGAGACAAATTGAACATGAGAAATAGATTTCTCCATTTTTCTTGTCTAGCTATGACTACTTTATGTATTTATTATTACAAGAGAACTTCCAAAAAAAAAAAAAAAAGCATTAATATAAATGGATATTTTTTTAATGTAGAAGAATCTTAAAAATGCAAACGGATACAGGAACGAAAACCAGTAAAAGAAAAATCCTTTGTTAATGTTAGCTACAGAAGCAAAGACAGAACTGAAAAGACTTCTGGAATAAGTTAGAAAAATTGAGCAAGTCCAACTGCCAACCTATCACTACCATATCCACTAAACCATGTCCCTCAGTGCAACATCCACTCTGCTCTTGAAAACCTCTAGAGATGGTTACTTCACCACTTCTCTGGACAGCTTGTTCCAAATAATTACTACTCTTTCTGAGAACAAGAAATTTTTCCTAATTTCCAACCTGGTCCACCTGGTGGTGTAACTTGAGGCCATCACCTCTCATCCTATCAGTATTATCTGGGAAAAGAGACCGACCCCACCTCACTACAACCTCCTTTCAGGTCATTTTAGAGAACTATAAGGTCTCCCCTGAGCCTCCTCTTCTCCAGATGAACAATCCCATTTCTCTCTGCCGCTCCACATGAGACTTGTGTTCCAGACTCTTCACAAGCTTCATTGCCCTTCTCTGGACATGCTTCAGGGCCTCAGTGTCTTTCCTTTAGTCAAGGGTCCAAAACTGAACACAGTACTCAAGGTGTGGCTTCATCAGGGCTTAATATAGGGGGACAACTGTCTTCCTAGTTCTGCTAACTAAACTATTTCTAATACAAATCAGGATGCTATTGTCCTTCTCGACCACATGGGCACAATACTGGGCTCATGTTCAGCCAGCTGTCAACTAACACCCCCAGATCCTTTTCTTCTCTGCAGCTTTCCAGGCACTCTGCCCCAAGCAGACTGTAGGGTTGTCTGGGGTTGTTGTGACCAAAGTGAAAGATTCAGCATTTGGTCTTGTTGCATCTCACAATTGGCCTCAGCCCAGCAATCCAGCCTGTCCAGATCCCTCTATAGGCCTTCCCACCCTCAGGCAGATCAACACTTCCTCTCAGCTTGATGTCATGTGCAAGCTTAATAAGAGCACTATCAATCCCTTAATCCAAATCATCAATAAAGATATTAAACAGGACCAACTGCAATACTGACCCCTAGGGAACATTACGTATGACCAGTAACCAGCTGGATTTACCTCCATTCACTACTATTCTCTGGGCCTGGCACTCCAGACAGTTTTCTACACAGCAAAATGTAGAAAACCTGTCCAAGCCTTGGGATGCCAGCTTCTCCGAGGGAGTACTCTGGGAGATGGTACTAAATTCTAGGTAGATTATATCCACAATCTTTTCCACAGTCACCAGGTAGAAATCTAATAAATAGCAGATAAATTAAATGTTCAAATTAAATTCAAATGAATTGAACAAGTGGATTAAAAAAAAAAAAAAGTTGAAAAAACTTTTGAACTTGAAGTACAGGGAATATGAAAAGACATTAGTGTATCAAAAAATAAAGAGGCTTGTAAATCAAAATAAGAACAAATAAATAGCATTTGCTACTACATGGGATTTTCAAAAGCAAACTGCAAGCAGGCTTTATTGTGCTTACATGGAAGCCAAAAATAAGACTCTCACTGAATTAAAAGTGAGTAGATTTAAGCCGACACTGAGGACTTTCAGATCCCGCCAGTAACCATATACTAAGCTTCCAAATGCCAAAAGAAAGCTTTCATATTCCTTCAGATAGCACACAACAATCTTACTAAATAAGTATCAGAAAAAAAGAGTAAGGTCAGACATTACTTCAAGTATATTTATTACATAAAGCACCAATGTTCTTTATGTTTAATTTTGTTAATAAAAATGGCTTGTAGGGTAAATCTCAAATCGTCTTTGTGTTTGAAGCCAAATAATATGGCTAGGAAGAACTGTAGCAGCAGCTGCCATAATACACAAGGTGGCATGAATTTTATCATAAGTAGTGAAAAAAAGATGCCACAAAGACCGCAGAGACCAAGATTCTAGCCTTCAAGAATTCATAACATTGGTCAACTTTTTGAAAGACACAGTCTTTCCGGTGTGTAGAGTATCATTTTCTTATACAGAAACAATTTCAGGGTGTCCATGTCTCCGGACATTTACAGCAAGAGAGAAAACCCATGTTCTAGAAGCAATGAAGATGATAACAATTCTCATCTGGGTTTTGGTGAGCAAGGATTTGAACATGTATTCAACTCTTATCTCTCTGTAAGTGTTCTGGTTTGTATAAAGAACTGATTACAAATGATGTGAAAATGTATATATTTGAAAATTACAAATTAACTGGTCTGTACTTGAAGTTTCCACAAAACTTCAGCCAATTAGGAGAAGACATGAAATTGTATGAGTAAAATATTAAAGATGAAATGCTGTCTTGTGTTAACTGTTTACTTTGGACAGATTCAAGGACATATCAAACAGATGTTCGTTGATGTGCATCAGCACACAAGAAAAGAAACTATTTGTTGACATGACCTACATGTTAGGTTAGGTTACAGACTGGGAGTGCAGGATGACAAAATCTTGCACTTTGTGAAGAAAAATTTCAAGTACATGATGGGTACTGACTAGCTTGGAAACACCTTTACATGAAATGACTTGGATGTCCAGTTCTGGGATCCCCAGTATAAAGTGACATGAATGTATTGTAGTCAGTCCAGTGAGGGGCCATGAAGATCATTAGGGGCTTAGGACGCTTAACATATGAGAAGTATCTGGGGAATCTGGGAATATTCAGCCTGGAGAATACAAGGCTCAAGAAGGTATTTTCAACATCTATGAAGACTTAACTGAGTGGGTAAAGAAGATAGAGCTGGACTCTGTTGGTGCCCATTGATAGGGCAAGAGCAATGGGTAAAAACAAAATAAAGGAAAATCCATTCAAAGGTAAGAATTTACTTTTTCCTATGAGGGTGGTTGGATGCTGGAACAGGTAGAATCATGGAGATATTTGAAATCCAAACAGATGAGTCTTGCTCTAGTTGAACTTTCTTTTACTGCAGACTGGATTAGAGGTGCCATCCAAACTCAACCCTTCTGTCATTCTGTTATAATTGAATGCGTGTTAAAAAAATTGATAACAGTATGTTAAGAAATGTCTTGATCATCTCGATCACCTTAGCATGCATACCTTGAAGTTCTTTTGTATGGTCACTCTTCTGTTAAAAAGCAGCAGAATATCAAAGTTCACGTGAGTATTATTTCCCATTGTTTCCTTCAGGATCTGAATAGGGTCCTGAATGATTAGGCACATAGAACCTCACTAGATGGACATATTCTAAGGTCTAGGAACATTCAAGGAATGGATAAAAAACAAGTGGGAAAATATAAATCTACAGATAAAGAACACAGGAAGTAATTTAAAAGATAGAGTTGTTATCGTGACTCTAAATAGAATAGATAGGCCAATCAATTTAATTATGAAGTAATTTTGAACTTGGAGAGCTAATTTACAGAATACATAATTAGCACATGTAGCTAATTGCTATAAGATATTATCTAATCCTGAGATTAATAGGATTAATAAAAATGAAAAACATGAAAATGCACAAATATAATAGATACTGCAGAGTATAATGGAAGTATATTTCTCTTGTGTTGCCAAAATTAACAAAGAAAATCAATTAAGTTCCAGCAAAAAAAAAAAAGTTCCATTTAATATGTGCCCTGGTTTCATTTGGAATATAGTTAATTTTCTTCGCAGTGGCTGGTATGGAGCTCTGTTTTGAATATGGGATTAGAATACTGTTGAAACACCCCAATGTTTTAGTTATTGCTGAGCAGTGTTTATACTAAGACAAGGACTTTTCACACTGCTCTGCCTGTTAGGAGACGGGGAGGCACAAGGTGCCAGGAGGAGACAGACTAGGAGAGCTGACCCAAACTGGCCAAAGGGAAATTCCATGTCATATGAAGTCCAACAGGGCAACAAAACTTGGGAAGTTGGCTGGAGGGAAGACTGCTGCTTGGGCAGCAGCAGGGCATTGATCCACAGGTTGTGGGCAATTGCATTGTGTGTCACTTGTTTTAATTATTTGTTTATTCATTTATTTACTCATAATTTTCACTCCGTTTTCTGTCCTACTAAACAGTCTTTATCTGAATCTGTGACTGCTACCTTTCACTAATTATTTTCCATATCACACTGAGGGAGGAGTGAGCAAACAGCTGTGTGGTGCTGAGCTGCCTGTCAAATTAAATAACAACTCTATTCCAGAAGTGTTATATAGTAAATTTTTGTTTCCGTTTTTCAAGCACCTGATACTGATTTTTCTCTCACTTGCCTAGGATATTTTTTCATAATAATCACAGACTTGAAAAAAAGATCCTAAGAAAGTATTACGTCACTCCTATTATGCTCTTGCACCAGGCAACCTCACTTCTCCATGTTTGCTTTTTCAGATTTGTACAAGAATTTAAAGACTGATCCCCTGGTCTGGAAAGCTGACAATGGTATTAGGACTAGTCTGGGGACTCCTGGCTGTATTTTAATGTAATCACTGAAAAATTAATAGATATAACTTACTGCAGTATGGATAATTGTTAAATTATATATCAATTCACCACTACTGGGCACCTTGCCATTCAAAATAAGGATGGCATATTAACCTTCTCTGAGTACAGTACTTCTACTGTAACTTCAGTTTAATACTACATCATTTGTAATTTTTCATCTCAAATAGTCACTGCCCTAAAAATTATAAAATAATAAATTACGAAAAGTTATCACATAGAATCTACTGGAACTTGCATACTTAGATTGACATAACTTGTGAGAAAGAATTTCAAATATCTAAAAGGATATTCTGGTACAAATTATCAGTTTGGTAGTGTTGAAGATAAAATAAATATTCCAGCTACACATTTAGTTTATATTAGGTAATTTTTAGTGTATTTTAAATAAATTAAGATAAACTTGCTTTAATTAATTTTTAAAATAAACCTGAATCTTTGGGGTAGAAATCTACTCTTATGTATCTTTCAAACTTCACCAAGTACTTTTTGAATCTGGCATAGAATAATGCGGGATAAAAAATAAGCAAAATAAACAAACAAACAAACAAAAATAACAGCCCTATAAAATTAAAAAGAAATAAAAATAAAAATGAAAAGTGACAAATAAAAATGAACAAGAAATAAGAAAGAACAACACAAAAGTCCAAGCTACTCAAACAAAACAAAACAAAACAAAACAAAATTCAAACTGACCTGAAAAACAAACAAAAACACCTGTTCTTTTCAGCCCTCTATCATATACTAGACTGTTGAACAGAGATGAATACCACTGGCAGTAAAATACTTTTCTCTTTATAAAAATGCATTTAAAATGTGATGCAAGTGCAAACTGAGCTAACACTAGGCTTTGCAATGGTAATTGAAGTGGTGGGTGTGGTTAAGTAAGCATCCTTTCCAAATTGTTCTATCGCAGTTTAGAGGAAGTTCATTAGTAACTCTAGTCCCTGTTACACAGAAAAACTTGCTCAGTGCTCATAGTTTCAACCAAATCAGGACTGAACTGATTTTTCTGATTTGTTAATGAAGTATAAGTAATTAATAATCTGTAAACTACTTATTCAGGATCAATATTAGCAATATAACAGATAAATCACAATTGAAAATATTAATAAGAAACAACACATCTTCCAAATATTTTCTGTGGTTCCAAACAATTTTAATCTAGTCCCTTAACCCCAACACAGCTCCATGTGCACACACACTCCTCCTCAGGCTATGGGGGATGTAGGCCATACCTGCTGAGGCACACCTGAGAGAGAGATGCCTGCCTCAGCCACTCCAACATTGTCCCAGTGGTAGCTGAAGATCCCAGGAGTTGGCTGTACAGCCACAGTGTGCAGGTCCCAGGTTGCCCCTCGTTGGCTTTGAGCAAGCTGGAGTCAGAGTGCCCAAGAGGAGGCCATACAACAGGCCAGGGCAGAGTCCCCAGTCTAGTCAGTGCTCTTCTACCTACTACAAATACTTTTTACACTGCTATTTACTTTATTAGTTTTGTTTTGTTTGGTTTTAACCAAAACTTCCATATTAATATTTTGGTTACTGTTTAATTCAATTAATGTTTGCATCCCTCTTTACCACAATCAGCCACTTTGGGCATCCCACTCCCCATAATCTTAAGGCATGTTCCAGTCTCTCTGGCTGCTGTTATCTTGGCCTTTTTGCCAACGAAGGACCCTGAGAACAGCCAGCAAGTGCTGATAATACACGAGATTTTAATCACTGAAACAGACTAGGAAGGTCAAAAGTGGCAATAAGACACTGCTGTTACAATTCGGTACTTTCTATGCAATTGTTATATGTACTCAAATAAATTGCACGTCTGCAGATACAGAGAAGAAATAACAAATCTTGCTTTTTTTTTTTTTTTCTATCTTCCTATGATTTAGGGTTCTTGAATAACAAATGTCAGTAGTCACGGCTGACCTTTACATTCTGAAAGCAAGCGAACAGCTAGATTCAGCTATTTTTAATGGATTCTTTGCTCTCATTTTATAAATATTTTAACAGTTCTGAGGGAGAACTGAAATACTAGAACTGAAATGCTACCTCTTTTTTTTTAAAAAAAAAAGACCTCACAATTTAAAAAAAATATTTACAGCTCTACTGAAATCCTAAAACTAAACAGAGGATTATATAGTGCAAGTCACATCTTTTGAGTTTGCAGAAGAAATGGAACAATTTCTCTACAGAAAAATTAATATTATAGTAAGTCCAGTTATTATCATAGAAGAATTGACAATCCTTTCCCTTTGTACAAACTCTCATGGAGAATCAATGAATACATCAATGCTCTGTGCTTTATTAAAGGCTGTATATATTTACTGTGCTACTGCAAAATACTACAACACCCAAATTAAAAGTAGCTTGATACCTGTGAACATCTATGTAAGGAAAAAAAAATACAACAAACAGTATAAAAATAATTGTTTTTCGGGATGGTTTTGTTTTAATGACATAAAGGAATTTTTGTTTCACTGTTCAACATGCCTAAGTTCCTACCCTCTTGACTCAGAAACAATTAGACTCTGAGAGCAACAATGAAAAAACGTGACAAATTAAAACAAACAAAATTATGCTGTTGTTATGCTTCTTGCTTGAAAAGCCAACATATATATATATATATGAGAATAGAATATACCTATACCTTTAATATATGCATGATTGAGTAAATAGCCTTATAACTTTACACAGTAGTCACATGTGCATGGTATGTGAGCAATCTAATAAATCTTACAATGCAAATAATCAGATGAATAAACAGTAACTACTGGAAAATTCTGCACTCACAACAGTTTATAGCTATGTGATATTTTCCCCTCAAAGTAAGACTTTTTTCCCAATTTCATTACATTTTATTAGAATAATGCATATTCCCAACTCTGCTCCTGCAAAGAAAAGTACACACAAAAAACAAACAAACAAATAAACAAACTGAGCAACAAAAAGCTCAAAAAACATACTAACAACAGAAAAAACAACTTCTTACTGCTGCAATATTACTCTTCAAAATATTAAAAGAATACTTGATTTTTAAATGAAGATCTTAGACCCTTGATATTATCCTTGCAATTGCATTTCCAGTAGTTTTCTCTCTGCCAAATTTCCACCTGTTAGAGTTCATTCTAATTTTCTGCCTCACAAAAGTCTTGGTACATTAATGAATTTTAAACCTACTCAGTCCATTCAAAACATTCCCACATGTATTTACTACAACAAGAACAGCGAAAATTTCATCTAGATGTTGTCAAGGCAAATTGCTGGAAAACTTAGTAGATGGATTGCGTCTATGCCTCATATGTATTTTCTAGCAGAAGAAATTTCATAGATGATGGATAGTAACAAGTTCCCTCTAATGTATTTTTTGCAAGTTGTCAGAGAACTGGAAGAATGTATACACAGTTTAGTTCTGCTATATTAATTGAGAGATGGTAACTGGTATAGAGGAGCATGTAGGGAACTTTCTTGTCATCTCACTAATAAATGCAGCAAGCACTGGGAAAAATTGTATCTTATAACTTAGCTTTCTGTATCTACTCCAAATTTACAGAGGACTCCAAATTTACAGAAGCTATTAACATTTCTGAAGTTTGTTTCTAGTTGTGAAATACTTTTTTATGTTGTTCATTGCAGCTCTGTAGCTTGGTATGTTTACCTCCAGAAGACTAATTCTCAGTAGTCAACGTAAAGCAACACTATGGGAAGTGTTCAGGCAAGGACCGCACTTAGAATATATCTGTTTCAGCACAAAAGTTCCAGATGAATATTTTCCTGTTGCTAAATCAGTTAGTAGACATACTGAGAGAGACATAGCAAAATTATGAAGCATGTACTATCAACTAGAAAAGTTTTAAAAATTTGAGCTCAATGGGGAAGAGATACATGAGAAGTTTGATTAAGAGTTGATGGTGGACAGGATCAGAATCATGCCTGACTAGTTTGCTGACGTCCTTTTCAATGATTACTACCAAGGTGGACTAGGTGACACAGTAGGTGCTCTACCTCTCATTTTTTCAGTGAAAGCTCTGCAGGCACCTCAGGGGAGTCCTACCAAGCAATGAATTCATTTTAAAATTAAAGCCAGACATACAAACACCAGCAGAGAAACTGAATGTCAGGAAACATACCTCAAGAAACTTCAGAAACAAACCTCAGTCATGGGTATTTTGTTCGTAGCTTTCACCACGTTTAATCCTGAGACTTGTCAGTTTTTGCTGCTGCTATTGGGATCAGCTATTCCCCAGGAGGCGGACAGGCAGCCTTATGGCACAGGCTGGATCAGGGAATTGAGCAAATGCCATTGTTCCTTTTACACTCTAAAGGGTGACTTATTGCAGATTAGATAATTCTCACTGCATAAATGGCCAGGATGGGGACTGTAGGGTCAGCCTCCACGAGGATGGGGATGCCCTGTACCAGATGCAGCTGGTTCCAGCCAACTCCAATGGCCCCAAAACCTGGGCACAGATCAGCCTGGCAGCCAAGGTGTTTGGTATGGAAAATGTGTTTGAGGAAGGACGGATAATACAGAATGAGAAAGAAACAAGGCAAGAAATGCTCCATGCCCCAGCAGGGCCACAGGAGAACCCCTGTCAGAACAAAGGAAATAAGGATGAGGGGAGGAGTGGTGGCAGTGTAATGAACAAGGAGCATCAGGAGAAACTGCTACTCACTGACCCAACCTCCACAAGTTCCTCCACAGGGACTGAGTGTAACCTATAGAGCAATGAGATGGGAGAAGAAACCTGGTGTGAAGCATGCCCAGTTTTCTCTAAGCTTTGAATGTTTGTCATTTGTTTCATAATACCCAAATAAACAATTAAATGTTTTAAATTAAGCTGATTTCCCCAAGTAGAGACTATTGCCACAGTAGTAATTTTTGCATTATTTTCCTGTCTTTTTTTTTCAACCCATGAGTTTTATTGCTCTGATTCTGCTTATGTTCTACCATTCTGGTTGGTGAGTGGCAAATGAGCATGCAACTGGTGGGGACTTGGCTGCCCTGTAGAGTTAACACCCCTATCCATCCTTGGGGAACTAAAATGAAGTTATCCTTTCATAGGCTACTTCAATAAAAATAGCTAGTTGCAGAGTAAAATTTATCCTGTTTAAGATAATGATCAGAGATTAATCAGCATTTTAAGGTTCTAATTTATAGTTGTTACCTTTCCAAGACAGTGTCATAGCTGACTCAATACAGTGTGTTTTGCAAAGCCATGAACTTCATAACTTGCTACCCAATAATGACAACTATAATTCTGTAACAGGGAGACTAGTCTCTCAAAGCTTTGCATATTTTAATATTTAATAAATCAAGCTTCATCCTGAAATATGTCCAAGACTGATACCGTTTGGAATAAGCAGGAAAACAGACCTTGTAATGATTGCTAAAATTAAGTGTATTGACAAAATCTTGGCATCAAATTATGCATGGATTTCTAGACTTTCTTATTCATTGGGCATGTATCCTATTGTGGATACTCATGTACTTTATATGTGAGTACCTGGATTCCCAGCTTGCATTAAAAATGTGTGCCCTTGTTTATAGAACTTAAGAGGTGGAGTTTCATCCTATGAAATAAAAAACTTAAATTGTGTACCACAGTGTCAGTATCTTCATGTGAGCCATATGTCTCAATTCCATTATACATGATTCAGACAGTGGAGTCCGTAGAGCAGACTATCAACAAATAAGTACCTATAAATTGATAGTTTGTCACACTCCTTTTACTATATTGATGATTATAAGAGGACATTAGGCATCAAGAGCTTGATTCAGTTGCCCAAATATAGGCAGCACTTGCCTTTTAAGCTGTCCTGGGATGCTCATTTCTTACAGAGGTGAAGGATAGTCTTTTTCAGACTCATGCACGTGCTCTTGAACAGCAGCCACTGAACACCAGCAGGAATAGGAAACTATTCTCATATCTCAAACGATAGTAGATACATATCTATGCTTCGAAATTTTGATTGAGCTTTCAATTGACATAGAAATAAACAAAGGCATCTTTTATCAAGTACTGGCCCCAATGTTATATATCTGTTATCATATGTCTAAAACAAATGAATCTGGAGGAAAAGACTGCATAATCATGCAATGGTGTTGCAAAGAAATATGATGTACTGGCCATGTGATTTAAAAGATGAGTTTCCTGTGGGTCTAACTTGGTAAATCTGCATCTAGTTATAATAATATATGCAGCAATAGAGTCACTTGTCATTGATATTTTGGCCTATATATTTAGAGGATTGTAAAATTTACATCTTGGGCAGCTATTTTTAATTCAGCTGTTATTTCAGTTTTGAATCTATGCAGTAAGAAACGAGTATATATCAGCAAAAGCTGAAAATGTTTGTACTGCCTTTGGAGGGGGTGTTAAAGGAGAGATAACATAAGAATTTAATGTTCCCTCAATATTTGAAAAGCTATTGTGCTATGCATACAGTTTCCATGATAGCAATGAGATAAATATTCAAGAAAAGCTGTTTGTGTTTGTGATATGAAGTAGTGTTACTGTAGATCACAACCTGCGAGCATCTGAAAAGCAGGCCCATGGGATTGCTGCAGGCAGCTAGTTGGAACAAGACTGTCAAAAATCAAGGACTTCCAGGACATTTTCTTAAATGAAAAATAGACTGAAAATTGTGAATTTTCTTCTTTGAAGTACCTCTGTTTCATCTATGGTGATTACGAGGGTGTTTTGCTTTCCCTAAAGATTTCTCTGAACCTAAAATAGAACAGACTAAATTCCTCCTCTCCTGTTTTAACTTGAAGTATGTAGATATTTCTTACATAAGTAGACAAAAAAATCTGAGAATATGCAGAAAAATGTTTTCATATTTTGCTTTAAAGTCCACGTTAGTTTAATATTTGAAATAATGGTTACTCTTTCTGATTTTGAGTCATTCAAACTAGCTCTTTTAAATAGCGTAGATTGCTTACTGTGCATCAAAGAAAAGAAAATATATAGCACAGAACATTGTGAATCTGGGTCATATTTGCTCAGCTATACCTTTCACACATCCAAAGTCAAAACCTTACTTTCAGACTGAATATAAAGTAGTTGTTAAATCTTGAGATTGTTCTTCACTTCTCAATCATTAATTGAAAATGAATGGACAGATTAATTCTCACTAATAAAATTACACTGCATCATTCATACTAACAGGCTTTTACTGTAAGCTTGTGGCAAGGAGTTGAAAACGATTCAGGACATCGGGAATTCAACTATGCAGCTCAAGAAATGTTGTGAAATCCCTATTTGAAAAGTTTTTTAGCCTTAGCATAACTTCCTTGGGGTTGTGTAGTATTCCTGGTAACTCTCCACCTCATTATTTTTCAGTTTTTTCTCTCTCTCATGATCTGTCTTTGACAAAACATGAGTACCCTCCTGAGGTCCTAGTTACTTCTTTTACTTTGCCTTAACTAGTCATAAGTCTTATTCTGACTTACCACCTTAGATGTCATCCTTAATAAAGAACTGATGAAAAAATATTTTTCATACTGTTGCAGTTGGCCATTTGCATTAGCTGATAAACCAATGGAAACAAGACAGAAAGCTACAGCTTATGTTAGTAAATGTTCTTTCTACTGGAATTTTTTGTTACTCCTCCAACTTTTTATGCTACTTTTCATCATTTTACTTTCTCAAAAATTTCTAGCTCTTTTTATATCTAGATCGGACTGATAATTGAAGTTTTTTATAAACATAGTAATTTGCTTACTGAAACAGAAGAATTTTTCCTCTTTAATGACAGAGACAGTTGCCTTCTTTGAGTGTTTACCAAACAGATTAAAAACATTCAGAATTCCTGCAAGAAACATTATCCTGTCCTACTGTGACAAATCTTGTATTAATCCATATTTTACTTTAAGCATATGCTCTTACCCAGACATAAAATATTTAATATTCTGACAAGTCCATATTTCTTTTATAAAATGCACTGTGTTTAACATCTCGTCCTAGATTTTAAGAATGGTCTTTTTGTGTATATAACTTTGCATATACAAATAACTGAGCTTGAATTTCAGTGTGCATAATTCATGACAGGTGCAAATATTCTTTAGGTGATTAGATAACTGCTAATATTTGTGCTCACTTCAGGCAAATGAATTCAGGTCAGTGATCTGTGAACACAAAATTGCCTCAAACTGTAAAGGCAGGAAGACAGATGAAAATCAAGCCTTGATTTTGCTGACTGATAGAGGATAGATTTCTTCCTCCAGGGTGCTGAGAACTTTGAAGAAATATTAAGTATCTGCTATCACAGTTGTGATAGTAGAGTTCAGTACCCTGCACAACTGGGAATGAAGGTGTCCCAGAATCTTCTTTTGCTTGCTTTCAGGCTACAATTTAGAAAGCATATGTCTAACTTTAAGGGCAAGTGAAGTACCGCTGGAACAAATGGATTCATGTACTTTAAATTAACCACACATTTAAGCACCTTGGTAAATCATGGTAGTTTATTAGGAGATTTGTGATGGGAGAACAAGCCCATTAACATCAAAAAGGCACAGGACGTTGAGAAGTACTTAAATTAACCACCTCTCACCAGCTAAAGAACATTAAAACTTTGTGTAGAAGTTCTAATTCAGATGCTAAGTGGTCTTGGGTCACTTTATCTTAATCCTCCTTGAGCTACAGTGAGGAGAGGTCACTTTACTTCAGAATGAGGGAAGTCACAGATTTCTTTAACATGCTTTAATTTTGTTTCATCTTTAACAGGTAGAAATAATAGGATGTAATTTTGGTGAAATAGGTATCTGTAAGAAAATTGCAATTTACTGACTGCAAAATATTTCATATGTATCCTCTCAGGCTTTGAAAGAGCCTTACCAGAATTCTTCAACCCTGAAATCTGGAATGGAGTCAGAGTCTCCTCTCTGAGGCAGCCTCCAACTTTATGGCAGGGCTGTCCCATTGCCCCTGAGTTTGTGTCTCCCTAGCAGATTTCTCGGCAGTTTCCTGTGGCATGTACAGAACAGGAGGCTCAGAGGACCAAATCAGCCTCCATCATTCTGAGACGTTGAGCCCAGGGCTGAAAACCCATGGAGTGGCAGTTCTCACTGAAAATCAGCTCCCAATCTCTGTAAGAAGGAAAGCAGAGCCAGAAACCCTAGTTGCAGCCGGTGTTGTCAGTTTCATGAACCCAAACTGGGCTGAACTCCGAAAGCATTTATTTGGATCATAACCAAACCAAAATAAAAATGAAACACCCCTCTCAATCTTATTGTATTCCCTACTGTACTTGCAGACTTATTTTAATAGATTTTTTTAGAGAGGGTCTATTTGCTCAGAAAATCAGAAGCTGGAAAATTCTTACATATTATGGTGCTGGCAACAATAAGATATTCTTCAGTTTGTTTTTCCAGGCTGAATTCTATATAGCTCATTTATATGTATAATAGGTTATTATATATAATTACAAAATTATATACACATATAAATATGCAATTATTAATTATTCCTACATCTCAGTTATATCTATAATTAAAAGAAGATAGTACAAGAACTGATAACAGAGAAGTTTTTGAATTTGTGTCCAGCATAGGAGAGATTCCTTTAGTTGCCTATTCACCAACTCACCACAGAAGATCAAAAGAACATTCTGCAATGAATAACAACCTTTAGTATGCCCAATACACCGTAAAGGCAAATTGGGATAAAATATGTGGATCAGGAACTTAATTTAAAATATTGTAGCTGATTATTGTGGAAGAATGTTGAATGGATGTTAAATTAGTATAATGCCATAATGTCCCACATCCTAATGATGGGTACTCATATGTGAACTCAGTGCCTCCTAAGGAATATAAATGAAGACTCTACTGATATCCACACTCTGATCCTGCACAGGTGTCAGGCAGTATGTGCTGCTAGTGCTGCTACCTCTTAGACTTTGGACTTTGCAGCCTCATGAAGCTGTGTTTCTTCTTAATGGGCACGTGCTACAAGCTCTGTCCAGTGTTACTGTGTAATTGTGCTGCATAACTGAGTTTACATTCATAGTATTAGGCAGGATTGCTCATGGTTACTTATGTACAATAACTGTAATTTGTTACTGCTGCTGGGTTTTTTTGGTTGGTTGGTTGTTTCCTTTTTTTTTTTTTTTTTTTTTTTTTTTTTTGCTGTTGGCATACTCATGAATACTTATAAAGAAGGAATCTAATACTGCTGTAAATAAAAGTTAAAAGTAATTTCACTGCATAGATCTCCATTCTGAATTTCAGTAGTTATGAAAGAAAATAGAAGGGCCTCCCTGGAGGCAGAGAAAGAAGGAGTTTGTAGATCAGAGCCACATAGTCTAAGGCTACCTTGGCACCTATCTCTCACTGATTACATCAGAGAAGAAAAGCATTAACCAGAGAAGAAAAGCATTGTGGAAGAAAGGTTCATTATTAATACAGTCTACCTAGAAAAATCTCAGTGTTATAATGCTGTGTTCAACATACTAAAATGTTTTTTTTTTTTTTTTTTTTTTTTTTTAATGGAGGTCTACAGAGGTCCTTGATTCTGATGGTTATATTTATGTCTAGTTATATATCAAGAGCAGTTGCAGAAAAATAAATTTTTTTTTTGTAACCAAAGCCATTTTCTTTCCCTCACAAGGAGCTTTTAATTGTCTCTGAAAATTGGATCTTTGAAGCTATCTTGTCCCAGGAACGCTGATTCTTACAGACTAGATAATCTGCTTGGAAGTCACTATCCTACTGAAACTTCTACTACTTAAAGATACTTTGATTGAGTGACTGTTAAATTCTAATTTGCATCCTTAGATGCATACACTTAGATTTACTTTCTATCTCACCACTTTGAAGTTAGTATATTATTTTTATGCTGGAAATAAAGTTGATTACTTTACAAAATTTCAATTTTGATTGGTAAACTGCATACCATAGAGTGTAGCTATGTGATTTACGTAAGTTTAAATGCCAGTAAGTCCTATATGAGTGCATTGAGCTCATCTGGATAGTTAAAACAGTTTTAATCTTCTTGTAATAGTTATAATCTTCTCTCAAAAGATCCTTTTAAGGCTTTCTTGCAGTTGGATAAATTACCTAATTCAGCTGCTGGAGTAAGCAGGGGTCTTCTACTCCCTGCCCTCTACTCCCTCTCACTGGGGTGAGAGAGCTCCTAAACAAACTACTGAGAAGACAGATACTGATGTGTGCGAGGTGAGTGTGGGCTCTGCAACTGCGGCTGGATGGGAGCTGCAAGTCACAGCATATCTGCTTGGTGTCAGCTGCTGGGGGGGGAAGCAAGTGTCTGCAACTTCCCCAAAAATGGTGTGCATGGGGTGTGTGTGCGCATTTACTGGCAAACTTTAAGTAGGTCTAGAAGACAAGTAATGAGAGCCTCAGGACTGGACTAGAGTATCCATGCTGATACGCACAGAGAGATCTGTGGATGTGGTGTGCAGGAAGAATGAGCATGTGAGTGCTGTGTGTGTGCCTCAGGCTATGAATACTGGATAACTGAAACAGTCACTTCAAGTCTTTGTTCCATGGTATCCTTGCTTTTTGGAATGAGTTTGAAACATCGCAAGACATGAGATAGCCTTACAAATAGGGATTATTAATTCTTTCTTCTGGATTTGGACACAAAATGGTTCATTATCCCAAATAAATGAAAACGTATATTTTTTCTCAATTTCTCTGTTGGCTCCTGGTGAAGACAGTGGATAAAATAAAGCTGACAAGAGCAGTTTAGCTACTATGGAGTGTATCACTTGCTGAAACTGTGATGTTCTGTGACAGCATTTTCTCTCTAAACACCATTGTCATGCAGCATACCCAGATGCATTAATTGAAGAGGACGTAGGGAGCCTAAATCACTGGGGACAATCCATTTAGCTTTATCTGGTCAGTTGATAAGTAACACAAATATTTTTTAACATGAAAACATCAATTGCCTACGTTAGAACAGACATTCAATTTTCTCTTCTAGGCTCAGCTTTGATTCCACTGAAGGAAGTAGGAATTTTATCACAGACTTAACTGATATTTAATTGTTAAAATCACATTGGAAATCAGTCTCACTTCTGCTACTCCTAATTTTATGAATAACTCATGGAAGTAAACATAGTAAGACTGGTGTCATCACTGGTAAGAGCTCCAGGTAGAGTGATTAAGTTATCTGCTTTCTGTTAGGGTTAGATATCTCAATACAAGTTCTTTTTATAGTTTCATTTGCTTGCCTTCATTTTTAAATATATTTGAAAGCCTCTCTCTGCAACAGTAAAACTTTCAGTGATGCATTTCTGCATCAGAGTTCTGTCATTTATTTTGAGATACTCATATTTATAAGTAATCCTTTTGTTTTCATAGCTGTTTTCAGAAAGGAAGATCTTGTTTTCATTGTCCGTATGAATTTGCCTTGGAATTCAATCTGATGATCCTTTACAAAAGCCTTAAGAATGCCATTCCCTGCAATCTCTTCACTCAGGTTGTCAAGAGTGTAAATTAAGTGTTCTAATTTGTTTTAATAGCTGTAAAAGAATGAATGGAAGTAGGCTTTGTACTGTTTTTATGACTAATGTGGAAAATAGCCAAAGAGAGTTGTGAAAGGTTAGAATGACTTTGGTAGTTTTGCACCTAATTATGGCATAGAATGTTAATGTGAAAGACAGGTGCTTTGTAAAGCCCTATCTTTCTTTAATGGAGATAGTGACTTACTAGAAGTAAAAGGTATTTCACTGATTATAACTTCTTGCCATTGGTTTTCAAAGGCAATGATTACAATTAATTGTACTATTTTACAAGTGGTAGCCTGACAGATATTTTACAAGAGAAGTTACCAGTCTGTGTAAATACTAAATTGTGGTTGAACTAATTTTGATTTTGATTTAATTTGACTTGTCAGGAGCCCTGTCTCAACATGTGTTACTGTGTAATCATTTAACCGGTGTCATTTGAATCCAAAAACCAATTTTATACCTGCTCTAAAACTTTGACTGTGCAACAGAACATAGGCATTAGTGCAATTATTTCATTTTGGTTTTAGTGACAAATTAAAACTGACAAAGGAGAAAGAAAATTAACAAACTTTGAAATAGAAGCATGTACAGTCTAATGGATTAATCTCTAAATTCACCTGCCATCTTTCTGTAAATCTTGGAAGAACAGAATAAATGAAGTAAGACAAGCCCAAAAGACGGGGACCAAGTACCGTGATATATTTAAAGATCTACCAGTTTTCCCAGTGTCATTTGAAAGGTACAGTTTAGCCTGAGGTGTTTACTTCAGTTAGAATGCAGTCTACAAAGATTTATGCCAATTGTAGTTTTTTTTAAATCTGTCATGGTTTTATGATTTTTGGTTATAGGTGTTCCACATCATAACATCATGCAGTGCACTGGGAGTTAAAGAGTTAATGCTCCAGGTCCAGGTACCTGTCCCAGAAGAGAAGAACTATATTCCCTGGGGGACTTCGAGTTCAGAGTGGAGATACCCCTGGCAAAGTCACGGGACCAAGCTCTCCTCCCTGCTGCTTGACCCAGCTGCACGTCTCACCTCAGCATTAGAGTAAGGCCTTCAGTTTTCTGACACTCTGTCTCCTTATATTTGATTTATTATCTTCAATTCTAATTTTATTGTACTACGTTGCACTATAGTGTGTTGTCTTGCATTCCAGTATCTTATTTAGTAAAATAGTTTGTTTCTTAGATTGTTGTGGCTGTTTTGTTTTAGGCCCATCTCTCTATCCTTTTCCCTTATCCCTTCCAGGGCATGGATCCATGGGTCCTTCCACCACGCTAGTCATAGAGTTCTTGGGATTGTTCTCACCCAGATCAGGTTCCTATTTGTCTATGTGGGCACAGATATATTTATTACACTTATGTATTTTTCTTGCTTGCTCATTTAATTTATGCAAACTGCTCCATACTCTGTTAGAACAATAGGTTTTGCTACTAAATCATTTTCATGTTTTGGTCCTGCGTTTGGCTTTTGTCTCAAGCTTTCAGTTTCATCATATTCTAGTGGTTCTGTCTTTAGTCAATTACTTTATTTCAGAATCTTTTACACAAGGATCCAGATTTTATCGTAAAGAAAATTAACAGTGATTAGCAGGGTGAATGCCAAGATTTCTCATTTTCTAATATGCTTCTGGAAGTGAAGTGTGTCATTCCATCGCAGCTGGGATCAAAAAGTCATAGAAAGGGGTTCAGTCAAGTTGGTAGCCTGTTACCAGTGCTGTTTCCCAAGGCTCAATAATAGGACCAGTTTTGTTTAACATTTTTATCAATTATCTGGATGAAAAGATAGAGATTAGACTCCAAAGATTTGCATACAACACCAGGTTGGTCTGGACCATAAATCTGAATAAGGGTAAGAAGGCTTTGAAGAGGTATCTGGATAGGGTAGGCAGCTTAGTGAAAGGATCTGGTAGGTCAGGTTGATAGTTGGAATTAATAATCTTAAAGGCCTATTCTGACCTAATTATATAATTCTAATTCCAGTCCTCTAGAATTAAAAGAAGCATCGTGAGTTACTGTTTTGTTATTTGGTGCTCAGGAATTCAGAAAGAAGGCTTGTTGTTTTTTTTTTTTTTTTTTTTTTTTAACATGGTCTTAACTCTCTATTTTTTAAAATTAGTTCAATTATCTTCTGGAAAATGTGTCTTTTTACTAGATAGACATAGTCATGTCAATTACAGTCAAACGGTTGCTTTTCTAAACAGACTCAAGAGAAAAAACAAAACAACAACAACAACAAAAAACTTTATGAGAATTGGAAGGTTAAGAAAGAGGTTTGGCTTTAAAACAGAGAGGAATTCCTAAGGAAAAGTAGTAAGTTCTGAGTTGCCTATCAAATTTCTATTGACTGATAAGTTTCGAGTGATGTTAAATTTTCACAAAAAGAGCAGTACAGATTAGCATGTTGCTCAGCCAAATTTTAATTTTGTATGTAGACATCAGTGTATAGGTCTGCATGAAACTTCACAGTAACACTTTCCTGTCTCAGCATTACTGTGTAGTGACAACCAGCATGTTGACTTCCTTGCCATCAGTGCATTATATTTTAAAGTAATTTATTGGCTGTCCCTGAAATAAGATAACCTGTACTTTTCTCTATAATACTTTTTTTTTCTTTAAGTAGTAGGCTTATTTACTAAAAACAAACAAAAGAAAAAACAGGAGAAAAACAATTCCACCCTGTGCCATTTTATAATTCTAAAGGCATTAACTTCAGTTTTTGTTTGTTTTGTTTGTTTTTATTCTTGATTAATCTAAGTATTTGATACAAAATTCATTGCCGGGTAATAGTAAAAGCTAATATTTTTTTCATCTAGAGTGACAGCATTCTGCTTTACAGCAAGCTGCACATTTTAATTACTTATCAGTCTGGCAATTCAAGTCTTGAACAGCAGAGTAAATCACAGTGCTGTTTAGGGAAGTCATTTCCTTGTAGTAAATAAACATTTGTTGCAATGGCTATGTGAAGAGTAATAAGCAGAAAGGTAACCAAAAGTTGTTGCAGATGGTCCGAGTGCAAGCAACTATATCAGAAATCATCCAATAAGTTTTATTATTTCAGCTTTCTACAATGGTCACGGTCCTGTGAGAAGATCTGCATGTACCTAATTGGTGTTTCTCTTGCTAGTCTAGGTGACACATTAAAAATATACATAGCACATACTGGTAGATGTAGATTCATTCCATAAGCCTGCTCCTGTAGGATAAAAAATAGTTGCATATTAGCCTAACTATTGAAATGCTTTGACCAGGAATTGAGACTCCATTTCTTGTCCTGGAAATCTTAAAATCTATGGCTTTTATACCTCAGGAAGCCCATATTTGAGATAGGAGCTGAATTTCATTTTGGAGATCAAGATCCTAAAATGC